>JAFEKD010000015.1:0-640116 GCA_016920805.1 Stagonosporopsis cucurbitacearum | reverse complement strand
CCTAACCCTAACCCTAACCCTAACCCAAACCCTAACCCTAACCCTAACCCTAACCCTAACCCTAACCCTAACCCTAACCCTAACCCTAACCCTAACCCTAAGATTATACTTCTAGAGCACTTCTAGATATACTTAGTATTTTATATATTACTACTACAATCTTATATATACTAAGTAGAGGAGCTAGAAGTATTACTAAGCTCTATATCTATAGACAATACTAGTATACTAGGTAACTGTTATATTATTAAAGCAGTCTTAGTACGTAAGAAAGTAAGTTATAAGTTAAGTACTTAGTAAAATAGGAAGAATAGTCTAATAATTACAATAAATAGGTCTTATAAGAAGATATAGACAAGTTACTTAGAAAGAAATAGAAGATAAGAAAGAAATAATAAGGTATAGTGTATTTAAACAAGAACTATACTATAAAAAGCAGTATTCTAGCAGTGTTTGCTAGGCAAAGGAATAGTAGCAGACAATAAGCTTATAGGCAGCACATTAGACTACTCCTTCTCTCTAATCTTAGACAGGAGGTTAGAGAGAGAAGAAGAGAAGACTACTAGAGGGTCTTCCTTCTCTCCCTCTTCCTCTACCTCCTCTATACTACCAAGGGCCCCTAATATTATAAAGTTAGCCTTCTTACCCTTGCTACTCTTCTTCTTAGGCTCTAGGCAGGTAAAGCAGCTCTAGGCGCTATAAGCATAAGTGTTGCAGCTATAGAGAGCAGTAGTATAACATTGTTTACCTATTAACTTGCTAGCAGGAAGAGACATAGGCAATAATAGGATGCTAATATTAGAGGAGCTAGGGTTAGACTGCGTATTAACAGTGCCTAGAAGCAGGTAACTATACTATAATAATATTAGATTAAAGATAAACTGATTATAAAAGTATTACTTATGTTAGAGCAGAGAACATCTTAGATGCCCTCTACAGCTATAGCTAACTAGTTAGTTACTTTAACTTAGAGTAATATAATCTTATTACCTATAAGGCAATAAGTCCTACTCTACTTAATCTCCTTGTAGAGATAGGCCTCTACACTCTAGATCTAGGCGCAGAGCGCCTATAGGAAGGTGTTAGCATTATTATAGGGTATATTAGAGTTAGTAGTAATATATATAGCTTAATAAACAAGGTAGTTAAATTTAGAGATATAGCCTTATAGTATATAGTTATAGGCCTTCTTAAGGCGCTAGTAGTAGTAGTATTTCTTAGTAGTAGTGTAGTTACAGCTTTTTTTACTAAAGCTAAAGTCCTTTATATAATAGAGGTATATATTAATAGAAAGTTTAATGTCCAGAGTAATATAATATATAAGAAGAGTAGCATAAATAATATATCTATAACAGTATAATACTAGTAAGCTAATAAGGTGTATAAGAACTAGAGTAACGCAGGCAGGGCGTAACAGAGACAATATTTTAACAATAGGAGAATAACAGTAATATACTGCCTAAAGTAAGAAGTAATATATTTATAAGAAGGCATAGTAATAAGCAAAAGCTTTCTATTATAGAGGTAATAGGCGCAGTGTTACTATAGAGATAAGCTACTTTTACCTACACTTATACAATAACTAAACTATTATTACCTTTATAATAGTTATAGAGTAGCTGCATAATAGTATATATATTGCTAGAACAGCGCTCTAGGCAGGAAGAGATATTTATAAGGAAGTAGAGCTAGTAAAAGTTATAAGGCAAGTTGCTAGCGCTTTGCTAGCAAAGTGCTAGCGCTAAGCTATAGAAGCTAGAATCTTAGAGCAGAGACTAGCATAAATTAACTTATATTTCTAGCTACCTATACTATATAAGCTTGCTACTATAACTAACTCTTATATTAAAGAAGAATCTTACTTAATATAACAACACAGGATGCTAGAAAGCTCTAACTTAGGTCTGTTACTACTATAAGGTGTATAGAAGCACTAAGTAAACGTTACTAGGAGAAGTCTCTATTTCTATAGGTTTTATACGAAAGAATACTTAAAAACTATCTATCTACACTAGATACCTAGCCTATCTTTATACCTAAGAAATCTTTAGATAAACCTAGAGTGCACTTATACCTATTAGTACAAGGTTAAGCTGTAGTTTAATAGAAGTTAGATAGGTAGAGTATTAGGCAGAAGAAGTTCTTAGTATACTTAGAAGTGTAAAGTAAGTAGGACTAATATAGACAGGGTTTAATACTAGAAAAACTCTAGTTAGAGTTGTTATACTTAACTACCTTATAATCTAGCTTACTTAGCTTTTTCTAGGCTCTCTCTATTGTTATTAATAAGTCTATCTTATAGTTAATGTATTTAGTAAGATAATACCTTCTAGCACCTAGTAGCTTTACCTTATACTTCTTTTAAAGTATTATCTACATCTCTCTTACTATAACGTAGATGTACACCGAGTGGCGCAGTACACTAAGCAGCGCACTTTTGCCAAGACTACACTAAAACACACCCTATTCTGGCCTAAAACACCACAAATTAGCGCTGCATAAGGCACAACAAGCTGTAGTATTACTTAGAGACCTCTTCTGCAGCATTCTTACACGTTTGTGTGTTATACCTACCCTCTCTGCACTGTCTACAGCGTTGTTAGGATAGTTTACCTCCTTTAGCGCGCACCTGCTTCTTCCTCTTCTTTCTATTACTACGCACCCTAAAATCTGCTAGAGCTACTAACTATTAGCCTTCCTTAACTAGTAGAGACCCTGCCCCTTAAATTTGCTTCCTTTTGCGTAATTTATGTTCTGTAGCAGCTGCTAGGGCTGTATAAAGCTTAGCATTCTCCTATTACACTAAAACTAGCTTATGTGCAATAATTGCTGCCCCCTTTAACACTTTCTTAAACGCCTTAACTATAGATATAAGAGAGCTGTCTATATGCCTCTAAATCCTTGTCTTTATAAGCGTTAATTGTGACCTAAGTTCTAGGGTATTGCTTAGTGTTTGCAACTGCTAGGGCACGTTGTTTAAGGGGAGTAGTAGTAATAGAGTCTGCAGCTTTATATTAAGGGCTAATATAACCTGTTCTAGGTTAAAGGGGACTAATCTAGCCCCTTAGAACCTTCCCTAGATATTACTAGGGGTAATAGCTTTCTTATAAGCTGCTTTAAAGTATAGCAGGAACTCCTGCTTTGTAATGTAGTTAATCTAGTTACACATAAGCTTGTTAACCTTATCCCTATACGCCTTGTTTAGAGGGCTAAAACAAGCTACATTAAGTAGCTACAGGAGGTGTAACAAGTGTACAGGCATGTATAGGGTTATAATCTTATAATCCTTGCAGTATTGCTTAAATTCTGCAGAGTTATAGCTCCTATAACTGTTAATAATTAGCATATAGTAGGTACTAATAGTATATGTTTTTGTATGCCTGTTAAAGTGCTTTAACTAGTTAAAACTAAGTTTGTTAGTAGTCTAGCTGTTCTTAGAAATAGTAATAGTCTAATCTTAGGGCAGGTTGTTGTCTTTATACTAGCTAGACAGGTGTTAGCAGGCTTTAAAGATAATGTAGGGCAGAATAGCCTATCCTGTAGCATTAATGCCCTTAATAACTGTTACCTACTCCTAGTTGCCTAGCTAGACCTGCTTTGCTTGTCCTAGGTTCTCTGTATCTGTAACAACAACTCTAGTAGATATCTAGCCTATTATAAAGCCTGTCTTGTTAAAGTTGTACGTGTTATTGTCTAGAATACTATACTTAGCTTTAATATTAGCTACTAGGCTAAACTAGCCCTAGATTACTGCAGGATCCTTGCAGAGGGCTTACTTATAGTTGTACTTGCAATTAAAGACTGTTTTAAGCTGCTTCTAACGTAAAACAAACCTGCTAGCCTACCTTAGGCTAACAGGGGCTAAACTGCGCTCTTTTTGCAGAGAATTAGCTATATTAGCTACAACTATAAGCTAAGGGGAATCTCCTTACGTGACTAGCTTAAGTATGCGCATAACAATCACTAACTCCTTAGCGCTAGTTAGATTAAGTAAGTTGGCTATAGTATCTACGCGTAAAGGTTATCCTGCGCGTCTTGCGCAAAGTGTAGTTTTAGATGCGCTGTAGATAGCTGCAGCGCGTTATACTAAGAGTTTAGGGTCTTATTTAATAGCTTAAAGCGCAAGCTGTATCTAATATTCTTTTAACGCAACTAATTAAGGCTAGTAGGGGGGCATCTAGATAGTAATGGTGTTTTGGTGTGGTCTTGGCAAAAGTGCGCCGCTTGGTGTAATGCGCCACTTGGTGTACATCTACGTTATTAGCTTCTTTAATATACTTAAGGTTAAACCTATTTAATAAGAGCTTAATAGTGTATCTAGCCTTAGTATCTAGCTGCCTAAAGGTTAGTAGGCTGCTAGTTCCTTCTAGGGGTAGATTGTCTAAGGAGAGATTCCTTATTCCTTTAGTAGTCCCCTTTAGGTCTAGTATAGATCCTAAGAAGCTAATTAGTATAGCAGTCTTAATTACCTAGAATAGACTTTTACTTTCTAGCTAATCTCTTATCTACTTAAACTATGCATTAGAGTTCTCCTTAGAGAGTACTGCTACCTTCCTATGCTATAATATCTCTCTATCTATAGGTAAACTTATTTTGTCTATTCTTTTATATATATATAGTAATTATAATTATATTAGTTACTAGTTAAAATAAATTAGGTTAGTTGTAAATTATTATTATTTAGAGTAACCTCTAGTAAGGTCTTACTATAATAGTAGGTAGATTGCTTCTGCAACATTATTGTAACGACACAGGATGCTAGAGGGCTCTGATTTGGGTCTGTTACTACTGCGAGGTGTATAGGAGCACTAGGTAAATGTTGCCAGGAGAAAGTCTCTATTCCTATAGGTCTTGTATAAAAGGATACTTAAAAACTATCTACTACAGCAACGTGCTATGCTCTGCTTATATACTAGCTAGTGTCTTAGGAACTAGGGAAGTATTAGGACTTAGTAATGCCAGGATTAGGTAGATATTAGATAGGTATTAGGCTTAGTAGGCTTGTAAGAAACATTGTAGTTCTTACATTACCCCTTACCTTAGTAGGCAGATTGTCCCTAATCTGTAGCGTGGACCGCCTTATTCTAAGTGCTGTCTGTTAGGGCTCTAATATGCCTATTGCTAATGTTACTTTTATCTTTTACTTGTTTAGATTTACTATATCCTATTTACTATTTACTCTTATTTACTGTCCTTATTTTAGTTATTATTTAGGCTAATTGCGTGTCTTATATCCTAAACAGATATATACCTAGACCTACCTCTAATATAACTGTTGCGTTAGTAAATAACCTGCAGTTACTACATTGTTATAGTTTAGTTAGGCTTAGTGTTAAGGCTAGGTGTTAATATAAGCTAGCTATACTTATTATCTTTAGCTAGTAACAGACAATAATTCTGCTATAATTATAACCGTTATTTCTAGTAGTAGTTTAATCTAACTTTTTCTAGGCTTGTTTATTAGTACTATGCTAATACTTGTGCTGCCTAGCGCTCTTGCAGTAGCCTACTAGGCTATCTGCCTTTGTTCTATCTGCGCCTTTGCCTATAGTAATATAGTAGAGTACGCCTTTAAAAAGGTGTTGTTAATAAAGTGTAAATACTGCATACTTTAGAATAAGAAGTATTATCTAGTGCTAATTTATGTTAGTACTAAGTATAATGCCTTTTAAGGCAACCTTGTTACATAGGAAATAGCTAGGGCTAAGGAGAGTAAGGAGATTAGGGAGTTAGAAGCAACGCTAGCGGTTGCAGTTTGTAAGACTGCTTAGGGTAATCTCTATTAGTTAGCTTACACCTTAGTAAGTGTAGTGCAGGTAGCAACTGCGCAGCTTAAGGAGGTCTTTACTACTAATGTGTTGCTCTATTAGTATTACACACAGCTAATAACTAATTATGTAGCTTAGGAGGCTATCTAGGACTTACAGGAAACAGTAGCTAAGTTGTTAGAGGAGGTAGTAGCGCTAAGGCAGGTAGTAGTATCCCTAAAGGTGTTAGGTAAACAACAGGACGCGGGCAACTGTGGTGCTTGTCTAGTAGTAGGACAGTCTGCTTAGGGTTAGACTGCTCCTAGGAGGGCTTAGGGTGGAGGGGGTTGCAGTTGTAGTAGTAGCCTAGACAATTAGGCTAGAAGGGCGTCAGACAGTAAGCTGTCTAATATCCCTAACAACCTGTTAGATATAGACATTTCCTAATTTATTTAATACTAGTCTAAGATAGCTTTATTATACTTATAATTTTCCTTTGTTATTCTTTTAGCATTCTTAGGTTCTAGTTTAAACTAGTTACACCTAATATCTTAGATTTCCTTTGTCCTAGTTTAATTTATCCTGTAACCCTCCTATTACTTCTCTTCTTCCTAAGCTTTAATCTACTCTGCTAAGTCTTTTAAAGGCCCTAGTTAGTTAGAATACCTTTTATAATACATACAGAGTTTATATAGCACTTTTTTAAAATTCTCTGCTAGATACTAAGTAGGGTCTAAATTGTGTCTAACCTAGCTTATACAGTAATAGAGCTAACAGCGTACTATTTTACTACTAAGGATCTCTTATACCTCCTATTCCTCTACACCTTAGATAGGGATTCCTACAGGCTTTAGAGCTTCTTGCTCTAGCAAAGGATTACTTAGGTCTTTATATAGCACGTCTAGAGCAAAGATATTATAGATCTAGGAATCTAAAGGAAGTTTTAATTGCTATAAGTGTTTTACTTGTTCTAGGACTTTAAATAGACCTTCCTACAACTTAGATAGCTTTTAGCTTAAGTAATAGGTGGCTAAATTCTTTGTAGATAGGTAAACTTTACCCCTAATAGTCTAGTTTATAGGACTGTAATACTTATTCTTAGCAGCTTGCATCTGTATCTAAGCCTTCTCTATATTTTCTTTAGCTACTTTCTAAGCGTTGTGCATGCAGGTAGCTAGTTCTAGAGTGTCCTTGTAGTTAAGCTTGTCTTTAGAGGATTAATCTATATTAGATCTGTTCTAATACTAACTCTGTTTAGGCTTGCTGCTGTATAACACTTTTATAGACTTATTCTAATAGCAGTGTGTAGTAATATAAGCTGTGCGCAATTAATAAGCAGTAACAGTTTAGGCTAGATATGCTAATAGTATAAGACAAATAAGCGTAGTCTCTAGTTAATATACTTTTTTATTATCTTAGTTTAGCTATTAGTTTCCTTATAGTAGGCTGTTAAGAGTTTAAGCTTAACGCTAATAATCTAACAGAACCTAGACTAGAAACTAGACACAAACTAAGGACTACAATTAGACACAATTAACTTAGAAGTATGTCTAAGCTAATAGACCTATTAGATAAATAAAGAGACTATTCTTTATACTGTAGTTATCTTGTAGTAGAGTATAGTAATAGCCTATTTAGTTAGACAATTAATAATAACTAGTATCTAATTATACTTAGCTTTGTGTTTTAGAAAATCCTTAAAGTCTATACACAGGTACTATATAGGTTTAGCTAGAATAAGTAAAGGATATAAATACCTACAGAGTTAGGTTTGCCTTAGATAACTCCTATAACAAGGTATGCAGTTCTGTATGTAACGTTTACAACTTGCTTCTATACCTTACTAGTAGTATTATTGTAATAGTAACTAGTAGATCTTCTTCGCACTAGAGTAAGCTATTAAGAACTAGTTATAGTCCTCTTAAATAAGGCAAGTAGATAATCTTAAGTTAGCTAAAAGATATTACTAATTATAATATAGGAGCAACCTATTATAGTTCTAATAGCCTAGAGCTAGAATTTAGCATTCTTTAACAAAGGTCTAATAGTTATACTATATTATAGCTTTAATAAGTTCTAATAAGTCTAATTATATCTTAGGCTGTAAGGTGCTAATAGCTAATACTAAGGATTGTATAAGGTAATTCTAAGCTAAATTAAAGTTAATACAGTTATCTAACTGCTAGAGACCTAACAACACTTGTAATTAGTTATCTTCCTGCGCAGACTTAAGATTACTAAAGTCTTGCTTGTAAGAGCTAAGGATATCTACTATTACATTATTTTTTCCTAGAGTGTATTTAATTTAGAAGTTAAATAAGGCAAGAGTTATAGCCTAATAGGCCTTTCTTATATTTAGGATTTTAGTTATTATAAAATACTTAAGCGCCTAGTAGTTAGAGTAGAATTAGATTGCAGTTATAACTAATATTAATTTAGCTTACTACTTATTAAAGGCTTATAGTATAGTAAAAGTTCCTTATTATAAATTTCTTAGTTAAGTTCTGCACTAGAAAAGACTTAGCTGTAGAAGGCTACAGGATACTAATGTTTGTTAGGATATTGTTGTAATAGTACTCCTATAACTACACTATTAGATACATTAGTCTTAATCTTAGTAGGGTGCTCTAGGTTAAAATAATATAGGGTAGGTATAGCTAGCAGGCTTTGCTTTAGGCTATTAAAGCTTTTCTAACAAGTATCTGTCTACTTAAAGAGGTTAGTTAGACTTTGCAGTATAATTAGAGGCTTTACTACCTTTAAAAATTTAAGTATAAATTAGTAGTAGAATTTAGTAAAACCTAAGAACAATTTTACACCTATAATAGTAGTTAGTAGTAACTAATTATGTAATAAGTGTACCTTCTTAGGATCTACTTTAATTCTATAGTTTATAAGTACATAACCTAAGTATTTAATTTAGGTAATGTAGAATTTACTCTTCTTAATGTCTACTTATAGTTCTACTACGCAGAGTTGTTCTAGTACTATTCTTATATGCTTTTTATAGGTTAGAACATCCTTAGAGTAGATAAGAATATTATCTAGATAGGCAATATAAAGACTATCTAAGTAATAAATAAGTACATTATTTATATACCTTTAATAGGTTGCTACCCTATTATATAGGCTAAAGAGTAAGACTTTGCACTTATAAGTACTATAACAGGTCTAAAATATAGTATACTTTTTAGAAGATAGGTCTATATAAATTCTATTAAACACTACTTAAATGTTAAACTTAGTAAAAATTTTAGCTTTAGAAGGATAAGCTAATAACTTATCTATATAAGGTATAGGATAAGAATCCTTGCAGGTAAGGCTGTTAAGCTTCTAATAATCTACACAGATATGTAGGCTGCTATTTAGCTTGCATATACACAGAACAGGTAATACAAAGAGGCTTTAACTATACTTAATCTATCTGTACTTTAACTAGTCTTGTATAAACTTCTTAGTAGCTTCTAGCTTCTTAAGATTTTATTTATATAACAAGGAGTATAAGTTTAGAAGAAGTTTTTCTAATACTATCTTATAGTTATAAGGATAGTATAGTAAAAGGGTTTTAGCTTTAGTCTAGTTAAATATATTCTAGTATTCTGCATAGCAGGCTAGGAGTTGTTTCTTTAGTAACTGCGCGTAATTAGAGTTATCTAAGAAGTCTATCAGGACGTAGTTTATCTTATATAAACTAGTAATAAGGAATTTATTACTAGATTTCTTTTATAGAAAAATAGAAGGTATTTACTAATAGAGCTGCTATAGTAGCAACCTTAGGCAGGTGCACTTTAGATAAGGTCTAGGTTTAAGGTACGTTAGCTAGCTTAGCACAAAGGGGTTAGAAGCAGAACTTTAGCATACACAGCTTTCCTCTTATTTAGTATAAGGTTATATATAGGCTTTGTCTTTACTAATAGTTATCTATTTCTTATAGTTAATTTCTATATTTAATATCTAGTTAATTATTTAATAAAGACTTACTTAGATACAGATTTATTAGTATAAGTAGTGCTAAATTATGGAAGTATAGATACTTAGCTAGCTAAATAAGCCAAGATTGCTCTGTATTAAGTCTAAGTTGAAATTATCTTAACTACTTAATACTAATAATATAATCTTATAAACCTAAATTAATAATTATAAAGAGATAGTTATAGACCTTCCTTTTATAAATAATCATATACAGTTAAATATAGTAGGTTACTAAGAATATAATTTAGTTCTAAAAGCTCTTTACCTAAACCCTAAAGAGTAGCTTTTAGATTAGAGTCTAAAGAGCTGTAGAAATAGAATACGTAATAGAAGAATTTAAAAATAAGAAACCTTAAGCATTAGTATTAACTAAATAGTAGAGTTAGACACTGTAACCCTTATAGTATAGTATAGTAGACATAAGGAAATAGAGGCTACTAAACAAATAAGACAACAAAAGGTTAGAGAGATTATATTAGTTTAGGCCTAGGTAGAGTGCTTCTCCTAGGCAGTACTATTTCTTATAGATGTTAGGTTAGATATAAAGTCTTTCTTAGCATCTATAAAATCCTCTTATTTAACCTTAATCTTATATATATATATATAGTATAGTATGTTCCTTTGCGAAGTGTCTTAGTTTACTATAGTTATAGCAGGTACCTAGAGTCTAATGTCTAGTAGGAGTAGGGGTAATTAATAGTTAATGCAGTACAGTAGGGTTTTAAGCAAATATATTTATTTAGGGTTAAACTAAGTATTCTTATTGGTAAGTTTAGACAGAGTTCTGTTTTATATCTAGCAAGAGTCTATATATAGGCCTCTGTAGTTACAAAATTAGAGTTTGTAACATAGTAGAGTTGTTCTTCCTTTCTATATTATAGGTAGTAAGGTGCTTTACTATGTATAAGAAGAAGTTATTCTATTACTACTTAAATCTAAGATTAGGTACTTAGAGAGCTAGGGTTAGCTTAGTCTATAGGTAGTAAAACTATTCTAACTTAGGTATTTATCTCTTAATTGCTACACTAAAGACCTTACTTTTAAATATAAAGAATATTTCTAACTTACTTATTTAGAGTTTATTAAAAGATATCTTACTTTTAGCTTACTTATTTTTTATAATAAAATAGAACTTTAATAAAAAATTATCTCTTTTACTAATTAGAAACAGTTTATATTATATTTAGACAAGTACTAAGGTTCTAAGTACTCTTTAGCTAATCTTATAGTATAGCTCTAGACAAAAGCTATATATACACGCATACTCTAATAGTAATCTAAATTAATCTTAAGTTAGTTCTGTGTTAGTGCTTACTATTACTAAAAGGTAAAGTTATTTCTATCTAATAGTACCTTAATATTAGAAGTCTTTTTAGATAGCTTTTTATAAATAGTAAAGATAAAGCTAGCTTTAGAGAGGTATCTTATACTAGAGTGTTATATAACTAATACTAGTAGTATTTTAGTAGTATATAGTAGGTAATCTGCTAGTAGGAGACTAGCTTGCAACTAAGTAAGTTCTCTTCTTAGCGCTGCTATCTCCTTAGCTAGATTAGGTTAATAAGCTACTAAATTAGAGTTACTCTCCTAAAAAGGTAGTAATTAAGTTGCTAGTGCTAAATCTTAAGGTTGTCTTAATCTAAGTTAATTTTAGGACCTTATAGTTAGTCTAGTAGTAGTGCCTAATATTAGGTTTATATCAAGTTTAGGTAAGTTATTAGTAGTCTCTGTGTGTCTACCTGTTACGAACCTAAGATGGGGCACGGCAGAAGATAAGGAAGAGAAGGATTGATGACACTTGGGGACAACCCAAAGGTCTTCAAGAAGGTCAGCATTCACAACCAATGACGACGTAACCCCTCATGTTCCAAAGTCTTGGCGGAACGCCACCATGGAACATGTCACGTGTTGTTCCAAGAATCCCACGATGTTCCAAGGTGTCCCAACATTGACACACTATGGAACATTGGAACAACTATGGAACATGTCTAAGTATATAGCACAGTAGAAACACAACCCCTATGGTTCGTGTTTAACCTAAGTAACAATCTAAGTTATTGGATCTCAAACCCAACCTTCGAGCTAGACAGTCTACTCTGTACTACTCATCGTTACCCCTTGCTCTCAAGACAGACAGATCGTATCTGTACTCCTTATTGCAAACCCCTTTCGGATTCCTGTTACCGTATTCATCCTCGAGAACCAATTGAATAGTGCTTACGAGCTTTGCTTAAAGTACGACCTCAACATTTTAAACACCCCCAAGATGTCTACTACCTCAGGAAGCCGAGCTACCCCGAGCAGCTCCAACGAAGCTCCACCCGTGTACGAAGCAGCACCTAGTGCAGGTACGATCTCGGTTGCTAAACCAGACCTGTACAGGGGTGATCGCAACAAACTTGACGAATGGCTCCTTCAATGGGACTTGTTCTTTACCTTTCAAGGACAGAACGTTCCCGAAGTCCAGCGTGTGACGCTGATGGCCAGTCACCTACGTGACCAGGCCCTCAAGTGGATCAAGCCATTCCTCCAGCAGTACACTGCCGGTGAAGCACCCGATGATGTCGACGAGTGGATGCGCGACGTCGACAATTTCAAGGAAAAGATCCGTACGATCTTTGGAGTGATCAACGAACCCTCTGTGGCTCGACGCAAGATTCAACATATCCAGCAACGTCAGTCCGCTGCCGACTATGCGGCTGACTTCCAGCAACTTGCGGCGAACACTGACTGGGACGACACTGCTCTCATGACGATGTTCCGTCAAGGCCTCAAACCTCGAGTCAAGGAAGAATTAATGCGCACCGGCGCTACGCTCGACACCTTGGATGCTCTTATCAAGGAAGCTATCGAGATCGACAACCGACTCTATGAGCTCGACTGCGAGCTTGGCCGAGGAACACGTACACCGTTCAGGAATGCCATCTCACCACCACGCAACGCATGGAGAAACCACGCACCCCGACGAGGACAGCGAGGCGGACGTTACCAGCCCAATTCCTCCAGGCGAGTGCACACTGGAACCAACAGCGGGTACTATGGCCCTGAAGCCATGGACCTGTCCAACCTCAACAAGGCTCCAGCCACAGGAAGATGGAATCAGAAAGAACATGGTAGTAAAGGGAAGGACAAGTCTTCGGTGACTTGTTATGGCTGTGGCAAGATAGGCCACTACGCCCGAGATTGTCGAAGCAAGAACAAAGTAGTTCGACAACTCAATATGATTACCAGCGATGACGAATTGCACGCTGATGCCAGTGAGGAATGGGAAATTCTCACTGAAGACATGGGACGTCTCATGGAGGACCCAGAGACGGATTCCGGGACAGATGACTACATCACACCCGATGAGGATCAGCGTAAGATCCGCAGCAGAGCACCTACACCACGTCACGAGAACTGGTGTGACAAGGAATTACGGCTCTCCAAAGAACGCATGGAGAAGGACGTAAACCATGACTTGGAATGGTACCGACAGACATACGTACAACGACCCAACGATATCCTTACCTTGTTGGAAGGCACCAGCCCTGAGCAAGTGAGGCAACAACTTTGGAAGGCACTCAAAGGATATCAAGATCAGGGGACACAAACGGAACCACGCGCCTGTATAGCCAAGAAGGAATGTGAAGACGCGCTTGTCGCTATACACAACCTCCTCAAAACAGAGGCTGAATGGGAAAAGGAGTGGACGGCACACTGCGCCAAAACACCAGTCAACAATCGACCAGAACCACAAGAAGTGCTGGACGCTGCAGTAACACCACCACGCTACGAGCTGGACGACCGCAACCTCCACCATGACCGTATGTCATGGATAGCTTGTCGTTATGACTCATGCCAAATCCATTTCCACGACAAGTCTAACGCTGGATGGTTCCCTGCACCACGCCCAACGTGCTGCAAACGATGGTACCTATGCACCAACGATGTATGCGAAGTACATCTGTGGGACAAGAGGGATGAGGGACACTTCCCCGGAGAAACCTCACCGCAACTGTCCGCACTCAAGTTCCTAGTCATCAATGGAGGCTGCTTAAATCCCAACTGGCAACGATGCCTTAACAACGACTGCAACTACCATTGGATCGACAAACGCGACAACGGTTTCGTACGATCAAAGGATTACGAAGAAGTTAGCGAGTCAGAATCAGAATCAGAGTCTGAAGAGTCTTTTTTAGACAAGCGCCAGTATCGAGCGCCAGGGATCGATCCATCAATTCCATCGGGACCGATCGCCTCATCAGAATTCCCGTTGTGCTAAATGGCAAACGGATGACGGCACTGGTGGACTCAGGAGCACAAGGAAATTACGTGTCTCAAGCTGCTATCGATCATGCAGGCATGACCAAGCAAAGAAAGGATAAACCATACCCTTTACGAGTCGCCAACGGAGAACCGATGCCGGGAGAGTCCCTAGTAACCCACGAAGTGGTACTACGACCTCTAAGAATCAAGGATCACCATGAGCTGATAACCCTAGACGTATTGGGAACGGCCACCCACGACGTCATATTAGGACTGCCATGGTTACGACGTCACAACCCACAGATGGATTGGACGCGCAGCAAGTTAACACTGCGAAAGGACTGTGTCTGCGGCACACCACAGTCAGGACCTCCACGAGCCCCAGAGCGGCCGAGAGATGAGAAAGAGATCAGCAATATCCTTTCGACTAAGACGCGCCAAATACGAGCGGTCGATCGCACAGAGACCAACCAGCCCCCGGCTCACGAAGTGACGATTAAGGAGAAGAGTGCACCTCCTGCCATCCCTGACATGTACAGACAGTACGCACGGATGTTTGAAGAAGAGCTTACGGCGAAAGCCCTGCCTAAGCATAAGCCCTGGGATCACGAGATCAAGCTCCAGGAAGGAAAGCAACCGACTTTCGGGCCCCTATATCAGTTATCGGAAAAGGAACTCGGTGTATTGCGCGAATACATCAAGGAGAACCTCAAGAAGGGATTCATCAGACGATCGGAATCACCTGCAGGGTACCCCATTATGTTCGTACCTAAGAAGGATGGCAAGCTACGACCTTGCATTGACTTCAGGAAGCTCAACGATATCACAATAAAAAATCGATACCCCTTGCCCAACATCACAGAGTTGCAGGATCGATTACAAGGAGCTCAGTACTTCACTGCGTTGGATTTAAGAGGAGCGTATAACCTTATCCGCATGAAGGAAGGCGAAGAATGGAAGACGGCATTCAGGACGAGATACGGACTCTATGAGTACCTAGTCATGCCGTTCGGTCTGACGAACGCACCAGCCACGTGCCAGGAGTTGATCAATAACGTCCTTAGGGCACATCTCGATAAGACGGTGGTAGCGTATCTAGACGATATCCTAGTGTACTCAAAGACACTAGAAGAGCACACACAACACGTAACAGAAGTGCTAGAATGCTTAAAACAAGCAGATCTCCAACTGAAACCCGAGAAGTGCGAATGGCACAAGGAAGAAGTAGAATTCCTAGGGTTTGTCGTGGGACGACACGGAGTAAAGATGAGCAACACCAAGATAGACGTGGTAAAGAGTTGGCCTACCCCGACGACGGTCAAAGGGATTCAAGAATTCCTTGGGTTTGTCAACTTCAACAGACGCTTTATCAAGGATTACTCCAAGAAGGCCTTACCGCTTACGAAGCTTACGCGGAAGGACACACCTTTTAGATGGGGAAAGGAACAGGATGACGCATTTGAGTCACTACGGCAAGCGTGCATCGACCCCCCGACATTAATCACATTCGAGAGCAACAAGCCGATGCGAATGGAAACAGATGCCTCAGATCTGGCATTGGGAGCATGCATCACGCAAGAAAAAGACGGACAATGGCACCCAATCGCCTACTACTCACGCAAGTTCACAGGTCCCGAAGAACGTTACGATGTGCACGACAAAGAACTACTAGCAATCGTATCCGCCCTGGAACATTGGAGAGTATACGCAGAAAGCTGTTCAGACCTTACGATCTACACAGATCACAAGAACCTGGTACACTTCACCACAACCAAGGTACTAAACAGACGACAAGTAAGATGGTCAGAAATGCTGGGACAGTACAAGTTCAAGATACTGTATACCCCAGGCAAAGATAACGGCAGAGCGGACGCCCTCAGCCGAAGACACGATCTAGCAGGCGAGAAAACGATCAATAAAGCCGCTATTCTGGGAATCAACGAAGACGGATCCTTAGGACCATCGCAGCAGCTCAACCTGATTATGCAAGTCCAGAAGGAACAATGCATACCAACGCAAGTACCGGACGAATTACAGACAAAGATCATAGAAGATCACCATGACGATACGCTTCATGGACATCCCGGGATCACGCGTACGATGGAACTCATCAGACGACACTATGAGTTCCCAAACATGAAGGACAAGGTCACCAAGTATGTTAAAAACTGTGTTACCTGTCAACAAAACAAACACAGTACACACATGAAATATGGAGAAATGCAGGCAATGGAACCACCAACAGCACCATGGACGAACATCACGATGGACTTCGTCACACAGTTACCCATATCCAAGGACCCTGTCACCAACTACGATTACGATTCAATATTCGTAGTAGTGGATAGATTCACGAAAGCCGCTGAGTTTGTGCCTTTTCGACACAGCTACACTGCAGAGCAGCTCGCACGAGTGTTCCTGGACAGGATTGTTCGACACCACGGTATACCTGAATCAATCATCAGCGACAGAGACAAACTCTTTACCTCAAACTTCTGGACGACGTTTCTCGCAGAAGTAGGTACCAAAAAGAAGCTATCAACAGCCTATCACCCGCAGACAGACGGGCAGACAGAACGAGTAAACCAGACAATGGAGACGTATCTCCGCATATACTGCAACCAACAGCAGAATAATTGGGTCTCACTCTTGCCTATGGCACAAATTGCATACAACAACAAAAAATCAGAAGCAACTGGCCACACGCCGTTCTTCGCAAGCCATGGAAGACATCCAAATCTCTTTACACGAAGCCTTGACAGCAATATCCAAACGGAATCAGCAATATCCTCAGTAGACAAGCTGAAAGAAGTTCACCAAAAATCGCTTGAAAACATCGCCAAAGCTCAGGCACGAGCAATCTCCTATGTTAATCAGAAAAGAAAAATGGCGCCTCAGCTAAAGAAGGGGGATAAAGTGTACCTCCTTACAAAAAACCTACGTACGAGACGACCAACGAAGAAACTGGATAAGATCAAGGTCGGACCATTCTTCATTTCTCAACAGATCAGTCCTGTGAACTACAGACTAGATCTACCAAAGGATGCGAAAATCCACCCTGTGTTCCACGTATCGCTACTGGAACCTGCCGATCCAAGAACGCCACTTCAGGAAGACTTCTATTACCAACAAGACGGCGAAGACGAATGGGAAGTCGAAAAAATAATAACACATCGAGGAACTGGATCAGACAAAGAATTCCTAATTAAATGGTTAGGATACCCAGACTCAGAAAGCACATGGGAACCAGTTACGCACCTTACGAACTGCCGACAGCTCCTGTCTCGTTATCAACAAACGAGGAGTAATCAGGATCGCCCTCTAAGGCGGACGGCATAAAGGCGCTCCAATCAAGACCCAGAGAACCAGGCATCAAGCCACCCTCCAACTGAGCAACCTCGCGGTTGATATTCTCCACCGCCTCAAGGGACTCAATGTCCTCTACGTACTTTCCAGCTTCATCGACCCACTGCTGCTCACGGCGCTTTAACATTTTCCTCTGTTTACGAACACGATCTTTCTTTGCGCGCGCAGCCAGGATCGCCTGCAACGCTGCAGATTCAGCTTCGTCCGCCTCCATTTCCATTTGTTCCAAACGTTCCAGTTCGCGATCGATACGAGCAAAGTTCGGAATCGGAACCTCCACCGGAATACACTTCTGGCCGCCTACGCTGTAACAATTCCCACACTCCTTCTTCAACGACGACATCCGGCACTCAAGGCCGCGCTTCGCACAGTACTGACAAGAGACCATCGCGAGCTGTCCAGTACGGTTGATTCGGTCACCAACGGATTTGCGATATAAGGTACTTCTGGAAGTCATGAGGTCAGTTCATGAGGACATGAAGATTAAAGGGGAGGATAGTGTTACGAACCTAAGATGGGGCACGGCAGAAGATAAGGAAGAGAAGGATTGATGACACTTGGGGACAACCCAAAGGTCTTCAAGAAGGTCAGCATTCACAACCAATGACGACGTAACCCCTCATGTTCCAAAGTCTTGGCGGAACGCCACCATGGAACATGTCACGTGTTGTTCCAAGAATCCCACGATGTTCCAAGGTGTCCCAACATTGACACACTATGGAACATTGGAACAACTATGGAACATGTCTAAGTATATAGCACAGTAGAAACACAACCCCTATGGTTCGTGTTTAACCTAAGTAACAATCTAAGTTATTGGATCTCAAACCCAACCTTCGAGCTAGACAGTCTACTCTGTACTACTCATCGTTACCCCTTGCTCTCAAGACAGACAGATCGTATCTGTACTCCTTATTGCAAACCCCTTTCGGATTCCTGTTACCGTATTCATCCTCGAGAACCAATTGAATAGTGCTTACGAGCTTTGCTTAAAGTACGACCTCAACACTACCTTAGTATAATCTAATATAGCTTTTCTAAAGTAATCCTAGAGCAGTAAGTTGCAGAAAGATCTAAACCTAAAGGCTTTAGTTATTAGAAGGTCTCTAGAATTCTAACTAAATAGGTAAGTAGTACTAGAAGTAGTATAGTCTAATATAGAATAGTGCCTATAAGCTGCTTATAACTAAACACTAATACAATATTCTTTAGAGGCTGTTACTAGCTAGAATAAGTTTTTAAGTATAATATAATAATATAGAATACTAGAAGGCTTTTATTTAGGTTTATTACTACTATAAAGTGTATAGAAGTACTAGGTAAATATTGCTAAAAGAAAGTCTTTATTTCTATAAGTCTTATATAAAAAGATACTTAAAAACTATCTACTATAGTAATATGCTATACTCTGCTTATATACTAGCTAGTGTGCTAGGAACTAAGAAAATATTAGGACTTAGTAATGCTAGAGTCAGGTAGATATTAGATAGGTATTAGTCTTAGTAGGCTTATAAGAAACATCATAGTTTTTATAGCAGCTAGAAAGTATTAAAAGTAGGCTTACTACGCTGTAAAAGCTCTATAATTATCCTAAATAAGTAAGCGTGAGGCCTTATAGAGTACAGCACTAAGAAAGAAGCAGAATTATAGTAGTGCTGCTGCGCGTAGTTACCTATTGCCTACTAACCTACCCTAGGTAGCTCTAACTACAACTACCTATTGCGGCAGAATGTTAACTCTACTAGCACGTTTTGTATAAGTATTTATTATTGCATGGACTTATAGAGTACTATACTAAGAAATCTTATAATAATAGCTATTGTATGTGGCTCTACAGCCTTATTTTTGTGAGGCCTGTGAGGTTGATAAGGCGCGCGTTGCGTGACCGTGCGCGTTGCGAGACCGTGCACGGTACTGGTACGTTACCGTGCACGGACACCCAACGATCAGAGACAACCAACGATCGCTCCAAGCCCTGAGGCCTACTACAAAAATGAAGCTGCAGAGCCACATATAATAGCTAATATCGTGAAATAATTTAGTAGTTTATTCTATAGGCCTAGGTAATTGTTATTTTAAGTACATTTCATCTATATAAAGTGGCGGTGCAGCTACTGCAGGTTATGTAAGTGCGCAGAGCTAGGGGAGGCGTGGCAGGCTTTAGGTGACTACAAGCACCCACAGCACAACGCGCAGGCTTTACTTTAACTGCAGAAGCTTTTAAGGTTGTAGTATTACCTCTTTAGGGCTATTGTATAGCTTTTGCAGAGTTACAAGCCTATTTGCTAGCTGCCCTAGCTGCCTTCTAGACCTCTATTGCTTAGCGTTCCTCTGCCTTCATTCTGGCACGCTCTTCCTTCTCCCTTGCCCGCTTTTAACACTTCTTATCCTTAATCTTCTGCTTATATAGCTTATTAGCAGCTGCTAACTCCTTTATCTCTACCTTTCTTAGCTCTTCCTCCTCCTTCTCTCGCTCAGTAACTGCTATGCGGACACGTGCCTCTTGAATAGCCCTAGGGGACCACATTATAGCTCCGCCGTGGTACTCCTAATGCTGTTGCAGGTCTAGTTGTCTGCTAGGTTGCTTCTGACGCTTCTGTTTTAGGTATAGCTTCTGCCACAATCTATCTAGTTTGTCATAAAGGAGTTCAACCTAGGTTAATAGGTAGTAGATAGTTTAGCCAAGCTTCTAGGCACCTACACTGCGCAGATCCTTTACTTCTGCACGCAGTGTAGTGCAAGCTCTAAGCTAATCCTCTGCAGAATAGGCTGTAGAACTAGAGGTAACTAAGCCTGAGTTAGTAGGTGTTGTGTGACAGAATCTATTAAGTATAACGTCAGGGTTTAGTAGGCTTATCCCTATTACTATAAAGGCGTTTTGTACAAGCTTAGCTGTAAATATAGCTACCTAGGCAGGCTAAAATAAACTAAAAAAGTTACCTTTTGTCAACAGGGATAGGCCTTAAGTCTTCTAGAGGTAGTTATCTAGCTCAGAGGCGTACGCGGAGGAGAGTGGCTTAAAGCAGACTACGTCCAACGGCTGCAGCGTCTAGGTACTGTGAGGGGGTAACACAGCCAGTATAATCTGATTCTCATCACAGTAGTTGATGAAGTCCTGCGTTAGGTGACTGCTATAGCTATCTACTATAAGAAGCCTATAGCTCTAACACGCCTTTGCCTTTGTATAACAATTAAATACCTGTTTAAGCTAGGCTAATTTAATATTATTGTTTGTCTACCTTGTAGGCAAAGAAGCTACGTAAATTAGGTAGTTTTCAGCCTCTATATCAGCCACCTAATAGCTCTAGATTATGGAGTTTTTTAACGCAAATATAATGCCTAGCAGCAGTGCAGTACTATCTGCGCAGACTGCTGCTAATAAGCTCACCTACTTACGTGAGCTATCTTAAAGAGCCTGTTAAACCTCCTTCTTCTTATATTAACGCCTACTAAAGATGCACTTTGTCCTTCCTAGTACCCCTATTATAAATCCCTTCTTATCTATATTGTACGTGTTTACTAGCTTAATAGAGTATTTAGTAATCTTCTTGTGTAGAATGTTAAAGTACAGCTTATACTTATACCTAGACTTAGCGTTATAGCAACTAGAGTCTATGCTAGTTGTCTATTTAGCTACAAGGCGGTTATAGTAACAGTGCAGGAAGCGTGTAACCTACCTATTAGAGCAAGAATTCTAGGCTACTTTAGACGTAAAATTCTATATTATAGTCCTTAAAGGTGCTATATAACAGGTGTTTAACACTCCTATATACTGTACAAGGTCCTCCTCTTGTTGTAGCGTGAGCTTGTGTTGCTGTTCGTTAGCAACGCGTTAAGGGACCTGCACACTGCAGTGCGCGCAGGATAAAGTATTACAATTAATACTATACTTAAGCGCAATTTTTATATACACAAGTTTATTATCTAAGTTTAAATTATAAATCTCTACAAGCATATTATTAATTCCTAGCATAGTAGTTAAGTTATTACACGTCAAAATTAGGTGTAATTATTGTTCCCCGATCGTTGGTTGTCTCCGATCGTTGGGTGTCCGTGCACGGTACTAGCGCAACCCTAGACTCTGCTCGGCTTATCACACAGGTTATTCAAGATACTCTTATGCTACTAGGTGTTCATGCAAGTTTACAAAAGGTAGGACTATCTAATCGATCTTTTGATTGTTTGTACATTCACACCTCTATTGCTTGCAAATTGCTGTGGCGTTCAAAGAGCAAGCGCGGAAAGCACGTGCGTCCCGAAATACAAGTGTTGCAGCCGTCCTCACACGTTCAATTCCACTGCCAGACCCTCTCCCACTCAATGCTCGGACGCTGAAATCCGAAATACTCACGGTCGAAGAACTGTATATCACGGTCCTGGATCCTACCGTGATAGTTGCGAAGACGTCAGCACGTGAACTTTCATGTGAGAAAGTTATCAACGCATTCCTCAAATGCGCAGCACTGGCACAACTAACAGTGAGGCCCTACTCTCAGCAATGTACTGGCAGTATACTGATCTTTGGCAGTTGAATTGTGTCACGGAGTTGCTGACTGATCATGCTCTCACTCGTGCGAGACATCTGGATTCGCATACAGAACCGATTGGTCCGCTTCATGGCCTACCCATCTCGATAAAGGAACAATTTAGGCTTGAAGGGCGTAAAAACACAAACTCAATGATGGCTTGGGCAGGCAGGGATCAAGTCGGCGACGTTAGCATTGTGACGAGGCTTGAATCCCTGGGTGCGATCGTTTTCGCCAGGACGACCCAACCACAAACTGTTATGCATCTCGAATGCAACAGTAACCTGTATGGCAGGACAGTCAATTCGTGGAACCGTAATTTGACAAGTGAATGGAGCTCGGGAGGAGAGGGTGCGCTTGTCGGCTTCGGTGGGAGCATCCTGGGAGTTGGAGGTGACATTGGCGGCTCGGTCCGCTGTCCAGCAGGAAATAACGGAGTGTATGGCTTCAAACCTACGACTCTTCGAGTTGGCCGTACCGGCTTGATGAATATTATCGTCCCTATGGATGGTATCGTCGGGACTATTGGTCCAATTTCAGCCACTCTTTCTGGCATAGAGCTTCTTATGAGGGCCTATTTGGGTACTTCTCCTTAGATCAGAGAGAATAATTTGCTCCCACTACCATGGAAGATACCTTCGCTGCCAAAGCGACTGAAGGTGGCAATCATGTGGACAGACGGCGTGGTCCAACCACATCCGCCTATAGTCAGAGCCTTGCGTGATATGGTCGACGCCCTGATGAAAGACAAGGACAATTTTGAGATCGTTGAATGGGTGCCATACAAGCACGACGAATGTTGGAACATAACGAGCGCATTGTACTTGGAAGACGGTGGCAAAGCCTATCGGGATCTGATCAATGAGGGGAATGAAGAAGAACTCCCGTTAACGCAGTGGCTGCTCAACGAGCCCGAAGTCCGGCTGCGCCAGCCAGAGGAGATTCGCGAGGTGCGTCGGGTCGGCTTTTGACTTCAACGCTTTGACTAATCAACTTCAGGTCAAGAGACGGCGCGACGCATATCGCGCCAAACATAATCAGCTGTGGCCTAAACTGGAAGGGTCGATGACCATCCCGTCGATGCCATTCTCGGCCCTGTTGGGCCTGGTGTAGCACCATCCCACGATACAGCGCGGTACTGGAGTCATACCTCCCAGTGGAACATGCTTGACTATCCAGCCATCGCTTTTCCGGTGGGTTAGGTGGACCAAAAGCTCGATCTCCCGGTCTTCGACTACAAGCCAATGAACGATCCAGACCGCAGGAACCATGCTCTATATACCAGTCCAAAGGATTTTCGAGATGCACCCATTTCACTACAGCTGGTAACTCGACGGTTTCATGACGAAGTTTGCATTGAAGTCGTGAAAAGAATCGAGGAAACATGGCAAAGTAGTCGCGCGAGATGAACTCACGACTATGTCTACTGGGAATCTTTCCCTGCAAGACTGCAGACGCCTGTGATGGCTCTCACGAGCTAAGTTATCTAGATTGAGTTCATAGAACCGAGTGACACTCCGGATCTGAAATGCTTTGGCTTGGCTGATGCGGCCCAATGTTAGCTCTAATCGCAGTTTGTTGTCACCTTGACACAACAATCAAAAGATATATCATGAAAAAAATCGCGTCTGATCAAAGGTCTCACGTCTCTGGTAGAGTTAGAGTAAAGCAATTATAAATGCAATCTAAACTTGTCATCCTGCAAGTCACTCCTTGCCTCCTAGTGTTGAGACTTTTCATTCAAATCGATGCCAATTGATGAAAACACTGTACACTATGATTCAAGTCGTGGCGATATCCCAAACAATTACGTACGAGATCGGCTTCTTTGCCATAGTAGAGCCGTGAAGATGTTCAGTCTATCGGAACGAACACTTGACAGGGCCCAGCCTCTCCGACCCTAAGAGATAGCTGTGACTCGGCCCTACCCCGCGTTTTCACAATCAAGCTAGCCGAACAAGACAACAAGCCCTATCCTCGAAAGAAAGATAAGAGCTCTCTACAGATAGTTCAGAGTCCCAGATCAGAAGCAAGACACTGCACCCCTATCTGTACGCCATACCTAATTACCGTCCAGGTTGTCTTGTGCTGGGACACAGAAAGCAAGACTGTTTCGTCACCATGGTTGTCAAAGGAGACCTTACACAAACCGCAACCCAGCAGACTGATGTTGGTGTTGGCGATGTGACGGAATCACCCCCTAACGACGGTGGTGTCGAATACAATGAAGCGAGTTTGAAGCGCTCGCTCGCTCAGCGTCATCTGGTAAGAGAACACTTATTGCAGCTTCAATTGTTAGGCTAACCGTCCATAGCTAATGATGGCTATTGGCGGTGTCATCGGCCCAGGCTACTTTGTTGGGATGGGCAATGGTCTGAGTAATGCAGGTCCAGCAGGCCTTTTGCTTTGCTTTGCTATCGTCGGTACGCTTTTGTGGGCAGTCATGCAATGCCTCGCCGAACTTGGCGCATTCATTCCAGTTTCTGGTTAGATTCATTGAAACCACTTTCGCAACTTTGACTTACCTTGATCAGGGTCTTTCGTTCATTACTCCGCTAGGTTCATCGACCCTGCCATTGGATTTGCATTAGGTTGGAACTACTTTTTCCTTTGGGCCGGCATACTTATGGCTGAATACAACAATCTTGGCCTTGTAATTCAGTACTGGGATACTCCCATACCACGATGGGGCTGGATTATTACATTCTGGTGTGGATTCATGGCTTTCGCCTTCCTTGGGGTCAAGAGCTTTGGCGAAGCTGAGGTATGTAGAGCGCACGCGATGTCTGCACATACTGTTGTATACTAACTACGTGTCTACTTACAGTTCTGGCTTGCTCTCATCAAGGTCATCGCTATAGGGGCATTTTTCCTTTGTGCGATCCTCATCACCACTGGAGTGATTGGCGGACAAAAAATTGGCTTCAAATTCTACAAGGATCCAGGCGCTTTTGCGAACGGTGTCAAAGGAGTATTCGAAATTTTCGTCTTCGCGGCACTCCAATACAGTGGCACAGAGATGATTGGTCTTACGGCTGGCGAGTCAAGAAATCCAGCACGCGATATACCAAAGGCTGTGCGAAGCGTTCTGTGGCGGATCGTTGTCATCTTTCTCGGTGGCATCTTCTTTCTGACACTGACGGTACCGTACGATGACCCCAATCTACTGAGTGCCGCTAGCAAGACAGCGCGCTCACCGTTCGTAATTGCTTTTACGCGCGTAGGTGCTACCGCCGGAGCTCATGCTATAAACGCTATCATCGTCATTACGATACTGTCAGCCGTTAATGGCGCGCTTTACGTCGGTTCCAGGACACTTGTCGGCCTTGCCTCACAGAAACATGCCCCAGCTGTGTTTGCAAAAACCACGGAGAACGGCACTCCGATATACGCTTTGTTCTTTGTGAACCTCACGGGATTATTCTCGCTATTGAACCTATCGGCTGGAGCAGGACACCTTTATACATGGATTATCTCGATGACAGGAGTTGCAACATTCATAACTTGGGGGTGTGTTTGCTTCTGTCAGATTCGACTTCGTCAAGCAATCCGTGCTCAAGGTCTAGGTATCGGCATTCTTCCCTTCAGGGCTCCGGGATTCCCATGGCTGTCGTGGCTTGGATTTCTGGCCAACATGTTCTTCGTCCTCTTCCAAGGTTGGACTTCTTTCGCACCTTGGAATCTTGAGAGCTTCTTGATGAATTATGTTATACTGATCGCTTTTCTATTCTTAACACTAGGGTGGAAATTGTACCATAAGACGCGCTGGGTTCTACCAAAGGAAGCAGATTTAGCCAGTCTCCGCCGTGACCTAGCTACTATTCAGACCGTCAGCGACACAAAGTGAGCCATGTAGCAGGTTAGAGGCTGCGAAGAGAGGCGGCGAAGAAAGGTGGCGAAGGGGGGTGACATGATCAGCTATTTGTACTTCAGGGACTAGCTGAGACCAACCGCGAAGCATTGAGATGTGATTGTTGCATCTGATCTCCTTGTACTAAATGAATACGGAGATGGTGCAATGTCAGGGAAGGTACTTCTCCACTACAAGTGGGGTACCTAAGCGGATTTGAAATACGAGTTTGCTACACGAGAGTTTTCCCTTGTTAACGATCACTTGATGCTTAGTGCAAGCGAGATCGACTTCCAACCTGTACAGGCACCCCCCTTGTACATACCCAGCGATCGATGTTTAGTCAGTTTAAGTCTATCTTTATGCATCTAAGCGCTTTTTTGCGGACTTTGTGCGATTTAATGTACTAAGCCCTAGTGAAGGCTAAAGTATTGGATGTTAATTATTGCAGAAGCTTAGTCGCCAGGCGTGTGAGCTGACAGCACAGTGCCGTTTGCTTTGACAAGATATATCTATTTGAAAATTTTAGTTGGGTTTTTGAGCTGTAAGAATGGATTTCTGACTGTAACAGAATGGCTAGTCGACTTTGACGAGACGGCAGCCCAGTCCGGGCGTCTTGTGGTCGCAACTCTATAGTCATACCCTTGTGGTCATTCCCACATAGGTCTTATATTCAGCAAAGAATGTATCTCCAGGGCTTGCAATAAGCATTTGCCTTTGCTACCATCACAGATCTGGTAAACAAGAGCTTCGCTCACGTTTGATAGATAAGGTTTGTATATGTAAACTGGTTCGTGTAGATCTGTCTCTGGACAACGGCTGAATAGTACACCTCCACTCAAGAATTTCAAACTTCTCATTACCAACTTTCATCACACTGCGAGACCAGGATTACTCATGCCACAACACACCTCGGCCTTCACACCATTGCTCATAGGAACACGATCGCTAGCCTCGCGGATATTCCCAGGCGCCTGTGAACCGACATCACCATTTCCATAAATGGCCAAAGCCTTTTCCTGCTGGTCTTCATACAGTACACTATTATTGTATGCCTGATTTGAAGGCGGTACGTCATTAGTCGGATTAAAATCGCAGAAGTTGTATGGCTTGAGATGCATCTGCGCAATCTCGGCTGGCATGATCGGAAAATCTTCCACTCGCGGGATGTGGTTGAAGCCAAAAGTGTGCCAAATGACAATATCTTCGTTGACAACGTGGTCAGGCTTGTCTGTCCAGCTTTTGATGCCAGTACCTCCGATAGATTGGTTCGTGTAGTCGCCAGCAGGGAAGAGCTGGCGGTCTTTGTACTTCGTCACCCAAATAGGGTGCTCAGCGAACTCAGATCGGCGCCAGTGCCAGGATCCTTGCTGTGCAAGAAGCATCTTTACCAGTGAGTTAGCTAAAGGTTCGCTGCAGAACAGCATGGCAAGAAACTAACCTGTGAACGGATTGGCACGATCTTGTACCCAATCGGAGTGAGCGAGACCTTGTTCTCGACATTTTCATTCAGAATTTTGAAAACGCGACCAGATTGGACATTGTCATCAACATGACCAGCTCGATGTATAGTGGTTTGTTTAGTGACATATCCTGTACCAAGTGGATTGAGTTCTTGGTCCCAGGCCATGGGGACAGAGTCGGAATATACCAGACTGTTCTGATGACCGCCTACAGCGGGATCGATGCGGACGTTGAAAAGATGTTGATGATAGGGTGCCATGACGCCATCTGCTACTCGGGTTCCCCAGGGCACAGTCGCAGTTTCTTCGATAGGCTGAGTTGACAAGATACCCGTTGCACGCGTCTCGAAGGTAATTTCGCCGGATTGGTCAAAGATCCACGCGAAAATGTACTCATAGTTGGCAACCGTAATAATCTGCTGGAGGACCAACTGACGCTTGCGCACTACAGTTGCTCTGCCTGTTCTGTGGTTGGTATGTTTCCATTGAATGCCCTGATCCACTTCGTGGATGCAGATCGCATTAGGCCGGGGCGAAGCCTTGCCGTCGGGGGTGACTACACAGCCGTCGAGGTACTTGATGACCCCAAGACAGTCGCAACCCACTGCAATCTCGTCAATAGTGCTCTGTAAAATTGCTGACATACTTACATGAGAGATTGTTCGCAGTCACGCCAGCACCTACATTTCCTAGATCGAATGCGCCCTTCCTATAGATTGGATTACGAGGATCACCGTACGGGACGAACATTTCCGAGAGAGAAAGGCGGTAGAAAGCATCTTTATCCATGAAACGAACATCATGAATGGTCATGCCTTCACGCCAGTTAAAGCCCACCCTGAAGCTAAACTTCTCCCACTCAATCGCATATCCCTTTACTTTGAACGAAGCGCCCTCGGGCTGAACGACCTGGTACGGTTTCATCGTGGTGCGGGGCGCCTGTTTCTGTAGCCTATGATCGTACTCAGGCTCGGCTGGCTTCGTGCGTCGATGGGGAACAGCTGATCCAGGTTCAGTCCTGCTACCATCAGAACCGAGTGGTAGTCGCAAAATTTTCTTGACCTCCATCCTGGACAGGTCGACAATGACCATAAAGTCAAGGGGGAAAGAGTAGTGTGATGAGTCTGGATCATTGTTTTCTGGGTTTCGCATGTACATGAACACCTGGGTGTGGCGCTCCTGAGTTTCCTCACCGTCGACACCATAGTCCCAAGGATCAAGGACGACAGTTGTTTCGTCGATCTTCAGACGCACAATTTCCTTTTTGACGCCTTCGTCTTGTAATACGACCTGAGCAGCTTCGTTAAGCTCGACACGGTCTACAGGCCCATGGAAATCGCGGGGGAGTTCTTGATGTTGGATAATGCGTTGGTTGGTGACATCAACGACTGCTTCGAATAATCTCGGTGTTCGGTGGATATACCACATGACAAATATTTGGCGAGGAAGATTTGGCAAAGGGCGGCCATTGTGTTCTGCGTCCAGATAGGCAACTAGGGCCTTCTTCTCCGGCTCGTCAAGTCCAGCAGCCTTGAAGTGCAAAGGAACGCCATAAAAGAGTTTCTTGACAAGGTCGACTGCGCTTTCGATCTCGTCCGCAGTTGCGGGATCAAGTGGGTGAACCGATGGAGCGTTTTTGATTGACATTGTAAAGATCTCAGAAATCACTTTTGGCTGGATGGAAAAAGATGTCTGCGACTACTCCAAGGTCGACCCATTTGCGGTTATATGTTCCCTCGCTACAGGCCGAGTCATCGAAGCCCTGCCTAAGATTGGAGATGAGTAACATACAGAGCAGAGTCAGATCAAACAACGGATTTGACTCGGTTCTTTCGAGAATGTGGTTTAGCACAGTGTTGTCCGGCGCCAAATACGAAGCAGTAAGGCACCGCCGCTCTGGGCTAGCTCTGCGGGCCGAGTCAGATACCGGTAAGCGAACCCAATGTCGCTTCAGAACCCCGCACTCCGCTGAACCACGTGCCCCGTAGTAGGGTGCCGCTCGTGTTTCGTCCAATTTTGCAAACCACCAGTTTCGTTCCAGTATTGTCATCGACCTCGACCTTTTCCCTCTTTAGTCAACTATGCTACCATCTCGACGCATGTCTCGTCGTGCTTGGAGAAGTACCGAGGACACCACGCTCGCAACCCTCGTTGGGCAGTACGGCGATGCTAGAGGTTCGCACTGGAAACAGATCGCGGCAGCACTGCCCGGACGGACAGCGAAGGTGCATTTCATTAGTGTGTACGCCATCACAGCGAGACGGAATACTGATATTTCTGCTGCAGGATTGTAGGAAGCGCTGGTATCACTCGCTTGATCCTTCTCTTCGTAAGGGTCGTTGGACCAAGACAGAAGATCAGATCTTACTCGATGCGTATAGAGCTCTTGGTCCAGCGTGGTATGCTATCGCGCTGCTGATTCCTGGCCGTAAAGATGACCAATGCGCTAAAAGATATACTGCTATTCTCGATCCATGTGCTCAAGATCGCCTTAAGGAATGGACAAGGGAAGAGGATAGTATTCTGCGTCAAGGCGTGTCTTCATTGGGTCACTGCTGGTCGGTCATATCAGAAAGACTCCCTGGCCGTCCGCCACTTACTTGCCGCAACCGATGGCGTAATCTATCGAAACAGAGTGCTGAGACAGCTTTGCAGTTGGAGTCAGCTCCACCTCGTCAGCTTCAGGCGGATACCGCCATTCTGCTTGTAGATGGAGTTGTGTCACCTATAGCCTCTCATGAAGGCGCCCGGACTGTTGGTCTTGAAGGTCTTCTTGATCCTACTACATATGATTCTCTGGCCGATAACACCCACTATCCTGCCGCTTCACCGTCTCGCACATTCGAAACGTCACCATCCACAGACGCCTTTACAACAGACGACAGTAGTACCTTTGAAGTATTCTCAACCAGACCTGAGAGTGAATATCCATTTCTGTCGCAATATGAGACGCAGCTTGCCAACTCTACAAGTACAGATTTGGACTGCGAGGCGCTTGGAGAATTTCAAGCATCATTGTTTCAACACGAAGACCCTCAGGCTACACTTGAGACAACAACTTCAGGAATCATTTTGCAACCACACCAAAGCGCAGCACTCGAACACATTGGGGGATCTTCAGCAACTATCGGTCCAATTGGTCCTAGTATGCCCTCCCTGTCCGGGTATATAGACAAATCTTTCGACTCCGAACACTACCAACACGATCAACACCACTACCATCATCATCACCATCACCATCATCACCATTACTATCACCATTACCATAACTGTTAGGCCGCTCAGCATGACAAAGACTAAGCATTGGAAACTTGAGTTCTTTTAATTGTACCGAATACTCTCTGTACACATATTTAGAAGCAATTAGAACACTTTTAGGTAGGCTATTAGACGCACAATAAACGAACGTATATCAGAAACCGGATATCGGTGACTGTATCACGAAATCCTGTTTGGGGCATGACCATCGTGCAGTAGAATCTCGTACGTGATCTCTAAGTAGTTGACACACTCTCAGAGCCGCACTACAAAATGACAGATATATGCATCGAGCCGGTCTAGAGGTGGATAATAAGGCTACAGAAGCTGAAGTTGAGTTATTGCACTGCAAATGGCCAAGAAGTTATTTCACAGACCAAAATTATGATAGGTGGTCTTCCCGAAGATCTTTTTCCTGCTTGTCCTAACAGTTCTTATTAATTAGAGCCACTCTATTAAACGCGGCGCAATAAGAAAACACGCGGCGATTCTAAAGAAGCCTAAGACCACTATAAAGATAAATATGTACCGAGACCTCCGATAGTAGTTAATGATACAACCAAGCATAAAACCAGCAAGCGAAGACAGATATACGCAAGCAGTAATGCGACGTCATAGCTGGGGTCCACGTGCTCAGCATTGGGATCGTAGAGGGAGGCTATCGATGACTGAAACCAGAGTTGATATGTCCCTATGTCTATTGTGAACAGTACTAGCGAGACTCTGCTTCTAACTGAACTCTAGCAGTACATTATAACGATGGACGGCGGGAATATGCGCAAATCTCCCCTCCGCTGATTGCGTTTCCGGAACAAACAAAGGATTTTTGCACCGCACAGCCGTAATGTAGCTAGACATCAGCCCGCATTGCGTTAGCCGCTGAGCAAGCTTCCATGGTCAAAGAACGCTCCAAGCATGTCTACAACTATCATCTGCTGAAAATCCGGTTATGGCATGCAGGTAACAGTATTCACGGTCTTGTTGCGTTTAGCGGTCTCAATCCCTGTCTGCTGGATGGATTAAGACATGGTTATATTTGCAACGCCTTCAAGCATTTTTCCCAAACATCAACCATCTTACGCTTCTACTCCAGTGTGACAATGGTATTCATTGGTGAAAATGGCGCATCCGCTCGCCTGTGGGAATCATTTATTCGGGAACAGAAGATGGATTTGTCGCGGTATGTGGCGTTTTACAGGGACCTTCACCAGCATCCGGAATTGTCGCTGCAAGAGTACAAGACTGCGGCAAAGGTTGCATCCTTCTTACAGTCCCTCGATCCAGGTATAGAGATGCATACTGGCGTGGGTGGCACTGGATTATTCGGCAGTCTGAAAAACGGCGTCGGTGGAACAATCTTACTGCGCGCCGACATGGACGCTTTGCCTTTGCCTGAGTTGACCGACCTTGACTACGCTTCGAAAGAGCAAGCCATTGAATCGACTGGTAAGACAGTATCCGTCATGCATGGTAAGTGGTGGAATTATCCTAGTCTGTCTGATGCTAATTCTTTGTCGCAGCGTGCGGACATGACTTCCATGTCACATGTCTGCTTGGGGCTGCGGAACTGCTTATCTCCCAGCGCAAGACATGGTCAGGAACAATTGTATTTCTATTCCAACCGGCAGAGGAGGGGTTTTATGGTGCCAAAGCTATGATTGAAGATGGACTGTATCAACGACATGGATGTCCTATCCCTGATCTTGTCTTGGGTCAGCACGTGGGGCCGCTCAGAGCGGGAATGGTTTCACTCAAGAAGGGGTCTATTCTGGCGGCTTCGGATGTATGGAAAGTGACATTACATGGCCGAGGTGGTCATGGAAGCTCCCCTCAATTGCATTGATCCAATTTTGGTCGCGGCGCACATTGTTGTACGGCTCCAAACAATCGTCAGTCGAGAGGTACCTCCGAGTGAGCTTGCAGTGCTGTCTGTATGCACATTGCATGCGGGTAGCGCGCCGAACGTCATCAGTGACACCGCTGAACTGGTGCTCAATATTCGTTCCATCAGCTCTCAATGGAGAGATCGAATACTAGCCAGCGCAGAACGGATTATTCGCGCTGAATGTTGCGCAGGTAAAATGTTATCAGACACCTAGCAATCGGACAGCTCACTAATTCTCCATATCTAGGCAACTGTCCCGTGGAACCTACCATCGAGCGCGCACATTCTGTCCTGTCGGTTTCAAATGAGGAGTCTGCAACGCTGACCATCATGGAAAGCTTCAAATCATTCTTTGGTCCGAGTTACCTCGACGAGCTTCCCCCGGTCACTGGCAGCGAGGATTTCAGCAATTTAGCGACGGCGATCAATGTTCCATGCTGTTTCTGGTTCTTCGGCGGTCACAACCCTACTTTGTTCGACGAACATCATCGGTAAGGGTAGACTGGCTGAGCTACCTGTAAATCATAACTCCAAACTTGCTCCTGCCGTCCATCCAACCCTCCAAACAGGCATCAATACTTCAACCATAGCAGTTTTAACACAGTTGTGTATTTTATAGCAGCTTTCGGAGCAATAAAAAAACCAGGGTGCGCCTAAGTTACCACATTCCAGTTGATACCTAGCAATCTGTCTGAAATTGATGTCATATTGCAAACCCGGACCCCGGTCTGCAGCGTGGCAGAAACGCTTGTACCTCAACAGTGGCAAGATGTAACCTCTGAAACAGATATCAATTACTCGCGCAAGTGTTAACTATTTGATAACCTAGATGTTGTTCCAGTAGGAGTGATCGTACAGCTCGCTGACTGATAGTAAGACCTTTAGGCCTCATCTCATAGCTTTTTGGAGATCTCAGGAGCTTCGTTCCATGTTTTGAAGATGTCGACGTCCTTATCTAACAAGGATAAACTAATATTACAGAAGCACCACTGCATATCTTGTCCATCAGCCAGACTTACTCGTTACGTTCCGCGATGTTTTCTTGATTGATAAAGGCAGTATCTGATCAAGCATGGAGTCTACCCGCCATTAGCTGGCATTGTCTTGCCGTTGAGTGGCAACAGGCTCCAGCCGTTATATTTTCGCACTACGTTTACGAGATCGCTATACGTAGTGCTGGATCATCTAAAAAAGAAAGTGCCTTATCTTGAATTCCAAGAGAGAGGTATGGAGGAACCGGCATTCGGAGACGTACACAGCTAGACCCTAACGCTTTCAAACAAAGTTTGACCTGTGAGAGAACTTTGCTAGAGCAGATGAAATTGAGAAAGGGAGCAAATTAAATTGCATCGCACGGGCGAGCATTGCTTCCTAACTACTGTTGTATGCGCACGCTTGTCTGCGAGGTGTTGTTGGTCGCTGTCATTTAGCGTTGCATGGGTCAGATTTGAGGGTAATCGCTGCTCGAAGATGACTTGTGGACCCCTTCGACTTCAAGATTTTTTTCACCCTAGTTTCGTACCAAAAGCCTGACCTTGGATTTCAAAGGTTCGTGCAAGAACAGGAAGAATACGGCCGAAGTCATAACAGCCCTGTCAAGCCTCAAGCCCTACCATCATCCCAATTTTGATCATATACACTCACAGACGTATCACAGACTTTATCAGAGTGTGGAAGAACAATTGAAAGACTGTGGAGCTATAAACTGTCGGCTGCTGGAAAATTCCAAAGACTCCATGATTCAAGGGGTCATGGTGGGCAGTTTTGAACGAATAGTGGCCTCGAACCTCAATCAATAGTACGTGTCGGGCATGCGACGCCTACCCTTCTATATATGGACTGACGCAAGGCCGAACGCTTCTTAGCACTGAAGGATGGCTTTTTCTGCAGGAGCTGCCGCCATCAAGAAAACGGTTCGACTAGTTATGATGGGAGTGTTCCCGGGTGATGACTGGATAAGAGTGACAGCTGAGCAAGAGTGGGAATCCTCTCTCAAGTTAGGTCACCACTAAGTACCATGATATTCGAATCCCATCCGTGCCGGTACCTGCAATTGCGCCTTATCGCCTACCGTTTCCAAGAGATGGATCCATTTTGATATTATGCTCATGCCGCAGTGTTCATCTCGTCGGTATGTCTCAGAGACATCAGAGGGAGGGTGCCGTGCCGTTCCGATAAGCGTTGTTTTCAACTGGAACCATGCACACGGACAGCGACCGAATTGTAGTAACGGTGTAACTTTTGAGCGGCTAGGCATTGCGCAGCCTGCAATCGCAACAGAAATGAAGAGTCGCTACTGCAACCTCTACTTATCAGTCTTGGTTTGAGGCAACTCGTGCGGTGTGAAGGATGCCGGCAGCTCGTGTGCTATATGTGGCGAGGGGGCTTCATGTCTGTAGATGGTTGCCTCTTGCTGCTTCGTCGCTGTCTGCTGGTAGGACGACATGTCTCCGTTGGTGTTTCCGTTCGGCGCAATGGCTTGTGGCGGTACATCGCTGCCAGCCTTTGCTGTCCGTTTTCGTTGCAACCAAAAGAAGGCTCCGATTGCGGCAAGCCCAATGACGCCAAGTGGTATGCCAACACCGAGTCCTACTTTTGCGCCGGTACTCAGGCCTGCAGAATCTGGATCCGAACTCGAGTCCTGTTGTAGGTTGCCAGTAACGGTAGGCAAGCTCGACTGATCCACCTGTGAGGCGGTCGTTGGTATGGATATAGAGCTGAAGGAAGTGCTTGTGGTCGAGGTTGATGTTGACTGTGTACTGAGCTTGATTGGGTTGGTTGCCGTGGCATAAACGGTTGGATCGGCCGCTGTGAACGTAAGGTCGTCAATGGTGCAACATGTAGTGTTGATATTTGCTTGCGATTTCCAGTCTCTCAAACTCCCGCCCACATAGGCACAGCACCAGCTCTCCGGCTTTAAACAGTTCATGACAAGCCCGGTGTTTCTGTTAGGTTCTGGGATAGTCAGCTTCAACTAGCAGCGGGAGAACAACTTCCTCGACCCACCGATAGGCGCGCAATATTTTGGACATGCCGGATCCTCCCACGTCTTGTCCGTGCAGCCGGTTCTCCAGTACCAGTTCTTCTTGTCAACGTCCTCTTTGTGCAGGCAAAGGCCATTGGTGAGACAGAGATCGCCGATAGCGCAGCACGTCGAATGGCCTCCGGCTTCTACAGCAGTCATATTACACGGCACATGAACATTGCCATCCCATGTCGTTTCTCTGCCTACCGTGTTGAAACACGCAGCCATCTTATTGAGCAGGATTCAGGTGTCTCGTTCGCAAAGTGTAGAGTCGAACGGAAGTTGTTGGATAGTCGCGAAAACGAGATGTCGAGAAGCAGAGCATTGATTTTCCGGGGGGGGCATACATACATACGCATTATTCAATGAGTGCTGGCATAAGGCGTCCCGCACAGCCTTCGCATTACCTTGTGTGTCAATTACTAGGATTGTACAGGATATTTGTACCCAGTTCTCTAAGAATGTAAGCCAATGAGCAAGTCGGTGGACCTGAGACATGCGGACCAAACCCTGCTGGGGCCGTTGACGCTCACCGTCGATAAACTTGGCAAGCCACTAGCGGTGGGTGCTGCCGTGACTGGCTGGTGGAAACCAAAATCTTGCTGTGCCGAGCTTCCGGCCGGCTGGCAGGCCTTGCGATTTGGTTTCCGCTCCCGCACCAGTGCTTACTCCCTACCCACCTACCTACTTAATGGAACCCATGAGTACACAGTACCTACTTGAATACCTTTGTTCGTTTCGCAGCATGCCTTGATCACCCTTGGGTGGCGATCGCGCCAATGCGGGCCTGATGTCTGTCGCCAGCGAAGGTCACAGATGATATTTGGCCGTGCAGCACCAGTTCATGGACGCTGCAGCGCTGTCGCATAATCAACACCAGAACGGGATAAACGAATAAGCTGTTTGGTGTAATGTCTGAACGGAGAAAGCCATGCGACAGCCCAAAAACCTTGCAGCTGATTAGCACATCTGGCACTCAAAGTTCGCTCAACTTCGAGCGATTTGAGATCGATCATCGTACCGTTAGCCAAACCGTTAGAGCTGGTTTTTGAAGGTAAATCGTCGAAGCCTGCCAAGGACGATCTTGCCTGTGATGTGCTGATGCACAGGACGGGAGGATACCATCCACATACACATGTGAGGGTCTTATATACCCACAATGAGCGGGCGAGCGACGTGAGCTAATGTCAGTGCGCTAACGTGTTTTACAGTTGAGTGTCGACTCTCGAGACGGCATTCACGGGCCTGCTCATAATCATATGCCAGGCATTAATGCCGCTTGTGCACGGCAAGCCTCCGACGCCCCTTAGCTTATGCCGGTACGTGTAGCGTAAGTGCACGTCCTTTAGGCAGATGTTACGAAGTGCCGGTACAGCAACACAGTATCAACTACCTCAGCTCACTAGGTACATAGTCGAGGGATATTCTACATCTTTTCGAGAAAGCCCAGCTTCAAAAAGACCGTGTCCCTATTCGAGCGGTATGCAGCGGTGTGCTCCAGAATTTGGAGCTTGCTGGTACGCAATACACCATCGCTAGCAGATGACTGGCGTGTCTACTGCGTCACCTGATTTGACCAGCTTTCGTGTCACAAACCCCACCGGGTTAAAGGTAAACTGAGCGTTTCGCGCTGTCGCCACGGGCAGAGTCAGTACAAGAACGCGTCAAGGTCACTCGAAGATTCTCGCGTTCACGACCGCAATAATGACCACAAGACGAATCAACTACCGGTACGGCTCACGAGGTGACAGACCCTGCGCTGGCTAGCGTCTATTCCAGTTGCGCGATTGAATCTACGGAACATTAAGGGGGGTGTCTCTTCATTTGCAGAATGAGGATACTTTGGTCACAACAAAAGCAATCTCTCCGGCCATAGTCGAGGAGTGAGAGTCAGCACTCTGTCTAAAATAGTACCTCTGCTTATCGCGACAAGCCCAGAAAACTCTTCGACCTTCTTAAACCGTGCGAGCCCCTGGACCAGTCCTGTATTCTCCGCGGAAGCAACAGAGCTCGATCTGTAGCTCTGCGCCAATGGTCACGCATCACATGTGTGAATCAGAACGTGCGATCAACGCCGGTGCTGATTAAAATGATTGTTTTTGGAATAATCTCCATGGCGGAGCTCCCGCCGGACGCTACGGATGTGCCGATCACTTCTCGATGGCGAGTAGCATTTTGCCATGCTGGTACTCGATAATAAGATCACGAATCTCCACCAGCAGTCACAGACGTCATCAGCGGAAAAAGCCGTACAACAACTAACACGAAATAGGTGGAAAGCGTTATTCTCATATGGACTACCTTCCTTACCAGTGGCAAGTCGCAGTCTTGGGTAACTCCTTGTCTTTACACAGAATCAGGAAGCGGGAAGATCAAGATTGTGTTCTTGGCGCTGCTTAGGGCCAGCCAATCGTAGCCATTGTCGCCGTGGTCATTACAACCAAGTAGCTGTAGGTTGTCTCAAGCGACATACATGCCGGTCTTAGCAGCGGAAGAGTTGGCGAATGTGGAAGGTAATCTAAATGGTGTGTATGGTTTGTATGAACCATGATGTACCCGTGCGGGGTTACAGCGTTCGCCTAGCACATGAACCGTCTAACTTTCTTATCTGACACTCTCGAAACCCTACTCTATCTCTATCTCCTTCCTGTTAGGCTGCTCAAACCGGGCAGCGTAGGCTGTATGCGCTCTGCCGATCTCTCTGACAAGACATGAAGCATCAATATGCTAAGTAACCTTGTGCAGTGAAAGTCTTGTGAGGTGCCTGTTGGGGTTTACCGTCCCGGCACCTTTGGTACACGCAACAACATCGTGCGAGAAATGAGGAAGGAGACACTGCAACCTGCTGATGCAATCTGAAGCTCTATCGCGTACAATGGAGACTTACTGCGGATGAGGAAGGAGAAACGTCGATGCAATCTACATGTCAGTCTTGGACGGCGACAACGTACAGCGGATGAGGAAGGAGACGTCCAACAATGGCCGATGTAGTCTTGGACTCTATCGTGAACAGAAATCACCAAAGCAAGGCTCTAGTCACGACGTCGTAGCTGGCACGAGTATAAGTATGGATGTCTCTGCTGCCGTCTCAGTTTCTCCATCAGCATCGCAGACTCAGCTCCACGATCTGACCTCAGCACTTCCAACTCGCCTTCAATCTTGTCTATCACGCCAACCTTGCAATGGAACTCACCAAGTTTCTCGCGGCTCTCGCAGCCTTCCTGCCCATCGTCTACGGTGCCCCGACCACCGCTGCCAATGAGCTTCACCCCGAGATCCTGGCTGCTATGAAGCGCGATTTGGGACTTGATGCAGAGCAGGCCCACGTTCGTGTGGCCCGTGAGCTCAAGGCCACTGAGGTCATCGACCAGCTTCGCAGCTCTACCGGCAGCTCCTTCGGTGGTGCTTGGCTCGTTGATGGCGAGCTCAACGTCGCTGTCACTGACGATGCCTTGACCGCTGAGGTTGCCTCTGCCGGCGCTAAGGCCTTCGTTGTTGACACTCCTCTTTCCAAGCTTGAGGATGCCCAGAAGGCACTCGACCAGATTGACCTCGAGGCCGCCACCAAGCGGGCAGCCAGTGGAATCGCTGCCTACTACGTTGACATTGCCGCCAACAAGCTCGTCATCGAGGCCCTTGCCGACAGCACCGAGCAGGCTGCTGAGCTGGCCAAGAAGGTCGGTCTCGCCGAGGGCGAGTATGAAGTCAAGACCGTTGGCGAGCTCCCAAGCACCTTCGCCACTGTCCGTGGTGGCGACGCCTACTTCATCAACCGTGGCGGCCGCTGCTCTGTTGGTTTCTCGGTCACCACCGGTTTCGTCACCGCTGGCCACTGCGGCACAACTGGCAGCACCACCCAGTACCTTACCGCCTCCGGCGCCAACATCGGAACCTTCGCCGGCTCCAGCTTTCCTGGCAACGACTACGCCTTCGTCCGTGCTGCTAGTGGCAACACCTACGCCGGTGTCGTCAACAACTACTCCGGTGGAACCATCCGCATCGCCGGCAGCACTGCTGCCGCCACCGGTGCCAGCATCTGCCGTTCCGGCTCCACCACTGGTGTCTTCTGCGGTACCGTCCGCGCTCTGGGCGCATCCGTCTCCTACGCTGAGGGCCGTGTCACTGGTCTTACGCAGACCAATGTCTGCGCCGAGCCCGGTGACTCTGGTGGCTCCTGGTACTCTGGTGCTCAGGCCCAGGGTGTCACCTCTGGAGGATCTGGCAATTGCAGGACTGGCGGTGTTACCTACTTCCAGCCCGTCAATGAGATCCTTTCCGCCTACGGCCTTACACTGGTCCGTGGTTGAATAGCTGCAAAGGGCAATGGTAGCAGTGGTCATGAATGTTTATGAATTTGAATTGGGTACTAGTCTAGTCTTATAGCAGAATGCGATCTTGAAAGGATGATCAATATGGTTTTCAAGTTCCATCCATCGTGTGCATCGTCTCAGCCCATTGCTTCAACTCCATTGCGAAGACTCCCCAGTCCATAGTCTGCATTGGGGGATACACACGCGCCTCTTGTGGAATTCCATCTGTGCCGACGATGTTGGTCAGCTCCTCTGACATGAAGTTTTGCAGACGAGCCTTGAGCTTTGGCGGAGTAAGCTTCGAGTGGTAGATGGTGCTCAAGCCTTGCGCCTGCATCTTCAAGATATGCTCCTCGCCCTTGCTAAAATCATGAATATGAGGGTTCATGGTTTCAACCTGGAGGATCTTGACTTGATGTACCAGTAATAGATCACCGCCCTCCATCTGCCGCGGATTGCCGTCATCAGGGGGTGTGCTTGGTGGTGTGAATGGGAGAATACCGGAACACCCCCAAGCATCGATAAGCTGAGAGGGCTCAACTGCATAGCCGTTTGCGAAATGAATTCGAAGCGCAAGTTCCGTAGACATGGCATGTTCGCCTGCGTTGGCTGTCTTGACCAAGTTGCTCTGGCTTTGATCGCCAGTGATGGACGTCAAAAGACTATTCATCCAATCATTGACGACACGCGAGCAGCGTCCGGAGCCCTGCGGTACTAGCTTACCATCAACGATCTTGGGCTTCGACTTCCACTTCAACCGCACCATAGCGAGTGGCGGGTGTACAGAGTCGGAGGTAGACGAAGGGCCGTGCAAAGCATGATGTAGACCTGCTGCATAGATCTTGCAATACTCATGCACGGCACCAGGGATGAAATTGTCCGCATCAATGAAGCCTATAAAAGCTTTCTCGGCGAGTTTAGCAAGCGCTGTGCCAATCATCATTGCCTCACCTTTGCCATTGCGAACACGAATAGGGCCAGTAAAATTCATGTCAGCTTTAGCGGCAGTGATGTGACACATACCTGCGCTCGCAAATGCACGCGCAAGGCCGGTATCTTGTTGATGGACTGCAATGCCGCGCCGCTGGGTGGTGGTGCAGAGCTCCGCCAGCATCTTGCATTCTGCTTTGAAATTCTGCTCGTTGCTATTGGACACAAGGATGGTGAGGCAGTGATGGGGAATGCCCTGCAAGACGCCCTCGAGGATGAAGTGCTCCTCATTCATGCAGGGTACGATGATCGCAAGCTGCTTCTCGATTGCCGCAAGTGACAAGTGAGACAAGACCGCGTTCAAGCTCCCATCTTCAAGTGCGTCGTACTTGTCTCGTCCGACAATTAGCCCAGAGTCCAGCTCTGTAACCTTCGAGACAGCGTGCAAATCGACATTGCCCACCCGCGCAAATCCGCCCTGGAAGTTCAGTCGCATGTTGAGTCAATGTTTTGTAGCTTTCGTGTCTCAATGGATTGCTGTCATGGCGGGTAGTTTTGAATATTCCTTTTATAGTCGAAATACATTGTTCAGGCGTTCAGTGTTGACTAACTGTGACTGTCGAGGATTTGGTGAAAAGAGACGCAAACAAAGGTGTTGTCACTAAGAGACGACCGTATGCTGTCATACGATCAGGGGGATTCTATAGTGATATAGGCTATAGCCCACGCACAGTGCTTTTCGTTATCCAAGCGAGGAAGGGGAAGGATCAAGGCCCGTGCGTCAATGCAACGATATTAATTCAGACTCGATCAAATGCCTTTGCAATGAGTTCAACGGTTGCTGGTTCCGTACCCGAAGAAGTTTCGTCAGAAATCTGTACGTAAGTTTTTATATCTGTGGACAATTAACACAAGCGTGGGCATCCTGCTGCCATTGAAGAAATCCCGCTTTGCCATGGCCAGACAGCGAGGCTTCCAATTTCGAAATCAGCCATACTTCTATCAATTGCGAGAGTTGCGGTCGCTACACGAGTCTGCTTCGGGAAAGATCGAATTGGAGAAATGCTTAGCAGATCTGAAGAGATATTGGTACAGATAAGAGCAAGATAGGCTGGTCTGGCGAGCTATCAACGTCAGTCGCGCGCAAAATCACAAAGACTGGGTGGGCAAGGGAATGCGTGGAAGAAGTAAAACGCCTTTACCAGCATTGTTCCGATTAGGCTTAGTGCATTCATAGAGGCAAGCACCGTCCATGGATTGACTCAAAAAAAGCAGGCCACTCTGGCTATCGCGACTACGAGTGGAATTATCGAAGAGCAGGCATTGTAGCCTTAGGAGCTATATGGACACGCGTGAACGGGCGACAATTATGCTGACCCGTTCGATGACGCGGAACTTGTCGAGCTCCAGACACGCTGCAGTCCGTTAGGATCTGCCTCGTCTTTCTCGCCGGGCACTACTCTTTGGCACCACGAGCACCAGCTTCTCAGCCTGCCCGCATCCTCTCGCGGCAGCCACTGCACAGACTTCTCGCGTTCATCTTCATACATCTTCACACACTCACCAACTCTGGTGTATTTTTTGTGCTTCACCTTGAGCACTCCACCAATACCTTCAATTTCCTGGGCGAGATAGCTTGTGCCACGCCATCTCTCCGGCGACTCTGGAGTGTTGTGACATCGGTCTTGCGCAGCCAGGGCTTCCAACGTCTCTGCTTCGCAGGTCTCGTGCTCAACAATCCTAGCAGCGAGACAACTGGCGCCTCGGCCGCACTCAACGCCTTGCTCGCCTTCGCCAGCACCCGTGCCAACACCACCTAGGTAGTGGCTATACCGTGTGCGCCAGCTCCAGCCACGTACGTAATTCGTGTCCGCGTTCTTCAAGTCTTTGCCGCAAGGTGCGCAGAGCCAGATGACGTTGTTGCAGTTGCAAGGTGTTCGTTCAAAGGCCGGTGCAGTGAACGCCCTCGGCGCGTCGCCGCTCCAGAAGACCGGGCGAGGATTCGGTGAGGTTGGTGGCGAAGGGGAGCCGCCTGACGACGCCGTGCGCTCCTTTGTCACGGCCATGAGCAGTGGCAGGGGTGCTTTGGTACATGTCCGGCAGAGCCTACGATGACGCGCGCGCAGCGCAGGCGTGGGTGGCGGCTTCATTGTGCAATTCTGATCATGGTCAGCGCAATGAGCCAAGATGATAGCGAAACGTCATACCCGGCAGACGACCTTTGCGCAGCGCTGACACTCGCCTACCATGTCGCGCGCACAATTCCCAACCTTGCCACTCGTCAAATGCCGTGAGGACTGGAACCCGTCCGGGCGCTCGCGGAAGCGCGCTTGCAACTGCGCGTCTGTGGTGTCGTCCTCATAGCAGCAATGCAGTGTGTGTCTGATGAGTTGGTCGCGATACTCGAGCAGATTGACACGGAATTGCCGGCACGTTCGCGAGAGATCGTGGAGCGTGTTCAGATCGAGCTGACCGGCAAGCTGTCTGACTATGCTACTCGGTCGACACGGTTAGCAGGCCATTGCGGCGCGGAGCTTGTGCTTGTTGTAGGTTTAGGCTCACGGATAACAGCTGAGGGCTGCCGAAAACCCATTCATGTTAGGGTTCGGCCTCTCGTCTGCTGTTTTCGCATGTTCGTCCTTGGTCGAAGCCAGCAGCGCGTGCAGCAACGGCTTCACAGCCGGAATGCTGGGTGTTGACGTATGTGGGGCAAGGTAAGCAGGAAGCATGTCCTCCTCCAGATCAACTATGACCACCATTGTGGAAGGCTGCAGCGAGACTACGCAGCATTGGAGCCAGGGGCAAGCTCAAGATATACAACAAAAGACTCCTGGAGTGTGTTGTTGGAGCAATGCCGGCGTCATGACCAGCTGAGGTATTGGTGCGAACAGAGCCCCCACCACCTGAAAATTTATCTAATCACAGATCTAATCTCCGATCCAGCTCCGGGTTGTCGTGAGGGGAGCCCGCAGGAGCGCCTGTGCTCACCGCCGCTGTGCACGCACGCCATCAAGAAGAGACCATCTCAACCGCGTCTGCGACGCGTCTACCGCTTCTAGATCGTGCTTGGCATGTAGCATTACACAATAGCTTCGGTCAAAGCTACGCATCCAGCTGGACTTGTCAGGACTTCGCTCAAAGTCCGCACTTGGCTCAGACGATGCGATACGCCGGTCAAGACTTCGCGAGGCTGAGGGCTAATTTTTTATTGTTAGATGCGTCTGAAGTTTAGCTACGGCGCGTGGACGAAATTCATCGCGCCCTTTCACTTCTTCGCAAGAGTCACGTGGGTCTTTTACTGTCATGTGCAACGGGCTGTTCGAATTCCTGCTTCGAGAAACCCTCAATGACTACAACTTGACTAACTTCAAGCTAGTCGTCAGATGTTGCTCGCTATGAAAAGGTTGGCTCTGCACTGAACAATCATGTTCCGGTCCTGGCCCAATCCTCCCATCCCTCGTACACTATCTTCAATGTTTGACTGGCCTTGAGATCCTCACATTTCGCCTCGAGCTCCGCCACATCCCAATTCGCCCAAACGAAGCGACCGTTCAAAGACTCTGTCTTAGGCTGCGACAACCAGACCAGGAAGTGGGCAGCAAGCTCAACTGTAGCCTTTATGTCAGCCAATATTCGACAGCTGTCGCTCTCCCGGCAACCCACCAGTATCCATCGGTAGTGTCTTGGGATCAGCTCCACTGCTTCTGAACATGTTTGTATCTATTGTACCCGGGTGAACGCTGATCACATTAATATCCTTCACTTCAGTCGCCAGAAACTCTAAGAGCTTGACCTGCGCCATCTTCGCGGTATTGTAAGCGCTGAATCCTGGGGTAAAAGATGGTGTCATTGCCAGCGCATTTGATGCCAGTCCTAGCACATGCGACCCGCTCTTTGCGTTGGGCAAGAAAGCTTTGGCAATCACAGCAACTGACTTGACAGAGACTTCGTATTGTCTCCACCACTCTCCAATGTCAGCGTCGACAATGGAAGACACAGATATCGTGTGTGCGGCCCCGAGAATCAGGACATCCCATTTACCCACTCTTGCTGCCACTTCCTTCACCTTTGTCTCGTCTGTTACGGACAATGCGTAGATTTCGACTTTGGGGCTGATCGGCAGCAGCTCTAAAGTTTGCTCAAGTTTAGACAAAGTGCGGCCGATCAAGACGAGACGCTCGCATCCTGCTGTAGCGAATGCAATGGCAGTAGCCCGACCGACACCGCTCCCCTAGCAGCGTTAGTCACAAAGACCAAGCGAGCCTGGATGTCACAAACCGCGCCAGTAATGATGACTGTTTTCCCTTTCTGGCTGAGCTCAGGCCTGGTCGGGTCAATCGCGTCGTATGTATCGTTGTGCCATGTGGCGACTGGTGATGGGTAAGGTGGCTGCATTGCGTTGGTTAGACTATCAGTCTTCGCAGCGCAACCCGACCAACTTCCTTTAAATCACCTCTCTCCATCAGCCAGGTTCCCTGGGGCCCCAAGAAATTTCTCTCAAGTACCGGCACAGAATGGTCATGGCGCCAAGGTCTGCTCGATTGGGTGTTGTTGCGCAACTAAGCCAGGTGTGCTGCCCTTGGACCCGGTGCATGCCTCGAGCTTCATGTTCAAGGTCCTCCTCGCTGCGCCACTCTGGATCAAGAGACCCTAAACTCGTAACTCATAACAGTACATAATGTAGAGACGAGCGGCCAAAGGCACTAAGTGCTTGCTGTCTCTTTCTGAAGACATAGACAATAACGCAAGGCTGAATATAGGCGTTCAGCAATGTATTGCCTACTGCATATACGAGGACTGCTCGCCTGATGCAAGCACCTTGGCACGGTACGTAGACCCAAGATCTGCCCTTGCGGTCCAGATCGGCTCGAGCAGTGACTTATCACAATTTTCATTATCCACTATGTAAGTCGAACTAGAGATCTTGACGCTCATGACCAACCTGATCCGTACTTTCGTCGATATGTCCAGTACTTCAATTCAACTCCCAGTGCGCATCCCATCCTAGCTATTCTTTGTCATTGTATTCTTGCGACCCGAGATGACTGTACAAGTTTAAATCAGACCAGCGATAATCCTATTTCCCATCCGGAGTTGACTACCTATATAACTTGAGGCCATTCGCACCCACGCAACCTGGTTATTTCACGATTAGAGCACTACCATAATGCATTTGTAGCTGCTATAAGTGCTCCAAGGCTTGGAAAATTTTCGTAGTAAGTTTGTAGGAATGGACCCTCATTGTTGAGCTGCAATCCATTAGTGGAGATACCGCTGAGCCGATGTAACACATCCACTGATGGAGCTGAAGAATCCATTTTTTTCGAAGCTCCAGGCAGGTAAACCTCAAGCAGAAGCTGCATAGGTATTTCGTCAAGTAAGCTTCTCTGACATGATGTCATGTTACATCTAGTTTACGGAGCAGGATATGTATCCCTGCAGGATCCGTCTTACATGCACAATAATGGACTCTCGGCCTCTCGGCGGTGCACAACCTTTGATGTATTCGATACCGTCATTTGCCGTTGCAACTTCAGTGACAGACTCCAACCTCTCCCGGATAACATCTTCATTCAGCATGACATCTCCCTCGAAATTGCCAGATGAACTGGATGTTGCGATTGTTGGTGGCGGAATTGCAGGCGTAGTGCTTACGGTTGCACTGATCGAAAACTGTCCTCAATTTCCGCATAACGCTGTATGAGTCGGCAGCAGCTGTTGGGAAAATTGGTGCTGGCGTCGGCTTCCAACCTGTCATGGTGCGCACCATGGATCCGACTGATCCGCGTATCGCTGCTGCCTGTGTGGCATGTGTCAAGGGAATGAAGAGGCAGATCCACCAACATGGTTTACTATGCGTGTCGGTGACAAGCGCAAGCAAGATGCCGCAATTGGAGAAGAGGTGTTTAGGATCCCAAACCGCGCAGGTCCCAGGGGTAGTGTGCATCGCGCGCACTTGCTGGCAGAACTGGTTAAGTGGATTCCGGACGGTGTTGCCAAGTTCAAGAAAAAGTCGCTGTTGTGACAAAGGCAAACGATGGCTCAGGTGTGTTGACCACCTCTATCACACAAACAAATGCTGACCTCGCACTTATTCAAGAATTGATGCGGTGTTGCGTTTTGCAGATGAAACTACCTCACGCCATGCAGCGGTCTTCGGCTTTGATGGGATCAAAATCGCGCATTAAACACATTGTTTTAAACAATCATGACCCAGCCCCAGCTGTGTCCTCCGGAAAATGTGCATATCGTGGCCTGGTTCCCATGGGAAAGGCTGTGAAAATCCTTGGAGAAGACGAGCCTCGTATCCCCCAATCATACCTGGGGTATGGCGGGTATGTGCTAACGTTCCCTATTGCAAATAGAAACATCCTAAAAAGTGAGTGGTTGCTACGCATTTGAAATAATGACCATTGATCGAACGTGAGTAGCGTAAGAAGGGATCTTGTTATGACGGAAGAGAAAAGATCGCGTGTGTTCTTAGAGTCTCATGTGATGTGTAAGGACATTTTGCCACTCTTGGACTCGGTCTGTTATATCTGATCAGGGTTTTGATACGTTTGTGGAAATAGGCGAATCTGGAGTTAGTTATAGGTGCACCTACAAACAATACCTGACATACAGGAAAAACTAATATTTTTGGAATATATAAAGATATAAGTGTGAAAAAGAAGGTAAGAAGGAAGCAGAAGCTCACCCTGAAGTACCGGTATTTACTGGCCGAAAGTGTATTCGGGGATGTTGATGTCGGTAACCTTCCATGTGATGCCGCCGTCATCAGTGGACATCTCGCCAGTAACACCATTGCCCTTGCCCATGGTCTGATCGTAGTTGGGGTCTGCAGTGTCGAGGGTGATGACTGTGTCAATCCACTTGTGGGCAGGCATAGTGCCGCAGTTGTTCTCGGCGCACTCGACGGCGCTGCCCCAGCCCTCAGCGTGACCGTCGCTGGTGCTGAGAGTTGCGACTTGGTTTCCGTTGATAGAAACATACTGGGTGTAGTTTCCACTTGCATCATCGAACTTATCTTTACTGCTTGTCAGATCCATCCGAGAGTGTGTTCTTCCTTTGTGTACTCACAGTGCATGGTGATCTTCTCGCCTTCAACGGCGTTGGTACCATCGGTCTGAACAGGCATCTGACTTGTGGGTCCAGTACTCAAAAGAGTGTATGCGAAGATTGACCACGTGCTCGATTGAAAGTTGTCGGCGATCGACTGGACGAGGTCACCCTTGGAGGTACCCATGCCCACCCAGAGAGAGGCATCGCCAGAGCTGCCGCTGGGTGCCTTGGGCAAGACAAGCGTAGATGTAGACTCTCGAATCCAGGATCCAGAGCCAACAGGTCCTGTGCTAAATGCAGGGCCCATTGCAGCTTCGACCGCGGCGGCGGCGAAAACAGGGAGAATCTGGCGGATTGAAGGCATTTTTAGGGTACAGATAAGTGACTCCGGGTCAAAAAGGAATGATATATGGAAGTGTAATGAACGAAGAGAAGAATGAATGTAAGCTACGGGTACACCAAGAGCAGCATGCACTGCTTTTGTATCTGAAGACAACGAATAATAATTGGTCCATGCACTTCACAGCAGCCATGATAGACTTGACCCCTTACAGGCTGTCGTATACGGTGGATGCGACCACTGTGCCTTTCATTTTGGGCCCCTCAAGCGCATCCGGCAATATGCCTCCGTTAGTTGTCTGTTCCGAGCAAAGGTCTGTGGGAGCAGGGTGTCTCCGCAATTCTTGATTTTGCTTGGCTGGAGCTTATGTCCCGAATTGAATTGTTGTTCACTAGGTGGACCGTGCGATGAATCTGCCAGGGTGAATGTTTCGAACATCTACGCAACCCTGTAATTTTCCTGATGATCAGGGACTTTTTGAAACCTAGCATGAAGTGTCAATCCTGCGTCACGCCAAAGTGACGTACACCTCGGTTTCTATCTAGCCTTTGTGCTGCAATTGATGGACCCTTTCAAGGATATACTGTATGTCAACATTAACTTGTGCTGACTTCGTGGCGGCAAGGGATACCTATCACGCTTCAAAGCGCGCATCAGACAGGGTGTAGTAGAGGTCCGGGTATAATGCCCGCATACATCCGGCAATAACGGTGATTCTAAACTCGCTTGAGTCCTTGACCGTACAGCAGCCAGAGTGTACATGAGACGTTAGCCGAAGGCACAGTTGCGCCACAGATGATGCTATGAACTGCCCTGCAAAGCATTCTGTAAGCAGTTCTGGAGACCAGAAACATCCGGCTCGTACCCAAAGCTCTCGCTGTCACTTTTCTACGCACCAATCCATACAAAGGACGATTGAGCACCTCCCCGGGATTATTTTCAATACCACTGCAGCAGTCTCAGGCGGACATGTAGCATGCAACCCAGGTGATCATCCTCGAAGTGACCGTGTTGCCTTCTATAGCCTGTTTGATGATGATAATCTTTGCAGAAGGTCTTCGAGGCAATAATATACCCAAGGCTACCTGAGTCGTCACGTAGTTTGACCTCCAATTAGGTTTCATTGCTTCCCTTTTGAAATCAAGACACGACGATGATCTCGTACATGTCTACTCTCTCAATTTAATTTTTTTTCATGAAAGCCAGCAAATTTGATGCCGTGCAGGTGAACAAGGTGCTTCAGTATTTCGTGTGGGCTTTGGGGAAGCTCCTTGTTTTCACAGCGTCTTCAAACATATGACGAAAGTCGACACTGTGCACATGCAGACTGGCAACCCCATCAATGTTCTCACTGTTCTTCTCTCACAATATCTGTTGTGATAATGCTGCCTTACTCCATTCATAACCACTTCTCGAGACTGTTCCCAGCGCATCAAGATCTTGAATAATAGCAAACCACGACCAACAGATATATCCCACCACGAAAATGTCCACTATGACTGGCATCATTGAGCAAGGTAAAATTCGATTTCCAGGTGATACGCTAACTGACATCGCTGCTGTGCGAACCGCTCTGGAAGCATTCGCTAAGCAGGAACAAGATCCGTACGTCTTCCAAGCAATCCTATACTTCTTCAGTTGCCTTATCGAAAACCCCAACAACATCAGGGATGCCCTCAACATTCGACTCCTGTGGAGCCTCTGCCGGGCGCAGCTCAGGGATGCCGATCATTTCATTTACCACGACGCTGCAACATGCCGGCAAACCGACTGGATCATTGAACAACTGGACCCAGTTGCGACAGTACAAGAGCTCACTAAGCTAGCAGCATCCCATATCAAGGGCAACCCGAAGTCCCGCCTGGGCTTCTCCAATGATGACGAGGTCGACTTTGTCATCGTGAGTCGAGGCTACGACTGGATTTTGCGTTGCGTTTATCAGCTTAATATACCCGCCACCTGGAAACTCTGGTTGAACCTCATGTACGAAAAGCAACCTTCCATGCCTATGCGCATGGATAGGAATATTGGCAACGATATTTTTATGCTTACTCTTGAGCATGCAGCGATTACCAACGGCTGGGAGGCGGTCGTCTCTATTACCAAGTTTTGGCTTCGACAATTGCTGACGATTGTTGAGGTGTGGAACACCCGTTTGATAGTGAATGGTGATGAGTCTGGAGAAGACGGGCTGGGGGAGCCTTGTATGCCTTCCTACCTTTGGTGCGATGCCGCATACCTCAAGATGGTCTATCGCTTCAGAAGTGATCTACGTGATCCTTTTTCTGACTACTCCTACATGCTACGACAGGAGGTGCTTTGCGGTGTCACTTACCAGCATGTCTTTGAACAATGCTGGGAGCGGGTGTACACTGCTACTTGTGAGATCGGGGCGACCGACTATGATCCATTCGAGGCGCGGATGATGATTCATGACTGTGTACTGACAAAAGTGGCACAGAGATATCAACCCAACTACCTTTGTACCGTGGAAGCGCTGGCGAAAGAGTTTGGTGAACAAACCGAAGATGGACAGCTCAAGCTTCTGGCTGAGGATCCCATCGTCAGCGTTTACAGCCTTGAAGGCGATTTGGGTGTGGCATGTTTCGGCCATAATTTGTGCGAGTCTTTTTACCATCCCAGCGAAAGGCACCCCTTCATGGCTGAGATGGAGCTAACTGACGATGTCCAATTGGAGCCATATGGTCTTCTTCTCGACCTCACTGAGTTCACCACCATCAAGCAGCCGGCTGCCGGTGACTTCTGCAGCTGTTGTCAATATGAAATTACTGTGACTGATTCACCCGAGATGCAGTGTCTAAAGCCTGTCTCTTGTAAGGACACCTTCCACGCTAGCTGCCTAGCTACTTGGGTCAACAGCGTGTCGAAGAAGTCCAATCGCTGCCCCAACTGTATGGTGCAAATGACAAAGCAGAAACGATGTCAACGAAAAGTGATTTGAGACTGTTATTGCACTGCACATGATCGTGCATTGTAAATTCGATATTTCAAGAAATAGGTTGGTTGTGATCTGATACACTACGCAAGAGAAAAATTGAGAAGCACAGTCTGTCATGAATTCCACTCGGTGACCTGAGCAGGTGATGGTTCAGTGAAGAAAGAGTCGCAGCGGTGACGAGTGGTGTTTGTGGATTGGAGAATCTCCACAAAGACACTGTCAGTCTTACCTGAATCCTTCCCAATTTGCCTCAGCCCATCAGCGCGCGGAGTCACTTCGGTAAGCCTTTGTATTGGGATGGGTGAGGCCACGAAAACGGAATCTTTGGAGTCTGACCTAAATGCCAAATTGGCCATCTCAGTGCTGAGTCTAGGTTTCTGCACGGCATGCTGATGTGCAGAGCTTGAGCGTTTCAGGATCGGTCTGGTCGCTACTATTCTTCTGGCCGCTGGCGTGGACATTGTCCGCGTCAAGGGAGGCTGCGCTATCAGGAACGAGGACGGCAAGTAGCTGCCCCATGCTGAAGCTAGCTGATCTGAATTGCCAAACTCAGGAAACGTCTCCGGTGCAACCTCATCGATGATAGGGGAGAAAGACACGCGCTTTGGCAACCGCGATGCACCTAGTTGAGGAGAGCAACGACACTCATTGACCCACGATTCTTGTGAGGCTGGAGGGCTGGGCGGAGGAGTATATGGAAATACTATTCCAAGCGCATTGAGTTCTTGAGCAGGTCGAATTTCGTCGTCGGTCGAATCCGCATGTGTTTGAGTCTGCTGGGCTGTCTGCGGGGTGATCGATCGTGGCGTCCCTACTTGAGGTAGCTCCTTGGTCGATTGATGTGACTGGTCTTCGACATCAGACGTAGAAAGCTTCGTGTACCCTCTGTGTAGTCCCAAGATCGGCGAAGACCACCAATCAAAATACCCGCGCTTTTGCCGCCTATCATTGACCTGTGAAGTGATTGACCATGTCTCGTTAGGGACAGGTAGAGGTGCTGAGCTAATCAATCTAGTCGCCGGAGGGGAGCATGGCTCCGAATCTGTCCCAAGCGATGTTGGGGGCGTATTAGGCGCTGACTGTGCCATCACCCACTCGAAAGAATCGACACGCCTGTGAGAGACTGAGACTCGAGCGATCTTATCGTAAAGACCATCAATCTCGTCAACGGAACTTGTTGCCACCACCAAATCCGGCAATTGTTCGTCCGACCTGGGAGCAGCTGGATCAAAATGAGATTTCATCGCCGAAAGGGATGGGGCGAAAGAGAACAAAGGAAGGCAAGACATGCTGAAATGTTCAAGTACTTCCCCAGTCATCTAAGGGGTAAGAGAAGATGAGTCGAGTAGAGATACAATCATCGATTTGAGGTGACAACACCCATGAGATATACTCTGCGAGCTATGCGGACAGGCATGGTTGCACACCGCGCGGGCAGACTTGAAACTCCAGTACTCAGTCTTGGTTGCCATCAGCGAGTAACAGTGTGGTATCATGGCCTTGTTTGTCTCAACCAACAGGATCTTGAGCGAAGGATGGATCAAAAGATGCGCCAAATCTTCCTCGGCTTATGGCCGAAGTCCGCGCACTAGGGACAAGTTAGGCAATTGTGCAGTGAGCTCGGAGCTGGCAACATGGGTGCGCAACGTCGCTCGAAGAGATACATCACATCGTGACACCCTACCTTAGGCCGAATAGATCGTAATCAGGCAAGGTTGATGATCAAGAAATTTAGGGCGTGAGCGCAAACATGAACCCCACAGATACCTAAGCGAGCATGCTTTGTCAGCACCCACGTGCAAATTCGAGGTTGGGAAGCTACGTCGAAAAAATGAATGACTATTGGAATTGCTTACAAGAACAACTCGATCCAGTATGACATATGTCCATAATTGGTCCTACTTCAGGCTCGGTGTGATGTCTGACCTGCATGTGCGGCCCGCCCTTAGCCCACGTGTGCAACGACTCGGGCAACTCCAAAAGGGCGCAGAGAGACTTGACATCAATGTACGCATGCCAGAGCTGACTGTTAATCTTTCCCTTTCGATACCTGAATGATCTGTGTGTCACGAGGGGAGCAAGGAGGTATACTTGAGTTCGATCAGCAGCCTATCCACTCGCGGCTGCAGGGTGGTCTACGAAGACCTAACAATTAACGACCCGGGACTCCAATCGCCGAACCTCTTACTTCATATCACCTGAAAATCATTGTACAAGTTGATTGTTCGATATGGCTGCCAGACCAGACATCAGGCTGATTCCCGATCCATTGCGCCCCTTCGACACAACGCGTCTCGCCTTCCGCGCAGTTCGGCAACCAGAGGATCTCGCGCTGTTTATCGCCATCGGTAACGACCAAGATGGCTACATGAATAGCAATTTCACCAATACCAGCCTACCGTCCAGTGCCGATGCTGCAAAGTTCATGAAGAGTACAGCCGAGGACTCGCTCCTGGGCGCCACCATCTGGCTCAAAGACAACACGTCTTCCCAAGAGATAGAAGAAATGCGCAACGACGGTGCGCCGTCTGGTAATCTGAAGGGCGAGTGGGGTACAGCGATTGGCGAGATTCATCTCACCAAGCTGCCCCAGGGTTCAATCCACCACAGGTGGACCGAGATTGGCATTGACATCTTGCCTGTATTTCAAGGACAAGGCTACGGACGCGAAGCCATCGAGTGGGCTCTGGACTACGCATTCCGCCGTGCAGGGCTGCACAGGGTGAGAATCAGAGCATTTGAATGGAACACAGGTGCATTGCGGTTGTATAAGAAGATTGGGTTCAAGTTTGAGGGGCGTGAAAGAGAGGCATTCTGGCATGAGGGCAGATGGTGGGATGGTGTTGCATTCAGTCTGCTGGAGGGTGAGTGGTGGGCCATGCAGAGGGAAAGGGAGAAGGGGAGCTCCCAAGAAGATGAGGGGCGACGAACAAGCCGGGCAATCAGGATCGAATCCAGCCAGTCGTAATTCGAGCAATGCCAGTCGAACTCGCGGGTAAGCCGCTAGTGCTCCGTAGTTGGTTGGAGTATGCCGTCCATCCGCTCTTACGAACACTTTTTCCGGGGCATTCGCAAGCCAACACTCCAAACCACCGCGGTCAAGCCGCCTTCGATCTTTGTCAGTGCACACAGGGAGGCTCGAGAACGGCCCACTACAACCAGCCGTTGTGTGACAGGCACTTGCACATGAGACATATCACTACACCCAAAGTGTCATGCTACCAGCAATGCATTATGGTGACATTCACACTGCATCTATAAGAAGACTTAGCGAGTCTAGACTCGGGTAGGGGCGCCTTACGGGATCAGTCACGTGACTATGAAGAGCGACCCGTACGGTGGTGACTGAGCCCCAGGGAAAGTGTACAACAACGGTTTCCAGAATGCTGGAATTGCCTGCAACAAGCAGTATTGCCGCTAGTTTCACTGAAACAAACGCGGTTGGGCTGGCGTTATCAGTAGTAACAGCATGCCTAGAGAGATGACATTCTGAATTAAGTCATCGTCGCTTGTTAGAAAATATCTTCATGGGTTGCTTTATAGATTGCCTCTCCTTTCGATATTGCTGGGCCGTTCATTGACTTCATGAGCACTGTTATAATCATTGTACCCTCTGTCATGACCGTTGAGGATATTGCCACGGGAGGCTGCATAGTCACATGCCATGCCGAACTGTAAGGCATGAAGTCTCAGCCAGCTTCGTTGAGACCAACATATGGCTTGACCCGGCACGGTGGTCGAGCAAGCGATTCAAGACCAAAGTGGTTCTAGTGCCGGTCAGCGCGTCATTGTTGGCAGGAACAACGCTGACAATCATGGCCTCAATTTCCACCTCGCTCTTCTTCAGCAAATAACACCGCTTTCCAGAAATGCCCAGACGGACGTGACCGTTGAGACCGCGACTCGTCAGATGCAGTTCTGCCATGCGAGAATAGCATGCAACAGAGGACTATCGATAGCCACCCGTCTGTGCCGCTGTCGCTCGAACTTCGCCTCATCAGGCTGGCTCTGCAGCCCGCAGTACGTTCCACCGGAACACTCGTGTGTGACTGGGGGTAGCATGAGCGTTGGTCAGCGTTGGTGCCGCGACATCGGGCGACGCCGCAAATCCTCCGCAATTTACCTTGTGCCGGGCAATCGCAGGAGGGGCTGCCATGTTCAATCTCGAACACTCCATGTCACTTGCCAGCAATTGAGTAAATATCCACTCTGTCGTCATTCTGGCACAGGATCGAAGGGTTCTTGTTTACGACTCTGCCCTTGCACTCGGGATGGCGCAATGTAGTCGGGTGCGTGGCCAGCGTCGGGCCCTGAGCATCAATCCTTCGGCCGCGCCCATCAGTGCACCAGCTTCCGAGTTTGTGCGACTGCGTGGACATGCAGATACAGCTTGCCGAGAAGAATTCGGCTTTCCAATAATTGCCAACCAATCCCAACCGATGTTGGTGGGAATTTCCGTCGCCCAGCGCACGTCAAGCATGAGAATCATATCACCTCTTTAGCCGCAGCTTCGTGGCTGGACACACTCGGCCCAAACTTGAGGCTGATGGCGAATCTCCTGACTGAAAATCTCGCCGCGAAGATTCGGTACTACTACGATTGGCGAGTGGGACAGGTTATCCACCACCTGTTTGCTCCGACACACGCGCAATGTCTTATCGTGTTTACAGCTTGGGCGGCCCTGGCTCCAATCTCACATGGCTGGCCGTTTTCGGGGCCGACAGCCACTGTATGGGGTAAAGGGCACAGCACGCCGCGCGCCATGTCCGCCAGCCTAGAAGCCGGATCCCTGGTGATTGGTTGCTAGCCGGTGCAAGCGAACAGCCATGTAATCGTGCCATGCCGCTTGCCTCAAGCAGATTCGTCCCGGAGGGCAGATGGGCAACTGTACAACGACTAAAAGGCCGACGAATCTGGCCCCGCTGACGCTTGGAGGCGCTGTCTTACCTACCCAAGTCTAACAAGTAACGTCGCGTGCCAACTCAACCTCATTACTCTTGCCCTCCCAGAAATGCTCACCAGCGTACGACAATTGCCAGATTCCTTGCGACCAGGGTCCTTTACCGAAGATTTTACCTTCACGGCACTGACACTTGGGCCTCGGCACTATCTCCGCCCAACACCATGAGCGCTAGGACGCTAACGAACGTGGTCAATGACCAAACAATAGCGTTGAATGCCATGATATATGGCTATGCAGGCCACAGTCTTGTGACACCCCACGCTGCGCTCCAACAGATCTGGTGGACCGATGAGAGAATAAACGAAAAGGTCACACAGGAGTTTGTGACTTCACGGTTGCAGCCTCACGAACGCGAGCGCCTGACACAGCCTGTGGGCTTTGGGGACCTCTCAGATGACACTTATATCGAATGGATTCTAGAAAAGGCGCGCAGACTGTTCTTGGTGCTGGCCGAAATCGGTGAAGCAGACGGCATTTTCGCTGTGGTGGATCGGTCATGGGATGATGACGATCTGCCGCTTGAGATGGATGACATCGAACAGCTTGCGCTATCCAACAGGCGCGACGACCATGCTAGTGCGCGTTTCTATTCCACACAATTCTCTTTCTTACTAAGAGAGCTTCGGAAAGGCGTGCACATAGACTATGCACCGAATGAAGAAGTACCGCTGGAGTACGTCATGGGCCTGCCGCCCGCAGCCAGTCTTCAAAATTGGTCGCGTGTACACCTGCCTAAACGGCCCAAGGAGGTTTATGTTCGGAGGAAGTTTGCATTGGGAAATACCGAGTCGCCGACAGCATTTGAGTCGACCTTTGTGATGGACGTTGAGAGCGCACGGATGGTCGAGCATGAACACATTGCACCTGTATGGGCTTCGTACATGGCGAAGGACACCGGGTACGTGGTGACGAACTTTGTTGGACAGCACACCCTTCGCACATTCATCGATCATCGAGATCCACCACAATACAGGAAACTCCCGAAGCCCGAGAGAAGATGGCTCGTACTGAACTGGATGCATTGCCTGGCGGATGCAATTGCGACACTCCACCAGAATGGATTCTGCCACTCAGCAATTCGTCCATCCAATATCATCATTGACGATAGCAACTCCATAGCTTTCAGTGACATTGGTAGCCTCGAAACCTTTCAAAAGGACAAAAGACCAGATGCAACAGATGCGTATGTCTATAGCGCCCCAGAGACGCAGACCACCGCTGCATCAATTCAATCAGGCACTTTGGAGGCACCTGTTGTGACGAGCGCTCGACATATCTCCGTTGCGAGCAAGAGTTCATCCGGTTCGTCCGCTAGTAGTGGTTCCTTGGGGAGAAAGTTGTCCAAGACACCCACAAACGACTTCAGTGGATTCAACTTCGGATTCAGAAAGACGAAGCCCGTGCCAAAACCACGATCCCGAGTACACGAAACTGAGAAGGCGGACATCTTCTCACTGGCCTGCATTTTCTTAGAGATCATCAGCTTCATGCTAAAGAAAAAACCCCACGACTTTGTCAAACATCGCACGACAAAGCATCGGAGCAACACTGGTGGAAAGGGCAGTCGTACCGATTCGTCCTTCCACGCAAACCTGAATAAGATCGAGAGCTGGATGGTCATACTTGAGAAGGCCTCCTGTGAACACGACGAGGACGCATTCCGCGCCATTCCACATATCTTGACACTGATAAGGGAGATGCTGAGCACAACTCCCAACGGCCGACCAAATGCTCGAAGCGTCCGCGACAAGCTGCTTGAAATTATGGCGACGCACACAACCATCCCAGAGATTCACTGCGGCTCTCACAGTCATGACTTTGGGCCTGCCGGCTCTTCTACTTCGGGGTCCGATCGCGCATCCAGCATAGCGTCTCTGCGTACGATGTCGACGATAAGCTCGGCGTCTGACACCGACACCATCCGCCTGTCAACTTCGCCAATTTCTCGTGTGAACTCCATTGTCAATGCATTTTCCGATCGCATGACCCTAGCTGAAATATCCGAAGACGACAGCGCGTCGATTCGCACCGTGGAGCCTCCACTACCCACCTCGTACAATCTTACGCCACGACTCCCGCCACTGGTCAATGCCCCGGCTTCGCCCACGGCGACGCGAAGCCCAACTTCTCCTCGTTCTGCCGAGCGACCGTCGAGCCCATCAAGGCAAAGCTCGACCCAGAAGAAATCGTGGAAGGGGCCTTTCTTCCGTATGCCTTGATCCTACCTGAGTTTGAATATGATGCTTTGTAGCACCAGAAGAACTGTCCAGGCTGTCAATGTCGCGTCACCGTCAAACACGCGCGAGCTGCATCAAACCGAATATAGGTTTGACTAGCTGTCATTGAGGATCGTTGAACGTGAACTGGAGCGGGAAGCCTCCAAGTGGGGGACAGGTGCAACAGCACGCGGAGACTGTGAGACTAAATACCATGAACCTGCTCGTGATTGCAATACGCAGCACCGACTTGGCGCAGAATGAGCCTGCTATAGCGAAGAATGCACGGCCTTAATGACAACGCGTTGGTTCTGTCCTGCCCTTTACAGACATTTCATTGCCTCATCAAGCAGGTCCTTATCTTGTGCCCCTCAAATCTTGATGGTGATAAGCCTGCTCGACGTGCGGGGTACATATGGGGTACAATCCTCCGAACTGTATACGAAATTACGCTTGTCACTGTACAAGCAAACTTTGTTGTGCTTCTCCCCAGCGCGTCTCCCAGTGCCAGCACACACGCGTCACACGTAGAACATAGAGGGTTTACCATCGAGAGCACCACATCGGCACGTCCTCTCTACACCATGCCACAACCTTCAACGCCATGCATTGGCAATACATCTAAGCGCATCTGCCCTTCTCACGGGGCCTCGATGCTTGCGCGTGTATTTGTCGATGCAAGGGGCGCCGATGCCCGGGGACAACACCCGCCCGCTGTCTCGGCCGGCCGCTCATTCGGCACGCTCATCTGACGCCGCGCTGCCCACCGCCAACGTCGTTGCACCACGATCACCGCCGCCTGCATCTGCGCTTGCCTGTAGTTTGCAGTCTGCGCCTGATCATGGCAGATGCTGACGATGGCTGCTCTCGCCTGCGACAGCCATGCGTTGATACGATACGTCACCCGCTTTCCAACTCTGCGTACGACAATGCCACCTGAAAGACTCCATTCTATCGCCAGAACATCAGGCTGTTGTGATCGACAGGCGTGCAGCCACCCCTCTCGGTCCCGCCGCTAGGCTTAGGCCAAGGGGGCGATATGCAACCAGTACAGGTACCAGGGTCTTGACGTGATCATGGACCTGCAGGGCATGTACTGTATATAAGCCGAAAGTGCCGCAGCTTTGTTCGAGAACATGAATGAGGAGTCACCAAGATGCGACTCTCATGCGCTCTAACCATATCATTGGCTTCGGCCACTATTGCAAAGAATATCATTGCACCACGCTATGCCAACGATTCAGGGTACCAGCTGCAGACTGGACCTCTCGACACGCCCTGGACCGCAGATGTAGGCACGAACCCGTGGCCTGAGCACCCTCGTCCGCGCGTCCAGCGGCCGCAATGGAAAAACCTCAATGGCGTCTGGCGCTGGCGAAACGTCACAGCAGGGCAGGTCGACTCGCCGCCTACAGGGCAGACGCTTGAGCGCGCTGTGCTGGTCCCTTCGTGCCTGGAAAGCGCGCTGTCTGGTATGCCACTTTCGATGTGTCTTGTAGATATACTAACACCACCCAGGCATCATGGAAAAAGGGCACCTCTACAGCTGGTACCAGACGACCTTTGAGGTTCCGTCGGACTGGCCGAGCGAAAACCGTGTGCTGATCAATTTCGGTGCTGTTGACTACGAAGCTACCGTCTTTGTCAATGGCAAGCAAGTAGGGTCTCACAGGGGAGGGTACTTTGAGTTTACGTTTGATGTCACCGACTACCTCTCGAGCAATGGCACTAACGAGCTGTGAGTGGATTGCTGTGTCATGTTTGTCTATGTACTGACATGCTTTCAGACTCGTACATACTTTTGACCCCACAGACACCGACAGGTACCAAATTCCCATTGGCAAGCAGACGCTGACCCGCGGCGGTATGATTTGGTACACGCCCTGCACCGGAATCTGGCAGACAGTGTGGCTGGAGTCGACGCCTGCCGAGTATATTACGAAGCTGGACCTCGCAGCGGGAGCTGACGGTAGTGGTATGAAGTATCTCGAAACATCCTGGCTGCATACTAAACAGCCACAGTAAACGTCACAGTTCACAGCAGCGCAAACACCACCACACCGTACCAGATCACCGTGCATGAGATTGGTTCAGACGCAGCAAAGGCTTCCGCAGAAGGGACCAGCGGCGGCCCCTTCATCTTCCAAGTCGACTCTCCCAGCCTCTGGACCCCCAACGCACCCACGTTGTACAACATCACCATCTCGCTCGGCAGCGACACAATCACCAGCTACACAGGCTTCCGCACCATCTCCCGTGGCGAGATCAACGGCATCCAACGGCCACTGCTCAACGGCGAGTTTGAATTCATCTGGAGCCCGCTAGACCAAGGCTACTGGCCCGACGGCATCTACACGCCGCCAACCGTCGCCGCGATGCGTTACGACCTCGAGCAGCTCAAAGCCGCGGGGTTCAACGCGGTCCGCAAACACATCAAAGTCGAGCCCGCGCTCTACTACCGCGCAGCCGACGAACTCGGCCTCCTCATCATCCAAGACATGCCATCTCTACGGCCTGATCTCCCAGACCCAAACAACGCCTGCGGCACCATCCGGCTAGAAAACGCCGCCGCGCAACAAGAATTCAACCGCCAGCTGGGCCTCCTCGTCGAGCAACTAAAATCACACACGTGCATCATCGCATGGACCATCTACAACGAGGAGTGGGGCCAAGCCACCGACGCCAGCCAGCCATGGCCCGAATTCGCGCTGACAGACGTAGTGCGCAGCCTCGATTCCACGCGCCTCGTCAACGCCGTCAGCGGCTGGACGGATCATGGCGCGGGCGACTTCGACGATAACCACCACTACAGCACGCCGCAGTGCGGGTCCCCCTTCTGGTCTGTCCAGGGCAGCGGCCCCAGCGGGTACAACTCTGCATACGACGCGGGCCGCATTGGGCTGCAAGGCGAGTTTGGCGGCGTGGGCACGCAGTTGCCGGCGGAACATGCGTGGTTTGTTGAGTTGGAGCGGCAGACGGCGTATGAGCTTGCGAACACGACTGAGGCGTGGAACTATCGCTGTTTGCAGAATGTGGAGCAGTTGCGCGAGCAGGTCGAGCGGTGGGCGTGTAGTGGTGGCGTGTGGACGCAGACCACGGACGTGGAGGGCGAGGTCAACGGGCTGCTCTCGTATGACCGTAGGGTGAACCGGATGGATGTTGAGGCGTGGAAGAGTATCAGCCAGGGGCTGTATGAGGCGGCGAGGGCGAGGGGAAATGGGAGTGCGGGTGTGATTAGTAGGGATGGCTCTGGGGTGCTGGAGTTGCAGGCAGTTTTTCCGTAAGATGATGGGTAGAGCGTGTCATACGTCGTGCTGAAATACCATGTCTCCCTACCGCTTTCTCTGCCCACGCCGCCCAGTACTCGGCAACACCCTCCATGGGTTTTGTGTGTACAAAAATAGGAGGATTCCAACTGCAGTTCAAACACGAACATCCTAGCCACGACAGCGAATAAGACTGGAGGGTTGACGAGTGAACTCGCATCTGCCATTAATCTATCAATCCCTCACCCCGTCAGTCTTCCGAGAAGTGATAACATGGATAGGTAGCAGACAAAACCAACTGTGATTCACCAACAAAAGCCTCCCTTTCCCGTCCATCGCGGAGTCGAGCCATACGCTCTTCAGCTACCGTACAGTGCGTGCGTGCACGGTCCCCACCTCAGCCCGCTCAAGGCCGACCCACCTATCCTAAAACAAACAAGCAGCCACAAAAACATGCTTAACAGCAAGCTTATCTCGCAGCAGCCAATCAGCGCTCCGGAGAACATCGACGGTACGGGTCTCCTCTTTTCTTGTTTCTTTTTTGCTGTTGCTGGTGTCGTGTTGCGCGCTAGACACCTCCGCACCACCGCGCGCGAACCGGGTTGTTTACGGGTTTGGTCTGTACTGGCCTAGGTATGGGCCTGTCTTGTGCCAGGGCAGGAAGAGGGTGCGTTGTGTCACTTGTGTGTGTCAATGGGTTGATTTGGTGAGGTGAGGTGAGGTGAGGTGAGGTGAGGTGAGGTAGGGTTTGTTTATTGTTGGCTTTCACGTCTCTTCTTCTTTAGTATCGTCATCGTCGTTGTCGTCGCTCTTGCTACTGGCCGTCCCTGGCTTCCGTTCCTGATTCCACCCGCTGTCGTACCGCTGCCGCTACGCTACCGCCCTTGCTGTGTGGTTGAGCTGCACGGCGCTTGTTGATTACTCGCTTCTTTGCTGGTGCTTTTGTTGCTGGTACTCTTCTTTTGTTCCTGCTGCTTTCGTCCAATCCTTGCTGCTCTCACTCAATTCCTGCGTCTGCCTCTGTCGACGAAACACCAGGACAAATGCTGCGCTCCATCGTGGCGTGCGCGCTCGCCGGCGTGGTGGCTGTCAATGCCATTGCGACCATTTCGGCCAAGGGCTCCAAGTTCTTCACGTCTGACGGCAACCAATTCTATGTCAAGGGTATGCAGAGTGTGCGCAGTTGACGACAGCTTGGACTGACCGCCCAGGCATCGCGTACCAGCTCGTCCCAGACGATCCACTCATCGACGCCGTGCAATGCGCCCTCGATGCCGCGCTGATGAAGACCATCGGCACCAACTCCATCCGCGTCTACCACGTCGACCCATCAGCCGACCACACGCAGTGCATGCGCGCGTTCGCCGACGCCGGCATCTACCTCTGGCTGGACCTCGACACGTTCAACACGCAGATCGAGCAGAACGCCCCGCACTGGAACGCGAGCCAGCGCGACGCCTTCGCAGCGGTCATGGACGAGTTCCACCAGTACGACAACCTCGCCGGCTTCTTCGTCGGGAACGAGGTGCTCACCATGCCCAACGGCTCCGTCGCGGCGCCCTACGTCAAGGCCGCCGCCCGCGACCTCAAAGCCCACCGGGACGCCAACAAGTACCGCCCCATCCCCATTGGCTACTCAGCCGCCGACATTGCCTCGCTGCGCCCCATGCTACAGAACTACCTCGCCTGCGGCAGCAACGCCTCCGAGGCCCTCGACTTCTTCGCCCTCAACGCCTACTCGTGGTGCGGCGCCAGCAGCTACCAGACGTCGGGCTACAACATGCTCGAGGCCAACTCGACCGACTACAACATCCCCATCTTCATGTCCGAGACGGGCTGCAACACGGTGCGCCCACGCACATTCGACGACCAGAACGCCCTCTTCGGCGACATGGCGGATACCTGGTCCGGCAGCATCGTGTACGAGTGGATCGAGGAAGCCAACAACTACGGCCTCATCTCATACGGCCCCAAAGTCGACCCGGCCGGCGTTGGCGCGCCCCCAGACGGGTTCCCGCGGTCAGGCACCCCGACACCCGTGCAGCCTGATTTCTCCAACCTGGGCAATGTTTGGAAGACACTGGCTCCGGAGGGCGTTAGGGAGAGTGCGTATAGCCCGTCGCTCAGCGCGCCCGCGTGTCCCGACCGCACGAGTGGCGCGTGGGAGGTTGATCCTGCGAGTCCGCTGCCGTCGCTGGGACAGGTGCACGAGGAGGGTGCTGCGAGTGCGACGGCGACGACGACGGCGATGACGAGTAAGAGCGGGAGTGCGAGTGCGAGTGCGAGTGCGAGTGCGAGTGTGAGCAGCACTGGGGCGGCGAGCGCAGGACCGAGTCGCGAGATGGTGCGGATGGGGGCTGTGTGTGGAATGGTGGTGGGGATGATTGCGTGGCTATAGAGTCGGAGGTGAGCAGAGCGGGGTGAATTGAGGTTAAAGACTCTTTCTGGCTCCCAAGGTGGGTGCAGGTTTGTATGGGATAGTGAGGACAAGCGTGGGTTAGCAGAGCATTGCACTGCATCCCCTTACATGGGTATAGCATTGCATCATCTTGCATGGTATAGCACAGCACAACACAGCGCAGAATAAAACATACAGTAAGTATCGCACATGTAGTATAGCACTATCCAGCATATACAGTATACAGTACACAGTACACTACATATAGTATACATTACACTACATATAGTACACATTGCACATACTACATATAGTACGCAGTATAGTATATATAATATACTATATACTATAGCAAAGTACAGCACACTACTATTAACTATTTCCTAAAAGTATAGTATAGGATAGGATAGTATAGTAAGCTACTACTACTACTACTACTACTACTACTACTACTACTACTACTACTACTTACTCTGGTATAAAGTCCTCACTCTGGTATAAAAACCCACTCACAGCAATACAGCCACACACCCATTGTCAATCACCCACCCACTACTCCTCCTCACTCTCCTCGCTACTATCCCCACCCGCCAAGCCCTCCATCATCTCCATGTAGAGTTCGTCTTCGTCGACTTCCGCCGTCTCCGCCGCTGCTGTTGCTGTTGCAGCTGATGTTGTTGTTGCTGGTGGATTCTCACTCCTTGCATTCCCACTGCCATTTCCATTTCCGTTCCCGGTATGACTTCCGCTGACACCACCACCAGATGGGGGTTTCCTCTCGGGTGCTGCTCGCACTCGGGCAGACGTGGGGTTGGTGTGCGGTTTTCTCGTGTGAGTGTGTGCGGGTGCGGGTGCATCCATGTCCATATCCATGTCTCCGTCCATATCCATGCCTCCGTCCATATCCATGTCTACATCCGCATCTGCATCCAGATCTACACCATCATCATCGTCATCTTCTTCTTCGTCTTCGTTCTCGTCTTCATCGCCGTCAACATCCAGATCCCCAAAGTCAATCTCGTCGGCGGCGACGTGCTGCCGCGGCGTGCCGGCGACGCTGGTGGCTGCGCTGGCGAGCGAGATGGGGCCGTTGGAGGGGCTGCGCAGACGGCGTGTACCACCGCCACCGCCACCGCTGCTGTTGTCGTGCGGGGCGAGGTGTGTGGGATGGCGGCGTGGGGCGCGGGCGTCCGGGACGTGGATTTCGAGGGCGCCGGGGGAGGCGGGCGGGGAGGAGGTGGAAGACGACGACGACGACGACGAGTGCTGGGCGCCGTCTGCGTCGACGTCGCTGTCGTCGCTGGACTGGACAAACTCGGTGGACTTGATCTTGGCGGCGGCGGCGGCGGCGGGTTTTCTTTGTGTGGCGGCGGACTGGGCGCTGCGGTCCTGGTTGGTTGCAGGCGCGGGGGCTTTCTTCGAGGCTGCCGTGTTCTTCGTTGTGGGCTTTTTCGCGAACAGGCTCGCGGCCTTGCGCTTCTTCGGGGCGGGCTCGACGGCGCGGCGCGCAGCGGGGACGGACGTGTTGGCGGAGCCAGGGGCGGAGGCGCGGGCGTCGGGCGAGGAGGCGTAGCCGTGGTGGTCGTCGGGGGTGTCCTTTTTGGTCTTGACGGCGTGCAGGAAGTGGCGGAAGTCGTAGGGGTTGGAGGCGTCGGGCTCGGTGCCGTCGTTTGTGTCGTCGCCGCGAGTGTCGCCGAACAGCTCGACCTCGACCTCGACCTCGCCCTCTTCACGGTCGTGCACGCTGTCCTTGTGCGACCTGGGGGGGTAGATCTTGGCGTAGCTCGACGACACATCGGCGCCGTTCTTGGTGGCGAGGTTGAAGGTGTAGGTGCTGTCGAGACGCTCAAGCGTGGCCTTGTGTGTTGTCTGGTCGAAGCGCAGTACATATGACTTGGAGGGGGCTGTTCGTGCGCCGTTGAAGACGAACATGTCGCCGTCGTTGGTGTTGTTATTGTTGTTCTTGTTGGTATCATGGAGCGCGAGGCTGTACGTATTATTGTCGGCCAGCTGAATTCTGGCAGCACGGGTATCGCTAGTGCTGGCCAGGCTAGGCTTGTGGTTGTCTGCATGGACTCAGTGGACGCCGGGCAGTGAGCGAGTGGGAGCAAGCGCACATCTGACTCCGCTGAAGCTGCGCCCTGTGCTGTCTTCACCGCGGAGGTGCTCGCTGACGTCCAGCGTGTATGTCGCCTTGCGGTGCGGGTCCACCCGTCCGTCGACCATTGGTGACGCCATGGGCGTGGTTGGCGTGTGCCGGGGCTGGTTCGAGTGTGCTGTGGTGGGTTGGTAGGATTGCTTGGTCAGAGGGGTGTCAAGAGAGACGTTAACAAAGGGTCTTGGGAAAAGGAGACTGCAAGTGTCGAGGCTCTGGCGCCGAGGGTGCTGTGAAGCGCGGCATGTCCGCGGTCTGGTCCCACAACGTCCGGGTGGGGCCGCATGCTAACTTTAGCCTGTCTGAATCACTCGTCCGAGTTGAGAAGGCTGAATTGCATTCACATCCCAGCAGTGCATAATCAATCAGTCAAGTCAAATCAACAGCAGAGAATCAGTCACGTTCACGGTATCCAGAAAAGAATGGTTTGAAGATGATTCGGAATGGGCGTCAGCTCAAGAACAACCCGACCGCTAGCACAGGGCCTTCCCCCGCCTGCTCCTACATACATTGTCTATACATAGGCGCAGCCGGATATCTTTCCCTCATCAGCGCACAGCATTGGTCATTTTCCGTCCTCCTCAGCAGACACCGGGGTCAAGTGTAAATGGTCTCATTGCTTTTCCTTTGTTTCCAAGCCTTGCCTATCCATCCGTACGCCGACATGCCGAGATGCACTTGTCAATGACAGGGTATGAGGGGGTGAAGAAGAGGGTATCTACCACTGGGTGGTGGTGGCGGGAGCCTCGGCACCCCAGCCCTCGTTGCCAGTCTGCGCGGCGCCCTCGGCGGGAGCGGCAGCCCAGTCAGAGGCATCGGCGTCCCAGGAGGCGCCGGGGGCGGCAGCCTGGGAGGTGAAGGCACCGGCCGAGGCGCCAGAGACCTCCCACTCGGAGGTGAAGCCCTCGGCGACGGCAGCGGGGCCAACCTCGTCGGCACCGGGGGCCTTGGCCTCCTCGACGGCAGCGTCCTTGTTCTCCTCGGCCTCGGGGTCGCGGTAGAAGTACAAGTCGGTCATGACGTCCCACTCGGCCTCGCGGGAGGCGAGGGTGCCGCGCAGGCGGAGGACCTCACGGGCGAGCATCCACCAGACGAGACCGATGGCGTGGCGGCCCTTGTTGTTGGTGGGGATGGCAACGTCGACGTACTCGGTGGGCGAGTCACCGTCGCAGAGAGCCTGGGGAGTTAGTCATTGTAAAGGTATAAAGATTCAGCGCGCGCTTACAATGACGGGGATGTTGACGTAGGAAGCCTCCTTGATGGCCTGGGCGTCGGTGCGAGGGTCGGTGACGATGATCAGGCGGGGCTCCTTGAACGAGCGGGTGATGTAGTTGGTGAAGTTACCGGGGGTGAAGCGACCGGCAATGGCGACGGCGCCGGTGTGGGCGGCGAACTTGAGGACAGCACGCTGGCCGTAGGGACGGGCAGAGATGACGCAGACTGGGGAGGAGGGTTAGCATTTGGGCGTGAATGTTGCGCGCGCGCGCGCGCCATGTTGGAAGTTTGGGCTGCAGTCAAAAAGTTCGAGAGTGAAAGTTTGAGTGCAGCCAAAAGTTCAATTCGTCAGGGCTGCTCACTGTCGGCCGGGTTGTCAATGGCGGCGATGATGCGCGCAGCCAGGACAATCTTCTCCCAGGTCTTGCCAACGTTCAGGACGTTGACACCGTCGGCCCTGGTCTTCCACAGGTAGGGCTCCATGTGCACCTGGAGGTTCTTGGCTCCGAGGTGGCACTGGGCAGCGAGGAGCATCTCAATGTCCTGCTGGGTGGGGTTGAAGATGGCGGGGAGGTTGGAGGGGGCCATGTTGTCGGATTGGGCGCGGAGGCTGCTGCTTGTCGAGTGGTGAGAGTTGCGGTCGCGATGCTGGCAGATGGTGGAGGGGAGGGATTTCGACGCCATGGTGCGAAGCGACGCGCTAGGCCGGGTTGGGGTGCTGGCGTCGGCGAGGGTGGCGCCGTGCTCCGGGCGACGAGGCTGGAGAAGACTCGGAAGAGGGACGAGAGGACGAGCGGCAGCAGAACGACAGCAGTCGACCAGCAGCGAACATGCCGCCCCGGATACCCGTCGCCTCGTACCTACAGGCAGCACCCTCGCCGTCGACATTTACTCTCCCGCTGCGGCCCTTCTCGACGACCGGCGCCCTCTGCAAGAAACTCACATCACTCGAGCGCAAGCAGCGCTTTGAGCACGACCCCTACATCGCCGCCCAGAAGGCGCGCAAGAAGGCCGCCAACCTGTCGCGCCGCGCAGAGCTGGTCCAGTCCCGTGTCGAGAGCCTGGGCAATCCCGTGCGCGGCGTGTCGACGCCCTTTGTGCAGTCCTTTGACACTGCCCGGCCACCTGCTGTCTCGACGCCCGCCGACGCGCAGCTCAACTACCGCATCGACCCCGCCCGCCTCGCCTCGCAGCTGGCCAGGAGCAAGTCGCTCGCCGTGCCCCTCAGCGCCCTCGACCAGTCCAACGGCAGCCCCACGCACCCCTGGAGCCCCGACATGCACCACAACACAGCCCGCGCCGCCGCCGACAAGACAGCCGACGACATCGCCCGCCAGACACAGGCCGAGCACCAGCGCGCCGCCGAGGCCATTGCCCGCATCACCGCCCTCGAGAACGGCTCCAGCAAGGACCGCATGCGCGTCAACATTGCCCGCTGCGTCGCCACCTTTGGCCGCCACAACACGGACAAGCGCCTGCCGCCGCGCGCCCCCCACCTCGACGCCATCAACTCGGACGCCCCGCCCGCCGTGCGGCCCTCCACCAACGAGGCCGCCGCCACCAAGCGCATCGGGCCCGACACGGGCTCCTCCGAGGTCCAGATTGCCATCCTGACCGCCAAGATCAAGACCCTCGCCGACTTCCTGTCCACCCGCGGCAAGGGCGACAAGCACAACAAGCGCAACCTGCGCCTGCTGGTCCACCGCCGCCAGAAGCTGCTGCAGTATCTGCGGAGGAGGGAGCGCGGCGGGCCGAGGTGGCAGCACTGCATCGAGACCCTGGGTCTGACAGAGGGCACCTGGAAGGGCGAGATTTCCCTGTGAGGCGCGTGTCATGAAGTCGTTATGAGGTGGTCACGAAGTGGTGATGAGGTGAGGTGGTCCTGAAGTGAATATGAGGTGAGGTGAGGTGCGTGAAAAGACGTGAGCGTGAGGACCATCTCAAGTGGGCATTGTAAATTAGCGGCATGCGCAACATTCCCAGCTGTACAATACAAAGCACAACACCCCAACACTCCACCACACTGCCATATTGTGATGTATATCCTCTGTTGATCCATATCCACCATTGGCTATACAGACCCATCCCACACTCGATGCAAGCTATTTCCACACCCCAAAACAAGAAAAAGAAATCGGGTGGATGGTAGACAGTGTCCCAAGCAACACAAGCCAAGTCAGCGCAAAAAGAAACACACAGACAGACGGAACATCAATCCCGTTATAACATCCATCAACGCTGTAACTCGCTGATCGATTAGAAGGGTGTAAGAGTTGACCGCCTCGCTCATGAGATGCACTCCACTTTCTCTCTCGACTATATACTTATCGACTACATACTTACCGACTTTTGACTATCGACTATTGACATTCGACTGTCGATCAGTCCCAATAATTTCAACATCACCGACTCTCTCTCTCTCTCTCTCTCTCTCTCTCTCTTTCTGAAAGCCAGGAAGCTACCGCCTGTAATCGACTCAAGCCACACCCCGGGTCCCCACCGCCGTGGCGCTCGCGCTACGCTAGTGCGTTATGTAAGGAAGGGTTGTGTGCTTGTTGCAATACAGTATGATAGACACACAGGAGGTAGCGGGTAACAAGTAACAAAGTTTGGGTTTTCGGGGTTGTCTATTGATGCTTTGTTGGGAGATGTGGGATACTTCTGGTTGTGTAGGTAGGTGGATGGGTTTTTTGGTGCAAGTACTTCCGGACTGCAGACGATAGGTAAGAAAGGGTAGGCATCAAGGTTTAAATAAGAGTAAGCACTAAGGAGGTGCTGCTCTTAGATTACAAGCGGCACCGGGCATGCAGGAATCACAACCACCCCAACCAACTACTTATGTACAAAGTAATCCACAGAAGCACATTTTTTCCCCTCCCAACACCGAGCAGTTCCATGACTTCCATTCAACGCGCAGACAAAGAAGACGTAATCTCTGCAACAGAAGCACAGAAACATGAATAACACGCATCTATCTATCCATGGCTAAATCTAGATAGACTTGCCTTTAAAATTCCAGTAAGTAGACTTGGAAATATCATCTCAGCCGCTGCCGTAGTTCTAGTCCTAGCCACCTAGCCACCTAGCCACCCAGCCCACGCCACAACGAGCTCCCGCTCCCGTGCGGAGAACCTTGTCTGCGCTTTCCCCGCGACAAGCTCGTGGGCCCGGTCTAGTGTTGTGGCGTCGCGATTGGGAAGAATGTTCCTGCAGCTGAGTAGTGTGGTGCGCTCTTGATGAGGAGATCCGGTGGCTTGGGATGGGGGTGCATATCTACAGCTTGGGCTGTATGTGGTGATGATGATGGTGGTGGTAGTAGTAAGGGACTAGGAGATAGGATGGGGAGTGCGAGGTGGGTATATAAGGGTAAGGAGATTGCACTTCCGATCGTAAGACCGTAGAGTTTTGGTATCTTACTCACTCACTCGATTATTTGCTCACTCACTCGATTACTTGCTCACTTTTTCAATTACTCAACCAATCACCCACTACAAACAACTTGTAATCAAATCATGCGTTTCGCCTCCCTGGCACTCACGCTCTGCGCCGCCGCGTCTCTCGCAAGCGCTCAGCTCACCTTCAACATGACGCAGGCGCTGCAGCCGGGTAACTTTAAGAAGTACCGTTGTCTGTACGTCTCCCCTATACTCATGAATACACATAAATCCATACACATACACGTTCATGCGCAGGTGCACATACATATATATACACCTCCCTGATTTTTCTCCCCCTGATATGCTACATTCACACTTATCTCCATCTCTATCTCCATCTCCGTCTCCATCTCCTCCTTTCCATTCCTCATTCTGCCCATCTTTATCGAAACCACTACTCCCCTCCACCCACATTGACCCCTAAGAACCCTGTAATTCTAACACAACCACACAGCAACAACGACAAGCTCCTCGCCCTCATGCCCGAGACCACCGCCTCGTGCCTCGCAACCTGCCAAGCCGCAGCCAACAAAGCCGACGGCTGCGCTGAAGAAGACTTCGCGTGCCATTGTGTGAATTACGATGTTTATTCGAATGTATGTCTATTTCTTCTTATTTCTTGTACTCATTCATCATCACCATCACAACCACAACCTCCCTCCTCTTCTCCCCCGTCCCCCACCACTTTCTCATATTTTTACCCCTCTAACACCACCCACCCACCCAGGCCATCGAACCCTGCGCCTTCGCGCTCCCTGCCAACCCAGCCACAAATCCACCCTGCACTCAGGAAGTGCTGTTTGCGGCGCGGCCTGTCATCAGTGACATGTGCAATTTCTTCAATGCGACGCTGTATGCGGATTATGTTGCGTGTCCGCAGAAGCTGAGTCGGTGGAAGACGTATGGGATTATTGCGAGGGAGGGGGTTGAGGTTAGTCATTAGTTGGCTGTTATTGTTGTTGGTTAGTAGTGTGTGGAAGGCGGTGGATACATAGGATAATTAATTGGATTTCCGGCTTTTCAGACTGACGTCTTGGCCTGAGATTTTCTGAAGAGAAGAAAAAATGCATAAACATGTTGTGTGGAACAGGAATAAAGATAGAAAATAAGGAAGGAAGAAAGAAAGATGTCAACCTCACACCACACGCCGCCACACCATGGAATCCACCCACTCGCCCTTACACTCCCACGCCCGCTCTGTAAGACTATGCTGCGTGAATCCCAGCCGCTGCGCGAGACGCCAGCTCGGCGCGTTACGCGGATCGCATTCGATGTCCAGCTCCAGCTGCACACTGCCGCCTCGAGCGCGGTGTTCCCGCGCGGTCAGTGTAGAGATGAATGCGTGCATTGCCTCTGTCGCAAGACCGGTACCTTGCGCGGACGGGAGGAGTGAGTACCATAGGTCGACGTGAACAGGCTCATCGTTAACCTTCCCCTCCACCACACCACCATCCACATTTTCCCTCTGCTGCACGTCAAAACCCTCCACCCCACCATCTCTCCCCCCTTCCCCCTCCTCGTCCCCGCCCTCTCCACTCATTACTCTCTCTACAGCACCTCCACCACACCCGCCACATACCCTCCCCCCAACTCTCCCCGCAAACTCCCCGCCAATCTCCACCGCATGCTCCACCACCTCCCGCTCCGCGCCAAACTGTCTCCACACCCCCCTCGCGACATTCCGCCGCGCCTCGCTCCTCGTCCACGGCTCCCAGGACTGGTAGCGTGCGTTTGCAGGCGAGCTTTCAAGGGCGAACATGCCCGGAACGTCGGAGGGTGTGTATTCGCGGAGCTGGAGGCGCGCAGTGTGGATAGCGGGCCAGCGGTGGGGGTGAGAAGGGGAGGATGAGTCAGTGGGTGGGGAGACAGAGGGGAAGGCAAAGAGGAGGGGAAATTGTGAGGGGAGGATGTGTGGTGATAGGATGAGGGTTTGCTGCAGGAATGCGGATTTTGTGGCTGTGTAGAGCGAGGTAGGGGTGGTGAAGTGTTGTTTTAGTGCCGTAAACTCATCACGTAGGTCGACATCGGTGATTAGTAGGTCCCGGAGAGCGAGGTGTGCGCGTGCGGACAGACTGGAGTGCGCACATAGGTAGACTTCGTGTGCGCGTGGATGCGTGGCGGGAGATTTGAAGACAACACCGAGAAATGGGGAATTGTAGGAGGTAAGTTTGTAACCGGCGAATCCAAGCACATACTGGGCTTCGTCGATGTCGGATGAACCGACGGTGATCAAGATGTCGATTATTGGACGGCTGATGAGGGTTGGCACAGCGGTGCTGCCGATGTGGGTGAAGTCGAGATTTGGGATGTTTTGTAAGAGTAAAGTGAGTCCCTCGATTATATGTGTGTATTGAGCCGGCCAATCTGCATTGTAGCTTTCGGCGTTGGCGGACATTTTGTGGCTTTCGTCTACTGGTGTCAGCAGCTGGGAGCGTAGTCTTTGATGTAAGCTCGCGTGGACTTGCCCGATTAGTCTTACTTCTGTCGATGTTGTGCAGATGAGAGCTATCCCTTGACAAGAATTCAAATGAATCGTCGAAGAGCTGGAAGATGAAAAATAAGGATTAAGATAGTCTGGTGTTGGAAGAAATAAAATTATCAGAGATAGTGTAAAATGTGAGGCATGTGCGCCCTTCTACAGCGAGGCGCGCCCTTTAAGTACGCCATATTCAATCGTATTCCTCAATCTTGATGACCGGGATATCCGAGTAAGCCGGAGGCAGCTCAAAGTCGTCCGTGTCGACCAAAGCGTATTCGGCGTCCACAGACTTGTCCTGCTGCCTTCTCTGGCACCCGACGCGAGCAAAGAAGACTATGAAAGCAATGAGCAACGCCACAGGCAGCAGCAGAGCGCTGTGCTGAACGCTATCCAGGAATTGCCCAACCTTGCCAACCGCCGTACTCCACGCGTGCGACCATGATCCCAGCTTGCCGTACTCGTCCCACTCTGCAGGCTTGAAAGAAGTCTTCACCATCGCCAGCTTACCGCACTTCATTTTGATCGGCCGGACGCGCTCTTGATATCTGACAACGCGGAAGTCTTCGATGGTGAGAGAGTGAGCTTCCGTAGTCTCTGATTTCTGCTCCTTGACCAAAATCTCCACGACCCTGTGGCGGTTGCTGAAGCTCCAGTGCAGGCCAGTGATATAAAATTGCAACCACCACTGTCCGGTATTTTCGGTTTTGAGAAGGGTGTGCTCGTACATTACTGAGGATTGATAGTACGGAGTCGACCCAGAATAGTTTGGATCCAACATCCCGCCTGTAACCATGCTGTCCAGCGCGCCTTGGGAGGTGTTGGCAGGTACTTGGTAGGCGTTGATGAAGAGGGGCATCGGGGCGAGAGGCAGGATCTGGCCCCCATTCAAAGTCAGTGTCGAGAGTGCGGAGACCGCATCTTTGACGTCGAACTTCAACAGCTTTTTTTATGTTAATGCTAGCTCGCGGATCGCATCGAAATCGAGTCAACATACCAAGGAGTTATCAATCCTGCGTGTTTGCATCATTTCACCATTTTTGACTGTCATCGTACAGCCTGGACATTCCAGCTTCACGACATAACTCTTCTTCGCTTCTACAACAGTGATCTCGTTTGCAACATCTGGTACCGGCTTCCTATGATCCTTGTACCAATCTGCCTTCTGGTCCAATTTGAGCTCCGGCTGTGGCGCAAGCTCGGCTTGACCGGCAGTCACACTAACAAAAGCAGCCGAAAGGCTGAGAAACGAAAGTAACCGCATGGTGACAGAAACAGAATGGATTCAAGGAAACGACAGAGAGCGACGAGGGTGAGGGGTGACTGAAGAGGATCAGCAGTCGTGTTCGAGAACGAGGACCCAGGTGCTCGGTGGTTTGCTCCTGGGCTAGAGTGAACGTAGCCTAGTACGGGCGCTATAATTAGAGGCCGCGGAACGGTCGAAGCTTCTTTTCCTCCTCCATCGACTGGGCTGGACGATGCAACGTTCTTCGCTGTTAAGAGGTGGGTTTGGCATCAGAGACACTTCGTGACTGGTTCAATTTTCCACTGGCTGGCTGGGATGAGAACACGTTCGAAGCCCGACCAGGATGACCCTTTCACAACAGAGCCTCGGCGACCGAACGTGCATCTGCACGTCTCGTTGCGCAGTCCTTGGTTTGCAACTGTGCTTACTAGTAGCTCTCCTACAACAGCCTCGTGTCCCGGCTATCTCCGCAGATGGGACTGAGTTCGCGATGATTCCAATGGTTTTCAAGTATTCCCCGTTCTCTATACTAGTAGAGTATCTCACTTGTCACGAAGTGAGTACTACTTCGAACGCTGCAAAATAACGATATCGTGGAGCGCAATCAAACCATTTGTAATCAGGATATTACACTGCCGACGGACTCCGTCGTTTTCAGTACAACTCCGCTGCATAGTCCGGTTTAGCTGGCGAGTACATCTACTCACCCCGGTCTTGCGAGCCACCTGAGCCACATCTTGAACAATCTTGAAAATCTCTCCCAACATGGCTACAACACAGAAGCAAGACTGGCACCACAAAGGCACATCGTGCTGCACACCTGTCAGCACATGCAAGTCTGCTAGAAAAGAGATCCAAAAGAATCGACACTGACAATCCACTCAGGCTGTCTGACATGGTGGTGTCCTTGCGTCACGTACGGCCGCACTCGGCATCGCATAAAATCGAATGGCAACATGAAGACCTATTCATGCTGTAACACCAGCGTAAACACTTCCACCTGCTAACCACCCGCCCGCTAACACATATAGTGCGTCTCATTCGCTGGCATGAGCCTCGTCGGCTTGTCCTGGATCCTACCACTGCTCAACCGCGGCGAAGTCCGCGCAGACTATGGCCTCACCGGCAACGGCTGTAAAGATTGTCTTTGTGCATGCTGCTGCGCGCCTTGTGATCTTTTACAGCAGGAGAAAGAGGTCGCATATCGCCAGCAGGGTAAGCCGCTGCTGGATCAGCCAGGCAAGGCGGACGCCATGCATTACGCGCCTCAATGGGAGCAGCAGCATACACATGGGCATTGAGGATGATTGGTCATATGAGGGAGCTGGGCTATATCTTTCTTTGCCCGTGACGTCCATTTTGTCGCGTTTTATGTATAGTAAATTGCTAGCTTAGCGATGTTTTGTCGATATTCAAGCTTTCCACCGATACGCTCAAGCTATCACAAGTTTACTACTGACGAATCAGATGGCATGAACGCGAAGCGAAGCAGGATTCTTATCGAGTTTGAATGGCTTAGACAAGGCTTTTGGGTGGGGTCACAACCTTACAACGAGACACCTTGTCGTGTCCGCGCAATCTGCCTCCGCAGGCGGACTGTACAATTGAGGAAGCGAGAATATACTACCCAGCTATCAACATGTGCATGTGTAACCTCAGGGGGCTGTCAGGAATTTTTGCATCCATTCTCGAGATCCTACCATGCTGAGTACAACGACATACAAAGATGAGACTGCGAAAGCGGACTTGCAAAGACAAAGGGGACAGGTCTTGCACTCAATGGCACATTTGTCGTTGTAGCAAAGGGGGGATCCGAGTATTTCTACATCTCGAGCTTGAAGTGGTCTGACTCTGACTACGATGCCGACTGGACGACAAGTCGAGGAACCTGCATCCATTTTCAAAGCGCGGAGTATCGCTAACTGGTGGCAGTCCGTCTCTACAGGACAATTGAAAATGTCAGCAGCTCTGAGACATGCAACTGTCAATCTACCATTGGTTTGAATGGTTGTTACTCGTCTTCCGAGTACAGCCATTACACTATCCCTCGTTGCAGCGATCCGGTCATGGAGGATTGAGAAACCCTCACGTTACAGTCAGGGTTGATGACGGGCCATGTCATCACGGTTAGCGCTGTCTTTAGCAGCGCCGTAGGACTCGTTCGGGCCATTGCGGCATTTGTGTTGTGGCGGAAGAAGAAAAACAAGAGGATGTAGGGACACGGCAAGGTTGGGGAGCTTGAGCTGGAACTTTGAGACTCGTGAAGACATATCCTCCGGACGAGCTCAGGCTGTCTGCGGTCTGTTGTGGGTGCTTTACCCACCTTCATGATTCTCTTTATGTTTTACTTTTCGATAAAGCATATGAGCTAACAGCGTTGTAGACTTATTCAAAAATTCTGCATTGTAACATAGATGCTGTTCCAAAAATTCGAAGTGTACAGTAGCAGTAATGACCGCATCCTCACGACTCAAGATGTTTTGCTGACCTCGCCACTATCAGACAAGAGTCGTTTGAGTATGATTTATCAGCTTAGGTGCATTTAAACAATACGTGAGATGGGGTAGGAAGAAGGGAGGTGGATTCTGATACTCATACACTTCCGTCGCGAATACCCATGCTTGTTTGGCTGCTGCAAACTTAAATGATACAAGCTTTTGATAACTTTCCACTGTTTAATCCACCCCGTCATCAACTTCAATTGGCGGCTTTCAAAGATTACTGTGACAAGGACATTAAACTCCAATGCCAGTACATCCAGGTCTTCGCAGAAGGCTTGGAAGTGCATGCTGGCGAAGCTAATCTGTAGCTTTTTGGTGATGTTCATTTACATACTGTGAGCATCGGCGACATTTCGGATCGCAGCTCACGATGTTCACAGGTTTAGTCTTTTCGACGCTGTTTGCTTGTCGCGCATAATGTCCATTGTTCAGGAATTAACATCCACATCTTCATCACGCAAGGGCACAGCAATAGCACGGACGAGTTTGGTGGAAGCTCATGAGGGACAATAATAAGTAGAGAAGACTGAGGCGCTAGCGCAGACATACAACTAAATATGAAAAACACGGTCCCAGTTCCCAACTCTTTTCAACTACATTCTTTAGAGTGCTTGCAACTGAGCAGCATTAACGATGTAACCACGGGTATCTATGGATGAAACCAAAAAACCGCAAGAGACACAATACTATAAGGAATTCCCGGCCAGTTTTGAAATTCTGGTAGACGAAGCCGGTGCACCGCTCGTGCAGTGAAGATATGTGGTGATTCTGCTGGAAAGGTGGGCCAATACTCAGCCAATGTGGCACCCGATAACAACTTATTGTTGTCTGGCTTTCTTTTGGTTGTTCTAGGGTCCGGGTCAGCAGTGTCTCGTTATTTCTCAGCATATCTGAAAGCGTGTGGGTTCTTACCTTTGAATAACTCATTGCAAGGTACTATGATTCGAAGAACGACCCCAACAGAGGTAGAATAATATGATATCACTAGACGCGATGCTTAAAATTATTCTGTCACATGCGAAAGGTTTCTTCTGAATACGATCTTATCTAGTCAAGACGTTGGGGAGGACGCTTGAGGAAGGGGTCATCGACTGCGTGCATTTTGCGGTAATGTTTCAAGCGGGCATCCGACCGGTTAAAGGTCTTCTCACAGCCAGGGAATTTACAGTAAAATCTCGTTTCCGTGTGCGTCAGTCTTCGATGCCGCGCAAGATTGCCTCGCCGGTATGAGCCCGTGAACATGGCGTTGCAGGTGTGACATTGAAGGACATCATCCACCCCGACCGGTGTGACACTGACTTCTGAGGATACTGGTGATGGTACAACAGTAGCCCTTGACGCTTTGCACACTGTTGATGCGAATGTGTAGGTTTCCTGGGGTTCTAGGGATGAGGCTCTGCAAGACTTAGCTCGTTTCGTTACTTAGCTGCAGGGTTCACAAACAGACTAGCGGTGTGTGGTGAGGAATCTCCTGGGTCCTCGTCTCTGAAGTGTACCACTGCTTCAAGACCAGGAATCGGTACCCTGTTGATGTCGAAATCTGATGCAGACGGGTAGCTGTACGGCCCCCAATTGTTCCCTGGGGCATATGCTGCAGCTTCCATCGAGACACCTAGGTAGAGATGAGGGGAGGGACAGGCGGAGATGGAGGCCTCGAGATTGGCTTGGCATACGTTGGCATCATGCGTACTGAGGGTCTGCGTACTACTAGTGACCAGGCTGGAGTCCAACGGATGTGAGTCTTGGTCTTTCGGTAGCAAAGGGTAATCATTGTCTCGACAAGTTGACGATATGGTGAGATCGGTTGCATTCTTGCATATGCATCAGTGTCGATAGCGGCAAACGACATGACATGTACTCACTTGGGAAGCTGCCTGTGATTCTTCGTTCGCATAATGACTCTCCAGATAGCTGCTCAGAGCTTCTTCAAAATCTAAGCTCGCTTCCCATTCTCCGATTGCTGCGACGAAGTCGAAGTCGGCTGGTTGTTCAGTGTGACTGCCAATCAGTGGAGTACCCAAGTTGTCAACAAAACCCACGCGTGAGCCAAAGCCGAAGATTTCACGAGCGAATGGTCTTTGGTCGTCCGCGGCGACAAGCTGGTTGAGTTCGTAGTTGAAGTCCTCCAGGGGAGGTCCTTCAGCGGCTTGCCAGACATCATCAATCTCCGAAGGGAACTGCGACCCGGTAAAATTGTAGTCTGCCATGACACGAACCCTGAAGCTAGGGAAGCTGGAGGACCCCAACGGTTTGCTTTGATAGGGAAGGACGCTCCATGTGGGACACGCCAGACTTTAACCACTCATTCGATATGATCAATGATTGGTTGTGCAGCCCCTCAACGTGAGATTGGCTTGCATATATGCAGACTTGCTTACTTGCGCACCTGCGTACTTGCGTACTTGCGCAGATACCTCGTTGCCTGACAACGCAGCAGGATGATTTCGTGTCCAATAAGAGGCTCAAGGGGGCCTGTTCAATCACATCAGAGCTTCTACAATCGATCGCCAAGAAAAATCCTCTTAGACACCACACTCATACCTCAAGCAACCATGTGAGCCGTGCAAGAGGATTCAGGGATTGATGATGTTGTCTCACCAAGATGATTCAGCTTCATATGATTACATGAATTCCAGTAGCCAGCACGTGTTCATAGACTGCCTGCTCTGTTTGATAAGTATCGTGAGTGAGAATCGAAAGTCACAAGCCGACGCTCGCAACAGCAACCCAAGCGTAACGTATTTCACATACATATGAAGCGTGAGGATCCAACATTCAAGCCCACACGCCGAGCGTCCAGCTCATGCGCTCGCCAGCACCGCGCGCGACACCCGGACCCATGCTTTGTCGCTGAGGAATCACCGAGACTTCTTTCTCTCTTGACGCGCCTTGCAATCCGTGCTGCAGGTACCGCTCCCGCTCAATCTCGACAATACCACGTATCCTCTGATTGGTGACGAGACTGGCCCCCGCCCAAGCACCGAGTGTCTGCACACCTCGGATGACGCCACCAATGGAGCACTCGAGGGGAGGACCGTTCTTCAAGCTGGTGTTAGCGAGCTTGATATCGATGTTATCAATCTCCGGATCCTGCAAGCCAGCTGGTAAGGCAGGGGCAATAGCAGCATCAGACGTGACATTGGTGAGGCCTCGCACCTCCAGCCGTGTCTGTTCCTCACGACGTGCTGTGGCTTTGCCATATGTCTTGACTCGATCCCAGCCTCTCGTCAGCAGCAAAGTCTCCACCTCTTTCAGAATGCGAGTCTTCAGCCCTGGCATATCTGCCACCCCGCCTGTTATGACTATGCGTGACATGCACAGTCGGCGGACATCAACGGGGAGAGCAACCAGTGTACGGTAGATGAGGTAATGCAGGGGGAGCTCTTCATCGTCAAACCTCACTTCCTCATCATCCTTTTTCTTCGACGATGCTTCTGACTCAAAAAGTATGTTGTCGGCAGGCTTGGCTAGAGTGGAGAGTGCTATCTTGAGTTCGGTCGGCGGTGTGTGTTTTGGGAACGGAATTGTAATAGTGGGTGGAGGGTTCTCGACGGCATCCTCCCACTCCTCCAGCACAGGCGCCTCGGGTGCGGTGAAGTAGACGCTCCTGCGATTGCCTCTGGAGCTAGGCTTGCACCATCCCACGCGTGTGAGCACTTCTTCTGCCTCTTCAAACGATATGTCTGCCTTTGGCGCATCCGCCGCAGCGTTATCATCAAGCTCTGTGTTCAGCACCTTGGCCATTTCCTCGCTCAGCCATTTGCCTGCTCGTAATGACCGCTTCTCGTGTACCTCTCGATATTCACACACTGCTGTGACCAATGTCTCAGACCAACCGATGTCTACGACGAGAGCGGAGCGTAGGCCTGCGGCGACAGTGGCAAGAACAGGATTCGACATGACCGTGATGCTGGGTGCGTGGAAGCTCTTGAACAGTATGTCAAGGACCTTCGAGAGTAGCGTGTGTGGTAATCGCGGTGGGAGCGCCAGGGAGATGCGTCGCGGCTTCGAGTCGAGCAGGAAATATTTCGTGTACGCCTCTCTCACAGCCCGCTCAAATTTGTCGCCCAGAAGCTCCATGTCCACCTTTGTCATGTCCAGACAATAAAGCCCATGGTCTTCTCCCCACTGTTGGAGTTTTCGCGCCTGGAACAGGTCGTCGTGTTCGCCCGGCTCTTGTACAACCTTTCTCTGCCGCCGTCTCTGACCATACCCTGGATCGTACTGCCTGTAGTCGCCTACCCTTCGTTGGCGATCGGGGCCGAATGGGAGTGTGCATCGCGGGGCATTCTCGCCAGGAAAGCCAGCTCGTAGGAACCGCGATCCTATCTCGACAACCACATACTCGTCGTCGGTGCGATAATTGCCGCCCGGTGAGCTGTATATGGAGGAGGTCCCACGCTGTAGAGGGGTGCGCGGCGTTTCGGGGGTGGAAGCTAGGTCTGCGAGGCGCGGAGTTGTGCCTCTCACAGAGCGCCCTAGGGACGCAGACACTTTGCGCTCGCCGCTCATGGACATAATTGTGAGCCGTGGTGGCTGGAGACGATCTTGACCTTCACGACATGATGACGAGCTTGAGCATTCGGTACTCGATGAGGCTGTGGATTTGGCCTTGGACCGCGCCGGACGCGCTTGTGCACTTTGGGCACTAGCGCGCTGTTAAACTTGGCAAAAAAATATTCGAGGAAACTACGACTGGCGCACATTGACCAGCACCGACACCCCTCGCGCTCCCACATCGCAGAACCTCCAGCTCGAACGGAGTAGTGACACCAATTCACCGTCACCTCGAGCATAGAAAGCAGGAAAAATGGGTCTTTTCATCCTTACCGAGACGAGGTACGACCGCTGCGAATGCGCACCCAGCCGCAGAGCACGAGACTGACACTCCACTGCAGCGCGGGTTATGCTCTTTTCAAGTCCAAGGACAAGAAGCTGCTCAGCAAGGGCGATGAGCTCAGCAAGGATGTCTCGACCGTCGTCGAGTCGCTGAAGCTGAAGAAGTTCACAAAGTTCGACAGCGCCGTCACCGCCCTCAATGAAGCCGCGGCCCTCACCGACGGCAAGGTCAGCTCCATGCTCGGTAACCTGCTGCAGGAGCTCAAGGACGAGACCAAGGCCTCTTGTACGCACTGCGATCTGGTCGAGAGAAGAATTGAGGAGCGCTAACAATCTGCAGTGGCCGTCGCTGACCCCAAGCTCGCCAACTCCATTGCACAGGTTCCTGGCCTATCCATCAAGCCCATCTCCGACTCGTCCACCCAGGATGTCTACCGTGCCATCCGCGAGCACATGACCTCGCTCATCCCTGACCTGGTCCCCGCTGAGATGGACTCGACCCGCCTCGGTCTTGCACACTCGCTGTCCCGTCACAAGCTCAAGTTCTCGCCCGACAAGGTCGACACCATGATCATCCAGTCCATTGCCAGCCTCGACGTCCTCGACAAGCAGCTGAACACATACGCCATGCGAGTCAAGGAGTGGTACGGCTGGCACTTCCCTGAGCTCGCCAGGATCTTGAACGACAACCTCGCCTACTCCAAGGTTGTCCTCAAGATGGGTTTTCGCACAAACTCAAAGGATGCTGATTTGTCGGGCATTCTGCCCGAGGAGATCGAGGCCGCCGTCAAGGCTGCTGCTGAGATCAGTATGGGTACTGAAATCTCCGATGAGGACTTGGAGGCTACTAGCGCTCTCGCTGAGCAGGTCGTCGACCTCACCGAGCACCGTCAGAACCTTGGTGCATACCTCTCCTCGCGTATGCAGGCTCTTGCACCCAACCTGACTGCCCTTGTTGGCGAGCTTGTCGGTGCTCGACTCATCGCCCACGCTGGTTCGCTCATGAACCTCGCCAAGTCCCCCGGTTCCACCATCCAGATTCTCGGTGCCGAGAAGGCTCTGTTCCGTGCGCTCAAGACAAAGCACGACACTCCCAAGTACGGTGTAAGTAGAAATACCTCACTCATTCCACATCATACGCTAATCTTCACAGCTCATCTACCACGCCTCGCTCATCGGCCAGGCCACCGGCAAGAACAAGGGAAAGATTGCCCGTATGCTTGCTGCCAAGTCCGCTCTTGGTCTGCGTGTCGACGCCCTCAGCACCTGGGGCATTACCTCTGAGGACAAGTCTGAGGAGCCCACTGAGGAGGAGAAGTCACAGATCGGTCGCGATGCCCGTCTTGGTATCGAGAGGAGACTGAGGGCTCTCGAGGGCAAGCCGCTCAAGAGCATCCCCAACGCCAACGCCACCGCGCTCGGCTCCGGCCAGAAGTGGGACGTCAAGGAGGCGCGCAAGTACAACCCCGACGCCGATGGTCTGACCGGCGAGGAGCCCGCAGCCAACGGCACCACACCGAAGAAGCTCGTACAGGAGGTCGACGAGGACGAGTCCATGGTCGACGCCGACGATGCCGAAGACTCTGACTCCGAGGAGGACACCAAGGCCAGCAAGGGCGGCGACAAGGCCTCGAAGAAGGCAGAGAAGGAAGCCAAGAAGGCACGAAAGGCTGAGCGTGCCGCAAAGCGTGCAGAGAAGGAGGCCAAGAAGGCCGCAAAGGAGGCCAAGAAGTCGTCAAAGGACTCGAAGAAGAGGAAATCCGAGGACGATGACTCGACAGAAAAGAAGAAGAAGAAGAAGAAGAGCAAGGACTAGACTCGCACACAGTTGCCATCTTGCCTGATGGCGATGTTGTACGTTTGACCATGTGAAAAATGGGTGGCGTTCTGGAATTCACCATTGTTCTTCTTTTTCTTCTTGCGCTTTCCAGAAATCGCATGTGGGCGCGTGGCGCAGGGCTGGATTCATGTACCATTTCTTGTTGATGATGGCATTGCATACAGGAGACGGACAAGCTGCGACGAGCTGCGGATGGAAATACCCGCTAGTCTATGCATACAATTTCACGCAAAAATGTTCACATCCGCCGTTTTGTTATCTGTGAGGTCGATCGCCCATGTCTTTACCATGAAGCAAGTTACCCTCGGATATCCATTGCCTGTACGTTTATCATTGCATTGCATTGCATCAGACCCCTCTCATGCTCTACTCCTCCCTCGCCCGTCTCTTCACCTTCCTCTTCTTCTTCGCAGCCCCCAACAGCTTATTATCAATCGGTGCAATATACTCGTCCTCAACCCCAGCAGGAATATTCCCCTCTTCCTCATCAAACCACTGCTTAATCCTAGCCAGAATATCCTGCAGCTCATCCTCATTGAAGCGCTGGTCAGCCTGTCTACACATCAGTAACTGCCGCCTTACAGACAGGACAGGAGGGAAAGTGGGCACGCGAGTAGACCGCAACGAGTAGAGTGTCCAACGAACAAGGCATCGCACTACGCGTAGCAGAATGGGAGAAAACAAGGGTGGAAACAAACCTCCTCAATGATCAACTCAAGCATGACCTGCGTCGTTGGCCGCAGGTTGTAGATCTGGATGAACTCTGCTTTATTAAGTCGGTATTTCGGCGCAAGAACCCGGAACAGCGAGTGATGCCCCTTATACAGCGTCATTGGTCTGTCTGGGTGTGTCTCTGCGAGAGTCACGGTTGCGTAGTCTGGGGTTTGCAGGTAGGAGAGGCCCTTGTTGTGGTTAGTACAGCGGTGAATGTGGGTGGGTGTGCGGAGAGGGGTAGGGGGGTTTGGGGCTGTTTGGGGCTCGTGGTTGACGTACATCGCGGATCATGTGCTCCAGGCCTTTGGGCTTCCAGCGCTTGCGGTCTGTGCCGTCTTCGCCGGTGTATTCGGCGTCTTCTTGGCGGAGGTGGAGGAGGAGTTCGTGGTTTGTGATGAGTGCTGATTGGGGGTTTTTGATCTGGAGTGGGGGAGTCAGTTGGTTTCTCTTGTTTTGTTTTGGAGGTTGGGTTGGAGGTCGAAAGGGATAATCAAGGGGGTACTGTGAATGACAGTGGACTGGAAGGGTGCGCGGTGTGAGATGTTATGAAAGTAGTGCTTGGATCTGAATGTGAACTGGAAAATGTCGGAGTTGAAATCGAGTTGCAGAAACGGAAGATATGTAGAGCTTTCTGCATAGATACGCAACATCCACCGCCACTTACATGCATTGTGCCTGTGGTGTTTGTATATTGCTCAAAGGCAGCCAGGCGCCTGCACGCCGCTGGAGCGTATGGAAGACTTGGATTGTGTAAACGACCTGATCCACGTGAGTGAATATCACAGAGACATATGAAAGCTTCAATTTTTTGTTGTCTTCTGCAATTTCTGCAAGCATCACAACGTCTTGAATCAAGATACTCGAGACCAAGTTCACCCGCAGTTGTGCCGGGCTGGCGAGGCGCAGACACAACAGGCAAAACAGAGCTGCAGCATTCCCTACCTACCTGTACAATCTACTTGTTACGACAAAGCTTTTGTAGCCAAGCCAGGTGTAGGAGCTTGAAGTTCTCCTGTAGTTGATGGTCTATGATTGGATCGCAAGGCTGGCCGTTGGATTCAAAGTTGCAAGCAGGACAGTTTTTCGCTAGCGCGACGCACAGACGTTCTTGCTTTCTGTACTGCTTGAGCTGGTAAGCTCGAGCGCAGAGCGCCCACGTCGCACAGGCGGGCGGTTGCATGCTGTGCTTCTTCATCACCGTGTAGTGAGGCTGCGCTGTCTGTATAGCAGGGCACACTTTGATGTGGATTGAAGGCAGGCCATGACGGTGAAAAACGACATGTTGTGATTGGCTTAGCATTGCGGATTTCTTTCCGGTCAGCCTTGACAACCCCACGCAGTCAGAGCTAGGAGATGGCTTTTACGACCTGCGCAACCTTTGTTCTACAAGATGTGTGGTGGTGATCTTGAGCAGCTATGGGCGATACGAAATTTAGCTCGAGTCCATATATAGATACGGCATTATTGTTGACGACTTGCTAACGAACGCCACAACATACAACTCGCACAACCAGCCACAAGAAAGTGAACCGTGTTGACGAACATGCTGTCGAACACGCGGAACAGCGCACTCACTGCATAGTTGAGGCGCGAAAGACGCAGCTCTCCAAGCTAGTTGGCCTCGGCACGAGACGAGGGTCGGCCGACCTTGGTGAGCATCTTTGCAAAAGCATCGCCAGATCTCAGCGATCGCCTGACTCAGGCCAGAGAGCGCAATTTCACGGGGTAGGGCAACAGTGTCAATTTTCATAGACGGTGGTCGGGTACACGGAGGGCGGGCAGATAAGAATGCCACTGCGGGTAAGGCGCATGCACATGAGAATGTCCGTTGTGGACGCTGTCAGGCGCCTCGTCGAAACGCGACAGCCGTGAGCGCTAGATAGGACAAGGTTTCTCAGCGCTGAGTCTAGACTGCAATCGACGATGCTCGAGGAGTACTGTTGGTAGTGAATGGGTGCATTTGGCCGGGGTGCGGTAGTGCAGCCCGAGCTACGGGTGCTGCACCATGACAAACACCGTCTTTGGGCTGGGATAGCAAGGTGCAGCCGAACGTTTACAAAAGTCGAAAAATCGTGGGCTCACAACTCGGCACGTCTGTCAAGGCATGTCTCGACAGACGGGCCGAGGGCAGGATGATCCTGCGAGAACGGTTCGTGTCGGCACCAGAGTTCCGTTTGAGCTCAGGTCGCAGGAGTCTCAGAGAAAGCGTACCAGAGTACGAAGGTGCGAGCCTACGAGGCTACGAGAGCTAATGGTCTTGGACCGATTCACCGCAATCGCATGGGTCATGTTTATGGCCATCAATGGGCGTGTCGTTCATAAGTCTTCGATAAATCATACACTGTGATAATGCGGACAAACGATGCATGTGAAACCGATCGGGGCTACCAAGTCATGATGGCGCTGCATATTCAGTCCTGGCAGCAGCTAGGTACCTCGCCCTCCTCACGCGGGCAGCAGCAAAGTCAGGCCATGCGTAAAGTGAAGATGTGCAGCAGAACCTTTACGGCGGAGTCTGGCCTTCTGCGGACCTTTTGGCGCACGGGCACGTTGTTTCTAAAACGACTACGAGCCGCCCGTTGGTGGGCGCGCTATTCACCGTCCTGCAGCAAGCTGCGCAACACCCAGTGCACACGCTCATCCCGCAGTGCCTTGTCGCCTGCACGTTCGTGCCCAGTGTCCACGGCTGCCGCGCATTCACTGAGAACTCTCGCCGCGGGACTGCCACCCCATCCATGCGCCTGCTCAGTGCTGTCTCACATTCACTCTCTGCCCTCACCTCCGCTGGCACGCCCCACAGCCCTCCTTCAGTCTTGGCGCGTACTTCCACCCCTCAGCAATCGACAGCATCCCTCCGACTAGTGGAGCTACGGCCTTACCCATTCGGTTGTCAGATCTTTCAGCCACGTTTCTGCTCTACCTGGCCACCCACCTCGCTCCGAGTAGCGTGACCAGGCCGATTACGACCAGGCAGTGCCCGCACCAAGAATCTTCGAGGTCACTGCCACCCCGGACATGTCGGACCCTCTGTTCTCTGCTGCTGGTGCCAATCTCATCGACGCCCAGGACCACCTCGCTGCTGCTGCACTCATCTCTCCTGCCATTCCCGCAACACCGGACGAAGGCACAGGCGCCTCTTTCCCTGAAGCTCGACGACGTGCCCATGTGCCCATGAACGAAGACTGCCTCTCTTTTTTCGACGCTTCTGTTCCACACCCCTTCCCTGCACCCGCGCCCTCATCCCAGCCGCTGCCAACCCCAGTCCTCGACTCCCAGCCTCACGTGGACCTGAGTTTTGCTGGAACCTTCCTGCCCACTGATGTGTCGCTGCCCTCGCCCACACTGCTCAGGGCAGCACCGAATTTCCGCCTCCCCTCATTTGACGTCCTAGGCATCGCCGCGCCCCACCCTGACCGCATTCCCTTGCACTCGACACTTTCCTTTTCGTCCCTCGGTGCCGGTCCTCTATCCAAACCAGAAGATCCTCTCCATGCACTCAGCCCGCCGTTGGAGTTTCACCGCCAAGCCGATAAGCCCACCAATCCTCCTGCCGCCAGCCCAAAGGCTACCAGGAAGCAGCTGGAGCACGACGTTTCGACCTTCACACCTCCGTCGGAACTGGGGACGTTCCATTGGGGGTCGCTCGTGAGGGTGAAGACGACGGGTGCAGGGTCTCCACCAAGCTCAGAGCCTGGCGTATCGCCGAACCTCACTCTGACGGAAAGTGCCACGGCGTCAGGACAAGCTCCGATCGTCGTGCCGACTTACGCGGACGAGATAAGCGACGCGATTAGGATGGCCTTCTGGAAACAGAATGTCAAGAACATACTCAGTGAGATTTGTGTTTTGCAATTGCTGTCGCTTACTGTACTGACTTGTCCAGCCACCGAGTCCGAGTCACTGGAACTCACCCAAGTAAAAGTGCTCTCGCACGCTCTGCCCTGTCCGTCACTCACAGGTCACCTGTTTGGCCAGGTCATCGCGGCAGTTCATGACAGAACCAACTCGCACACATCGTGGATCAACGTCTTCCATGCCGTCCCCGGTCGCTTCACGCTCTCTGACCTACCCAAATCGCCGCCATCGACCCCTGGGCCTGTTGTAGGAGGGGACGAGTACTTCACCTCAAAGGTCTTCGACAGCGCCGTTGCCATCCCTGACTACCAGCTCGATTCCAAACTTTTACCCCCATCCCCGCGACCAGTTGTGCCTCCAGGCAGCATTAACATTTCATTGGTCGAGCGCTACATACCACCGACTAACTACAATGAATATGCTGAGATGTTTGCGTTCAAGGGGCGGTCGCTTTTGTACGATCGATTGGTGGAGCTCTCACCTGACAACGGCACACTGCTATTCATATATCCAACACGGACTGGTGGACGGACATTCATGAAAGACTACCTGGGGCCTATCCTCGATCCACTGCTTCGCACAGTCACGGTCATCCATGACTTGACATCCGACCTGGGCAAAAATCTCGGCACCATGACCTCGATAGACTATCTAGACGAGTACGATCAACTAGCCGCGCACGTAGAGAAGTTTTGCCAAAAACTCAACGGCGGCGACTCGAGCCGGAAGAGCACCAGCAAGCAACAGGCGACCTACGAAGTCATCCAGGCTTCGAGGGAAGAAGTGATTCTCGAACGCTCTGCCTGGGCAGACGACTGGTGGATCAAGCAAGAGAAGCCCCGGGTCCGCGAGGTCGTGACAAAATACTTCCGGAAAGCGGCTCGCCTTCCCACTAACACTGAGATGACGAGCGCGCATCTCATCGAAGAAGTCCTCAACGGCGTCTCGAAACGTGAGTACATCGGCGGTGGCCCAACCAAGGGCGTAGAAATCGGCGTTTTCATCATAAAAAAGACACGATCTGCGTAGCCTGTGCATCTGTCGTTTCCGAGTCGCCGCGGGCGCTTGAGCAGTAACATGAGTAGCGGCCTCTTCAGCGTCATGGAAGAGCGTGGCAGCTATTTTCCGTAAGAGAGATGGAAATGAATTCAGATGCAGTGGAGGTTACGGCGGCATGGCATTACGTATTGTTACGACCTTGTGCACGGAGAAAAGCTACTGAGCGATACCCTTGTTCGCATTGCATTGCATGGCGTGGCGTTTTTGAGGTTCTGGGTTTAGCATCACGATTGATACCGGTATGTGACAGATGGGAGGGTATAATGTTAATCGGTCACTTTTTGCTTTGTCATGGGGGAAAGGGTGGCGACTGTGGTCTGGAAAATATCAAGTGAATTCGTCTCGTTGCAGTTCAGTCGTTCAAGGCGGCGAACCACTTACTCGTCAAAAGGCCGTACAGTCGTACAAATACAGATATCCGCCCGATACACATGCTCAACCCACTGATCAAGGAAACCCTTCGCCATACGCCATGCCGTTGAATGAAGATGATCCACCAACAAAAACCCAGTGTATTATCTCAGCGCCGCCCAACGCCAGGAAACAAGAAAAAATTCAATGCTCAACCCAGGCTCCACCCACCTACGATTTCTTCAAGAATCCCCCAAACAAACCCTTCAACCCCCCTTCTCCACTCCTCTTCTTCTCCCTCTCCCTCTCCCTATCCGTCCGGACTTTCGTCTCTGCCCCTCTCCTCTCCGTCTCGCTGCGCCGCACCCGCGGCCTCTCCTCTGCATACGCCTTGGCGCGCGCGCGCTCGCTCTGCACACGCTTACTGACAGGACGATCGCCCTTGTCTGACCCCGGAGCAACGCGGCGATTGCGATTCGGGCGCTCATCGAGAATGGACACACGGCGCGTACGCTGCGGTTCAGCGCGCTCACGAGCTTCGCGGTCGCGCCGGTCGCGCCGCTCCGAGCCCGAATGGATGCCTAGGACTGCATCGGCGTCGATGGGTATAGGCTCTGTTTCCATGGCCATGTCCATGTCTATGTCCATGGGTAGCGGGTCCAAGTCGTCGTCGTAGTCGGGTCCTGCTTGGCGCTGGCGCTCGACTTCCATGGTTGCTGTTTCCATCGTGGCGACGGATTTGGGGGGAGGTGGGGGTGGAGCGTAGACGGGGGCTTGGGGAGGGAGGGCAATGCCCCCATCGCGGAGAGCAGACATTTCGTACTCGTGGGCGCGGGCGGCTCGTCGCTCTTCCTTGCGATGGTCGTACGCTGCTTCGTCTTCGGCTGAGGCAAAGCGGTGGTGGTTGTGCGAGTGGCGGCGGCTGCTGCGGCGGGGGCGATCGCCTCGCTCGCGGCTCTCGTTTGAAGAGTGGTTGCTGCTGGAGTGGTGCTCCCTCTCCTTCCGCAGGATGGAGGCGGGTGTGTCGATGGCGTCGGCAGTGTCAGCTCGAGGGCGGGAACGGGGCGTGGTCGGCTTCGAGGGAGGCGTTGCAGATTCGGTCCTGGAGCGGCCGAACAGTCCACCCAGGAAGCTGCCACGTTTGGGTGTTGCTGGAGGGGGTTCGCGGGTGCTCATGCGACGACGAGGCGTGGAGCGAGGGGGCTCGACAGTCTCCGGTGCAGGGCTAGCTGAGTCTTCATCTTCTAATGCGCGGCGCACGGCGTCACGAGGGGACTCGAGATCCCTCCGTCGTGGTCTTGCTGCCTCGAGCTTTTCCCTCTCTCTGTCAGCACGCCGTTGTTTCCTCGCTCGTAGTGCTTCCTCTTGCTCACGCGCAGCCTGCTCTTGTCTCTCTTTTTCTAAACGCTTGGCCTCTTTCTCTGCTTCATGTCGCTTTCGTCTTTTCTCATGCCGAATGCGTCGTGCTTCGTCTTCTTGGGCTGCCTTGTCTGCTTCATGCTGCCTGAATCGCTCTTCCTCCTCCTCCTGCTTGGCAGCTCGACGCCGTTCCTCTTCCTCATGTTTAGCAGCTCGGCGTCGTTCGTCTTCATCTTGCTTGGCAGTCCGACGTCGCTCCTCCTCTTCCAGTTTGGCGGCTTGACGTTGTTCCTCTTCAGCTAGTTTAGCTGCTCGGCGTTGTTCCCGCCGCTGCAGTCGCTGAGCGTCCTCTTCCTGAGCTCGCTCCATCTCTGCGAGCTTTGCTGCGCGGCGTTGCTCACGACGCTTCAGTCGTTGTGCCTCTTCTTCCTGTATGCGCCTTTCGGTCTCTTCTGCAACTAACCGCTCCCTTTCTGCACGACGAGCTTCCCGGCGCTTCCGTCGCTCCTCATCCCCTTCGAGCACTTGCTCGGCAGCACGGCGCTTGCTATGCCTGTCCTCAGTCCTGCTCTCCCTTCGAGGACGATCTGATGTGTAGTCGCGATACGCAGGCTCGCGGCTCTCTCGACGACGGTGAGACCGCGGTTCGGCATACTCGGGCTCTCTGGTTGGGCTGACCCTTGGCTCTGCCTCCCGCACTTTCGTCCTGCTTCTAGGAAGCTCGCGATCCGTTGTGCTATCGCGGCGCCTAGTCTTTGGTGACGCTGGAGCTGTGGGAGTAGGTGGCACCACAGCCGCTGGGGGACTTGGCCTCTCTTTGGTGCTTGCATCGCTCTCGCGGCTGCGATGCGAACGATGCTTACTCTCGCGACGTGAATGGGAATGGCGTCGGTGGTACTTATCCCGTGGCGACTCGGCTGCCGGAAGAGCGAAGTCGCGTGACCTCGGAGTTGGATCGAAGACTGGAGGTTCAACAGGTCCGACTTCGACTGGCAACGCAGGCTCTATAGTCTGAACTTCTTCGATCGCTCTTTCAATGGGAGTTGGCGAAATCTCTTCTTTGCTGTCTTCGATAACAATAGGCACTCCCCGGTCAGAAACCTCGATCGCCGGTGCCTCGTCTTGTGGCGGAGTTGGCAGCACCACTTCAGCGATTTCATCGGGGGTAACCACCTCTGGTATTACTGGAGTCTCAGGAGTGATAGGATCTTCAATGGAAGGCTCTGCTTCGTCCAGGTGTTCCTTAGCGATAGGCTCTTCGGTTGTGACTGGCTCTTGAATGGGAGGATCCACATCAACCAGCTGTTCCTTAGCGATAGGCTGTTCCTTAGCGATGGGCTCTTCAATCGTGACAGGCTTCTCGATTGTGACAGGCTCCTCGACAGTGACAGGCTCCTCGACAGTGACAGGCTCCTCGATTGTGACAGGCTCTTCAATGGAAGGCTCCACTTCGACCAGCTGTTCCTTAGCGATAGACTCTTCTACTGTGACAGGCATTTCAATTGTGACAGGCTCCTCGACAGTGACAGGATCCTTTACAGCGATCGGCCCCTCTACAGTAACTGGTTCCTCTAAATGGACTGCTTTTTGAGCCTCGTGTTCCGGTGCAGCTTCCACCAGCGTGGGTTCAGAAGGCGTGGGCTGAGCTAGATCGTCTTCCAGCTCGACTGATGCAATAGATTCCGGCACGTCGGGCACGACCACAGCATCAGCTGCATCAACAATGACAACTTTATGCTTGGCAGGTGGGAGTTCGACAACAACAGTCTCAACGGCCTCACTCTCAACAGGTGCAGCATCAGTGACGCTTCCTGCTGGCTCAACTATATCGCTCGGAATTCCAGCTTCGACGGTAGGTTCGACAAGAACAACTGTCTCAGGGGCGACTTCACGTTCAGCTGCTACCGGAATAGGTTCCTCGATAACTTTCTCCGGTGCTGCGACTTGCTCGACTGGATCTTCATTTGCTGGAGGCTCAGTAGCGATGGGTTCTGGGAGTCCAGACTCGATTGGCACGGGCTCAGTCTCCACCACCTCAGTATGAGTGGAGTCCACGACTACTGGCTCGGGCGCGGCTACTGGCTCTGAAATTGCAAGTTCGCTCGAAGCATCTGCACCAGTAGCAGCCTCTTCGGGCGCCGGCTTTTCCTCTGCTTCAGTCTGAGCAGGGACTATGGTTGGAGGTGGAGGGTCTGCAGCTGCATCGGCAGTCTCAGCAGGCTCTGGGGTTGCTGCAGACTCGGTGGCTAAGTCTTCTTTTCCCTCTGTCTCTGACTCTTGTGGCAGGTCTGACACAACCTCTAGAGTCGATTTCTCAATGGTAGCTTCCTCAGAGACGACGTCTGCTGCGGGAGGCTCAGTCTCTGCGGTCTCGTCGTTTGAAGGTTCGGTGGTGTCTGCTGACACAGCTGCTGCGGTCTCTGCAGCTGCATCAATTTCTACAGCAATTTCAGGCTCAACAGCGGCCTCGGGCTCCACAGCCACCTCGACTTGCACAGGAGCCTCGATTTGCACAGGCGTCTCGCTTTCCACAGGGGCCTCGACTTGCACAGGGGCCTCGATTTGCATAGGCGTCTCGCTCTCTTGCACAGCTACATTGGTCTCCTGCGCAGCTTCTTCTGTTTCCTGCACTTCTGGCTCCTTGCTCGATCCCTCTGGCGATTCGACCGCCACAATTATCACTGGTTCGGCTGCGACTGATCCAGCAGTACTTACTGGCTCCTCTGCCACGACTGCAGGCTCCTCGACAGCGGCTTCAACTGCTACAGTTGGTGTTTCCAAGGGCTCTGCTTTCGGAGCTTTAATCTTGATAGGGGCTTCTTCGAGGACAGCATCAGCTACTGTTTCTTCTGCTGGCTGTAAAACCTCAGCCGCGGCATCTTCTACAACTGCAGGTTCGGTCACGGGCTCAGACTGCGCACCAACAGATGTGTCAGGCTCGGCTGTTGATCCGGTCTCCAACTTTGCGGCGGCGGCGTCAGACTCGGTCTCGACAATACTAGGTGAGTCTTCCTGTTTCTGATCAATGACAGGAGCCTCGGGTTCTGCTTGCGCAGTCGCGGTCACGGGTTTTTGTTCGGAGTCTGCGGCCGGGGCAGGTTCATCTGCAACAACTTCGCCAGCTTCGGTCGGAGAGACCAAAGTTGAACTGCCTTCATCGACATCATCAACGAGCTGCTCAGCAGGCAGATCATCCTGGGGGCTTGAGATTGCCTCGGAGACCTCAGCTACTGGCTCAGTTGGTGCTTGCGGTTCGTCAGGTACAGCTTGTGTCTCGACAACTCCCGCTTCTGATGCTTTAGGAAGCTCGTCAGGCTCGGTCGTACTTGTTTCGACGGCAGACGGTAGGTCTTCACTTTCAATAGGAGCTAAGTTTGAAGCATGATCCGTTTCGGCGGCTTGAGGTTGCTGTTGGTGTTGAAGGGCATCCGGCGGCGCTTCAGCGTCAGAGGTTGGTTGTTCCACTTGAATATCATCGGGCACAGATGTAGAACCATCTTCAGCTTCAATGTCTGGTGGTGAATCTTGATCGAGGTTTGATATCTCCTTTGTCGTGGGCACCTCTGCTGGTGATGTTTCTGCTTCTGTGGCAGGCGTGGTATCAATGACAGACACTTCATCGCGAGTCTCTTCCGTCAGTTCTGGAGCTGAAGGTGAAGCTGGCTTTGTCGCTGCACCGTCCTCAGTCGTTTTTGTCTCGCTAATTGGCGCAGTATCGTTGTCAGAGGTTGTAGATTCAGGCATAACAGCAGGCGCTTCTGTGGAGATGATTGGGGACGTAAATGCAGCATCCGCGACATTGTCGGGGTCGGCGGACTCTGAAGATTCGATTGAAACCAAACTTGATTCGTTATCGTGCTGATCTGCTTTTTCGGTACCAAGAGGCGCGGTTTCTGCGACCGTTTCGGGAGTATCTTCAGGAGCAGCTGCGATCGCTTCTTCAGGTGCCTCGTTGGCGCTCTCAGTTGTCACTATCGCTTCTGTTGCGTTGTCCAGTGTCTCGTCCTTTAGTGTTGTTGCAACCACTTCGGGTTTCACTTCATCCACGACAACTGCATCCTTCTCGGATTCGACTGGAGGCGCAGCTGGAGGCTCAGTCTGTTGTGCCTCGACTACTGTAGATTGTCCGACATCACTGTCAATCGCAGCCTGAGTATCAGAGCTCTCTGCATTTGCTGAGTCCTGGGCGATTGGAATTTCGCCCGCTATATCCGCTTCTGGTGCTGCGATTTCCTTCGACTCTTTCTCCTCTGCAGGCAACGACGGCTCAGCGGGTTCAGCAGTGTCTTCTGTCTTCTCCGGCTCACACATAGCTCTTAGGGCCGCGGCAATGAGAACAGGGTTTGTTGGCGCTTTAGGCTCTATGATTGGCTGGGACTCTGCTGGATCTGTTGGCGATTCGCTTGCTTTTGCCGCTTCGACTGCAGGCTCCGTCACAGCTTCCTCAACTGCAGGAGGGTTGACTGCGTCTGAAGCTGAGCTTGGACTGCCTTGCTCGGCCTCCTGCGCTGCAGTAATAGCTTTGTGACTTTCGTCGACTGTCCCTAATTCGGATCCTAATACTTCAGGTGAGGCAGCAGTGATTGCAGAAGGCTCATCGAGGTCATCTGAGACGGTGCTATTGCTGATGACCTTTTCAAGTGGCTCACTAGAATCCGCAGCAACGTCCGCGCTTACATCTGCGCTCAGGCTGGCCGCATCCTCAACATTTGACTTGTTGTTAACCACTCCCTCAGTATTAGACGTGCTGCTGAGATCACTGGGGCCTAGTGCTTTGTCTTCAGCTGTGCTTGTAGTTTCTTCTGCTGCTGGTGTTGCAGACGAGTGCCCGCTAGCAGTGGCATCAACGCCGGACCCGTCAGGAGGAGACGCACCCGAATGCGCATCTGAACTCCGAGCAGTCTCAGCGATGTCAGATGCTTCTTCCTGGGTCTGTGGAGGAGTGGCTTTGATGTCAGCAGCAGGTGCCGTCTCTTGAAGAGTGCTCTGCAATTCAGGATCGGTTTCCTTTAGTTCCGCATGCTTGGGCGCGTCTTCAGCTACTTGGACGTCGTCTTTGGCCACTCCTGCTGCCTGCTCTGCGGGCATATCTATATCAAGTTAGCTGCAGCCTTGCGACGTCGCCTTCGCGCAGAGCGCGCTTAGTCATGTTGCAGGTGGATGTTGGAATCGTGTTGGAATAAATGGAAAACTTTGGCACAGCAACACTGGTAGCGAGAGCTTCAACACGACCACTGTTTTTGGTGGAACCACGTATGTTGCGACGACCGGTGGATTACAGATTGCGCACATGCATGGCAGCCCAAGATTGGCTTAACGACGTGTTTGCACGTGGTGATAAGCCGGCTGAGTGGTGTTGTGCACGCGTTGTGCGGGGCGGCCAATGAGAAAGCTCCAACGCACCGTGAGTGGGAGACGCATGCTCCCACACCTCCCTTTCGCGATGCGTTCGAACGAATCAAGACGAAACGGAAATGGCGAGAGCAGCCCATGTAGAAGGAGATAGAGGGGAGTAAAATGTGTCGTGGAAAACTTACCAGGGGCTGGCACGGCAGTCTCTGTTGGTTCTGCTGGCTTGTTCTCAATAACCTCAACATTGTCCAGCTTAGCAGAGTCGGTGGATATCGCCTCGCTTATACTTGAACCAGCTGGCTCAGCAGGTCCAGCTTGGGTACCAGGAGTCTCTGACGGCTTGGAAGGCTCGTCTGTATCGCTTGCATTCCACCCATCGCTCTCTTGATCGCTGTCATGATCACCGGCGTCGTCAGTCTGCGGGGTGGTAGCCGTGACTGTAGGCCCTGCAGGTGTAACCGGTTTATCTAGATCGTTTGTAGCAATGGACTCCGAGTCGATCTCCGAGCGTGCAGCGTTAGATGTCCCGGTAGATTCGTCTTGTTGCAATAACGGGGCGGAATCAACGGTCTCTGGCTTTTCAAGCAAGTCCTTCGCTTCAACAGGGTTTGGGGGTTCTTCTACCTTTTCAGCGTTGCCTTCGAGGGGTGCATCCTCAATCGAGATAATTGTCGCTACTACCTCGCTGCTTGAGGCTGGTTCAGCGTCGGTATTAATTGCTGGCTCAGTTACACTCTCTGGGGCGACGTTTTCTGCGTGTACAGAGTCTGTAGGAGGATTCTGGGTACCATCATCTGTTGGTGGCAAAGGCGTCTCAGTAGCTTCGGCGACTGCAGACTCTACACCATCGATGGTAGATGTTCCGGGCTGGCTGCTTTCAACGGTTGTCGCTTCACTCTCCATAACACTGACATCGGTACTCTCGGAGGCTGTTGGGGTGTCGCTGCCTTCACCCCCTGTCTCACTTTCAGCTTCTGCCAACGGGAGACCGGCAGCTGCATCATTGGAAGCGCTGGCAGTGGCATCGGAAACACCGTCATTGTCTGTGGACTTTAATGCATCTACGTTCTCGACTGTTCCTGGGAGCTCTTCCTTGGTTTCTAGCATTTCAGATCCAGCAACATCTTTCGCCGGACTTCCCGGCTCAGGTTCTGACACGTTTCTATCATCACTTAGAGGCTGCTGAACCTCAACATTGCTTGCTGTGGGCTCCTCGGAGGATTCGCCATCCGCGCTTGTTTGTTCAGCTGTGGATCCTCTTGAAGTTGGCTCGATCGGTGCTACACTTTCCTCAGATGCAGGCGCTTCAACCACATCAGTCGTAGCTTCATCTTTGGAACTGGATTCTGCAGGCGGTGCTGTCTCGACTTCAGGTATTGCTTCAGCTACCGGCGCCGTTTCGACAGATGGTGTCGCCTCACTTGCAGCTGGTTCTTTGGTTGGGGTAACCTCTACGCGTACTGTCTCTGCGACTGGATTTGCCGTCTCACTCGAAAGTGGTGCTTCAGCCACGGGCACTTCCTCTGCAGCGGGCTGTTCCTCCGATGGACTCGCATCTGCACTCGCAGCTGGTGCCGAAGGCACTGACTCTTTGTTCTCCTCAGCCGAAGGTGGCACCTCGACCAAGGTCGACTTCTCACTTGGAGCAGGCTCTCCAGCTGAGGTTGCAAATTCAGTCGTTTCAGCCGGAGTATCTTCTTTTGCTGAGATGGGCACTTCAACTGGTAGGGAACCTTCAGTGGAGGGTGTCTCCAAAGGCGGCTCCACGGTCTCATCTGTGCACGTGATCTCGCCCGCAAGTGGCTCCTGGGCCGCAGGTGGCTCCTCTACTACAGGCAGCACCGGCGTGTCTTCAGAAATGGAGATTTCTGATACATTGTCTGTAGATGTAGCCTTCACAGCAGCTGGCGCGTCAGTTGCAGCTGAGTCCTCAGTCTTAGCTGGCTCTTCGGTCGTAGTCGGAGCTGTCTCCTCTGTTACAGGCGATTCTTCTGTTGCGGTTGTAGATTCGACTGCAGCCGACTCGTCTCCAGCAACTGCATCTTCCACTGTAGATGACTCCTGCACTACAGGCGGCTCTTCTGCCACAGATGATTCCTCTGCCGTGATGAGTGCCTCACCTGCAGTCGATTCTTCGGTCGCAGTCTCCACACTAGACGCTGACTCCTTATCCGCAGCTGGCTGAACGGCTGCTGTGCTTGGTTCGTTTGTACCGTTTTCCGGGTTCGTTTCGGCTTCAACTGTCCCTGAAGGAGGAACTACATCCGCATCAGCACCCGCAGCAAGCTGTGTATCTGTCGATGTCTGCTCCTGAGCAACCACCTCACTAGAAGTAATTGGATCTGCAGCTGGCGGCTCCTCAACAATCTGTGCCGGCTCGTTCGACACTTCGGCAGAGCTTTCCGAAGGCGCTTCCACTGATTCTGTTGTGACACTACTCGCAGCGGCTTGCGACTGGGTATCATCCTCCACCTCGATTGATTTCTCCTCGGTGGGCGGGCTTGCTTTGTCGGCCGCTCCTTTCTTGTCCTTCTTATCGCTCTTTTTCCGCTTCCATTCATCGGTTTTGCTGTGCTTCTTCTTGGGAGAGCCAGAGTGCTCCTCTTTAGAAGATGCATGTTTTTCGTCTTTCGAAAGTGATGATATAGACAGGAATGAGGTACGACGTTCCTTCTTCTTTGTCTTGTCGTGTTTCTTTTCTTCCTTTGGTGAACTCGGGGGAGAGAACGGTGGAGGATCTCTGATACGAATGAAAGCGCCAGGCTTGCCCTTGCCGATAATCTTCAGCTTCTTCTTTTTCCCGTTGCTTGGTGAGTCTGGATCTTTCGTGTCAGAAGCAAAGTGTACGCTCTTTTCCTCGTGGGGCTTGGGGGACTTGGGGGGCTCTTGAGCTGCCTGCTCTGACTCACCACTCTTCTCACCATCAACGATAACGGAAATTGGCGCAGCGTCCCCTGGTGGTGCGGGTGGCGGAGGCGGTGGTGGTGGCGGCACAGGCTCATTTTCAGGGGCCGGGTCAGTAGCAGCTGGTTCGGCAGGAGGCGTCTCTGCAGCTTGCTCGACGGCATCCGCCACGGGCTGTGGAGCAGGTTCATCGGCTTTAGTCTCCTCCTGTGGACACGGTGCTTCTTCTATGGATACTTCCTGAGTGGTTGTCTCTGACGGTGGTGCTGGCTCTGGTTCCGTGGAGACCTCTGCAGCTTTTGGTGGTTCATCCTTGACGTCTGCAGCGGTAGTATTCGCGGGTTTGGAGTCATCTGCTGGGGGGGCTTCTTCGGTCGGTGCAGGCACAGCAGGTCCTTCTGTTGATGCTTCGGCCAGTACAGTTGGAGTGGGTTTTGCTGGTGTGGATTCGGTCGGTGTCTGTTCCGCTGGAGCTGGGGTTGGTGGATTCTCCGTCACCGGTGCGGTCGTATCTGTCGTGGATGGCGGTTCTGGTGCCTCGGGTAACGCATCTGACATGAGAGGCGCACATCCATCGTCTACATCTATGTTAAGGGAAGATTTGGGTCGGCGAGAGGCAATCGTACCAGATTCTTCCTCTTCCTCTTCCTCACCCTCACCCTCGCTCACGCTCACGCCATAACTATAGCTGACACCGGGATACCTAAATGAATAGGACTGGTTGGGCGACGTCAATCGCCTGACAGGAGGCTGCTGAGAGGCTGTAGAGTAAGACGCCTGACCAGCCGTGCTGATACCCGTGTATGGGTTGATCCATGGCGAGTAGGATACTCTATATCCGGGCCCGGCCATGGTCGGACAGACCGACTAGCGTAGTCTCTTGAGGTCCAAGGATTCGACAAATGCAAAGTTGTGCTACGTGCTATATTTGATGTCTTCTCCGACACATTGCGGTGTAGAACAAACGGCAAGTACGCAATGGCGACATGAGATGTGGGGTGAGCAGATCAGACTGCGGAGAGACGAATAAAAAGCGGATCACTCAGAGCAGCACGACGAATGTGTGGAGGCGCGTTGAGCGTGGCTCGACGGCAGCAAGTTGAAACAGAGGGCTCCCATTGACGAAGCAGAGGTGCAGGGCAACGTCACAGGACTGGTTCCGGCAGCAAAGCTGAGATATGCAGGCAACCGTCGCGCAGCAAAACGAAATTCAAAGTGGCCTGCCACCCTAGCCAGCCTCACGTTGGCAGCACACGGACGCAATGTTGGGAAGACGCGCTTGGCCTGTGCTCGCCATTGGACCACGTAAGAACACATCGTTCGCTCGTCCTGAGAGAATTTTGAGCCCGAGAGGTGGGTTCCTGCGATCGAGGCATCTGTCCCAATTGGCCGGCGGCCCAGTTAGCTGCTTGAAGCCGCAGGCCATGTCGCCAGCACGAATCGTGGTGCCGCAGCAGCTGTACACAGTAACCCACGGCGCGCTTGGGCGCGGCCAGCGGACGGCTGCGCCTGTGGGGAATGTGGACTTGTCGACCAGCGTAGCGAGCCACGGAGCTCCATACAAATCGGCGGCCCAAAGAAGCCTCGCAACGCAGGGACACCGGAGAAACGTGACGCCTAGATGCAAAGGGTGATGGTGTTGATGGAGAAGTGTGACGTGTAAGCGGGCGCTCGCGGCACTAGAAGCTCCTAGACACTGATTCATTCATCGAGCCCATCGAGCCGGCCCGCCGAGTCGTTTTGTTCCACCGGCTTTCGTGCACGACATGCGAGCGCTCTCCGCTGACATGTTTGGGAACTTCCTTGTACAACAGACCGGTCAATCGAGGTCGTTGTGGGACTAAGCTGTGGCATTGTGATCTTCTTCAGCCCGACCACCGTTCTGATGACGTGCATCGAGGAACTGCGGCGCGAATATCGCAGCGGCTATCGAGGGTAGAGCAATAAAGCAGCTGCCGATGGTTGCGGAACTATGGGCGAATGCTGAGCGAGTACGTGTCCGATCTTGACAGCAGAATGTCGCCACAAGCGTGGAGGCAGCCCGAGTTCATTGCCCAACATAAGAAAGCTCAGCAGTGGCGAGACCAGTCGGTCCTACTAACAAGACGAGTAGGATGCAAGATAGTCAGAATCGACAGACTCTTGGGTAGGTTGGCCATGTTCGCAGTCAAGGCCTGAAAGCAGTTAATTATCAGGTCAGCTCGATCAGTATTAATCTGGTGAGGAGGATAGATCAAGATCAAACATTCTCATCATGCCAATCGTTACAAATCCTAAGTCTGTAAAGTACGTTTCACATTCACAGCCAAAAAAGAAGTGGTCACCTCCTCTATCCGACTTCGAGTTCACAATGCCCCTACAATCTGCCAATTCTTCCTTCCATCTAAGATCATACCTATCACCTCAACTGACTGGCGAATTTTGTAGTAGCACACTTACTGGTGGACAATACATCGTGGTTGGTAGATATCACGTGATAACAGCAAGGTCTTGATCTTGACCTACCTACAAGACAATGTGCAAGTAGTCAGCCGAGGTAACAAGTATGCTCTTGGATGGAAAAGACATCTGGCTAGATTACTTGCAGTGTGCACAGGTCCAACCTCTTCCAAGGGCCCAGAACAATGCAGGATGCTGTGCACGGAGCGAACACAAAGGTACCTTGTTGATGATCACGGCACCAACTTTCCGTTCCCACCTCACTTCCCAAAAGGTGCTTGGTCCACCAGCTTTTGACAGCCTACTGTTGGGCCCTGGCTTGTGCAAGGAGAAGGGTTTATTGTGTAAGCCGGCTCTCTTGTGGCGTGCACAGGCCGAACTTCTTCCAACGCTCGTGCTTGATGCCAGGTAGGATACGAGTAGGGCTGGACAATGGCCGGGATGGCGGTGCATGGGCCAATAGGAATGGTGGTCGTGCGCAAGGTCTCATTGTACACTCTTACTCTGCCGCGGCCTGAGACAAAATCAGCAATGTACTTTGCTGTTATGATCTCAGATTGGGGGAGATTAAGACCTTGAGTACGACCACCAGTCTCCGTAGCCCATGGTCCCATGCACCGCCTCTCCAACTACACAGCATCATCCAGCCCTATTCATGTCCTTCTTAAAATACGTAGTACCATCGAGCACGAAATTGAAAGAGGCCCAGCGGCCAGCCTATGCACGCCGCAAGCGAACCAGCCGGAATTCTGTCCCCACTTCCTCTTGAGATCATACACATCATCTATTGCAATCGAACTGGGGCAAATATTCAGATGCACACCTACACTGATAACCTCAGAATTGCTGCTTGAAATAGGCCTTCTGCTACTTGACATCGTCTCAACTAACAAGTGCAATTTGTAGTGGCACGCTTACCTGTAGATATCATGTACCTCGTGGGTTGAGGTACGTTACGTGATAACAGCAAAGGATTGGGGCTGGACAATGGCTGGGAAGGCATTGCATAGGCCAACGAGAATGGTGATCGTGCTCAAGGTCCTACGTTCCCACTACCTGAGACAGTACCAGTAATGTGAGATGGAAGGGTGTTTTCAGTATAGTATTGTATTGATGATCCCTATTTATTGGAGCTATGATCCTAAAGAAGGAGTCCGGTGCCAAGATCCCTCTTGCACGTGACAAGTAAGCAAGCAAGCCGACGTTGACCTTTCTGCACGCATATGTGCAGGGCAGTACTTTAGCGTTCAATCTCCTAGAGACATGCTAAATAAATCATAGATCTAGCAACACAACCTACCCGCTTCCTCTCGGTCAAGGAACAGCAAAGTACTTTAGTGTTCAATCTCCTAGATATATGCTAAAAGACACAGATACAGCAACACGACCCACCGCTTCTATTCCAGGATCCAGGAGCGGGGATAGAACAGTAAGCTTTACAAACGCACGTTCGCGGACCGAGCACCTCTAGCGAGGTGAGGTGGGAATGGAAAATGGTATCGTGTCCTCAACAGAAGGGAAAGTCAAGGTGTGGTGAAGCCAAAAAGTGCTTTTGTGTTTGTTCTGTACACAGCATCCTGCGTTCTCTCAGACGATCAGACCCTTGGACATGTTCGACGGATTCAATACCCCTCTTTCTTCCTCAGCCAATGCCTTCTACTTCCGGCTCTCTCCTGTTCTATCCCCGTTCGCCCCTCTCAGCTGCAGCAAGCCCGTAAGTGTTTCTGCCCACGAACAGCGTTGCACGCGAGCCGGCTTTGCTGGACCTATGACCGCCCGACCGACGCACATGGAACACGCTTCTGCCCTGCCAGGTACCATCTTCTTACATACGCGTCCCGCGAAGTGGAGTGGAGATTTCTCCGTGTAGACGTTGGCCAGCAGAATCTGGACGTGAAATATATACAATGATGTATAGCTTCTGTTGTTGTGCGACGACACGTAACAAGTAACACGCTCAGCATGAGGCACGGTCAACGCACAGTCAACCAACAAGGACTACACAAGAGGCCGCTGGCGATTGACCATCTGTTTTTTGTTTCTCTCGGCTTTGCACGCGGTTGGAATCGTGGGGTATCAGTGCATAGTTTCCTCTTACATAGTCATAGCCGCAAGGGCTCTTTTGGTGGACTGGTTTGCATCTTCACTACGATGATTCATGGGTGGTTGAGATAGCAGCTTAGCTCGCACGAACCGGAATATTGCATTGGTGTGATGAGAAAGGAAGACGTGGTGACTGTTTCGCAGATGTCTGATGCTGATGCTGATGCTGATATACACAGTATCTCCTTTATCATCCATCTTGCGCTTCAGTCAGGAGTCTGTGTGCCGTCCACTTATCTCACAACAGCCACTCAGTCCAGCCCAGCACAGCACAGCACAGCACGAAGCCATTCGCCTACAACGCACCATGGAAGCACGACGACCAGTAACACTTACCGAGGGAAGGGCCTTCCCCAACCCCCGCACGTCAACCATGAATACAGAACAGCTGCGTCTCGACTTTCCGGTTCCTTACCAACTACCTTGCTCCAAAACCTAAACAGCCATTCCACACAGCAGTCACAGTGCACAATCACGTAGAAAGCAAGCTACAAGCACATACCGACCTACACGACCGGACCCGTCGATGAAGCCCAGCCCAGTCCAGTTCAGACAAGCCAACCCTCAACCCAATACCCTCAAACGAGCCCGAGGCTCGAGGCTCGAGGTACACGAAGTCCATAAACCCCTATTTCCACCAACCCCAGCCCATATCTGTACCCGGACCAGACCAAGCATCCACGCCACGCACCAATCTCCGATACTAACATCCACACTGCGCCTGCCCCTACCTCTGCGTCTGCATCTGCATCTGCTACAATACAAAAGGCAGGCTGAGCTGCTGAGCAGTAGTAAGTCGGGTATATAATACCTTTGTACGTTAGAGTAAAACTTTCAACTAGCAAAGCTACAATTCTAATCTCGGCACTGTTAATCCTAGCACTACTGACTAGTGTTAATAACCCTGATTCTACCGTAGCACTAGAGTCCAGGCAACGCTATCAAGTGACTCTAACAGATAGTTAGTAGGTAGACTGTGGAACAATAAGAAAGTAGAACAGCAAAACACATCCTTCTTAAACCTAAATCGCTGTCTAGCAGATTCTCAACTTACCGACACATCAACACTAGGAAACAGCATTATGTAAACGTGCGGAAAAGATCTTGTAAGTTAGTAACTGGGTAGTAGTAGAAGTAGCAATAATGCGTAGTTTATTTAAGGTAGCTAGAAGTCTAAGAAGCTAGAACTCTTTCAGATATTAATACTAGTATTGCAGATTATAATTTTATCTAGCATAGAGAGATTAGTATAGAGAAGTAGTAGATGTGTTGAATATAATAGGTGTAGAAAGTATATATAACATATTTTACTACTAAGTACTACACTCTACTAAGTGCTACACTTTTAACGCTTAAACGCCTATATAGTGCTATATTATAACATAACACTGATAAATGATTACTTATAGACCTGCGTAGTATTATTTAGAGGCTTTGCTATTATCTATATTTTTTATTTCTACCTTATATGTGCAGGAATTATGCCTAATCTTACTACAAGGCCTATAGTATTGCCTAATATGCACTTTCTTTGCAGGCGTCTTGCTCTTACTATAAACTCTACTCTTCTTTTTAGTAATTAAGTCAGCTACTTTACTAACTACAAGAGTCTCTTCTATATATATATATAACGTTGTTTATAGGTCTTATGCTTTATAGATACTTCTACAGCGTCTTAAAGGCAGCTTATCTCCTTCTATACTAACACTATATTATAAGCTATCTACTAAGCGCTCTTTGCTAACTATTTAACCTATTTATCTAATAAACTTGCTAGAGACTCTTAGTAGATTTAAATCTACTTTTAAATTAAAGTTAACTACTTCTTTACTTTATAAGTATTATATAGTATCTTTAGCTTCTAGATAATATTACTAGGTTTTGGTGTAATAATACAGAATGCTAGAAGGCTCTAATTTAGGTCTGTTACTACTGCAAGGTATATAGAAGCACTAGGTAAACATTGCTAGGAGAAAGTCTTTATTCCTATAGGTTTTATACAAAAGAATACTTAAAAACTATCTACTATAGTAATATGCTATGCTCTGCTTATATACTAGCTAGTGTCTTAGAAACTAAGGAAGTATTAGAACTTAGTAATACTAGAATTAGGTAGATATTAGATAGGTATTAGTCTTAGTAGGCTTGTAAGAAACATTATAGTTCTTATATTACCCCCTGCCTTAGTAGGCAGATTGTCCCTAATCTGCAGTGTAGACTGTCTTATCCTAAATGCTGTCTATTAGGGCTCTAATATGCCTATTGCTATGTTGAGGTCGTACTTTAAGCAAAGCTCGTAAGCACTATTCAATTGGTTCTCGAGGATGAATACGGTAACAGGAATCCGAAAGGGGTTTGCAATAAGGAGTACAGATACGATCTGTCTGTCTTGAGAGCAAGGGGTAACGATGAGTAGTACAGAGTAGACTGTCTAGCTCGAAGGTTGGGTTTGAGATCCAATAACTTAGATTGTTACTTAGGTTAAACACGAACCATAGGGGTTGTGTTTCTACTGTGCTATATACTTAGACATGTTCCATAGTTGTTCCAATGTTCCATAGTGTGTCAATGTTGGGACACCTTGGAACATCGTGGGATTCTTGGAACAACACGTGACATGTTCCATGGTGGCGTTCCGCCAAGACTTTGGAACATGAGGGGTTACGTCGTCATTGGTTGTGAATGCTGACCTTCTTGAAGACCTTTGGGTTGTCCCCAAGTGTCATCAATCCTTCTCTTCCTTATCTTCTGCCGTGCCCCATCTTAGGTTCGTAACACTATCCTCCCCTTTAATCTTCATGTCCTCATGAACTGACCTCATGACTTCCAGAAGTACCTTATATCGCAAATCCGTTGGTGACCGAATCAACCGTACTGGACAGCTCGCGATGGTCTCTTGTCAGTACTGTGCGAAGCGCGGCCTTGAGTGCCGGATGTCGTCGTTGAAGAAGGAGTGTGGGAATTGTTACAGCGTAGGCGGCCAGAAGTGTATTCCGGTGGAGGTTCCGATTCCGAACTTTGCTCGTATCGATCGCGAACTGGAACGTTTGGAACAAATGGAAATGGAGGCGGACGAAGCTGAATCTGCAGCGTTGCAGGCGATCCTGGCTGCGCGCGCAAAGAAAGATCGTGTTCGTAAACAGAGGAAAATGTTAAAGCGCCGTGAGCAGCAGTGGGTCGATGAAGCTGGAAAGTACGTAGAGGACATTGAGTCCCTTGAGGCGGTGGAGAATATCAACCGCGAGGTTGCTCAGTTGGAGGGTGGCTTGATGCCTGGTTCTCTGGGTCTTGATTGGAGCGCCTTTATGCCGTCCGCCTTAGAGGGCGATCCTGATTACTCCTCGTTTGTTGATAACGAGACAGGAGCTGTCGGCAGTTCGTAAGGTGCGTAACTGGTTCCCATGTGCTTTCTGAGTCTGGGTATCCTAACCATTTAATTAGGAATTCTTTGTCTGATCCAGTTCCTCGATGTGTTATTATTTTTTCGACTTCCCATTCGTCTTCGCCGTCTTGTTGGTAATAGAAGTCTTCCTGAAGTGGCGTTCTTGGATCGGCAGGTTCCAGTAGCGATACGTGGAACACAGGGTGGATTTTCGCATCCTTTGGTAGATCTAGTCTGTAGTTCACAGGACTGATCTGTTGAGAAATGAAGAATGGTCCGACCTTGATCTTATCCAGTTTCTTCGTTGGTCGTCTCGTACGTAGGTTTTTTGTAAGGAGGTACACTTTATCCCCCTTCTTTAGCTGAGGCGCCATTTTTCTTTTCTGATTAACATAGGAGATTGCTCGTGCCTGAGCTTTGGCGATGTTTTCAAGCGATTTTTGGTGAACTTCTTTCAGCTTGTCTACTGAGGATATTGCTGATTCCGTTTGGATATTGCTGTCAAGGCTTCGTGTAAAGAGATTTGGATGTCTTCCATGGCTTGCGAAGAACGGCGTGTGGCCAGTTGCTTCTGATTTTTTGTTGTTGTATGCAATTTGTGCCATAGGCAAGAGTGAGACCCAATTATTCTGCTGTTGGTTGCAGTATATGCGGAGATACGTCTCCATTGTCTGGTTTACTCGTTCTGTCTGCCCGTCTGTCTGCGGGTGATAGGCTGTTGATAGCTTCTTTTTGGTACCTACTTCTGCGAGAAACGTCGTCCAGAAGTTTGAGGTAAAGAGTTTGTCTCTGTCGCTGATGATTGATTCAGGTATACCGTGGTGTCGAACAATCCTGTCCAGGAACACTCGTGCGAGCTGCTCTGCAGTGTAGCTGTGTCGAAAAGGCACAAACTCAGCGGCTTTCGTGAATCTATCCACTACTACGAATATTGAATCGTAATCGTAGTTGGTGACAGGGTCCTTGGATATGGGTAACTGTGTGACGAAGTCCATCGTGATGTTCGTCCATGGTGCTGTTGGTGGTTCCATTGCCTGCATTTCTCCATATTTCATGTGTGTACTGTGTTTGTTTTGTTGACAGGTAACACAGTTTTTAACATACTTGGTGACCTTGTCCTTCATGTTTGGGAACTCATAGTGTCGTCTGATGAGTTCCATCGTACGCGTGATCCCGGGATGTCCATGAAGCGTATCGTCATGGTGATCTTCTATGATCTTTGTCTGTAATTCGTCCGGTACTTGCGTTGGTATGCATTGTTCCTTCTGGACTTGCATAATCAGGTTGAGCTGCTGCGATGGTCCTAAGGATCCGTCTTCGTTGATTCCCAGAATAGCGGCTTTATTGATCGTTTTCTCGCCTGCTAGATCGTGTCTTCGGCTGAGGGCGTCCGCTCTGCCGTTATCTTTGCCTGGGGTATACAGTATCTTGAACTTGTACTGTCCCAGCATTTCTGACCATCTTACTTGTCGTCTGTTTAGTACCTTGGTTGTGGTGAAGTGTACCAGGTTCTTGTGATCTGTGTAGATCGTAAGGTCTGAACAGCTTTCTGCGTATACTCTCCAATGTTCCAGGGCGGATACGATTGCTAGTAGTTCTTTGTCGTGCACATCGTAACGTTCTTCGGGACCTGTGAACTTGCGTGAGTAGTAGGCGATTGGGTGCCATTGTCCGTCTTTTTCTTGCGTGATGCATGCTCCCAATGCCAGATCTGAGGCATCTGTTTCCATTCGCATCGGCTTGTTGCTCTCGAATGTGATTAATGTCGGGGGGTCGATGCACGCTTGCCGTAGTGACTCAAATGCGTCATCCTGTTCCTTTCCCCATCTAAAAGGTGTGTCCTTCCGCGTAAGCTTCGTAAGCGGTAAGGCCTTCTTGGAGTAATCCTTGATAAAGCGTCTGTTGAAGTTGACAAACCCAAGGAATTCTTGAATCCCTTTGACCGTCGTCGGGGTAGGCCAACTCTTTACCACGTCTATCTTGGTGTTGCTCATCTTTACTCCGTGTCGTCCCACGACAAACCCTAGGAATTCTACTTCTTCCTTGTGCCATTCGCACTTCTCGGGTTTCAGTTGGAGATCTGCTTGTTTTAAGCATTCTAGCACTTCTGTTACGTGTTGTGTGTGCTCTTCTAGTGTCTTTGAGTACACTAGGATATCGTCTAGATACGCTACCACCGTCTTATCGAGATGTGCCCTAAGGACGTTATTGATCAACTCCTGGCACGTGGCTGGTGCGTTCGTCAGACCGAACGGCATGACTAGGTACTCATAGAGTCCGTATCTCGTCCTGAATGCCGTCTTCCATTCTTCGCCTTCCTTCATGCGGATAAGGTTATACGCTCCTCTTAAATCCAACGCAGTGAAGTACTGAGCTCCTTGTAATCGATCCTGCAACTCTGTGATGTTGGGCAAGGGGTATCGATTTTTTATTGTGATATCGTTGAGCTTCCTGAAGTCAATGCAAGGTCGTAGCTTGCCATCCTTCTTAGGTACGAACATAATGGGGTACCCTGCAGGTGATTCCGATCGTCTGATGAATCCCTTCTTGAGGTTCTCCTTGATGTATTCGCGCAATACACCGAGTTCCTTTTCCGATAACTGATATAGGGGCCCGAAAGTCGGTTGCTTTCCTTCCTGGAGCTTGATCTCGTGATCCCAGGGCTTATGCTTAGGCAGGGCTTTCGCCGTAAGCTCTTCTTCAAACATCCGTGCGTACTGTCTGTACATGTCAGGGATGGCAGGAGGTGCACTCTTCTCCTTAATCGTCACTTCGTGAGCCGGGGCTGGTTGGTCTCTGTGCGATCGACCGCTCGTATTTGGCGCGTCTTAGTCGAAAGGATATTGCTGATCTCTTTCTCATCTCTCGGCCGCTCTGGGGCTCGTGGAGGTCCTGACTGTGGTGTGCCGCAGACACAGTCCTTTCGCAGTGTTAACTTGCTGCGCGTCCAATCCATCTGTGGGTTGTGACGTCGTAACCATGGCAGTCCTAATATGACGTCGTGGGTGGCCGTTCCCAATACGTCTAGGGTTATCAGCTCATGGTGATCCTTGATTCTTAGAGGTCGTAGTACCACTTCGTGGGTTACTAGGGACTCTCCCGGCATCGGTTCTCCGTTGGCGACTCGTAAAGGGTATGGTTTATCCTTTCTTTGCTTGGTCATGCCTGCATGATCGATAGCAGCTTGAGACACGTAATTTCCTTGTGCTCCTGAGTCCACCAGTGCCGTCATCCGTTTGCCATTTAGCACAACGGGAATTCTGATGAGGCGATCGGTCCCGATGGAATTGATGGATCGATCCCTGGCGCTCGATACTGGCGCTTGTCTAAAAAAGACTCTTCAGACTCTGATTCTGATTCTGACTCGCTAACTTCTTCGTAATCCTTTGATCGTACGAAACCGTTGTCGCGTTTGTCGATCCAATGGTAGTTGCAGTCGTTGTTAAGGCATCGTTGCCAGTTGGGATTTAAGCAGCCTCCATTGATGACTAGGAACTTGAGTGCGGACAGTTGCGGTGAGGTTTCTCCGGGGAAGTGTCCCTCATCCCTCTTGTCCCACAGATGTACTTCGCATACATCGTTGGTGCATAGGTACCATCGTTTGCAGCACGTTGGGCGTGGTGCAGGGAACCATCCAGCGTTAGACTTGTCGTGGAAATGGATTTGGCATGAGTCATAACGACAAGCTATCCATGACATACGGTCATGGTGGAGGTTGCGGTCGTCCAGCTCGTAGCGTGGTGGTGTTACTGCAGCGTCCAGCACTTCTTGTGGTTCTGGTCGATTGTTGACTGGTGTTTTGGCGCAGTGTGCCGTCCACTCCTTTTCCCATTCAGCCTCTGTTTTGAGGAGGTTGTGTATAGCGACAAGCGCGTCTTCACATTCCTTCTTGGCTATACAGGCGCGTGGTTCCGTTTGTGTCCCCTGATCTTGATATCCTTTGAGTGCCTTCCAAAGTTGTTGCCTCACTTGCTCAGGGCTGGTGCCTTCCAACAAGGTAAGGATATCGTTGGGTCGTTGTACGTATGTCTGTCGGTACCATTCCAAGTCATGGTTTACGTCCTTCTCCATGCGTTCTTTGGAGAGCCGTAATTCCTTGTCACACCAGTTCTCGTGACGTGGTGTAGGTGCTCTGCTGCGGATCTTACGCTGATCCTCATCGGGTGTGATGTAGTCATCTGTCCCGGAATCCGTCTCTGGGTCCTCCATGAGACGTCCCATGTCTTCAGTGAGAATTTCCCATTCCTCACTGGCATCAGCGTGCAATTCGTCATCGCTGGTAATCATATTGAGTTGTCGAACTACTTTGTTCTTGCTTCGACAATCTCGGGCGTAGTGGCCTATCTTGCCACAGCCATAACAAGTCACCGAAGACTTGTCCTTCCCTTTACTACCATGTTCTTTCTGATTCCATCTTCCTGTGGCTGGAGCCTTGTTGAGGTTGGACAGGTCCATGGCTTCAGGGCCATAGTACCCGCTGTTGGTTCCAGTGTGCACTCGCCTGGAGGAATTGGGCTGGTAACGTCCGCCTCGCTGTCCTCGTCGGGGTGCGTGGTTTCTCCATGCGTTGCGTGGTGGTGAGATGGCATTCCTGAACGGTGTACGTGTTCCTCGGCCAAGCTCGCAGTCGAGCTCATAGAGTCGGTTGTCGATCTCGATAGCTTCCTTGATAAGAGCATCCAAGGTGTCGAGCGTAGCGCCGGTGCGCATTAATTCTTCCTTGACTCGAGGTTTGAGGCCTTGACGGAACATCGTCATGAGAGCAGTGTCGTCCCAGTCAGTGTTCGCCGCAAGTTGCTGGAAGTCAGCCGCATAGTCGGCAGCGGACTGACGTTGCTGGATATGTTGAATCTTGCGTCGAGCCACAGAGGGTTCGTTGATCACTCCAAAGATCGTACGGATCTTTTCCTTGAAATTGTCGACGTCGCGCATCCACTCGTCGACATCATCGGGTGCTTCACCGGCAGTGTACTGCTGGAGGAATGGCTTGATCCACTTGAGGGCCTGGTCACGTAGGTGACTGGCCATCAGCGTCACACGCTGGACTTCGGGAACGTTCTGTCCTTGAAAGGTAAAGAACAAGTCCCATTGAAGGAGCCATTCGTCAAGTTTGTTGCGATCACCCTTGTACAGGTCTGGTTTAGCAACCGAGATCGTACCTGCACTAGGTGCTGCTTCGTACACGGGTGGAGCTTCGTTGGAGCTGCTCGGGGTAGCTCGGCTTCCTGAGGTAGTAGACATCTTGGGGGTGTTTAAAATGTTGAGGTCGTACTTTAAGCAAAGCTCGTAAGCACTATTCAATTGGTTCTCGAGGATGAATACGGTAACAGGAATCCGAAAGGGGTTTGCAATAAGGAGTACAGATACGATCTGTCTGTCTTGAGAGCAAGGGGTAACGATGAGTAGTACAGAGTAGACTGTCTAGCTCGAAGGTTGGGTTTGAGATCCAATAACTTAGATTGTTACTTAGGTTAAACACGAACCATAGGGGTTGTGTTTCTACTGTGCTATATACTTAGACATGTTCCATAGTTGTTCCAATGTTCCATAGTGTGTCAATGTTGGGACACCTTGGAACATCGTGGGATTCTTGGAACAACACGTGACATGTTCCATGGTGGCGTTCCGCCAAGACTTTGGAACATGAGGGGTTACGTCGTCATTGGTTGTGAATGCTGACCTTCTTGAAGACCTTTGGGTTGTCCCCAAGTGTCATCAATCCTTCTCTTCCTTATCTTCTGCCGTGCCCCATCTTAGGTTCGTAACACTATCCTCCCCTTTAATCTTCATGTCCTCATGAACTGACCTCATGACTTCCAGAAGTACCTTATATCGCAAATCCGTTGGTGACCGAATCAACCGTACTGGACAGCTCGCGATGGTCTCTTGTCAGTACTGTGCGAAGCGCGGCCTTGAGTGCCGGATGTCGTCGTTGAAGAAGGAGTGTGGGAATTGTTACAGCGTAGGCGGCCAGAAGTGTATTCCGGTGGAGGTTCCGATTCCGAACTTTGCTCGTATCGATCGCGAACTGGAACGTTTGGAACAAATGGAAATGGAGGCGGACGAAGCTGAATCTGCAGCGTTGCAGGCGATCCTGGCTGCGCGCGCAAAGAAAGATCGTGTTCGTAAACAGAGGAAAATGTTAAAGCGCCGTGAGCAGCAGTGGGTCGATGAAGCTGGAAAGTACGTAGAGGACATTGAGTCCCTTGAGGCGGTGGAGAATATCAACCGCGAGGTTGCTCAGTTGGAGGGTGGCTTGATGCCTGGTTCTCTGGGTCTTGATTGGAGCGCCTTTATGCCGTCCGCCTTAGAGGGCGATCCTGATTACTCCTCGTTTGTTGATAACGAGACAGGAGCTGTCGGCAGTTCGTAAGGTGCGTAACTGGTTCCCATGTGCTTTCTGAGTCTGGGTATCCTAACCATTTAATTAGGAATTCTTTGTCTGATCCAGTTCCTCGATGTGTTATTATTTTTTCGACTTCCCATTCGTCTTCGCCGTCTTGTTGGTAATAGAAGTCTTCCTGAAGTGGCGTTCTTGGATCGGCAGGTTCCAGTAGCGATACGTGGAACACAGGGTGGATTTTCGCATCCTTTGGTAGATCTAGTCTGTAGTTCACAGGACTGATCTGTTGAGAAATGAAGAATGGTCCGACCTTGATCTTATCCAGTTTCTTCGTTGGTCGTCTCGTACGTAGGTTTTTTGTAAGGAGGTACACTTTATCCCCCTTCTTTAGCTGAGGCGCCATTTTTCTTTTCTGATTAACATAGGAGATTGCTCGTGCCTGAGCTTTGGCGATGTTTTCAAGCGATTTTTGGTGAACTTCTTTCAGCTTGTCTACTGAGGATATTGCTGATTCCGTTTGGATATTGCTGTCAAGGCTTCGTGTAAAGAGATTTGGATGTCTTCCATGGCTTGCGAAGAACGGCGTGTGGCCAGTTGCTTCTGATTTTTTGTTGTTGTATGCAATTTGTGCCATAGGCAAGAGTGAGACCCAATTATTCTGCTGTTGGTTGCAGTATATGCGGAGATACGTCTCCATTGTCTGGTTTACTCGTTCTGTCTGCCCGTCTGTCTGCGGGTGATAGGCTGTTGATAGCTTCTTTTTGGTACCTACTTCTGCGAGAAACGTCGTCCAGAAGTTTGAGGTAAAGAGTTTGTCTCTGTCGCTGATGATTGATTCAGGTATACCGTGGTGTCGAACAATCCTGTCCAGGAACACTCGTGCGAGCTGCTCTGCAGTGTAGCTGTGTCGAAAAGGCACAAACTCAGCGGCTTTCGTGAATCTATCCACTACTACGAATATTGAATCGTAATCGTAGTTGGTGACAGGGTCCTTGGATATGGGTAACTGTGTGACGAAGTCCATCGTGATGTTCGTCCATGGTGCTGTTGGTGGTTCCATTGCCTGCATTTCTCCATATTTCATGTGTGTACTGTGTTTGTTTTGTTGACAGGTAACACAGTTTTTAACATACTTGGTGACCTTGTCCTTCATGTTTGGGAACTCATAGTGTCGTCTGATGAGTTCCATCGTACGCGTGATCCCGGGATGTCCATGAAGCGTATCGTCATGGTGATCTTCTATGATCTTTGTCTGTAATTCGTCCGGTACTTGCGTTGGTATGCATTGTTCCTTCTGGACTTGCATAATCAGGTTGAGCTGCTGCGATGGTCCTAAGGATCCGTCTTCGTTGATTCCCAGAATAGCGGCTTTATTGATCGTTTTCTCGCCTGCTAGATCGTGTCTTCGGCTGAGGGCGTCCGCTCTGCCGTTATCTTTGCCTGGGGTATACAGTATCTTGAACTTGTACTGTCCCAGCATTTCTGACCATCTTACTTGTCGTCTGTTTAGTACCTTGGTTGTGGTGAAGTGTACCAGGTTCTTGTGATCTGTGTAGATCGTAAGGTCTGAACAGCTTTCTGCGTATACTCTCCAATGTTCCAGGGCGGATACGATTGCTAGTAGTTCTTTGTCGTGCACATCGTAACGTTCTTCGGGACCTGTGAACTTGCGTGAGTAGTAGGCGATTGGGTGCCATTGTCCGTCTTTTTCTTGCGTGATGCATGCTCCCAATGCCAGATCTGAGGCATCTGTTTCCATTCGCATCGGCTTGTTGCTCTCGAATGTGATTAATGTCGGGGGGTCGATGCACGCTTGCCGTAGTGACTCAAATGCGTCATCCTGTTCCTTTCCCCATCTAAAAGGTGTGTCCTTCCGCGTAAGCTTCGTAAGCGGTAAGGCCTTCTTGGAGTAATCCTTGATAAAGCGTCTGTTGAAGTTGACAAACCCAAGGAATTCTTGAATCCCTTTGACCGTCGTCGGGGTAGGCCAACTCTTTACCACGTCTATCTTGGTGTTGCTCATCTTTACTCCGTGTCGTCCCACGACAAACCCTAGGAATTCTACTTCTTCCTTGTGCCATTCGCACTTCTCGGGTTTCAGTTGGAGATCTGCTTGTTTTAAGCATTCTAGCACTTCTGTTACGTGTTGTGTGTGCTCTTCTAGTGTCTTTGAGTACACTAGGATATCGTCTAGATACGCTACCACCGTCTTATCGAGATGTGCCCTAAGGACGTTATTGATCAACTCCTGGCACGTGGCTGGTGCGTTCGTCAGACCGAACGGCATGACTAGGTACTCATAGAGTCCGTATCTCGTCCTGAATGCCGTCTTCCATTCTTCGCCTTCCTTCATGCGGATAAGGTTATACGCTCCTCTTAAATCCAACGCAGTGAAGTACTGAGCTCCTTGTAATCGATCCTGCAACTCTGTGATGTTGGGCAAGGGGTATCGATTTTTTATTGTGATATCGTTGAGCTTCCTGAAGTCAATGCAAGGTCGTAGCTTGCCATCCTTCTTAGGTACGAACATAATGGGGTACCCTGCAGGTGATTCCGATCGTCTGATGAATCCCTTCTTGAGGTTCTCCTTGATGTATTCGCGCAATACACCGAGTTCCTTTTCCGATAACTGATATAGGGGCCCGAAAGTCGGTTGCTTTCCTTCCTGGAGCTTGATCTCGTGATCCCAGGGCTTATGCTTAGGCAGGGCTTTCGCCGTAAGCTCTTCTTCAAACATCCGTGCGTACTGTCTGTACATGTCAGGGATGGCAGGAGGTGCACTCTTCTCCTTAATCGTCACTTCGTGAGCCGGGGCTGGTTGGTCTCTGTGCGATCGACCGCTCGTATTTGGCGCGTCTTAGTCGAAAGGATATTGCTGATCTCTTTCTCATCTCTCGGCCGCTCTGGGGCTCGTGGAGGTCCTGACTGTGGTGTGCCGCAGACACAGTCCTTTCGCAGTGTTAACTTGCTGCGCGTCCAATCCATCTGTGGGTTGTGACGTCGTAACCATGGCAGTCCTAATATGACGTCGTGGGTGGCCGTTCCCAATACGTCTAGGGTTATCAGCTCATGGTGATCCTTGATTCTTAGAGGTCGTAGTACCACTTCGTGGGTTACTAGGGACTCTCCCGGCATCGGTTCTCCGTTGGCGACTCGTAAAGGGTATGGTTTATCCTTTCTTTGCTTGGTCATGCCTGCATGATCGATAGCAGCTTGAGACACGTAATTTCCTTGTGCTCCTGAGTCCACCAGTGCCGTCATCCGTTTGCCATTTAGCACAACGGGAATTCTGATGAGGCGATCGGTCCCGATGGAATTGATGGATCGATCCCTGGCGCTCGATACTGGCGCTTGTCTAAAAAAGACTCTTCAGACTCTGATTCTGATTCTGACTCGCTAACTTCTTCGTAATCCTTTGATCGTACGAAACCGTTGTCGCGTTTGTCGATCCAATGGTAGTTGCAGTCGTTGTTAAGGCATCGTTGCCAGTTGGGATTTAAGCAGCCTCCATTGATGACTAGGAACTTGAGTGCGGACAGTTGCGGTGAGGTTTCTCCGGGGAAGTGTCCCTCATCCCTCTTGTCCCACAGATGTACTTCGCATACATCGTTGGTGCATAGGTACCATCGTTTGCAGCACGTTGGGCGTGGTGCAGGGAACCATCCAGCGTTAGACTTGTCGTGGAAATGGATTTGGCATGAGTCATAACGACAAGCTATCCATGACATACGGTCATGGTGGAGGTTGCGGTCGTCCAGCTCGTAGCGTGGTGGTGTTACTGCAGCGTCCAGCACTTCTTGTGGTTCTGGTCGATTGTTGACTGGTGTTTTGGCGCAGTGTGCCGTCCACTCCTTTTCCCATTCAGCCTCTGTTTTGAGGAGGTTGTGTATAGCGACAAGCGCGTCTTCACATTCCTTCTTGGCTATACAGGCGCGTGGTTCCGTTTGTGTCCCCTGATCTTGATATCCTTTGAGTGCCTTCCAAAGTTGTTGCCTCACTTGCTCAGGGCTGGTGCCTTCCAACAAGGTAAGGATATCGTTGGGTCGTTGTACGTATGTCTGTCGGTACCATTCCAAGTCATGGTTTACGTCCTTCTCCATGCGTTCTTTGGAGAGCCGTAATTCCTTGTCACACCAGTTCTCGTGACGTGGTGTAGGTGCTCTGCTGCGGATCTTACGCTGATCCTCATCGGGTGTGATGTAGTCATCTGTCCCGGAATCCGTCTCTGGGTCCTCCATGAGACGTCCCATGTCTTCAGTGAGAATTTCCCATTCCTCACTGGCATCAGCGTGCAATTCGTCATCGCTGGTAATCATATTGAGTTGTCGAACTACTTTGTTCTTGCTTCGACAATCTCGGGCGTAGTGGCCTATCTTGCCACAGCCATAACAAGTCACCGAAGACTTGTCCTTCCCTTTACTACCATGTTCTTTCTGATTCCATCTTCCTGTGGCTGGAGCCTTGTTGAGGTTGGACAGGTCCATGGCTTCAGGGCCATAGTACCCGCTGTTGGTTCCAGTGTGCACTCGCCTGGAGGAATTGGGCTGGTAACGTCCGCCTCGCTGTCCTCGTCGGGGTGCGTGGTTTCTCCATGCGTTGCGTGGTGGTGAGATGGCATTCCTGAACGGTGTACGTGTTCCTCGGCCAAGCTCGCAGTCGAGCTCATAGAGTCGGTTGTCGATCTCGATAGCTTCCTTGATAAGAGCATCCAAGGTGTCGAGCGTAGCGCCGGTGCGCATTAATTCTTCCTTGACTCGAGGTTTGAGGCCTTGACGGAACATCGTCATGAGAGCAGTGTCGTCCCAGTCAGTGTTCGCCGCAAGTTGCTGGAAGTCAGCCGCATAGTCGGCAGCGGACTGACGTTGCTGGATATGTTGAATCTTGCGTCGAGCCACAGAGGGTTCGTTGATCACTCCAAAGATCGTACGGATCTTTTCCTTGAAATTGTCGACGTCGCGCATCCACTCGTCGACATCATCGGGTGCTTCACCGGCAGTGTACTGCTGGAGGAATGGCTTGATCCACTTGAGGGCCTGGTCACGTAGGTGACTGGCCATCAGCGTCACACGCTGGACTTCGGGAACGTTCTGTCCTTGAAAGGTAAAGAACAAGTCCCATTGAAGGAGCCATTCGTCAAGTTTGTTGCGATCACCCCTGTACAGGTCTGGTTTAGCAACCGAGATCGTACCTGCACTAGGTGCTGCTTCGTACACGGGTGGAGCTTCGTTGGAGCTGCTCGGGGTAGCTCGGCTTCCTGAGGTAGTAGACATCTTGGGGGTGTTTAAAATGTTGAGGTCGTACTTTAAGCAAAGCTCGTAAGCACTATTCAATTGGTTCTCGAGGATGAATACGGTAACAGGAATCCGAAAGGGGTTTGCAATAAGGAGTACAGATACGATCTGTCTGTCTTGAGAGCAAGGGGTAACGATGAGTAGTACAGAGTAGACTGTCTAGCTCGAAGGTTGGGTTTGAGATCCAATAACTTAGATTGTTACTTAGGTTAAACACGAACCATAGGGGTTGTGTTTCTACTGTGCTATATACTTAGACATGTTCCATAGTTGTTCCAATGTTCCATAGTGTGTCAATGTTGGGACACCTTGGAACATCGTGGGATTCTTGGAACAACACGTGACATGTTCCATGGTGGCGTTCCGCCAAGACTTTGGAACATGAGGGGTTACGTCGTCATTGGTTGTGAATGCTGACCTTCTTGAAGACCTTTGGGTTGTCCCCAAGTGTCATCAATCCTTCTCTTCCTTATCTTCTGCCGTGCCCCATCTTAGGTTCGTAACATGCTAATGTTACTTTTGTCTTTTACTCATCTAGATTTACTAAACTCTGTTTGCTGTTTACTCTTATTTACTATCTTTATTTTAGTTACTATTTAAGCTAATTATATATTTTATATTCTAAATAGATTTATACTTAGACTTACTTCTAATATAACTATTATATTAGTAAATAACCTATAGTTACTACGTTGTTGTACTTTAGTTAGGCTTAGTGTTAAGGCTAGGTGTTAATATAAGCTAGCTATGCCTGTTATCTTTAGCTAGTAAAAGATAACAATTCTGCTGTAATTATAACCCTTGTTTCTAGTAGTAGTTTAAGCTAACTTTTTCTAGGCTTGTTTGTTAGTACTATACTAATACCTCTTCTGCCTAGCGCTTTTATAGTAGCCTACTAGGTTATCTGCCTTTATTTTATCTATACTTTTACTTATAGTACTATAGTAAAGTATGCCTTTAAAAAAGTATTGTTAATAAAGTATAACTACCACATACTTTAGAATAAGAAGTGTTATCTAGTGCTAATTTACGTCAGTGCTAAGTATAATGCCTTTTAGGGTAACCTTATTGCATAGGAGATAGCTAGAGCTAAGGAGAGCAAGAAGATTAGAGAGTTAGAAGCAACGCTAGCAGTTGCAGTTTATAAGATTACTTAGAGTAATCTTTATTAGTTAGCTTACACCTTAGTAAGTATAGTATAGGTAGCAACTGCGTAGCTTAAAGAGGTCTCTACTACTAATATATTGCTTTATTAGTATTATATACAGCTAACAACTAATTATATAGCTTAGAAGGCTATCTAGGACATATAGGAAATAGTAGCTAAGTTATTAGAGAAGGTAGTAGCACTAAGGCAGGTAGTAGTATCTCTATAGATGTTAGGTAAACAATAGAACGTAGGAAACTAGAGTGCTTGTCTAGTAGTAGAACAGTCTGCTTAGAGTTAGACTACTTCTAGAAGGGCTTAAGGTAGAGGGGGTCGCAGTTATAGTAGCAGCCTAGACAATTAAGCTAGAAGAGCGTTAGATAGTAAGCTATCTAATGTTCTTAACAACCTATTAGACATGAACATTTCCTAATTTATCTAATACTAGTCTAAGACAGCTCTATTATACTTGTAATTTTCCTTTATTATTCTTTTAGCATTCCTAGGTTTTAGTTTAAACTAGCTGCACCTAATACCTTAGATTTCTTTTATTCTAGTTTAATTTATTCTGTAACCTTTCTATTACTTCTCTTCTTCTTAAGCTTTAATCTACTCTACTAAGTCTTTTAAAGGCCTTAGTTAGTTAAGATACTTTTTATAATATATATAAAGTTTATATAGCACTCTTTTAAAATTCTCTGCTAGATACTAGGTAGAGTCTAGATTGTGTCTAACCTAGCTTGTACAGTAATAGAGCTAACAGCGTACTATTTTACTACTAAGGATCTCTTATACCTCCTATTTCTCTACACCTTAGATAGGGATTCCTACAGGCTTTAAAGCTTCTTGCCTTAGCAAAGGATTGCTAAGGTCTTTACACAATATGTTTAGAGCAGAGATATTATATATCTAAGAATCTAGAGGAAGTTTTAATTACTATAAGTGTCCTACTTATTCTAGGACTTTAAATAGACCTTCCTATAACTTAGATAGCTTTTAGCTTAGGTAATAGGCAGCTAAATTCTTTATAGATAGGTAAACTTTATCCCTAATAGTCTAGTTTACAGAACTATAATGCTTATTCTTAGTAGCTTATATCTATATCTAAGCCTTCTCTATATTTTCTTTAGCTACTTTCTAAGCATTATGCATATAAGTAGCTAGTTCTAGAGGGTCCTTATAGTTAAGCTTATCTTTAGAGAGTTAATCTATATTAGATCTGTTCTAATACTAACTCTGTTAAGGCTTGCTGCTGTATAATACTTAATATAGACTTATTCTAATAGCAGCGTGTAGTAATGTAAGCTGTGCTTAATTAATAAGCAGCAATACTTTAGACTAGTTATCTTAATAATATAAGATAAATAGGCGTAGTCTCTAGTTACTGTACTTATTTATTATCTTAGTTTAGCTATTAGTTTCCTTATAGTAGGCTGTTAAGAGTTTAACCTTAACGCTAATAATCTAACAGAACTTAGACTAGAAACTAGACACAAACTAAGGACTATAACTAGACATAATTAACTTATGAGTATGTCTAAACTAATAGACCTATTAGATAAACAGAGAGGCTATCTCTTATACTGTAGTTGTCTTATAGCAAGGTATAGTAATAGCCTGTTTAGTTAGATAATTAATAATAACTAGTATCTGATTATACCTAGCTTTATCTTTTAGAAAATTCCTAATGTCTATATATAAGTACTATATAGGTTTAGCTAGAATAAGTAAAGGATATAAATACCTACAGAGTTAGGTTTACCTTAGATAACTCTTATAATAGAGTATACAGTTCTGTACATAATGTTTATAACTTACTTCTATACCTTACTAGTAGTATTATTATTATAATAGTAACTAGTAGGTCTTCTTCGCACTAAGGTAAGCTATTAAGACCTAGTTGTAGACCTCTTAAATAAGGCAAGTGCATAATCTTAAGTTAGCTAAAACACATAACTAATTATAATATAGAAGTAACCTATTATAGTTCTATTAGCCTAAGGCTAGGGTTTAGCGTTCTTTAGCAAAGGTCTAATAGTTATACTATATTATAGCTTTAATAAGTTCTAATAAGTCTAATTATATCTTAGGCTGTAAGGTGCTAATAGCTAATACTAAGGATTATACAAGGTAATTCTAAGCTAGGTTAGAGTTAATATAGTTATCTAACTACTAAAGACTTAATAACACTTCTAATTAGTTGTCTTCCTATATAGACTTAAAATTACTAAGGTCTTACTTACAACAGCTTAGAATATCTACTCTTATGTTATTCTTTTCTAAGGTATATTTAATTTAGAAGTTAAATAAAGCAAGAGTTTTAGCCTAACAGACTTATCTTATATTAAGAATTTTAGTTGTTATAAAATACTTAAGCACCTAGTAGTTAGAGAAGACTTAGATTGTAGTTAACGTAGATGTACACCAAGTGGCGCAGTACACTAAGCAGCGCACTTTTGCTAAGACTACACTAAAACACACCCTATTCTAGCCTAAAACACTACAAATTAGCGCTGCATAAGGCACAACAAGCTGTAGTATTACTTAGAGACCTCTTCTGCAGCATTCTTACACATTTATGTGTTATACCTACCCTCTCTACACTGTCTACAGCATTGTTAGGATAGTTTACCTCCTTTAGCGCGCACCTACTTCTTCCTCTTCTTTCTATTACTACACGCCCTAAACTCTGCTAAAGCTACTAACTGTTAGCCTTCCTTAACTAGTAGGGACCCTACCCCTTAAATTTGCTTCTTTTTGCGCAATTTATGTTCTATAGCAGCTGCTAAAGCTATATAAAGCTTAGTATTCTTCTATTATACTAAAACTAGCTTATACGCAATAATTACTACCCCCTTTAATACTTTCTTAAACGCCTTAACTATAGATGTAGGAGAGCTGTCTATATACCTCTAAATCCTTGTCTTTATAAGCGTTAATTATAACCTAAGTTCTAGGGTATTACTTAGTGTTTATAACTACTAGGGTATATTATTTAAGGGGAGTAGTAGTAATAAAGTCTGTAGCTTTATATTAAGGGCTAATATAACCTGTTCTAGGTTAAAGGGGACTAATCTAGCCCCTTAGAACCCTCCCTAGATATTACTAGGGGTAATAGCTTTCTTATAAGCTGCTTTAAAGCATAGCAGGAACTCTTACTTTGTAATATAGTTAATCTAGTTATATATAAGCTTGTTAACCTTATCTCTATATACCTTCTTTAGAGGGCTAAAACAAGCTACATTAAGTAGCTGCAGAAGGTGCAATAAGTGCGCAGGCATATATAGGGTTATAATCTTATAATCCTTATAGTATTACTTAAATTCTGCAGAGTTATAGCTCCTATAACTAGTAATAATTAGTAGATAGTAGGTGCTAATAGTATGCGTCTTTATATGCCTGTTAAAGTGCTTTAACTAGTTAAAACTAAGCTTGTTAGTAGTCTAGCTGTTCTTAAAAATAGCAATAGTCTAATCTTAGGGCAGGTTGTTATCTTTGTACTAGCTAGACAGGTGTTAGCAGGCTTTAAAGATAATGTAGGGCAGAATAGCCTATCCTATAGTATTAATACCCTTAATAACTGTTACCTACTCCTAGTTACCTAGCTAGACCTGCTTTGCTTGTTCTAGGTTTTCTGTATCTGTAACAACAACTCTAGTAGATATCTAGCCTATTATAAAGCCTGTCTTGTTAAAGTTGTACGTGTTATTGTCTAAGATACTATACTTAGCTTTAATATTAGCTACTAGGCTAAACTAGCCCTAGATTACTGCAGGATTCTTACAGAGGGCTTACTTATAGTTGTACTTGCAATTAAAGACTGTTTTAAGCTGCTCCTAACGCAAAACAAACCTACTAGCCTACCTTAGGCTAATAGGGGCTAAACTGCGCTCTTTTTGCAGAGAATTAGCTATATTAGCTACAACTATAAGCTAAGGGGACTCTCCTTGTGTAACTAGCTTAAGTATACGCATAACAATTACCTGCTCCTTAGCACTAGTTAGATTAAGTAAGTTAGCTATAGTATCTATGCATAAAGGTTGTCCTACGCGTCTTACGTAAAGTGTAGTTTTAGAGGCACTGTAGATAGCTGCAGTGTGTTATACTAAGAGTTTAGGGTCTTATTTAATAGCTTAAAGCGCAAGCTGTATCTAACATTCTTTTAATATAACTAATTAAGGCTAGTAAGGGGGCATCTAGATAGTAATAGTGTTTTAGTGTGGTCTTGGCAAAAGTGCGCCGCTTAGTGTACTGCGCCACTTGGTGTACATCTATGTTAATATAGAGTAATTAATACTATGTTTTTTTACAATCTAAGTATGTATAAGTTTATTATTAGGCTTTAGATTATAAGTCTCTGCAATAGCTTTATTAATCCCTAGTATAGTAGTAGAGTTATTACGCGTTAAAATAGGTACATTGTTTAGTGATACTGTGTATTAGTTAAATCTGTGCATTAGATGCACAGACACAGTAAGGAAGGAAAGAGATTAAGATATATATATATACATTTAGTATATATACTTTAGAAAATAGAGGAAAGAAAAAAAACATATAAAGATATAAAGATAAAAAGTATAAAGAACAAAACACTTAAACAAGCCTAGCACCCTTCTTGATACTAACGTCTAGTCCCTCGTCCTTAATCTATTGTCCTTATTACTTACTCTATTGTCTCTAGTCTCTTGTCCCTAGTCCCTACCTTCTACCTTCTACCCTCTACCCCCGCAGCTAACAAGATTCCCTATCCTACTACTCTATACTGTGTACATTACTCCTTCTACCTCCTCCTCCTCCTCCTACCTCCTACCTCCCCTACTCCATCCAACCCTTCTGCCTTCAGAATCCCAATCCCGAGCATACGCGTGGAAACACTCCTCCTCCTTTCCCTTTCCCTTCCCCTTCTCTCCCCCCCTCTCTCCTCGTTACCACCATCATCATCATCATCATCTCACAAGGGCTTCGTACTAAGTAGCACCATTCAGGCTTCACACCACACTAGCTAAGCAGCAACAGGCTGATACCAACCTAGTTATTTGATGCGAGGAGGGTGTGTGGCAGGAGGATGTGTATCAGGAGTATATATACTAGGGGTATATGCTATATGTGTTAGGAGGTAAAAGGGGGTTGGTCGAGCGTGGTGGGATGGGGATGGGAATGGGGATGGGGATGGGGGGTTTGGGTTGGGTTAGGTTGGATTGGGTTGTGTCATGCTGTGAGCAGTAAAGGGAGGGCAGCTAGGCATGATGAGTCAACAACGACGAGTCGATTACGATGGCGACGGCGACACAGCACGACAAGGGATAGATCGGTGTAATATGTATGTATGTATGCTATCCTGACGGACGGGGTATTATTCTCTAGGTGAGCACTCATGTGTGTGTATGTGTGTATTTAGGTAGGGGACGTACGTGGGTACGTATCTTGAGTAGGTAGGTTCTGGAGGAAGAAGTTGGGTATGTATATATTGTGAGTGTTGGTTTGTTGTTTGGTATTGGTTTTGATATTGGTCTTGGTCTCTATCTCTTATCTCCATCCTCATCCCCATAAACCCATCCCCCATTCCCATCTACCCATCTCCCCCATCTCCCTCCTCATCCTACCTCCTCATCCCCCATCCCACCCCCCTCCCCTTCCTGCCTCATGACTCACAACTACCCTCACCACAAAACCACCCAATCCACACCAACCACCCACCGCCGCCCACAAACATCCACCTCCCACGTCGGCGCACGCACGGAAATCACATCACCCGGTTCTATACGCGGTTCAACCCTTGCGCTACTATGTCTTACGAGGAGTAATCTCACGCTGGGACTGTCGGGCTTGTTGGAGTTGTAGTTGGAGTCGACATCAACGGCCAAGTCTGTAGGCTGGACGGTAGCATCACAGCCATTGTCGCAGTCATGGACGGGGTTATGGTCATGGTCGTAGGTGGTGCCGTGAGCGTCAGTCTGAGTCTGAGTCTGAGCCCAAATCTGAGTACAAGCGCGCCTTGAACCATCATCACACTCGCCCAGCACATCACCAGACCCCTGATTCGAGGGTGTGAGGACGCGGGCGAGGGCGAAGAGGTGGGTTTTGTTGGAGTTATTGTTGGTATTATTGCTGTTGTGGGTGTGGGTGTGGCATATCATATCCCGTGTTTTCCGTGTTTTGTGTGGTTCTTGTATGCCGCCGTAGTTGTGCTGTGTTTTCTGTATGTTCTGTATGTTCTGTATTGCTTGGGGAGGTTGTTCGTGGGCTGCTGGTAATAGTGAGGGTGAGGGTGTTGTTGTTTCTGGATCTGGGTTTGCTCCTGCTCCTGCTCCTGGATCTGGGTGTGAATCTGGATTTGCTCCATCTCCATCTCCATCTCCATCTCCATCTCCATCTCCATTTCCACCTCCACCTCCACCTCCACCTTCCACAATCGCACCTCCCCACGCCTTCACATCTGCATCCACACTCTCCAATTCCATGGCAGTTGCGGGATCCTCCCCCTCCCCATTTTGAGCATGAAGAGACGCCACTCGCGTTGATTTCGACGTCGACGTGATCACATTCTCACTCGAACTCGAACTCCCGCACCCACACCCATCCCCCACCCGCAGAACCCGCGCCCTGAGTCCAACACCTCCATCCTTCTCCTTCCCTCTTGCACCATCCACTCGACTCTGCCCTCGCCCTGCAGACTGCGCATGTGGATGTACATATGTCTGTGCATGTGCATGTGTATATGTCTGTGTATACATCTGAGCCTGAGCAGCAGCCTCAACAATCCACCCCGCGACCGTATCCGCCAACCCATTCGCAATATACCTCCCCTTCTTGCGCGAGGGGGAGAAGATGTCGGGAAGGGGTTGCGCGGGTAAGGGAGGGCTGGTTGGGCGGGCGGGGAGGAGGAAGGCTGGGCGGTGGTGTGGGGTGGTGATGGGGGTGGTGGATGTGTTGAGGGTGGTGGTTGGGAAGCGGAAGCGATGTGGTGTGGTGGTTGTCGTTGGTGTGGGTGTGGGTGGTTCTGGGGGAGCGAGGGGGTGGTGTTCGTGAGGGGAAGAGGTGCGGCGGCGTTTGGCGCGGGGGATGGATGGGAAGAGGATTTCAGAGTCGGAGTCGGAGTTGGCGTCGTCGTGTTCAGTCGTCTGTAATATGTCTTCGTCCTCGCCTTCATCCTCGCCTTCATCCTCATCTTCCCCTACGTCATCTACCCCCCGCAACGGACTTGCCTGCGACTGCGACCCCTCCTCAATACTCTCCACCCTCTCCAACACACGCCTAGCCTTTACACGCGGGACATCTCCCCCCTCCAGCGCAGACACAGCCCCTGCGACCACAAAGCGGCGAGCTGGCGTTACCTTATCGAGATCCGGTTGTGTATCCAAGGCTGTGGGCAGTGCGTGGCGCAGGGTGGAGGGGGCTTTTGGTTTGGGGGCCGGTGTCTGGGGCGCGGCGAGGAAGCGGTGTGGTGAGGGTTTTTGGGGGGGGCATTGTGGGCGCGGCATTAAATGGGTGTGTGGATGGGTTGGTGTCGTGTTGGGGACGGGGTGGCGTCGCGGTGGAGAGGCGCGTTGCGGGATGTGGGGTGGACGCGGTGTCACGTGATGAGATGAGAGTCGAATTAGAATGGAAGAGTTCAACTCGATACATGGTATTCTTCCAAGATGGCTGGTAGAGTCTCGTGTGAAGCAGCCGCTTGCCGAGTACTGTGCCATTCTCGTGCTACCTTGATACATGGCCTTGAGCCGTCGGTCCTGAAGCTATCAAACCAACTCAGCCACCTCCTCGATTCGTTCTCTCGACTCGTCGTCGTACAGCATTTCTTTCGTCTCGTGGCTCGACATGTCTTAAAAGGACTGGCGTGCTGCAGGCTCTCTTGTCGCCCAGGGTATCATATCTGCTCACGCGCAGTCTGTGTCTCCCACCTCACACGGCACCGGCTCGTCGTCGCTCGAGGATCTGCTGCTTGAGGCCCTCGGCAGCGACCTCGGTCTCGAGCACACGGCCGACGCCCTTCTTCCACGTGTCCTCGAGCGTCTTGATCTCGCCATGTACGCTCTCCTGCTGCGTGCGGCGCAGAGTCGCAACATCATCGTGCTGCCGCCTCACGTCGGCCAGGTCGGCCTCGATGTCCTTGAGGATGTCCTCGAGCTGCGAGTTGCCGACCAGCCAGGCGTTCTTGCCAAACTTCTCCAGCAGTCCCAGCTGGGTCAAGCGGCCCTGGACGTACTCGGCGCTGGTGTAGGCGTGCTTCAGGGCGGTGCTCCACTGGGCCAGCAGCTCCGGGCGACGCTCGTCCGTGGATGGGTCTGTGCTGTCGGGGGCGTCGAGGTCCTCATAGCGCCTCAGGTCGATGCCGGACAGCTTCGAGGCCGGGTTGCCGTCGAGACGGGCGTGCTCGCGCTCGATCAGGTCGGAGAAGCGCGGCGCATACTGGGCGGCGGGGGCGAGGGCCGGGTGCAGGTCGGTCGTGTCGACGCCGGCGGTCCTGATGTCGGCGGCAATGGCAGCACGGGCGGCGGCCAGAGCAGGCTCGTCGAGGGGGGTGTCGACGTCTGCAGGGGGTTAGCCAGATATTGCAGATATTGCAAATATTGTTCACGCGACAGGCGGCGCCAGGACGCCGGAAGCGAGCACAGCAACAAAGGCAGGTGGACTGGATGGGGAAGCAGGCGGACCAGACATACAGGGCAGCGAGTCGTAGGATTCGTTTATCAGCGGCATGGCGGGGGGGTTGAGGGTGCGGAGCTGATATTGGCAGTGCAGTGAATGCCCTGCGATGGCCTGTGACTGGCCGGTGCCTGCTAGCGCCCCCCCCCCCCCCCTCCCCGGACGTCATGCATCGCAGGGACCGTAGGACTGCACCCCGCGCGAACCAACAGCTTGTGAGTGAGGGACCTGCAGCGCCGCCATATCAACGCAGATTGCCGCAGATTGCCTGCCATGTGAAGATGCTGTGCAGCGTCTGGCACCGGCCTCTGACGTATATCTGTACATGACTATGCGCCTGTATAACTATGCGCCGTCCTGTCCCACTGCATACATAGTACAAGACCGCGTGCCGCCCGCTTCCGCCGTACTCTCCTCCCTGCCATGGCGCGCTCCCACATTGCTGTCGCTGTTGGCACTGCCGTCGTCGCCCTCTTGATCTTCGGCCAGCTCGTCGTCGACCTGGGCTTCCCCAACCCCGACTTCTGGCACCGCCGCCTGGACCAGACCCGCCATGGCCAGCCGGACCTCTTCATGAGCACCAAGCAGGACGCCGGGCTGGCCGACGACCCCTCGCAGTACCTCGTCGGCGTGGGCAAGGCTGACATCACCGGCCCCGTCGTCGAGCTCAACCTGATGGGCTACGCCAACTCGTCGCAGGTGGGGACTGGCCTCAGACAGCGCCTGTACGCCCGCACCTTCATCGTCGGCAGCCCAAGCGTCCCCGCCGAGCGCGTCGTCTACATGGTCCTCGACACGCAGTCGGGCGACACGGCCATCCGCAGCGGCATCCTCGAGGGCCTGCGCGCCCTGGGCCCCGACTACGCCGTCTACACCAAGAACAACGTCGCCGTCACGGGCACTCACAGCCACTCTGGGCCCGGCGCCTGGCTCAACTACCTGCTGCCCCAGATCACCAGCCTGGGCTTCGACAGGCAGAGCTACCAGGCCATTGTCGACGGCGCCGTCCTCTCCATCCAGCGAGCCCACCAGGGACTGGCTCTGGGGACCGTCAGCGCCGGGACTGGCAGGATTGCCAACGCCAACATCAACCGCAGCCTCTTCGCCTACCTCGCCAACCCGGCCGCCGAGCGCGCCAGGTATGCTGACGACGTCGACAAGACCATGACGCTGCTCAAGTTCACGCGGTCGAGCGACGGCAAGGCTGTGGGTGTGCTGAACTGGTTCGCCGTCCACGGCACCAGCATGCTGGGCAACCAGACGCTCGTCACCGGTGACAACAAGGGCGTGGCCGCCTACCTGTTGGAGGAAGCCGTCGAGGGCCAGGACAACGTCGCAGACGGCTTCGTCGCCGGCTTCTCCCAGGCCAACGTCGGCGACACGTCTCCCAACGTCCTCGGCGCCTGGTGCGAGGACGGCACCAACCAGCAGTGTCGTCTCAACGACAGCGTGTGCGCCAACGGCAAGTCGCAGGACTGCCACGGACGCGGCCCTTTCTTCGGCCTCAACGACGGCGGCGCTGCGTCCTGCTATGAAATCGGCAAACGCCAGGCAGACGGCGCCCGCGCCATCTTCTCCTCGACCTCGCTCACCCCCATCTCCGGCCCCGTCCGCTCGTTCCACACCTTTGCCGACTTCTCAAACTACACCCTCACCCTCGCCAACGGCAGCGTCGTCACCACCTGCCCCGCCGCCCTGGGCAACTCGTTCGCCGCCGGCACCACCGACGGGCCTGGCGCCCTCGACTTTGTGCAAAACGACCCCGGCGCGCCCTCCAACCCCTTCTGGAACATTGTCGGCAGCGCCATATCGCCGCCCTCAAGACAACAGCGCGCCTGCCACTCCCCGAAACCCGTCCTCCTCAACGTCGGCCAGGCAAACACCCCCTACCCCTGGTCCCCCAACATCGTCGACATCCAGACCCTGCGCATTGGCCAGCTCCTCATCGTCGTATCCCCCGGCGAGGCCACAACCATGTCCGGCCGTCGCTGGCGCGAGTCCGTCTTCAACTACGCCAAATCCTCCTCCCTCATCCCCTCCACCACCGACCCCCTCGTCGTCCTCGGCGGCCCCGGCAACACCTACGCCCACTACATCGCCACTCCCGAGGAATACGCCATCCAGCGCTACGAAGGCGCCAGCACCCTCTTCGGCCAACACACCCTCCCCGCCTTCATCAACGCCACCCTCACCTTCCTCCCCTACCTCGCCTCCACCCCGCCCTCCTCCCCTCTCCCCGCCGGCCCCTCCCCACCCGACAACCGCGCAAAAAGCATCTCCCTCATCACCGGCGTCCTCTACGACACCGCCCCCCTCGGCACCTCCTTCGGCGCCGTAAAAACAAACCCAAACCCCACCTACCCCGCCGGCTCCACAGTGCGCGTCGTCTTCATCGGCGCAAATCCTCGCAACAACCTCCGTCTCGAGGGCACATTTACCAGCATCGAACTCTTCAACCCGGCCACCAATTCTTGGACCCAGGTCCGCCATGATAGGGATTGGGACGTTGTGTATGAGTGGAAACGCATTAATGGGTTGACGGGCACCAGCGAGGTGGTGGTTTCGTGGTATATGGGTCTTGGGGCGAGGCCGGTGCAGGCGGGGAGGTATAGGGTGAGGTATTTTGGGGATGCCAAGGCGGTTGGGGGGAGGGTTACGGGGTTTGAGGGGGTAAGTCGCGAGTTTGTGGTTTTGTGAGGGGTGGGGGGGCAGGAGTGAGGAGAGGAGAGTCTGTATGGGGGAGGGAGAGTAGGTGGGTTCGTGCGTGCGCAGGGATAAGGTTAAGATAATACTAGTATTACTGCGAATTAAAGAGAAGAATCCTTTTTTTTTATGACTTGTCTATATATTTTAAATCTTATTTTATTCTATTCTTGTTTTCTGTTTCTTTTCTCTCTCTCTCTCTTTCTTTCTTTCTTTTTTTAAGAAGAAAGTAGAAAATATACTAACTTAACGTTATAGATAGAAATATATATTTCTTTCTTCCTCTCTTTCTCTCTTCTTCTCTTCTTCTCTTCTTCTCTTCTTCTCTTCTTCTCTTCTTCTCTTTTTCTCTTTCTATTTTTCTTTCTTCTTTTCTTCTTTTCTTTTTTTCTTTCTTTCTACTTTTCTTATTTTCTTCTTTTCTTTTTCTTCTTTCTTTCTTCTTTACTTCTTTATAATGTGTTTTATAAGTAAGTTAGCTACCTAAGCAAGTTAGCTACTTAACACTACTAACACGCCTGCGCAATAACATAGTAGAATATCTTAACAACGCAACGTGAAAAATACCTATACTAAGTGTAACGTGTTTCACCAGCGAGCGGCCCACCCCACTAAGCGGCCCACTCTCGCCAGGGAACCGCCTGCGCAACGCTGTAGCACAACACAACACTAATAAATAATATCTTGCAGACTTAAATAGTATTATTTAGAAGCTTTACTATTATTTATGTCTTCTATTTCTACCTTATATATATAGAAATTGTGCCTAATCTTACTGTAACGCCTACAGTGTTGCCTAACGCGCACCCTCTTTGCAGGCGTCTTGCCCTTACTATAACCTCTACCCTCTCTTTTAGCTATTAAGTTAGCAACTTTACTAACTATAAGGGTCTCCTCTGCGCATATATAATATTGCTTATAGGTCTTGTGCTTTATAGATGCTTCTATAGCGTCTTAAAGGCAGCCTATTTCCTCTTGCACTAATACTATATTATAAGCTATCTACTAAGCGCCTTTTACTAACTATTTAACCTACTAATTTAACGAACTTACTAGAGACCTTTAATAGATTTAAATTTACTTTTAAATTAAAGTAGACTGCTTCTCTACTTTGTAAGCGTTACGTAGTGTCTTTAGCTTCTAGGTGTTGTTACTGTGTTTTAGTAGTGTTAGTGTGCGCAAGTGCATATTAAGCTTTAATAATATAACCTCTAAGCTATATAAGACTAGTCTAGTACCTCTAAAGCCTATATAAATATTTTCTAGTATAAATATCTTCTTAAATGTTGCTTTAAAGGCTAGTAAGAAGGTTTCCTTATTAATATAGTAGATGTAATTGCGTGCTAAGGCTGAAATCTTATTACTATACAGGTGCTTTAGCAGCAAGAAGTAGGTAATTTTAAGTAGTTATAACAAGTGTAATAAGTATAGAAGTATATAGAGAGTAATTATCTTCTTCTTTTTGCAGAGATCTTAGAAATCTACTAAGTAGTAGCTCTTATAGCTATTAATAATAAGCAGCCTATGGACTTTAATAGGCTTTATATATATATTAAAGTAGTAAAGCTAAAAAAGCACTAAATTATTATTAGTCTAGCTAGTAGACCTGATATTAATAACCTAGTTGCGTAAGAAGCCCTTAGTAAACTAGTTAGAGATAAGGACCTTGCCTGCAAGGATAAGGAACAGTAGGATAACCTTCCTTGTTAACCTAATACCTTATACTAGGGTAACCTACTTATGATTACTAGGTTAGAGTTTCTTCTGCTTCCTAGGCTTCTTAGAGCCTGTTACTACTAGCTACAACAAAATTTTGCCTATTAGGAAGCTAGACTTATTAAAGTTATATATATTCTTATTTAGAATACTATACTTTACCTTTATTAACTAAATAAGTGTAAACTAGGGCTAGATAGCTACTAGGTCCTTGTAGGCAGCTTGCTAGCAATTGTATAGACAGGTCTATTACGTTTGTAGCTTAGGTGTACGCTAGATAAACTTATTAACTTAGTTCTTACTAACAGTATTACTACTTCACTCTCTTAGCAGTTTATCTACTATATCTTATATATCTACCTTTAAAAAGAGTAGTCTATAATTAGACTCCTTAAGTATATATAGTATAACTACCTCTTCTTCTAGCTTTGTAACGCACTTTGTGTTTAGCTTATAGCTATATTAAGAGTATATTTTATTATATTAATGTTAAAGTATTATTTTAGAGACTCTATAGACTTTCTTAGTATATTAGATACTTTTAATTTATTGTATTAAGATATTAAGTACTGTAAGCTGTATGTTAGCTTTAGTATAAGGTCTAGCAGCTGGTTGTAGTTATAACATAACGTGTTATTGTTGCGCAGGCGGTTCCCTAGCAAGAGTAGGCTGCTTAGTAGGGTGGGCTGCTCGCTGGTGAAACACGTTAATATATTTCTTGCTATTACTAATATTAGTTTGCAGCAAATTTATAGCAAAAGATATACTATAGTAGTATATACTATGCCTTAATTAACACTATAAGACTAATATACTAGATAATACTCTTAATATAACTATAAGCTAAATTTAAAGCGCCTTACAAAGCTAGAAGAGAAGGTAATTATAGAGTATATAAGTAATCTTTAAGAAGGTTTCTGCTATTAAAGCTTATTATATAAAAAATAGCAGATAGACTACTAAAAGAGCGCAATAATAAGCCTATTAGTAAGAACTAGATTAATAAGTTTATTTAGTGTACACCTAAGCTAAAAAAGTAATAGTCTTACCTATATAATTGCTAGCAAGCTGCTTATAAGTACCTAGCAGTTCTTTAGCTCTAGTTTATGCTTATTTAGTTAATAAAGGTAAAGTATAGTATTCTAGATAAGGACATATATAACTTTAATAAGTCTAGCTTCTTAATAGGTAAATTCTTATTATACATAGTAGTAACAGGCTTAGAGAAGCCTAGGAAGTAGAAGAAACTCTAACCTAGTAATTATAAGTAGGTTACTCTAGTATAGGGTTTTAGGTTAACAAGGGAGGTAATTTTACTATTTCTTATCCTTATAGGCAAGGTTCTTATCTCTAAGTAGTTTACTAAGGACTTTCTACACAACTAGGTTATTAATATTAGTTTTACTAGCTAGACTAATAATAATCTAGTGCTTGCCTAGCTTAAACACTTTAACATGCATACAAAGCCTATTAGGATCTATTAGCTACTTATAATTAACAGCTATAAGAGCTACTACTTAGTAGATTTTTAGGATAGCTGCAAGAAGAAGAAGATAGTAACTCTCTATATGCCTTTACACTTATTATACTTATTAAAGCTACTTAATATTACCTACTTCTTACTACTAAAGCGCCTATATAGTAATAAGGTTTCAGCCTTAGTACATAATTGCATCTACTATATTAATAAGAAAACCTTCTTACTAGCCTTTAAAGCAACCTTTAAGAAGATATTTATACTAGAGAATATTTAAGTAGGCTTTAGAAGTGCTAGCCTAGTTCTATATAACCTAGAGGTTATGCTATTAAAGCTTAATATACGCCTATATACACCTACACTGCTAAAACCTAGTAACATTACTTAGAAGCTAAAGACACTATATAATACTTATAAAGTAAAGAAGTAGTTAACTTTAATCTAAAGGTAGATTTAAATCTACTAAGAGTTTCTAGTAAGTTTATTAGATAAATAGGTTAAATAGTTAGTAACAAGTGCTTAGTAGATAGCTTATAATACAGTGTTAGTATAGGAAGAGATAAGCTGCCTTTAAGACTCTTTAGAAGCGTCTATAAAGTATTAAACCTATAAGCAATATTATATACACATAGAGAAGACCTTTATAACTAGTAAAGTAGCTAACTTAATTACTAAAAAGAAGAGTAGAGTTTATAGTAAGAGCAAGACACCTATAAAGAAAGTATGTGTTAGGCAACGCTACAGGTGTTATAGTAAGATTAGGTATAATTCCTGTATATATAAGGTAGAAATAGAGAATATAGATAATAGCAAGGCTTCTAAATAGTATTATTGCAATCTCTAGGCTATATATTGATTACGTAGTATTATACAGCGTTATTACGCAGGTATATTAGTAGTATTAAGTAGCTAACTTACTTAGATAGCTAACTTGCTTATAAAACACGTTATATATTAATAGTTATCTAGTTTTATACTATTATAATCTACTTTCTACTTTTTACTTTTTACTTTTTACTCTTTACTTTCTTTTCACTTTCTTTTCTACTTTCTTACTCTTTACTTTATACTCTTTATTTCTTTTTTACTTTCTACTTTTTTTCTTTACTTTTCTTTTTACTCTCTTTTATTTCTTCTTTACTCTCTACTTCTTACTTTCTACTCTTTACTTCTCTTCTCTATTTCTTATTCTATACTCTTTACCCTATACTCTGTATATAACAGTTAAACACCTAATAGCATTATAGTTGCAGTGTAAATCTAACGTGCCTCTGTAAATTAGTTACATGCTACCACACTATACTACAGGTATCTTCCTGTCTCTGTTCTATATTTGCTCTAACTCCCTTAAGTCTAAGTATATAAGGGATCTAGACGCTGTAGTTAAAGAGGTAGCTTTTCTGTATCCTTTATATAAGACCTATAGGTGTAGAGACAATTTATCTAAGTGTTCTTAATATCCTAGCACTCCTATATGCCTCGTAGCGGATTCACACTGCTCCCGGATACCGTCTCTACCAACCTGCGTCGTTAGACCGTAGGCTGTACCTTTGTACCTACTATATCCTACACTCTACCTAGCTAGCACCCATACTACCCTAATGTCAATGCCACTGCTAATGCTAATGTGAATGCCTGTGTGAATGTGAATGTGAATGCGAATGTGAATGTGAATGCGAATGTAAATGCGAATGCGAATGTGAATATAAACCCATGAATTCAAATCTCTTGCAATGCCTATTCCAATACCTTTACCAATACAAATGCCAATGCTGAGCCAGTTCGTTGTCTCGTTTTATCGTACAATGTGCTGCGGAACCAACCCAACCCACCAAACCAAACCGAACAGACCAAACAGACCAACCCAAACCAACTCAATCCAATCCATCCATTATTCATTCACCCCTGACTCCACCTACCACCACACCACACTAAACATACGCCCCATACTCCCTCCCCCTAGTCCTGGGCCTTCGCCCCGCCCCGCCACTCCCCGGCCCAATGTCGATGCTCTGCAGCTCCAGGCTCAGCGCCATGTCCTCGTTCTGCTGGCCGCGGTCGAGCGGGATCTTGGCGGGGATCGGGGGCGCGGCGCTGTGCCGGCTGGCATAGCTGTTGGGGATGTGGCGCTCGCGCAGGGCCTCGCGCGCGCGGGGGGAGGCCTCGTAGCCGCGCGAGGTGGGGCGAGTAGAGGAGTCGTAGCCGCGGGAGACAGGACGCGCCGAGTCGAAGCCGCGCGAGGTGGGACGTCCTGAGTCGAAGCCTCTCGAGACGGGACGTGCCGAGTCGAAGCCTCTCGACACAGGACGGCGGTCGTAGGGGTCGCTTCCGGCGAGGACGAGGGCGCTGCTGGGGTCGAAGGCGTCTGGGCGGCGCGTCATGACGAGGGCGGTGCTGGGGACGGGGTCGGCAGTGCCAAACGTGACGTCGGCGGCGGCGGCAATGCGGTCGCGCTCTGCGCGGTCGCGGCGATAGCGGTCCTCGCGCAACTGGGCCTCCTGCAGGCTGCGCGAGCCGTTGAGGGTGGCGCGGACGCGGGGGTTCTTCTCCTTGACGGTGCCCTTTGGCTCGGGCTCGGGCGCCCAGTTGTCAATGGGGAGGTGGTCCGAGGCGTCGACGATGCGCCCACTAAAAGTCACAATCTGGCCCTTGTCGTTGTACTCCATGCGGCTGCCGGGGCGCTCGGGCTCGTCGTCGGCGGGCTTGGAGAGCGAGGGGTTCAGCACGTTGAAGTCGTCGGGTCCAAAGGGGACACCGGATAGTCTGCGTTCGTCGGGAGGGGGCGGCCGTGGGGAGACGGACTTGCGCGTGGGCATGCTGCGTGAGGGGCCGTCGACGGGGTTGGGGGAGTGGCGTGGGCTGGGGTTTGGGCTATGGGCGCGCGGCCGGTAGACGGGCGCGTACTCGTTGAGGGGCGACCTCCGCCGCGGCTCCTCAGGAGGGTCGTGGTCGTAGTACGAGTCTTGTGGTGGCTGCGCCTGGTAGTGAACCAGCTCGTGCGCCTGGACGGGCAGGGTGTATTCGGGCGGCTCCGAGTACTGTCGTAGTCGTGGTGGATGGTCGTACGCTGGAGGGGCGTGGTACGAGTCGCGCTGGCCGCGAGTTGCGTCGAAGCCGGCCACAAGCGCAGCCGGGAGCGACGTCTCCTGCCGCAGGGGCGACGGCGCCATTGCGTCACGTGAGACGGGACGGCTGTTGGACTGTGCTGGACGGGGATGCGTGTAGCGTCGCTCTGTGGGCTGGCGGTGGTCAAAGTCTGGCGCAGCATACGGATGGCGCTGGAGGTTGTAAGTGGGTTCGGGGGGTGGTTCTGGATGACGTCCAAAACTGAGCGGTGCTGGCGAATCGCTCTCATACGGGTTTGGTGGGTCATCCGTGTAGGGATTGGGCGAGACATTTGCATACGGGTTAGGCGAGCCATTTGCGTATGGATTTGGTGAGTCGTTGGCATATGGGTTTGGTGAGTCGTTGACATATGGGTGTGGCGAGTCGTTCGTATACGGATTCGGCGACTCGCCTCCATACAGCTTCGGCGAGCTGTATGCGTGTTGGTGTGGTATGGTCGCTGCATCCTTGCGGTGTGCTGGCGGGGGCGGGGGGAGGTCAAAGTCCTCGTCCTCGACAGTCGGCTGCATGGCGCTCTGTCTGCGGCGCGAATGGGCATCGTCGTAGGCGGGCGAGGTGTCGACGTAGCTGTTGGGCCGGTACTCGACGGGAGAATGGTCGTGTTTGCGCAAATTGTCCCTGCTGGAGCCGAGGGGCGCAACGTGGTAGGAAGGGTCGCCGTACGCATCTTGCGATTGCTCGTGCGACTCGTAGCTGTGTTGGGTGGGCACGACGGGGGCTGAGTGTGCGTGCATGGCGTCGAGCGGTGCTCTGGCGGTGCCGAGGTCGTCCTGCGACATGGCCCGGCCGTGGGTGGTGTCGGTCACGTGGCGAGGGAGGGCGTCGACGGGCTTGACCTCGTATGGCTTGGGCGCTGCGTACGACATGTCGAAGTGGTCGGCAGGCTGGGCCAGGGTGGGGTTGGAGGTGCGTGGGTTTGGTGGTGTGGCAGCGGCGGGCGGTGGTACTGCAGCAACGGGCGATGCTTCAGGCACAGGACGGCGGCTGGAGTGGACTGGCGCTGGGTGGACTGATGCTGGGTCCTGGGCGTGTCGGGGCGAGCCAATCTCACGCGGCCCAGCGCGCACGCCCTGCAGGCCGCGGTGCTCTGGTGTGCTGGTGCTGGGCGGCGAGGAAGCAGCAGCTGTAGGGTCTATCGGCAGCGGACGGCGCTTGATGGGAACACTCTCTCTTGCTCCACGTGCGCCGCGCGGGCCTGACACGGCTGGACTGGAGCCATCTCTGTGTGAAGACGACTCGCGCTTCTTCTCAGAGACAGGCTTCTCGGCCTTGGGGCGGGTGTCGTAGTAGGTGAACTCGATGCGGATCTCGCCGGCGTACTTGCCCTTGCAGTCGAGGGCGTGCCAGGCGTCCGACTGGCCGCCGCCTGGGTGGATGACGGGGTGGAGGTCGATGAAGGTGTCGCCAATCAGCTCCGTCTTGCGGTCGTCGTTGAAGACGGAGACCTTGATGCGGTGGTAGTCGGGCGAGTCGTGGACGGTGAAGCGCAGCTCCTGGTCCCTGCAAAGCGTGTGAGCGGGCGAGTGTGGGTGTGGCATGCCTACTCACCACCTGGGCGTCTGGCCGCCGCGCTTGTCTGTGTGTGTCTTCTTGGCCTCTTTGCCGAGGCGGGCGGCGCAGTAGGGGTCCTGCTTGCCCATGGTGCGCTTGTTGGGCAGGTTGCGGGCGCGGTCGATGATGACGACGAGGGTGCCGATGACGGGCCCGTCGACGGTCATGTCGGAGAAGATGCCCGCCGTGTGGGCGCCGCCAAAGGCTGCCATGTTGAGACTGGCGGCCATGGCGGTGGTGAGGTAGGGTGAGGTGAGGTGAGGTGAGGCGAGGCGAGGCGAGGTTGAGACTAGGTCGAGGTCGAGGTCGAAGAAAGGATCGTGTAGAAGCAGAGGTGCGCGGTCAGTCGGCGTGGAGCATGCGCCGGGCAGCGGCAGGGCGGTGGTGGTGAAGGTGTAGGTATATTGGGTAAGATGCAGCAGGTCGACTGTATATGCAAAAGAGCGGCTGGCGGGTGGCCAAGTGGAAAGACGACTGCAACAACAGCGACAGCGACAGCGACAATGACTGTGACTGTGACGGCGACAACGACAACGACAACAACAAACCAACGTGGGTCCGCGCCGGCTCGCTGCAGCAGACGGCTTGTTATGTCTTGCCGTGGATGTGGCTGGTATACGAATGACGCTACGCCAACCTCGCCGCCAATACCACGGCCCCGCGCTTCGCAGGCGCATCGCAGGCGCATCCCAGGCCCACCAGCCCTCGCCCGTACCTTGCAGCCTTGCAGCCCGGTTTCTCGCGTCGAGCCCTGCCCTTTGCTGCGAACGCCTGACCCTTCTGACCGCGGCCCTATCGGTGCGCCTGACGACGGCCCGACGCCTGACCGAGCTGTGTTCTTGACTCGGCTTGACTCTGACGCGACGCGTCGTGTGTCGACGCGTGGGTGGTGATGCGTCCAAGACGGTGACCGTCCCATCATCAGTAGTGTGAATCCAGCCGCATGCAGCGGTGCAAGGACTGCAAGCACCAGCACCAGCACCAGCACCAGCAGCACCAGCACAAACACACTACCTATTCCAGACAACGCTCACCATCTACCTATTCCCATCCGCAACTCCAAACACGCCTGCCTGTCGTCATCACCTATCATACATGCAGCACCCACCGCCCACCGCCCACTGCACTGCACTGACTGCACTGACTGCACACTGCACTGCACTGCTGCCCCCGTCCCACAATTATGACATGGCCGCGACCCAACACTCGGCGCCCCGTCCGCTTGCTGCCCCGGGATCCCTTTGCTTGCCTTGGACTATATACACACCAAGCATCGCAGTCCCTGACAGCTGATACCTGATAGATGACAGATGACAGATGCCATCTACTACATCCACAAGACATCCACAGCACACGGCACACTATGTACTGTAAGTAGTCCTGTGGTATCCATCGTACGACAAGTCAACGAGACGAGCCTGTGCACGTGCCATGGCTAGGTAGTCCTCCCTCCCAATCAGTGCGTGGTGTGGCTCTTCGTGCACTGTATCCATTTGTGAATCCTGCGCTGCGATGCGACGCGCCGCGTTTGTATGTATGTATATGTATGTATGTGTCGTCTACGTATGTATGTGTCGTCTACGTATGTATGTGTCGTCTATGTATGTATGTATGTGTTGTGTACGCATTGCATGTCCCACCTACTGTACGTCTCGTGTATGCAGCGCATGCATCCTGATTCCTACACGCTGTATGCCATACACTCTGTCTGCCATACACAGTACATAGTATGCATTCAACACATTCCCAGTATCCACCGACACGCCTATACCGTACACACACAGTAGGACTGTAGACTATGGACTGGACTATGGACCGCACAGCACCAACACCCATCAACCTGCTCCACAGTACTGCACCTCGAAACAGCCCTCTGCATCATCATCATTGGGCCTAGTCGCTCGCTTGCTCCACGCACCCCGCTCCATGTAGTCCAGTGACTCCACCAACATACATAATCTACGTCGTGTTGTCGGCTATACAGTGCTACCTCGCAGCACCAGCGCCTGTTGTTCTTCGAGTATTCATTCCATGCTGTGGGTCTCTGGGTACTGCAGATGAGATGGCATGTCTGTCCATGTCGAGTGCTCTTTTAGGCGGGAGAGAGTGGGTTGTAGATTTGTTTTGTGTTGTTTTGATCATGGAGATTTGGTTGTGTTGTGTGTCCTCATGTTTTGAGAATGGAAATGTCTCCTTCTGGTAGGTAGCATTTTCGCTGCATCAACTACTACAATATACACCAACAACATACACAACCCAGTCTATGTATTCCTAGAAATTTGTAAATCTGCATCCATCAACTAGTCAACACGCAAACCACACAATCTCTCACCCTATCCTCCTCCTCCTCCTCCTCCTCCTCCTCAACCCCCCCTGCGCCTCAGCAGACTGATCCGGATCCAACCCTACCAAGCAATTCACCGTCTCAGCGCCCTCGCCCGGATCATTAATGCGCGACCCCGCCGGCCCCCGAAACGCCCCCGTCAGCTTGACATGAGCATCCAGCGCATCCACAACCGTCCTCCCAAGCACCAACGCCTTCTCCGCACGCGCATGAGCATAAAACGTCAACAAATCCCTCGCCTCATCACGCAGCCCCTTGTCCAACAACGCCCCAGCGCTGCCCTCCACCCACCCTCCCACCTCGGCAATCGACCCGTTCTCAAACCCCCGCAACATTCCCTGCACCACAGGTAGATACGCCTCGGGATCCGAACACGTGTAGTACAGCGCCTGCTTCCACAGTCGCCCCGCGAAGCGCGTCGCCTCCTGTAGCTGGAAATCCGGGTCTAGGAACGTCGACGCCGCGCCCGCAGTCAGATACCGGTGCTGTCCGTACTCGGGCGGCACGGAGCGCACGCCCAGCCACCACGGGGTGAAGGGCGCGGTGACGGAGCTGGTGGGCGCAATCCACATGCGCAGGAGCTCAGCGGGTGTGGACGCATGCAGCGAGACGACCTGTCCATACCCGGCTTCATCATCGGCAATGCGCAGGTCGCGCACTCGCTCGATTAGGTCCTGCTCCCGGACGGGCGCCATGGCTCGTGTAGCGGCCTCGAGCGCGGCTTGCGACATGTACTTGTACCCACCATCGCGGGCGGTGAGGTTTGCACTCGCGGTACCGTACGTTTTCCAGATATTGAAGGGTTCCGTGCCGTTTGGGTTCCACCAGCCCTGCTCAACGGCAAACGATACAATGTTAGGGGACCCCATGTAGTCGGAGCTGTTTGCAAAGTCGAGGGGGAAGTCTTCAATGTAGCCCGGGTACAGGACGCGCACGTCGTTGGGACCCAGTCGCTCAGCTGCCCACAGCTTATGGCCCCCGGACATCTCCCACACGATCCACCCCTCGTCGTGGTCGGCGATGAGGTGGCTATTACCGCCGTAGTCGGCATAGCCGTGCTGTGCGATCAGCTGGCCGATGAGCTCCACGCCCTCGCGCGCCGTGCTGGCCCGCTCCATGACCACCCGCGCGAGGTCAGAGTACTGCAGTCCAGTCTGCGGATTGGGCGTCATGGCGATGAGGTCGTCTCTATTCTGCGCCCAGACATCCCTAACAGCGACGCCCTTTTCGTTCAGCCCGCCGTTGGTCAGCGGCGCAGGAAACCCCTCGTAGTCCGAGTACTCCATTGACATGTAGCGGAATGTGTGGGCCGCCTGGGAGATATTGAGGCGCTGGCCCGGCATGGATGCATCCTTCGTGACGCCCACCTCGACAGTGGCATTGGGAGGGTGGTCTTTCGCTGGGAACAACTCAAGCCAGTGCGACGACACCTCCTCGCCTGTGCCGCCGACCATGACGCTTCCATCGACTGTCAGTGCTTTGCCGACGTAGAAGGCGTAGCTGGCCGAGGAGACATGCACCAGGAGCGCCAGCAGCGGTAGGGTGCGCGACGACAGCATCGTGTGTAGACAGCGGTAAGCCAACATCACAGAACAGACTGCGAGGCAACCCGCAAGAAATACATCGTCGTTGGCCTCTCTACCACCCGCACTATCATCTGCCGAGAGTGGGGTCGCGGCAGTCTATCAGAGCCGCCAAATCTCCGAGCGGGAGATTATTCTACCTATCGCGGAAAGTGTAGCCGATGACGCTGTGCCGTGCAAGCATGTCTCAGAATTATCGAAGTTCTGCGGTTTAGGGCCAGTTTACTTTCGTTGTGACCACTGATTTTGTCAGGTTTAAGAAGGATTGTACCAAGGGACTAGGTGCAGAAATCAGGCGGTTAGTGGCTGCGCAATGCGCTTAGCAACAAATTAGAGAATTAGAAGGAAGTACTTAGTTTTATTACTCTAATTACATTATAATATTATTAGTAATCTAATTTATAGTTAGTTAGTTTCCTTATATTATTTAACGTGTTTTATAAGCAAGTCAGCTACCTAAGCAAGTTAGCTACCTAACACTACTAACATGCCTGCGCGATAACGCTGTATAACACCACATAATCTATATATAGCCTAGAGGTTGCAATAATACTATTTAGAAGCCTTACTATTATCTATATTCTCTATTTCTACCTTATATATACAGGAATTATACCTAATCTTACTATAACACCTGTAGCGTTGCCTAACACATACTTTCTTTATAGGTGTCTTACTCTTACTATAAACTTTACTCTTCCTTTTAGTAATTAAGTTAGCTACCTTACTAGTTATAAAGGTCTTCTCTATATATATATAATATTGCTTATAGATCTTATACTTTATAGACGCTTTTATAGTATTTTAAAGGCAGCCTATTTTTTTTATACTAATACTATATTATAAGCTATCTACTAAGTACTTATTACTAACTATTTAACTTATTTATTTAATAAACTTGCTAGAAACCTTTAGTAGATTAAAATATACTTTTAGATTAAAGTTAACTACTTCTTTACTTTATTAGTATTATATAGTATCTTTAGCTTCTAAGTAATATTACTAGGTTTTAGCAGTGTAGGCATACATAGGCATATATTAAGCTTTAATAGCATAACCTCTAAGTTATATAAGACTAGGCTAGTACTTCTAAAGCCTACTTAAATATTCTCTAGTATAAATATCTTCTTAAAGGTTGCTTTAAAGGCTAGTAAGAAGGTTTTCTTATTAATATAGTAGATGCAATTATGTACTAAGGCTAAAACCTTATTACTATATAGGCGCTTTAGCAGCAAGAAACAAGTAATATTAAGTAGCTGTAATAAGTATAATAAGTGTAAAGGCATATAGAGAGTAACTATCTTCTTCTTCTTATAGCTATCCTAGAAATCTACTAAGTAGTAGCTCTTATAGCTATTAATTATAAGTAGCTAATACATTCTAATAGGCTTTATATGCATATTAAAGTGTTTAAGCTAAGTAAGTACTAAATTATAATTAGTTTAGCTAGTAAAACAAATATTAATAACCTAGTTATATAAAAAGTCCTTAGTAAACTACTTAGAGATAAAAACCTTACCTACAAGGATAAGAAATAGTAAGATTACCTTTCTTGTTAACCTAACGCCTTATACTAGAGTAACCTACTTACAATTACTAAGTTAGAGTTTCTTCTACTTTCTAGGCTTCTCTAAGCTTATTACTACTATCTATAATAAGATTCTACCTATTAAGAAGCTAGACTTATTAAAGTTATATATATCCTTATCTAGAATACTATACTTTGTATTTATTAACTAAATAAGTATTAACTAGAGCTAAAGAACTGCTAGGTTCTTGCAGGCAGCTTACTAGTAGTTATAAAAGTATGTTTATTATGTTTACAGCTATAGAGTATATTTTATAATGTTGTTAATTTAGTTCTTACTAATAGGCTTATTATTATACTCTTTTAGTAGTCTATCTGCTATTCCTTATATAATAAGCTTTAATAGCAGAAGCTTTCTTAAAGATTGCTTAAGTATATACTCCATAATTACCTCTTCTTCTAGCTTTGTAAGGCACTTTAAATTTAGCTTATAGTTATATTAAGAGCATTATTTAGCACGTTAGTCTTATAGTATTGATTAAGGTATAGTATATACTACTATAGCATGTCTTTTGCTAGAAATTTACTGCAAAGTAATATTAGTAATAGCAAGAAATATATTACCTTTAGTATAGGTATTTTTTACGTTGCGTTATTAAGACATTCTACTATATTATTACATAGGTATATTAGCAGTGTTAGGTAGCTAACTTGCTTATAAAACACGTTACTAATATATATTATAATACATTTTACTACTAAGCGCTCTACTCTACTAAGCGCTGTACTTTTAATAGAAGAATGCCTATACAGCGCTATATTACAACATAATACTAATAAATTATTGCTTATAGATCTAGAAAGTATTTTTTAAAAGCTTTGCTATTCTCTATCTTCTTTATTTCTACTTTGTATATGTAGAAATTATGCTTAATCTTACTATAATACCTGCAGTATTACCTAATATATACCTTCTTTATAGGTGTTTTACTCTTACTATAAACTCTACCTTTCTTTTTAGTAACTAGGTTACCTATCTTACTAACTATAAAGGTCTTCTCTATATATATATAACGTTGCTTATAGGTCTTATACTTTGTAAACACTTCTACAGCGTCTTAAAGGCAGCCTTTCTTCTTTTATACTAATACTATATTATAAGCTATCTACTAAGCGCTATTTACTAACTATTTAACCTGTTTATCTAATAAACTTACTAAAGACTTTAAGTAGATTTAAATCTACTTTTAAATTAAAGTTAACTACTCTTTTACCTTTTAAATGTTATACAGTGTCTTTAGCTCTTAGGTAATATTACTAGTTTTTAGTAGTGTAGGCGTGTATAAGCACATATTAAGCTTTAATAGCATAACCTCTAAGTTATATAAGACTAAACTAGCTCTTTTAAAGTATATATAGATACTCTTTAGTATAAATATCTTCTTAAATATTACTTTAAAGGCCAGTAAGAGGGTTTCCTTATTAATATAGTAGATATAATTACATACTTAGGCTAAGACCTAACTGCTATATAGGCGCTTTAGTAGTAAAAAGTAAATAACATTAAGTAGTTATAATAAGTATAATAAGTATAAAAGTATATAAAGAGTAATTATGTTTTTCTTCCTACAAAGATCTTAGAAATTTACTAAGTAGTAGCTCTTATAGCTATTAATTATAAGTAGCTAAAAAATTCTAATAAGCTCTGTATATATATTAAAGTGTTCAAGCTAAGTAAGTACTAGATTATTATTAGTCTAGCTAGTAAGACTAATATTAATAACCTAGTTATATAAAAAGTCCTTAGTAAACTAGTTAGAGATAAGAACTTTGCCTATAAAGATAAGAAATAGTAGAATTACCTTCTCTGTTAACCTGACACCTTATACTAAGGTAACCTACTTACAATTGCTAAGTTAGATTTTTTTCTGCCTCTTAGGCTTCTCTAAGCCTGTTATTACTAGCTATAATAAGATCTTACTTATTAGAAAGCTAAACTAATAAACTTATATATATTCTTATTTAGAATACTATACTTTACCTTTATTAACTAAATAAGTGTAAACTAGAGCTAGATAACTACTAGGTTCTTATAGGCAGCTTGCTAGCAATTATATAAGCAAGTCTATTGCTTTTTTAGCTTAGGTGTACGCTTAATAAACCTATTAATCTAGTTCTTGCTAACAGTATCTCTACTATATTCTTCTAGTAATTTATCTACTATATTTTGTATATTTACCTTTAAAGAAAGTAGTTTATAATTAGACTTCTTAAGTATATAAAGCATAACTACCTTCTCTTCTAGCTTTATAAGGCGCTTTATATTTAGCTTATAGTAATATTATAAGTGTATTCTATTATATTAGTGTTGGATTGTTATTTAAAGAACTTTATAGACCTACTTTGTATATCTAATACTTTTAATTTAATTTCTTAGGATATTAGATATTATAAGCTATATATCTGCTTTAGTATAGTGTATAGAAGCTTATTATAGTTTTAATATAACGCATTGTTATAATATAGGCAGTTTTGCAGTAAGAGTAAGCTACTTAGTAAGGTAGCCTACTTAGTAGTATAATATATTAAGTAATATTATATGTATATAGAGAAGACCTTTATAGTTAGTAAGGTAGCTAACTTAATTACTAAGAAGAAGATTAGAGTTTATAGTAAGAGTAAGACACCTATAAAGAGAGTGTGTATTAGGTAATGCTATAGGCATTATAGTAAGATTAGGTAGAATCTCTATATATATAAAGTAGAAATGGAAAAATAAATAATAGTAAAGCTTTTAAATAATACTACGTAGGTCTGCAAGTAATTGTTTATTAGCGTTGTGTTGTAATATAGCACTGTGTAGGCGTTTTAGCATTAAAAGTGCGGCGCTTAGTGGGGTGCAGCGCTTGGTGGTGAAACACGTTACTACTAATTTTGCATAATTTCCTACTAAGAAATTGTTGCAACGCAGAAATTAGAGCTAAAGTAAACAGGCCCTTACAATTTTTCGCACTTCTGCAGTTCAATTGAGCCGGAGTCAGAGTCTTGTTTTAGCATACTGGCAGGTAGTACCCATTTGCGCGAAATGAACAGAGAGGACGGCACAAGCTACATGTCTTAGAATTATCGTACTTGTACGGTTTAACTGAAAGGACAGTCAAAGGCAGTATCTGCGCAAAAAGAATCAAGAAGACAGCACGCCACACAAGCCACATGTCTCAGCAAAACCGCAGAACTGCGGTTGAACTGAAATGACACTCAAAAGCTCAATGTTGAATTATCTCAGTTCCGCGGTTTGACCGACAACACAGTTGAGAACTCATATTCGCGCAGTATCTGCACAGTCAAAGGCTCATATTTGCACAGTATCATGTTCGCACAGTACCTGCGCAAAATAAACAGAGAGGACAGGCCTGGACGGCACAACAGCATGTTTCAGAATTACTGTACTGGTAGGGTTTAACTGACAACACGGTTGAGGACTCATATTCGTGCAGTATCTGCACAGTATCTGCACAGTCAAGCACAGCATGTCTTAGAATTACTATACTAGTAGGGTTTAACTGAGTCACAGTCAAAACTTCCATGTCGATACAACATCTACACAGTATCTACACGAACAGCACAGACAACACCGCAGGTATATGCGATGCGATGCGATGCGATGCGATGGGTATGAAACGCAGTAGATCGCAGGAGATTCAGATGTCTTCATCGCACGTAACGCCAGCTGATGGGGTTGTTGCGGTCACGGTTGGTTGTTGAGTGTTGGTACTGGCACCGGGACTGGTACTGGGATGCGTCTGAATGAGCTTGGAGCCTCGGCCTCACCACCCCACCCCACCCCACACCACCTCCATCCACAGCACCGAAGAACCCAAGCCATAAGTAGCTTCTCGACGTAACCCTATGGGTGAATCCCCACGGTCAGTAATTCAGATGACTACCTAGATACCTATTCCAACGACGAGGACGTACGTTTGGTATTGCGCAAAGTAGCTCCTGCGTAAGTTGGGGCGGGTTATGTGATGCAGAGGTATGACTCTTTGCTTGACGCGCGCGAAGGAGCACTGCGATGGAGGCTGTGACTCCACAACGTTGGGAAAGCGCATTTCACCTTCTTCAAGCGGATATGTGCACACGGGTGGATGGCGGGCCTGCGACTGACGGGGTGGGAATCAGGCATCAGCGTTTGGGTGCTGGTGGTGAGGGGGGATAATACCGGTACCTAAGGGGATAGGTACCTAGTGTGGATTGAGCTGACGACGACGACGGTGGGGTGGTATAAGTAGATGATGTAGTACGAGGAGGGTTTTGCAGGATTTGTAGAATCTGTTTTTATTTCTATTTCTTTTACTTTTCAAGCTTCTTGTCTTCTTGCGACGACTGTCATGTCTGCCAGCCAAACTACAACTCCGTCACCGCGCCAGCGGGTCAGAGAACTGCTCCCAACCGTCTATCTAGGACGCTACGAGACAGGTCCAAAGAACAGCTTGACAGATGTCGCTGGCGTGCTGGTCTCAACGCAGTCCATCCACGACTCCGCGGAGAGGTATCCCAACGCGCCAGCCGGCTCCATCAACACGGGCGTCACTACGATCCTGCCGCGCAGGGACTGGTTCAACAAGGGCTGCTTTGCTGGCGTTTTCCGCTTCAATGGCTCGGGAGAGCTGACGGGCTCGCATTGGATCGAAGAGTCGGGGCTTCTGCACTCGCCTGTTGTGCTTACGGGGAGCTTTGGCGTGGGGAATGCGTATAACGGTATCTACGAGTATGGAATTCGGGAGCACACTGATGAAGTGGGCAAGGTGGGTTGGTTCCTGCTGCCGGTGGTGGGTGAGACGTTTGATGGCTTCCTGCATGATGTGTCTAGATTTGCGGTCACATCACAGCATGTCGTCAAGGGTATCGATGAGGCGAGCAGCGAGCCAGTGCAGGAGGGTAACCGTGGTGGCGGGACGGGGATGATCTGCCACTGGTTCAAGGGCGGGACAGGATCCAGCAGCCGCGTTGTGCCTGCCGAAGGAGGGAAGAGTTACACGCTCGGCGCTCTTGTCCAGGCCAACTACGGGCAGATGAGGGACTTCAAGATCGCGGGCGCACCAATCGGTCGCTTGATCTACGAGGAGCAGCAGCGGTTGGCGCAGGAGAACCCAAAAGACCCAGAATTGATGGCGCAAGCTTCCATGCTGTTCAAAATAAAGGAAGAAAAGGACAAGCAAGACGGCAGCATCATCGTCGTTCTAGCCACGGACGCGCCTCTCCATCCCACGCAGCTCCAGCGACTCGCAAAACGAGCGACAGTCGGTCTCGCCCGTGTCGGTGGCTGGGCGTCCAACTCTTCAGGTGACATCTTCCTGGCGTTCTCGACGGCGAACGAGATAGGAGTTCAGGAGTACACGGCGACGACGCAGAAAGTGGATCCTTGGAAGCCAAACACCCGTGCCATCGACATGATCGATGACCAGACCATCAATGCGCTATTTGAGGCAAGCGCGGACGCGGTGGAGGAAGCCATATTGAACGCGGTGTTCAAAGCTGAGGATATGGAGGGGAATGGGAATAGGATTGATGCGTTGGATCTGGACAAAGTCAAGCAGCTGATGGGAAAATACCTGTAGCCAGTGGCAGATCGCGGTAGCTGGCAAGGGCACGGCGCTTGCATCCAGTCGATGGCTTTAGGGTGTGTACAACATGCCTCACCTGGCCTAGCTTAGTGTATCTGGAGGAGATTGTCCAGAGTGATTGGCGATGGCGGCAGTGGGTATAGACTTTGATCATCGCCAAGGGGAAAGAAGGGTGTCGGTATAGGCAAGTGCAGCTGCGATCCGAGGAGCAAATGTGAAATTTTAGATGTATTGGTGGCAATTTCTGGTTGTAAGGCTTACGATTCAAGGACCCTAATGAAACCTACTGCTATGTGACTTACAGTAGCGTGGTCTATTGTCAACACCAGCTTGGAACACGGAAGGCGTCGACCGTGCAAGATGTGCTGTTGATCATTGATGCATACACTGCCTCAACGGTCATCTGATCCTGTACAGCCTCTCTGGCTTTTAGTCACCTCTTGGGGCAGATGGTGTATTCAGAACGAGCATCGGCTGCATGTATCCAGCAAAGCATATGCGCTAGCAGATGGGCTAGGTAGCAGATGAAGGACCAGTTATGATTCACGTTGGAGAGGGCCAAATACGGGTGAGGCTGAGCAAGATGCCGCGATCCAAGGCAGGGTCTCGGATCTGCTGCTGCCGGGTTGGACGTGAATGAGCTGCGGTGCGACAGCTGCGTGAAGAGGTAACGAGGCTCGTCCCAGAGAGGGCGGTGGCGGATCTAGGCCTTGAGATCCATGAGAGGTCAGGGTCCAGACTCGCGTCCCTGCATGAGTAAGCGCCATGATCCATCCAACGTATGGCATTCTCAAATGCGACTCTCACCAAACAAAACGCAATCAAGGGATGCCGCTCATGTTGCAGGATAGGTGCTGCAACGCAAGAGATGCTGTGGGGTGTGATGACAGTAGAGCACGGCGAGCACGGCGAGCATGGAGATGTAGGGAGATGCAGGGGGCGCCAGGTCGTACTGTACAGAAGGATGGGGTTTTAAGCAAGACGACAAATGAGCAGGTGTGCCAGTTCTGGCCTAGCTGGAGAGACAACATGGAGATGCTGCATTCGCTGCAACGAATGAGGTGTCTCGAGGACCGGCGCGCCAGTCCAGGCCAGGGCTGTGAAGCGTTTGCGATGCTCGCCACGTATTCCATCACGGCTTGAACAGAGGCCCTGGGACGTCCAGGGTGAAAAGACGTGCAGAGGGCCATTTGGCAGTTGCACAGCCGTGGCAGTCTCTTCTCCCGTGCCATCTCCAAATGCATCCAGATGGTGCCTCCCAGACTTGCGGCTGAAGTTGCTGCTCCAAGAAGCTCAATCGCAAGCAAGCAACAAGCGAACCGTGGTGATCGACCCGGCCATGCATCGACAAGGCCGCTCGATGGTGTTTGCATGCAAACACGCAAGCCGGCGGAAGAACGGTGCCGTCCACAAACCATGCCATGTCAGCCAGGTACACCAGGCCCGATTCGACATGGGGGGATCTCGGCCGGGCATGCTCGCTGGGCGTGCATGACTGCGGTGACTGCTTCTTCTGACAGCCGCCCTGTGCTTTGCGCGAGTTTGCAGAGTCTGGATCCAGCCACGCCGGCGCACTTGCCCCCTCGAGGCTCTGGTAGCGCAAGGCTGGCTGCAGCGAAAAACGATGAATTGCAGACTCGATACATGGCAAATCTGACACGCCAACTGCCTGTCCAGCTCCTGTCGCGGCGTGCAGGCAGATTTGCGGCCTCTCCGCACCGGCATCCGGCATGCGGCTAGCGTGCGTCAGAGCTGTACGCCGGTGGTCTGATTCGCCGTGCTGACTCTCCCGAGCAGCCACCACGATCGATTGCTTGGGGCATGGACAGAGTCTCGACTGCACATCATGCATCCTTCAGCTTCTTCCGTCCCCCAGGACCCTGGCTGGAACTTACCAGCCCTAACAAACAGTTCGCCTTCCTCAAATATGCATATTCGCCCTCTACCCTTTCACCAGCCTACACCCACGTCATCCTGCCATCATGGCGATCCCTTCCCCTTCCCCTTCAACCCCAACCATGCCTGAGCTGACAGACGTCCTCGCTCGCATTGGCCTTGCAACCTACCTCCCAGTCCTGTGCGAAAACGGCTTCCACAGCTGGGAGACGGTAGTCGACATCACCGAAGAGGATCTGACCACCTTGGACTTCAAGCTTGGCCATCGTCGAGCCCTGCAACGAGAAATTGCTACCTGGCGCGGCATCCCCCAATCCATCTCCCTGGACCTAGAGCCTGCTTCGCTTGAGCCTACATGTCTATCCACATCAGCACTGGAAACATTGGCACGCCAACAGTCGACCCCGCCGCCGCGAGAGAAAAGGAGATACCGACGCCATCCCAGGGCCGACTCGCATGCGCCCAAAAAACCAAAGACAGCATGTGCGTTGCGCCGCTCGTTGATGCACTTATCCAAGCCTAACAGCTTCTAGATGTCAACTTTGCTGATCAGCTGCGCACTGATCCCCAAATCAGCCAGCTCTCTTTTGTGCTCATCGCTAGAGAAGTGGGCAGAAGATGGCAAGAGCTGCCCCCGGAACAAAAGCGGATATGGGAGAGCAATGCCGCACGAGCTATGCAGGAGTATGAGTCCCGCATGGACGAGTACAAGCAGACGGACGATTGGCGCAAGTATCAAATGTACCTGAACGACTTCAAAGCACAGCAGGCCCAGGCAACCACCGGGAAGCGGAATCTTGGGGGCCGCACTCCATCTCAAAGCACCAAAGAGCACTCACGTGCAAGTCCGGAGACGCCAGAAAGCCCGGGCCCGTCTATCCCTTCGTCGGTTTCATCCCACAGAACGGACACCGAGGTGTGCCACAATGCTCTGACACTAGCGTTCAGCGAATTGATATCCTTGCGAGGAGAGATTCTGACACAAGCCGTACGACCGTACGACCAAGACCACCTGCCACCTGAAGAGCTCACAAGACGATCCATGTTCGCCTTCATTCGGGGAACAGGATCGCTCCTGTTCATGTGGAGTTACCAGCAAGCCGAAGAGATTCTTGATCGTGTATATAGGCCCAAAGGCAGAATTGACGCCATGGATCTGGCCGAATGCTTCACCATCGCCGCCATGGGCGCACACTACGACATGGAGTGCTTTCCTGACCGCATCAGAAAAGTCCTCTATGCCTCCGGTACCCTCCATTTCCACGAGCAGACGGCGAGGGCAGACTATCTGCGCACCATGCGTCTGCTCTTGTCCATGTCGTTCTATGCTCTTCTCGAGAAGCATATGAGTGCAAGATATCTCATTGGTATGTACTGGTACAAGCTACTGCGACTTTGACCTGACTTGATGCAGCTGCCGGCTTGCAGATTGCGCGCTGGAAGTGTCCGTCTGTGCATCGTACGCCTGCGGGAGCCATGGATGAAAATTGGCGCAGAATCTTTCGAAGTCTGATCTTCATGGACAGCTGGCTTTCGTACACGCTCGGCTACAGCGCGGAAACCACTCCACAAGACATTTCAGTACGTGTGAGCCCCTTTGATCACGATGCTTGTGTATCTGACTAGAAATAGATTGCATGCAATCCTGGCCGCCCGGCTTCGGACACCATCGACGAGCTCATCCATACTCAGACCAGCAAGATTGGTCTGATTGCAGCTGAGATTGCAAAGACCTTGGCTGCACCTGAGCTCGCTACTCGCGAGAATGTGGATATGTTGGCACAGAAACTGGAAACGTGGCGCCTTGGGGTGCCGCTGATACTACAGCTGCCCACACTCACTTCGGCAGCCCCATCCGAGCTGTCCGTCTACCAAAGACGGGCGATCCTCATGGTTCATGTACATGCCAAATTCTTCCCCCCCATGTGACCATCAACTGACCGATTCAGATTATGTACTTGGGCGCTGTCATTCTGATGTACCGCCAATTGCTCGTAGCGACCGCCGAGGGCCAGCTCACCGACGGCGCAGCGAACAGCCTGACCTTCTCTGGGCAGGACACGCGTCGCTTCCGTAACGAGTGCGCCATAGCAGGTCAAACCATAGCTCGTATTCTGCGGCTCATTGCCTTTGACGGTACACTGACTAGGCGCTGTTGGCTGATCATGTAAGTCATGGATCTTTTGAATGACCGATGCAACATACTAATTCATGCCACAGCTACTGGGCATTCACAGCTGCTATTGTCCTCCTACACAGTGTATCGACGAAGCTGCTTGATGGCCAGGCGGACGGCGTCGACACAGACCTAAGCTTCGCAAAAGAGTGCATGGACATGCTCGAGCCGTGCCGCAGCGTCGAGCCTGTTGCAGCGAAATACCTCGACACCCTCTGGCCGCTGTACGATGCCCTCCGCGACGTGCATCAGCGCATGATTGGGCGCGCCAAAACCAGCATCTTCTCCCTTCTGCAATCGGACCCAAGCCGGATGAGCCCTCCACTGGCTGTTTCGAAGCTCGAGATGGGACCCATTTCGGAGAAGCTGTCATTACTGCTCACCGATCCATTTGGTCGCAAGCAAAACTTTACAGGAGATGGAAGCATGAGGCGTTTGCTGAACGCTGACGGGTCTTGCTCGGTGTTTTGGTGGAAATGAAGAAATCGGAGTACTCGAGGCGTTTTTTTTCTTCGTTTTGTCATACGAACAGCTGGCGCGCTGATCTAAAGATACCCATGACATGATTCTTTCACTATTAGAACAAACAAACATTGACAGCGAGCGAGCGGCGACCGCTTCTCTGCGGTTCGGAGCTGCATCACTTCCGCATGTCTTTACGCTGCAACCTCACGTCACTGTGCATGTCATATCCCACCACCGTGTTGAGTAGCTGGGAGACGCCGTCTCAAAACCCAAACCCAAACCAAACCAAACCGAACTTGTTATTATTATTACCTATTAACCAAAAATAAAATCGCGTGCTACTATGTCCTATAATGGTACTATCTTCAAGCAAATCTTGTCGACCGGATACTAGCCCGCCCGTTTGCTCGCCAAACACGCGCTTTGTCGTCCGTTCGGTACCTACCTCCAGTAGTGCAACAATAGTCTGTTCCTGACTAGCGATGAGGCTGACCTGCGGCTGGCCTGGAATCAGCTGAGCAATGCATCTATCGTCTGCACACGCATGCAACACCCATGGGTTGGGAGTTTACATTGACACAACAAAATGAAAACAATCAATAATAGTAGGACTGTGTTTTGTTGGAGAGGTGCAGAGTTGCAGACGGGTGTTTGTAGATACTGGACTGGGTACATGGAGAGTGCAGATCACGGGCGCTCCCGTACTGTAGCGTGTTTGTTCAGAAGGGCTATTCTTATCGAACCCAGCTAGTCGGGCTACCTAGGTACCTACCTAATATGGAGACGGTTTGTGTCAACTGACCTGATACCCGCCAGAGTTTGGGTTTCGATAGATGGAGTGCGTGCGTGCGTGCGTGCATGCTCGCCCTGCGATATGTAGGTACACGCCTGAGGGGTCGTTGGTCTAGGTGCGAAGGCGTGGGTTTTGTTTGGGACTGTGTAGGGCTGGCGGGATGGTGGTGTTCAGCCTCACCTCATCTGCAGGGTTACTTACACGGTGTGCTGTGGGCGGTGGGAGGTTCAGGGTGCAGTCGAGACCTCATTGCGAGGTGGTGGAGGTGTTGCCCTAACGATGGGCAGAAGGCAGATGGTGTGTCATATGTATGCAGGTATACGGACACACACACACACACACACACACACACACACAGCGTCCATGACGAATGGGGCGTGGACAGGGTCCCTGGCACAGAGCCGCGCAAGCTGTGCCTATCATTATCGAGACGCGTTTCAGTTCATTACAATACCTGGGTACCACGGCAGGACGTTGTGAAGATCGTGAGCCCGTGCGCCTTCCATCACAGCGCGCTGTGTGGGTGAGCCCGCTGAGGCTGTCTATCTGCGCACATGGTCGTCTGCACTTCAGGTCTAGGTAGCACGCGGATTGGCACCGTGCTTGCCCAGCGGCCACGACACAACAATAATCAGCCTGTAAACAAGATACACGCACGATGGCGACTCGGCCGCGGCGCCCTCCCATAGCGCATGCGCTGGATGCGCGCAGTGGCGCAACAGACGTGTGGTCGGAGAGTTTGGTGTGGATTGGGCGTCGCTCGTTTGGGACAGGGGAGAGTCTCGATCCCGCGGGTGAGCGCGGTGTGGGTCTGTTGCTGGCACTGGCGGACCAGCAGCGTCATTTCGTTGAAATAAGGAAAGGGTTCCCTTTCGCGCTGGTGCTGGCAGTTGACGTTTCTCTCACTCACTTTCTCTCTGTCTGTTCTCGTTCACTTGCACGACAGTTGCTATTCATTTCTGCTCCCTGGACTGCTGTTTATTGCTCTCGTTGTTCAAACACGAGTGTGAGGTCCAGGCACGAGCGTGCTTATCGATGCCCACGCAGGGATTACAGCCAATCACGCAGCACCATGTTGGACCAGGAGAGTGAGCAGCTTCGCCCGTTTGTGATGCCCGAGGACGACGTCGAGGCTCTTGGTGCCTCGGAGGGGTTTTGCATGCTGAGAAACTACCTGGCAAGAGACACAAGGTGTGCTCCCTCACTTTGCGGCGTGGCTGTCCAGTGCTCTGCTCGCTTGGGCAGCAGTACAGCACGACGCCTCTCGATAGTGTGCTAACCCCTCTCCAGCTTCTGTGTGCAGCACGACGACTGCCATGGCCAGACCAAAGAGGCCTGGGTCCTGCAGCGTGACCTGCTGCATGCGCTGGTCATGCCGGTGCTGGAGCTGTTCAACCGCGCGTCGGCGCTCGCTGAGGCTGCGCTGTGTACCCGCAAAAGCGAAGACCTGGAGCTGGCATTTGCTGGCGAGGCGCGTGGAGCGTTTCTGTGCCTGCAGTGCTTTGTCGACGAAGAGGAGGACTGGTGTCGCACACGCGGGTGTCCTGGTATGTTGTTTCTCTCTGACTACATATCCACCATTTCCACTTCGCTCATACAGTATAGCCTGCATCACGTCCGCAACCCTCAGCACAGAATCTCACCTCCGCCTCACCATCGCCGCATCCCTGCTCTCCACCTCGGCAGTCGCAACACCCGCCTCCTCCCCCTCCACCTCCTCTCCACCTCCCTCCCGCGACCTCCCTCCCCTGCCCCACATCCTCCCCGCCCTGCGCGACGCCCTCGCCTCCGACCCCCTCTGGGGCCCCGACCACTGGCCATACCTGCTCTCGCGCGCGACCCAGCTCTCCGCCGGCATCCAAGCCCTAATCGCCGAATGCATCAACCTGGAGTCTCTCGTCTCCTCGCCAGCCGCCGACCGCCCCGCCAAACGCAGCTTCACCACCCCAGGCCTGCAGTACACGGGCGCCGCCGCAGGCGAGCCCAAGGGTGCGCGTCTCAAGAAGAGCAAGCTCGCTAAACGCCAGCTGAGGCTCGAGCGCGAGGAAATAGAGCTCATGCGTCGCTTGGCGATGCAGTGCTGGGCCCGCGCCAACCTGCCCAAGGGCGTGCGCGGCGAGATTATGGCCCAGGCGCGGCAGAGCAGCGACGAGAGTAAGCGGCGGAGGAGCCTGACGTGTCCGTGAGCGAGAGTCGGTACGGTAACGGTGCACATTACGTCCCCCTGGTAGAACATTTTTTGGGGGACTGGCGTTTGGCATGGGAACTTGGTCTTGGCGTTCGGGGTGCATGAGATACCACACATGGCATTTTCGTCTGCTTGCAGGAAGGGGGCCCTGAGACATATATCTAGCCTTTTTCTCTCTTTTTTTTTATAACCCTTCTTTCTCCCGATTTTCATTTGTGTGTTCCCTGCCTCCTCCTCCTTCTTTTCGTGAGGATACTACATTACATACACATCATCTACTTGCATCTATCCCATTTCTTTTTCTCCGTATTCCCTCCCTTCTATCCGCATCACCTCCTTTCCCCCTTCCCCTCTTGGCCCTTTTTCATCGTTTGAAAATTCGCATCATTGCGTATTTTCTCCGTTCCGTCCTCGTTGGTTTGCTGTTACGACACAGCTGGGAACCTGGCTTTGTCTGGAAACTGGTGATCACTGTTTGTGTCTGATGATGTGGTTGATGATGTGACTGATGACTGAAGATGAATATTGGTTTTTTCACAGGCGGGTGGGTTTGCTTGCGGTAAAGGTAGGTGGGGTAGGTGGGATAGGTGGTGAGTGGTGTATGTTGTGTGTTGCGTCTGCGTTGGGTGGGGGAGGTGGTTGTGGGGGACAGAAGAGGACGGCCTGTGATGTGGTGTTGTGAGAGACCTCGACACATACTGATTCAGCTCGACACCCAGCATCTCAGCTCGACTATCAAGCGCACATGGACAATTTTCTTTTTGGCAAGATAAATACATTGATGAAGCCCATCACCCATCAAACCCACATCTTCCCACTACAACTTCGCCCCAACCACACTCCCCCCATCCAACGCAATCGTCGCCCCATTCACATACGCCCCAGCCCTACTCGCAAGCCAAATACATGTCCCCGCCACATCCTCCGCCGTCCCAATCCTCCCCAGCGGAATCCCCCCCTCAATAACATCCTGAAACTTCTCCAACGTAGCCTTCATCATCTTACTCTGAAAAGGGCCACACGCAATCGTGTTACTCGTGATCCCGCGCTTCCCCAGATGACTCGCCAGCACACGACTCATATGGTGCAATCCCGCTTTAGATGCAGAGTACGCGAAGGTTTCGAGCGCGGGGACACGCAGACCGTCTACGGAGCCGATGTTTATTACGCGGGAGGGGTGGAGCGGGGTTTGTGCGATTGTTAACAAGGGGGTTACGGCTTGGGTGAGTTGGAATACGCGTTTCAAGTTCAGTGTTAAGACGCGGTCCCAGGCTGCCGAGGGGTATGTGTCATAGGACTCGCCCCAGTTGCTGCCACTGTTGTTGACGAGGACGTCGAGTTCTGGCGTGGGTTAGCCCAGCTGCTGTCTGGTGTAAGGGTCATGGTGGGTAAAGACGTACTTCCAGCCCGCTTTTTCAACTCATCCGCAATCCGCACAATGTCCTCCTCCTTGTATAGGTCTGCGGCGATGAAATCGGCTTTTCCCTTGCCGAGCGCATTGAGCTCTTTGCACGCTTGCTCGCATGCTTTTGCATCGCGTGAGGATATGTACACGGTTGCGCCGTTACGCACAAAGCCCTCGCTGATCATGCGGCCGATGCCTTTGGCTCCGCCCGTGACGAGCACGATTTTGTCCTGGGAGCTGGCAGTTAGTACATGTGTGACATGTGACGTGTGTCGTGGGTGGTTGTTGGTTGTTATGGCTACTTGCCTTGACGTCGAAGAGAGATGAGTTTTCCATTGTGCTAGAGTGTGTTGTTTGTGAGAGGGAGTAAAGGGAACGGATCATAAAATACAAGAGCTTCGGCCCAGTGTCGTTACGGTCGTCGTCCCGAAGTCGAAAGCTGGGGTGAGCCGAGGCATCTCACTAGCGCGGCGGAGGATCTGGAATTTCAGCCCCAGCGATGTGGCTGGACTGGTTGGATCAAGTGTGGCTTGTCTCTGGAAGCCTTGGAGACGACTTTGCACTGGCTGGCGCGATGTGCAATTCTTCAGAGGTCTCGGATAGTTTGGGACTCTTCCCCTTCCATCTAGCATAAGTCGTCACCCGGACGAGGCATAGAACCTACAGACTGGATCTCGACAGATCGTCACGTGCTCTCACACAATTCGACGTGTTGGCAACTCTATCCATTATCAACTTGATACAATTTAATTCATACAGCCACGGCTTCTGTATTTTCTAGTTGTGGTGTGCAGCACAAGCGGCTTACACAGGAAGGTAAGTTGGGTAAGCATGTATCCATCTGATCGGCCAAAATGAATGTACTTCCTAGCTCGACAGATTCCCCTTTGGTCAATACACAGCACACCCGATGTATCCGTGCAGAACGCTCACTAATCAGTCTCCACCCGCCTCTCCCTTGAGGCAAGCTTGTGATGACGCGCTCGAACAAGTGCCGAAACCCTTCCGTTGCAAATACTGAACTGCGAAGAAGCTTTCGAGGTAATGGCTAAGCGATTAGCGAGACCGTGTTAGGAGCCCTACGTGATTCATGCACAGCACCAGTGCGATGGTCCGTTGGTGACATGCTGGGCTGAAACGTGGCGTCTGCGGTGACAGAGTCGAGTACGGAGACAGCTTTTTCCATGTGGTCAAGATGTCGTGAAAGTGCAGCACTGCAAATGAGTTGTTTGATGACTCGCACGACACGGATCTCGGGCTGCGATGGGTCCTGTAGACAGGGATATTGTATAGGGGATGGCAAAGGCACATGTTTGTTAACAGGAGTTGCTCCGCGCCCGGTCAGCCGAGGTGCGGTGGAGCTGTCCAGGAACGTCGATAGCTCATAAGGCGTTCTGGACCCCTCACGGCGCTGACGGTTGACCTCCCCCAGTTGAAACCTCACAGGCTCACATTGCGCTGCACGGAAGCTGAAGACATCATGGCAGACACCAAGATCCCCTCGTTTGAGCACACGCCCATTGATAGGATTGCGCCGACCTGCGCCACCGCGCGCAAGGCGTTTCTCTCGCACAAGACACGCCCGCTCGAGTACCGCATCCAGCAGCTACGCAAGCTGTACTGGGCGTTCAAGGACAATGCCCACCTCATCGAAGAGGCCTGCAAGAAGGACCTGGGCAAGTCGCAGTTTGAGACGTACCTGACTGAGATCTCGTGGGTCATGAACGACTGCGTGTGGATGGCAAACAACGTCGAGCGTTTTGCAAAGGACGAGAAGCCGGCAGACATTGCCTTCACCAACAAATTCATGGGCCCCCGTATCCGCAAGGAGCCGCTCGGTGCCGTGCTCATCATTGGCGCATACAACTTCCCCATCCAGCTCACCATCGGACCGCTCATTGGCGCCATTGCAGCTGGCTGCACGGCCATCATCAAGCCTTCCGAGTCGGCCCCCTACGCCGCGAGTGTGATGCAGAAGATTATCCAAGAGTCGCTAGACCCTGACTGCTACACCTGCATCCAGGGCGCTATCCCCGAGACGACAGCACTGCTCGACGAGAAGTGGGACAAGATCTTCTACACGGGGTCTGAGAACGTTGCGAAGATTATCGCGAAGAAGGCCGCTGAGACGCTCACTCCGCTGACTCTTGAGCTCGGCGGCAGGAACCCCGCCATCATCACTAAGCATGCCGATCCCAAGCTCGCCGCAAAGCGCCTGTTGTGGGCCAAGACGCTCAACGCCGGCCAGGTCTGCGTCAGCCAGAACTGCACCTTCATCGACCGCGAGCTCGTCCCCGCGTTCATCCAGGAGATGAAGAACTCGCTGAAGGAGTTCTACCCCAATGGCCCCCGTAACTCGCCCGACTACGGCCGCATCGTCAACCAGAGGCAGTTCCAGCGCATCAAGAAGATGCTGGATTCTACCAACGGCAAAATTGTCATCGGCGGTACCATGGACGAGGACGACCTCTTCATTGAGCCCACCGTCGTACAGGTAGAGAGCATGGATGACGCCCTCCTCCGTGACGAGAGCTTTGGTCCGCTCCTCCCTATTCTGCCCGTCACCGACCTCGACGAGGCCATCAAGCTCGCCAACGAGGTCCACGACACACCGCTCGGCACATACGCCTTCGGCTCAAAGGCTGAGATGCAGAAGAGTAAGAGCACCGTCCCCGACTAATCAATACATCACTGACGACCACAGTCCTCGATCAAACCCGCTCTGGCGGCGCCTCGCTCAATGACGGCTTCTTCCACGCCTCCATCCCCACCCTCGCATTTGGAGGCGTTGGGTCTTCCGGTCAGGGCGCTTACCGCGGCAAGGCCTCCTTTGACACCTTTACACATCGCCGCAGCGTCACCACAACACCCGCCTGGATCGAGAGCCTAATGGACGTCAGGTACCCGCCCTACACCAGCGCAAAGCTCAAGAAGTTCTCCGGCATGAATGAGATGAAGCCCAACTTTGACCGCCAGGGCCGCACCATCGGCTGGGGAGGCTGGTTCTTGGGACTCATCGGGATGAAGGGGCTGGCTGTGCTGATTGGTAAGTAATCACTGGTGCGCTTTCTTGCTGTACGATAGGATATGTGTTCATATATTGGAATTTGGTCGCACAACCAAATGTAGACTAACAGCGAGCAGCCGCTATTGGAGTAAGGGCGTACCTGCAGCGTCGCGCCAAGTTGTAGTAGTTTGATAGTTGAGATACCTTTGTACGATACCTCCATACCTCTGTTCATACCCGAAGTTGCTCACAAATAAAAAAAAAATAACAATTTACTTGCTTCCGTCGCACAGATGTGCTGCAATCACAAGGCCCACGTTTGTCGCCCCAACTATACTGCTTGCTACCCACATCTACACAACTACACACTATACTGCTTACCTCCCGCCCCCCGCAAACTCAAGCACGCACTCTAGCCATAAATAAACGCAATATCTCGCCTCAATCCAGCATACCCTCTTCTCATCCTCACAGCAGCAAACACGTCATGTCCTGTAGCACCTACTACGCCGCTGGGTCAAGGAGCACACACAACCACGTCTACGCTGCCCCGCCTCACCCTCCAAGCCTTCACCGTCACCGCAGTCCATCTCCCACATGCCTGCACCCGCCGTCGCCGCTGCGGACCCCGCGTGTGTTGTGGGGCCAGCCACAACGGCCATTTCTTGCAGGTCCCGAGGATGAAAAGACTGGGAGAGTGACGCAGCGAGCGATAGAAGACGGAGGTGATCCTGCAACCGAGAGCGTGAAAGCTGCGCGAAATAGCAGTCCAGGTTCAAAGCAAGAGGAGCAGCAGGCGAATAAGCAGCAGCAGCCGGGAGAGAAACACGAACAGCGAGAACAGCAGGGCGAAACACCCGTCTCCTTTGTACTTCCTGCTGGACACTTGCGCCGTGACAGTATCTACACTCGTCTTGAGGAACGCTCGCCCTGCCGCTATGCAGACGATGGGCGTGACCCCCGCTCGTTCGACGAGGGACGAGAGGCGTGGTGTTGGGATGTCATGGCGTGGCCTCCACCATGGTTCATCGCCGCGCAGGAGCGGGAAGAGAGAGAGGGCCCAGCAGGAGGAGTAGGAGGAGGAAATCATGACAGGGAGAGAATAACGGATCACAATCGATCAAGGGCAGCGCACGAGAGTATGTGGTATGAATGGATTAGTCTCGCCCCAGCACAATACTTATCCCGCCTCCTCCCAAACCCCAGCCACAGCACCAACAACAGCGGATCCGAGAATACACACCACCATGTACCCCAAGTCGCATACGGAACAGCCCCCATGCGCGCCCGCAGCCACGCCCGCAGCCCCGGGTCCCACCCACACGGAGACGGCGACGATGAATCCGACTCTGCACCCCACACTACCATCCCTTTCCGCTCCCCCCGGCACGCTGTAGTCTTGGACGGCGTCGTCTACGCTCGCCCCGCTTCCCCGCCAGGCGTGAGGTGTCGAGACGGGTGGTATCGTAGTGCAGCCCGTGTGGCAGCCGAGAAATACGCGGCGAGGCTGCGAGCTCAGGCTGAGACGCACGAGGGGAGGGAGGAGAGGGAGTACATACGGCTTCGAGGCGAGAAGAAGGCGTGGGTGAAGAAGGGGAAGGGGAAGGGGGAGTGTGAGATGAAAGCGAGGGGTGCGGGTGAAGGGAGGAGGGCGAGGGGTGGGGTTGGTGATGCAGAGTGGAGGGATGTGGGGGTGTGGTGTCGGGGCGAGGGATGGATGTGGGAGAGGAGGGTGAGGGTGTTGTAGATGGAGGTGCTTTTGGGGGTTTAGGGCGTCGGTGTGCTTCGGGATATGATTGCATTTGTAGGTTCCGGGCGTTTGGATTCTGTAGGAAGCTTGTTGAGCAGTGCCATGGCCGCGGTGACAGGACTGTGTTAGGGTGACAGGGACTATTTTGAGGTCTTGACCGGGAATCAGGTGGCTCCCTTCGTGGTGCCATCAAATACAGCGTTGTCTTGGGTCAAAAAATCACCCGTACTCGCTGCATGTTACAGGTATTTTCTTCGGTCCCGGTATCCGAGTTGGTTCTCATCGCCGAGAAGTGGTGCGGTGGTCGCGGAATTCGGATTCCCTCTTGTGATTGTCATCTGTTGACAAGGTCGCTGGATACATGGAGATGGTGCATGGGTATACTGTGGCAAGCACCTCTGATATATTCGGAGTCCTTCCACTTACTGGATGCAAGATCTGGAGAGAGGAATGTTCATGGCAGAATACATCTTTGATTGTGTACAGGAAACGAGTACTGTCGGGTTGTTTACGTTACCTGTGCACGTGTTACACATGGAAATAATGGTACTTCTTACGGTATGTCTTGTTTCCATGGTAAGAACAGAGACCATATGGGACATAAATGCGACTCTTTTGTTCGAGACGACGCCACAGGTTCAAACTTTGCTTGGAGACTAAACACAATACGACTCAACCCAGCAATCTTACCAATTATTTCTCTCCACTCTCGACCGCCAATATCGTCATGCGGTCCAGCGAAGTACAGGATATCGTTGGGCAAATCGTAAGGATCGTGCAACGCATACGCATAAAAGTCACTGGCCTTAACAATGTTCTCGGAACGCACTTCCAATCTCCTCTCACCTAGTCACTTTTAAATTCAACCCAATTCGCTCTCACACTCGTATTTGGCCCGGCTACTACGGTGTCAGATATGTTCTCGTAGTACGAGTGCTCGAGCAGAAGCTGTCACTGGGGTACCAAAATCGGGTAACTAACACCGAAGAAGGACTTTCTTCAGTGTTCTCAACACCGCGCGGTGGTTTTTTAAAGCTGAAAAAACACAGGCACTTGGGGTTCTTACCTGTTTTGCAGTGTCTTTTGCTTACAACCACTTTTCTTCTGTGTTAATAACACCGCATTGTAGGCAAAAAATACTGCGACTGTACCATAGTGTGTTTGATGCCCCGCGCGTAGCTGTGCAGTTGCGGAAATGTTGTTCTACATGTGGTATGCAGTGATATTGTCGGCGGAAGGGTTGCGCGCGTTTATTGAGTTGAAGAAGTTGTCATTTGTGGTCACACGAGTGGTGATGTTACTTGTCCAGCTAATGCCCAGGGCTTTACTGTGCTCGGAGGGAATACATGATGATACAGTGATGTAGATTGGGTCGTGGCGCAGGTCGATAAGTCCGTCGTTTATACGAGCAAACTGCAGGGTGAGATTCAGCGGGATAGCGTACGAAGTGGGATACGTAGGGTCATGTGGTCGATCCAGATGTTCGTGCCGTTGTTAATTTGGAAGCAGTCCCAGTTTCCTGTCTACCAGGCCTGTCATGTGGAATCTGAGTGTCGCTAACTTGCAGGTTGCGGAGAATAATGTTGCAAGCCCCTTGATAACGAAGACACTTTGGTGATCTTCTCCGTTGTCTCTGCTGATGAGACTGCCGTTCCGTGCGGCGAGATTCTCCAGCTCGTTGTAAGTGTTGACGGACGCGATTATTCCCCCCTTGCGACCTGTACATAGTGCCACCATCGAGCGAGGCGAAACCATGAGCTTCATCGCTGCAGTTCAGACATGTGGTATTCTGAAATAATATCTGGCTGAAAAAGAGCAACAAAACTGCTGCAATCATAGGCATAGTACGTGGGTCAAGACACGGTTTCTGATTTGTACAATATGGAGAATATCCTGGAAAAATCTGAGTTTGTTACTATTTTCAAGTCTCCGCTTCCGTTGCTTCGCGAGCCTAACTCTGTCGATGTTTTGATATGGTATTCACGACTGCTTTCGTCATTATACATCTGTACAGATTGCTCTAGAGTGGTTTGCCCTGGCTTCAGAGTGATTTTTCGAGACAAGATCTTCGCACCGTTTCCGCCAGTAGAGCATGGACCCGAGTGCGTGCTGCCATACTGTGGGACATGAACAATTTGCGGATAATTATACTCTTCCATATTCGGTCACATTGAGAAGCTCAAATGGTACTTGGCTTATCATAAGGCCCAAGATTGCCGAAAAATACTGCGAGAAAGATTTTAGGTACTCTTGTTCCGTATAGTGGTCGCCGATGCGAGCTTTGCAACATGTCAAAGCTCATGTGAGCATTTCTCACAAGCAAACTAAGCCTACCTGTGCTTGACATCACTCTGTGACGAGATTGAACTGATTTCGACCATAGACGAAGGCAGTTCCTGTGCGTGGTATGTGTACTTGATGATGGCCATGACCGTGATTTTGTACGGCTACACCAATTTTGATCATCATATGGACTGTGGTGGTGCCTGAATCCTCTCGCTGACTTATCAAGTATGATCAATTAGAAGCAGCTGTCGAGCCTCTGTCCTCTGTCTGTCACGATCCTGAACAGGTCCAGCGCGAAATTAGTGACATTTCTTGTGCTCTACAATCTGAGAAAGGTGAGATCTCTGGGTATTCTGCTTTCCAGAAGGATGAGTCTGTCAGAAAAAGATTATCTATGTTCAGTGCACTGTTGGTCTGTAGTTGCGATAGCTGACGATGTTCAGTTCTTTGCATTCTGCTGAATGTTGGCCAGCAACTCACTGGTCGGGGTTCGCTCAACAGTCATTCCACGAAGATCTATCAATCAATCTTCACGAACAACGACACCATACAACTCATCAACGCTCTGAATGGAACATTAGGTATCTTATTCACCCTCAATGCGACATGGACAGTCGACCAATTTGGTCGACGCTTTGTGCTCCTTATCGGCGCGGTCGGCATGGAGGTATGTATGCTGACAGCGGCCTCTGCGTTGCAGAGACCCCTGGAAGTCTCAGTGCCAGGAAATCACACAGTGTTAGTCTTGTAACCGTGTTTCTAATGTTACTGTTTGCCTTCTTCTTCGAACCATCCTGGAACGCGACTATCTAGATCTGGACTGTGGAGATCTTCAGCATGAACGTGAGATCGGAAGCCATTGCCATATGTTCACTTTCAGAACGTTGCCAATATCTGCCTGCAGCAAGCATTCCCAGTGTTTTTGGCCAACAAGAGTTTCAATGCGATGTACATGTTTTGGTCGATCAACCCATGTCTTGTGGTGTTTGTCTGGCTCCCCATTACGGAGACTAGAAATGTCAGCCTCGAGAAATGGATTCTATTGTCGGTGGCGCTGACCACGTGAAGAACACAGAATATAATAAAGACAATGCCGGACAAATTGAGATTCCCACGGCCGACACTATCATGATGGTATCATGATGGATTCTTCAAAATAGAATGTGTAGGAAGGCACTCAACCAAGGAAAAACTGTACTAATTTCTAGCAATAAGATCGTTTCAGCATCCGTCAGGCCGATCCAATTATGCTGTGCTGTAGCCTCCAAGAACTCAACAATTTCTCCTCAGATTGTTCGTCGTCAAAGCACGGCACAATGTGGATACAATCTGCCGTACCCGAGTACTGCGGGTGTATGAGGCCGCCGGCACGTACATCACATGTGGCTCAAAACGACTACAACGCCCATGTATATGCCCTTCCGGATGAATGGAGTCCAGGCGTGTCCGGTTGACCGAAGAGTAATTGGCATTGCATAAAGAGGAGTGTTGTCGTTTGGCTTTGCTTGTCAGTGCATTGGCTATGATGTTGGCAATTCGGCACTTGGGGATGCGACAGCATGAATTAACAACAGCCTATCACATACGATCGGTACTCAATATTGACTTAGTTAAGACTTGCCATAGCCACAGATGGGAGTGTTTTGGTCGGCCCTATGAAAGGTCACGGCTACTCGGAACCTGGGCCAAGCGAATTGCGTATGCTAAGAATCTTGGACCTTCTGAACCTCGACAACCACGCGCTGACTTACGAGCACGACTTGATGCCTCTGCGTCAGAGCGCAAAGTCAAGACCTTGGAACTTACAATCTGTCCCGGCTGCCAAAGCTGGTGGACTTATGCTCCATCAGACCGGCGACCCAGGTTCTCCTCTTCTTGGGATTGCTCCGCCACATGACGGTCCTCAATCCCGTGAATTAGTAGATCGTCAGGGACATATGAGATTTGGTGATACTTGACACATTTGTCGGTGTCTCCCGTGTAGTCTTCGTGGTTCTGCATGATATCGGATGTGCTATAACTCGACGCTCTCAGCGAGCAACCTGCTATAATGTGTATTCGTGCAAGCAGCTGTTGCTGCAAAGAGCTGCCGCGATGACTCAACCATTGCTCTCATCAAGATACACCCGATTCACTGTCAAGGATTAACGGTCCAACAAGATCTCGGATGTGGTGTTTGACATGAAGGAATAAGCCCTCGGCGTGCCAATAACTGTGATGCGCGGTCAAGATGAGCGTTCTGGGCTAGTATAGCGTCAACAGCGAGCCCCCAAGATGTCGTGGCAGCGTGGCACGTCCTGAATACCCCATGGGGCTTACTAGCTAGAAGTGGGCCCTCATCTATAAGATCTGGGGATGCGATGTGCTGTTCTGGACCCGACACCCTCGGTCCTCGTTCTTGCTTGAGCCGCGTACCATTCAAGCTCCATCTTTCACCCAGTCTTGTCGCACCTTTCTTCAAGATGAGCAACGAAATAGACGCCTCTGGTCAGAGTACACCAGAAAAGAAGAGGGCAGACTCAACGCCGTCAGTGCCCGAAAAGATCGAACAAGTCGACAATGCAGGTTCATCGCTTGCTGTCGATGCAGAGACAGAGAAACGCTTGTTGAGGAAACTGGATATGCGCATCATCCCTATGATTTGCTGGATTTACCTGATGAATTTCATGGATCGAGGTCGGCGTACCCTTAGGCAACCGATTATTCCTTGCTGACTGTCCAAAGTTAACATCGGAAACGCACGTCTTTACGGCCTTGAGGAAGATCTCGGCATGCCAATCGATAGCAACCAATATCAGTTAGCTGTCGGTATCCTATTCGTCACATACTGTGTAAGTCGAGAGCTATGCGATCCCGTCCAGTCAACATCAACGGACCGTTATTCCTGATGCACGTGCGGATACTTATTATGCCGCAGCTTTTCGAGACCCCCTCCAATATGGTTCTGAAAAAATTGCAACCAGCTCGTTATTTAGCTGGTCTTGTCTTCTTCTGGGGACTCGTAGCCACTTTTACCGCTTTCTGCAATAATTTTGCCGCGCTTGTCGCCTGTCGTCTCCTTCTAGGCGTATTCGAAGCCGGACTCTTCCCTGGCGTTATTTTGTACCTCTCGATGTTCTACAACAAGAGAAATGTTTCACTACGCAACGCCTTTTTCTATGGAACAAGTGCGATAGCTGGCGCGTTCGGGGGCCTTGTGGCTTATGCCATCGGTGAAATGGACGGTGCCGGAGGATGGAGGTAGGTTTACGAAAAACTCGTTATTTAGACGCACTGACTAACGAGCCGCAGAGGTTGGAGATGGATTATCCTGATCAACGGCATCCCTACAGTCCTGACAGCGCTGGCTGTACCTTTCGTACTCCCCAACAGCCCTGAAACCGCGAGCTTCCTGACTGAAGAGGATCGCCGAAATCTCGTGCTGCTTAGAGAGCTTGAGGTCGGCCAGACCAAGGCCGCACAAGTACTCCACAAGGATGACGTCAAGGCCGGAGCCAAAGATTGGAAGACCTGGGCCTTTGCAGTAGGGCAGTTCTGCGGTCTGGGTATGCTCTACAGCTTCTCAGTATTTCTCCCCACTATCATCTTTGAGATGGGCGCGGGCTGGAGCCACCAGGTCGTACAGGCTCTCACTATCCCAGTATACTTCACAGGGTTTGCAGTCTATGTCGTCAGTGCCTGGTACAGCGACAAGATACAGCAACGAGGTATCTTCTGCATAGGAGGCTTCTTCACTTGCATGATTGGATACATCTTCCTAATCGCAAACCAAGGCGTGGCGTTGAGTTTCACCGGCTGTTTTATCGTGGCGATGGGTCTTTGGACATCGACTGGCGCGGCTTTCACGTGGCTTGGTGTCAACAGTCCTCGCTACGGCAAACGAGCCTTTGCCAGTGGAATCCAGATAACTATTGGCAATGCTTCCGGAGTCTCTGCGCCTTTTCTGTTCAGTAATGCATACTCGCCAACGTATTACCCTGGCTATGGTGCCACGATCGGGCTCCTTGCTCTCGGAATGGGCGTTTACACCGCATTGCACTTCTGGTACCGAAACCAGAACAAACGGAAGCTTGAGGGCAAAGAAAATTACAGGCTGGAGGGTTTGACTGAGGAGGAGGTCAACGAATTGGGAGAATATAACCCAAGATATATGTACACGATTTAAAGTGCCAGAAGCACTTAGGTGGCGAGTAGTCATAGATCGAAGAGATGAGACGGGAGGGATTTATTCGTCCAGATACGTAAGAAACGCAAACCGATTGCATGTCTAGATACGTAGTGAACGACGTGTTTCATCCAGAGATCATCTCGCTGTCTATGACGTAAGCAGGCACTAACTCTTCGCGGCCTAACCTTATTTCTTGATATCCTACTCTTCTTCCACCCCAATCGTCGAAACTCAACCTTGAAAAGTCCCAGTTACCACCAGTAAGCTATAGTGAAGATATCAGACGGGCTTTTATGCCAGTTCCTGGTTCGAAAAAGCGAAAAACTCGCCTTTCAGGTCGCAATTTCAGAATGGCGCGTCAAGAGCCAGGTGCCACTATGCTGGCTCTTGCCGATACTGGCTTACTGCGACTTGTGGATGAGCTTCTCCTCAATGTTCTGGACTATGTACCTGATGTTGCAGATCTTCGCAGCCTCGCGGCATCATGTACCCGTCTCCAAGGCCTTGCAGAGCCGTACATTTGGCGCTCATTATTGATACTCAGTGGCACGCACGCACGCAAGGTTGCTGCAGCACTGGATCAACGAGACGAGCGAGTCGACTTTATACAAGAGCTCTCAATTCGATACAAAGATACAGACAAAGAGGGCATTGAAGATCTCAACCACTGGATGACACTAATGTCGAAGCTACGCTACTTGACTCTCGAAAGCCCCTGTCCAAACAATTCAGAGTGGAGACAGGGTGAGTTATTCGATGGCTGGTCACGAATTGACCACTGGAACCTCATGGCAAGTGCGGTCTTTCCAAGAGAAGGTATATCGCCTGCATTACCAATGCTACAATCTTGTGCGTAAGAGGATCTTTTCATCTCTAACTTCAGGCTAATATTTGCTAGTGACATTGCACGCACACGGTGCAGACGACAGAAAATTCGATTTTGATAGTCGCATTGCTTCTGTTTTTTATCACCCGACTCTACGCGACCTAACCATCTCTTGCCTAAACATTAAAAATCATGACATGGAATCAACAATCAAGAGTTTCGGCAAAGAGCGAAAATCTACACCCCTACGCTCTCTGACATTTATAGAGTGTAACATTGACATGGACACGCTCTTCACGATCTTGAGTATGCCAAAGGCTCTAAGGGAGCTCTCAATTGGTGAGCGCTTGCATGTATTTGAAGGTGCCCGTCCATCCATGGATCCCGCGCAACGAACGTCTTCCACTCGGTTCCTGCCAGCTCTCCAGCAACAAGCAGATTCTCTGGAGAAATTGACCCATATTGGCGGTTCACTTCAATATACCCTGGGCCGTATCACGGACGATGATGGCGCTGCCAAGATGCGCTCGTTCACCGCATTACAACATCTGGAGCTTGGATTTGAATCGCACCTCTACTACTACCTCCGCTTCAATGGGTTCCCTCCACGACTGAAATACCTGAAGATGCTAGACAATGCTGTTTCAAACAATTACAGTCACCAACCAGATGCTCTTACACGAACAGTATTTCGCTCGACCACGTCACTAGTCACGCAGTGCTTTCCATCTAATGTGCCAGACGATTTCACGCTTCATATTCGCTATTCAAACAATTTTGCTTTTCGCTTACAAGAAGCTGAGGAGTGGATCAATACACTCTTCCTGAGCCGACCATTGATCTACAGAATTGCAGACGTTTTGCATGAGCACAAAGGTCGATTCGTGGTATCACGGGACGTATTTCCTTCAGATGGAGCCTACATCCCACCTTACATGTACGGCGAAGAGCTGCCAGTCGAGAAAATGCTCTATAATTCGGACGACTATTATACCTTCAATGGGAAAGACTACCGTGTACTCGACGACGAAAGATTTCAGGCGAAAATAGAAAGGGATCTACTCGTGTGCCCAAAGTGCGTCAGCCGCAATTTCTCGGAAAGAGAATGTAAGCAGCTGGGAGACGGGAGCCGGTGTCAGCCTTGTTTCAGAGACGGGATGGAGTGCGGATGGGCGAGGGACAAGAACGGACAGCTCGTAAGACCGAATCCGAGCGATACGGACGCTGAGCAATGATTCGTGACTGTGATAGGAGATTCTTGGACTTACTGTAAAGATGAGCTGAGCTGTTCAGGCACAGCAAGTATATACCCTTCAACAATCCTGCCACCTTCTTGTTCATGGCATTCTCTCGTATTTTCTGCTGAGTCCGAGTACTCTCTAATGGTTTGATGCTGGTGATTTGTAGGTCGTCACTTGGTGGTCGCCAAGATCTGGCGCGCAAGCTATCATATTGCCGTTATCGCTATTGCAACGCGCTTAGGCACAAACAGCAATGTAGTGCTCAGCACTTGGGTGCTTCTGCGACGTTGTTCTTTCCGACTATGGAAACGCCAGAGGTGACTGTGCTGCTGCTTGGGGACGCGGAGTGCGGCAAATCGACATTCCTCTCGTGAGTGCCTTCTTCACTGATAGCAGAGCCTCGGTCGAGCTACAGCGCGTGCCACACGTCTCACTGCGCGATAAACAGACCACATCAGTATCTTCCATAGCTAACGAAAGACCAGACGTCTCAGTTTAGGCGTACAGCCACAAGATGCCGACCTTCCACCCTATGCGTTGCCCACCCTACGTGACACAGACCAGCCCTACGAGTTCGACATCTCGCTCTACGGGCGCCCCTATAAGCTGCGTTTCTACGATACCAAAAGCCCCGAAAACTACACTCTACTTCGCCCGCAATTCGTTATCCTCTGTTACGACATCAGCTCGCGCGCCTCTCTTCTGTCGCTGTCAAAGACATGGCTCTCCATAGTCAATGGTCATTTCAACTATGACGAGAACCTCCCAGTCATGGTACTTGGTCTGAAGCGTGATTTGCGCAAACAATGGACACTGCAAGAAATTGGCGAAGACAAGCAAGGCAAGGGCGCAAGCGTCATGCCTCATGAGGGTATACAGGCTGCGCAACGAATGCTCTGCGACCACTATGCTGAGTGCAGCGCTTTGACGGGTGATCTGTGTCGCGAAGTGCTGCAAGATATTGCCAAAACTTGCGCAAAGACAACGACCACAGACGGTGCCAAGGGGGGAGGGGCGCTCTCCGACTGTGCCGTCATGTAATGTCGTGTCGGCGCGCCCCCAATAAGCACCAAGAAGGCCCAAGTCGAGGTACGTGGTATATTATCGTATTGCTGGAGGAAGACGGGTTCAAGGAGTTGCATCCAGATTGGCCCGTGTCACGACGTAGCATGCGAACTCTTGGTTGCTTGTTGCCATACACATTGTGATCAGCCGCTGCTGCATGATAATACATGCATCTTGATAATTCAACATGATGTCTATCAGTATACTGACCCAATCAATCACAGTGGAGCTCGACCAATAGATAACGTGCTTCAGCCTCCGGATTACGGAACTTGTCTTGAAGAAGCATTGCTTGAACAGGGTCTTGCAGCACATGATTGCATAAAACATTGAACATCCCCGCCCGGCCACACAACAGTCCGATCATCACTTGGTGTCTATATAATTTCTTACCTGGATCCACGACACCCAAAATCGCGATGGTGCTGGACGGTCTACTCGCTTCATTCGTTGCGGCAGTTCAAGCATCGCTGTCCGTGCTACTCGTCATCTCGTATGGTGCTATAGCTGCTCGACTAGGTCTCCTTAATGCGAGCCATAGCAAAGCAATCAGCAAGATATGTGTCAAGATGTTTCTTCCAGCTTTACTCCTGGTCCAAATAGGATCTGAGCTGCATCCTGGCTCGGCCCAGCGCTATCTCATCATTCTCCTGTGGGCCTTGGGCATGCCATTTCGTGAGCTTCATGATTGGCATCTTCGCACATCTGGTCTTCGGCCTGCCTGACTGGACCACTGCTGCTATCATGTTCAATAACACGACAAGCTACCCTCTCCTACTTATCCAAAGCTTGGAACAAACCGGCATCCTTTCAAAGCTCCTCGTCGGAGATGAGACATCGCGCGATCTCATTGCCAGGGCAAAGAGCTACTTTCTTGTCTTCGCGACAGTCAGCAGCTGCTTGACGTTTGCAGTAGGTCCTCGACTCATCGACACCGAGCACGCGCCAGATTCAGATGATGACTTCACGGTCGACGAGGAAGAGAATAGCTCTCCGAGAACTTCTACTACGACTCTGTGTAACGCACCACAACTGGAGGACGGCATCTTCGCGACATAGCCATCGGAACAAACCCGGTTGCTGTCGCCAAATACACAACATCGACAACGCCATAAGAGTGTGACCAACATAACCTTCTTCCCGTCAAAGCCAAAGTTCACGACCGTCAAGCGCCGACCTCGGTACATTCCAGACATCCATTGGAGCGACCTCAGCGCACGTACGCAGTGGTGGCTGCTGTTCTTTTACGACTTTCTCAATGCGCCATTGCTTGGCGCTTGTTTGGGTGTACTTATTGGTATGACACCTACCCTTCACCGGGCATTCTTCAGCACGACTTACAGTGGTGGTATCTTCACTGCCTGGCTCACAGAAAGTTGGAAGAATATCGGAGGGCTATTCGTGCCTCTCCCTCTGATTGTAGCTGGTGTTTCGCTGTATACTTCGTATCATGACTCGATGCAAGTAAATGGATTGACATCGAGAAGCAATACACCACTTGCTACGACGGTCTTCATCCTAGTGATCCGCTTCATCGCATGGCCGGTTATCAGTATAGGACTCATCTATGCCATGGCGAACCACACCGCTATGCTAGGAGCCGATCCAATGTTGTGGTTTGCGATGATGCTCATGCCGACAGGGCCACCTGCTCTCAAGATCATTAGCATGGTTCAAGTCAGCGACGCGAGTGTCGACGATGAAAGAAACATTACCAGAATCTTGACTGTATCATACATAATCAGCCCCGTTCTAGCTGTTGTTGTCGTCGGGGCTCTGTACGCGAGTGAAGCCGCCATGTGATTGGGGGCTGTGTCATTTGCTTTCACTTCAACATGAAGTTGAAGGAGTAACATGCAGACCGTGCGCAGCAAGATTATACATATCAAAAACGCGTTTGTTCGGTCTGGCTCTCACCACTTATTACACTCTGCCCAGCTCAACCATGCGTGTCCTGTGCCTGCTGCTACCGGCGGTTGCCGTCCGTGCAATTGGCAACTCGTTCTTCAAGAAGTAAGTCCCGAGTTGCAATTTCTATGTATCACGGCGCACATCTGCCGGCGTGACACAAGCACTGATTTGGCATCAGTTCCACCGGCTTCAGCAATGGCTTCACTCCTTATCACCTCCACGCTGGTATGGGCGTTGATGTCGCTGCGGATCCACCTGTTCAACGTCCTCCGCCGCCTCTGCCCAATCGACCTGCCGAGCCTGCCAGCGATGAGGTATGGAACCAATGCCGAAACAAGGGCTGCACGCTCACTTGGGCAATGGCTGCCAACGATGCTGAGGTCGGACCGGCGTACGAGCCAAAGCGCGCGGATGCTAGGAGTCCTTATCGCAGCTTTGCAGATCTCGAGAAATGGGGATGGAACCCGTACCCTCCCGAGGATATTGATGAAACCTTTCATGACTTCTACGCAACGTGGGGAATTGGCAAAGCGCTCGCCGCTCTTGGGGTATCTGATTACTCTGACATGTACGAAGGCGGGCTCAACAGAATAGTTTGCGTTGGCCATCGGAGCTACGATCCGGCAGCTGGCATATCTGACAACCAGTGGTATGAAGCCAATGGAAAGAGGTATCGTGCCACGGGAGCTCAATACTCGATGGCCATCAACCCAAAACAGGGGGTCATCATGGGTCTGAGCAGGCTTTCGCCAAACTACGCTGCCACTGACCGCGAACCGCCGGTTCCCAAAGAGTTACTGCCTGCCTTGAATCAATTCTCAGACGTTGCTTGGATTGGCTGGGATGCATTGACCAAGGAGGAAGCCGTTGATGTCAAGGAATTGCGCTACTTCCTCTCTGTAGGCATTGTCAATCCTTTCACCAAAAGCGTCATTCGCCGCGCCATGGACGGCAAAGGCTGGCAGCTCAGTCCATGGCCCGGCCACACGTTCGAAAGACAGTGGTTCGAGACGCGTGCAATCTTGGGTATGAATCATTCAGGGCATTTGAAAGAGTGAAGAGCTGATTTCTGTATGTGCAGGGACTCCAAATGTACAAGGATTCGCGTATATGCTGTGAGTACATGATACTGTTTTGGCACGTGCAAGAGGCGCTGATAGCATGCAGGATCCAGCACAAGGACATTCTGGGCAACATGTACATTGACAAAGTCCAGGTGTTTCGGGCCGACAATGCATCACGCAACCCATGTATTGTCATACATCTGGCCAAGCCGCGGGCTCAGGATGGAAATCCACGGCGCAGAGGGGTCGGAGCGAAGGAGGTCGAGGTGGTGAAGGTGGTGGAAGTGCAGCCACTGCGGGCTAAGCTGTGATTTGTAGAGTGCTGAGGAAGGAGCGAAATGTTCTGCTCTTTTCGAATGCAGTTGACTTCCCTCTCGCATTATGCCATCTCAAGCTTACCACGGTAATACACCACACTCTCTACACATGTCCACTGGAGGAAGGGCCACTCGGGACTAAACATAGTACACTAACATAGTTAGTACATTAACTGCGTCGTGAAGTACAAGATGGCCCGAGTCTCATCCACCATGTACCGCTTCACATGCCGAGGCACTTGCGACTCGCAGGTCCCAGAGCATACGGCGAAAGTCGGAACGCTCCAAACAGCATGCTGCCGCGAGGCTCACACGGACAAACCATGTCTGAGGCGATTCAAAGATTGATGTGCATGTGGATGGCGGCCAATGAAGCTGTCCAGAGACTCGGCTCCGGCTGCGTGTTTGGCTTGTGATGTGAGAGAGGGGATGCGGACGCAGGGCCAGCTGAAGCAGACATAAGTACCGCGTGCATCGCCCGCCCGTCTTCAAGTGCCGTCCTCGCGGCGGACAGGCCAATTGCTGCTCAGTTGCTGCTCAGTTGCTGCTCCCCACGCCACTACTGCTGCTGCTGCTGCTGCTGCTGCTGCTGCTGCTGGCTGTGCATGTCGTGCAGCTGCCAGGCACGGCCCACCCCCGCCAAACACGCCCCCTCGCGCAGGATCAGCGCGCGTGATGTCAGCCGTCACGGTGTCACTCTACACGGCGCGCAGCCCCTCCTGTCATGGCGCAGCACCACTATATTTCCATGCACGACTGCAGGCACGTCCGCAGGCAGAGCTGCTGCGCGTGGGCACACAGTGAGCCGCTCGCCCGACATGCCACCTGCTGCTTGCGGATGTGGCCGTCGCCCTGGCTCGGCAATGCACGGCGGCTTTAAAAGGCTGCTATGGCTCTGTGAGCCTGGCTGAGACGGTCGCCTGCGAACCTCGGGCGAGCTTTGACCCGCCAGCGCGCTCCACAAACAGCTCCCCACCTATCTTCCGCCTATCATTCCGAGCTTCGCAGTACGGAAGACGCTACCGCGGCCGGCAAGCGCAGCAAGACCCTTTGGCGATTCTCGTCGAGACTCTCACCACCGAGGTTATAGATACTACTACTATTACTGCTGGCCCGCCATGAGGCTCTCTTCTTCAGCTTCTGCTGCCATCCGCACCGCAACCAACCCCGCCCGCCTCTCCAGCCGCACCTTTGCGACTCGTGCTATTGCGAGCCACACTCCTGCGAGATCGGCTCTGTTGTCCAACGCGCGCCGCACCACCACAGGCACTCCCGCAGCCTCTGCAGCCCTTTTCTCCTCGAACCGCTTCAGCCAGCAGCTCAAGATGGCGTCCACTTCGGCCTCAGGCATCAAGAAGATCAAGGTGGTGAACCCCGTGGTCGAGCTCGATGGTGACGAGATGACTCGCATCATCTGGCAGACCATCAAGGACAAGTTCATCCACCCCTACCTTGACATTGACCTCAAGTACTACGATCTCGGCCTCGAGTACCGCGACCAGACCGACGACAAGGTCACTCTCGATGCCGCCGAGGCCATCAAGAAGTACTCGGTTGGTGTCAAGTGCGCCACCATCACCCCCGATGAGCAGCGTGTCGAGGAGTTCAAGCTGAAGAAGATGTGGCTCTCGCCCAACGGCACCATCCGCAACCACCTGTAAGTCTTGGCAATCGCAGCGACCCTGTACGCACCGGCTAACACATGGCAACAGCGGTGGAACCGTCTTCCGCGCTCCCATTGTCATCCCCCGCGTTCCCCGTCTTGTGCCCAGCTGGAAGCAGCCCATCATCATCGGCCGCCACGCCTTTGGTGACCAGTACCGCGCCAAGGACCGTGTCATCGAGGGCGAGGGCACTCTCGAGATGGTCTTCACGCCCAAGGGCGGCGAGCCCCAGACCATCAAGGTCTACGACTTCCCCGCTGGCGGAGGTGTTGCCCAGACCCAGTACAACACCACCGAGTCCATCTCCGGTTTCGCGCATGCCTCCATGAAGCTCGCGCTCGACAAGAAGCTGCCACTCTACATGAGCACCAAGAACACCATCCTCAAGGCTTACGACGGCAAGTTCAAGGACACCTTCCAGGAAATCTACGACAGCCAGTACAAGAAGGACTTTGAGGCTGCCGGCATCTGGTACGAGCACCGTCTGATCGACGACATGGTCGCCCAGATGATCAAGAGCGAGGGTGGCTACATCATCGCCATGAAGAGTATGTCTACCTACCAACACTGCCATACCGACTGCTAACATGTTACTCTCCAGACTACGACGGTGACGTCCAGTCTGACATCGTCGCCCAGGGTTTCGGCTCTCTCGGTCTCATGACCTCTGTCCTCATCACCCCCGATGGCAAGACCTTCGAGGCTGAGGCCGCTCACGGCACCGTCACTCGTCACTACCGCGAGCACCAGAAGGGCAACGAGACCTCCACCAACCCCATTGCCTCCATCTACGCCTGGACCCAGGGTCTCACCAAGCGTGGTGAGCTTGACAACACCCCCGAGCTTGTCGTCTTCGCCGAGCAGCTCGAGAAGGCTTGCGTCGACACTGTCGATATTGACGGCATCATGACCAAGGATCTCGCGCTTGCCTGCGGCAAGAAGGACAGGGGTAGCTGGGTCACAACCAACGAATACCTTGACGCCGTCGAGAGGAGGCTAAAGACCAGCTTGAAGGAGAAGTTGTAAATGGAGCATAGTTGAAAAGAGAAAGATGAGCATGTTGAGCGATATTTTAAACTAGCTGGTAGATATCGGCATATCTAGATACCTGTAGATGGAGTTTTGGCTTACTCTATCCAGGGAAGCAGCATGATGACAGAAAAAAACAATTACAACGAAACCATTCACAGCCCCAATTACTTTGTTCTTCATGCACAGTCATAGTATCAACTTGCTTCTGTTTTCATCCAGGCGCCGACATCGCTCATGCAGTTTTGCAGCTTGTGCAGATTGGTTCCAGAAGCGGCTCCGCCTAAATACTTCCACTCAAGGCCAACTCGTTTCGGAATAATCCATTGCTTTGCTCTATTCATCTTATAGACTTTGCGATGGTGGGGTGTTGCTCGCATCTGTCATGCTCGTGCATCGGCTGTCGCTATGTCTCACAGCAGCTCTCTTGCATGGAGCGACGCAGCAGCTGCGGTTTGTTTGTTACACATGTTGTTTCGGAAACATGTCTTGCGAAGTTTGCCTTTCTGTAATCTTCTCTCTCCGTCCAGAATCTTGGAGGTCTCTCTTCTGGCTGTTTGTCCCTCTTCTTGTCTTTTCTGCCGTTTGTTTGGAGTTCTCATAAAAGCAACGCCCCACACCCACACCATCCCCCGTCCCATGCAGGGTCCGCATTGCTCAACATAACATTGAGAGATAAACAAGACGTGGCAAGCATCAAAGCTGCAGCGAGACTTTGGATTTTGAAGTTTTGCCGGAATAGTGAAGGGTAGGCTCTCCTCGACATTTCTCATTCCACGCGAAATTAGCACAACCGTGCCATCTCCGCGTCGACCATCCATTGGGCCGCCAGTGTAACTCGACTGTCTCAACCCAAGGAACCCCCGGTCTCCACCCAAGCGCGGCGTTGATGATCGCAGTCATAGTGGGGACGCGGAATCACATGATCGTATCTTTCACTGACACGTCGCGTAGCGCTCAAGGATGAACCCGACTACTGGCCTTGGTATCACGACTGGGAACAAGCAAGAAGAGATTGAGAACAAGGACCCTTTCGTTTTGACTCCACCGCGAAAACACAACTCGGAGCAATACGCAGCGAGCACGACGCCTGCGACGCCGAAATCCACGTCCACACCATTGCATAAGCGCTTCTTGGAGGAAGTCACCATGAGCCCTGGCGCATCGTCCACGCCTCCCCGGACGCCAACTCACAGCCCGAAGCGCGGCCAGGCGCCCAAGCCGACGCTGGAGGTTGGGCAAAATGGGTTCTACTTCTCCATGGAGATTCCCGAGAAGAAGATCACGCCTAGGAGAGCAGCGACGCCGGATTCGAAGGCCGCGGGCAGGGTCACGCCGAGCCCTGAAAAGCAGAAGCGCAGTGAGGTCAAGACTGGCGGGAGAGTAAGAGACATTCTAAGGAAGAACCTATTTGGGACACCGACTAAGCATACTTTGAAGCCGGGAAAGGAGGAGCAGACCTCGAGCAAGGTCAACAAAACAGAGGAGAATCCGTCCAAAGCTGCCGAGACGCAGTTATGCGCAGGTCATAGCAATGAAAGTGCGAGCGCACAAGAGGAGTCAACTGAGGAAGCTGTCACTGACCATGTACCCGCACACTTTGCTGTTCAGGACGTATCCATGCCAGCGCAGCTTTTGACAACTGCTGCGTCTGCTGTCATACCAAAAGAATCGCTGCCATCAACTATGCCACAACAACAGCCACACACTCCCGGAGTACTTCCAGCAGTCTTTACACCTCTCAACGATGCTGCGCATGTCCTAGACTTGCGGACAACACCTGTTGGCTCCACACCCTCTAATATAGGCCACCTGATGGCCAACCACAGTAGCAAGAGCTCAAAAGTGCAACCACTACCTGCGGCTGCTGGTTTGGAGTCCATGCCGACGCCTCTGCGCAAAATGTCCGAGAAACTAGGGTTGATCAGTCCGAATGTGGTGCGGAAGGACAGGGTCGATGAACACATGAGCCCCAGCGCTCCTGCAACGCCGAGAGAGCAGATGCTCAGGTCTCCGATCTCGGCATTGGATCTTCATGATGCTGCGGTACCTGTAGTAATGGATCCATCAGCCGCACATGTTGCAGCGGACGAAAAGGAAGCAACGGCTACGTTCCAGACATCGCGACCCGGCCACTTGATGCGAATTCGAAGCGAACAGCGACTGCGCCAGCTGCTCCCATCTCCGATCACGACTTTGTTCCCAGTCCTTTCCTCTCGTCCAAGCCCCGCGACTACACCGTACTCCTCCTCTCCTTCTACGCCCTCCAGGCCAGGTCTCCCCAGAGCTAAGAGCTTCGGTACGCCCAGTCGTCTTCGTTCCTCGATGCAAGAAGACATGTTCAAGATGCAGGAATCGCTGAAGCGATCACTTGGCCCAGAGGTGTTCCAGCCTGGAGGCAGTAGACCTACGACGCCACTATCGCCTGCTGTCGGTCCCACAGAGTTCACTTCAACAAGTAGGAGCCAGTCAAAAGGAAGCCCGCAGAAAAGCGCAAGGCCCGTCTCCATGGTCGGTCCACCAAAAGCAGATGAAGTAAAGGGTACAGGCACTGTCCCAAGACGACGCATCAACACTGCAGAACGCAAGCCTCGGCCCAAGTCCATGATAGTAGGTTCAGCCAAGATGCTGGAAACTATCGCCGCGCAGATCGACTCTCCGCGCGAGCGAGCAAAGTTGCGCATTGCCGCTGCCACACCCGCGCCTCGACAGAATGGACCCATGACCTCACGATCAGGCAAGGCGGCATCAACGTCGCGTGTCAAGCCCGCGGCCACCGCAGCTCCAGCCTCGAAGGCTCAACCTCCAAAGGCTCAACCTCCAAATCGCGCGAACAAACCTGCTCCTCCCCGTCCTTCTGTACAGGCAAAACGTGCCGAACCCCCAGCTCCGTCAACGCACCCAGCCCCACTCACCCAGCGTACCACGAACACATCGGCAACCGTCTCCAGGCCCTCTTCCCAGAATGCCGTAACCCATCTCCGCAATGCCCCGCCACCACCCGCGCGTGGCAACCCCAGCAATTCCCCCAGCAAACCGATCATGTCTCGTGGTCGCCCGCGCGTACTCAGGACACCTTCACCAGAATTACCGGACGCAAAGAAGGACTCTGGCACTGCTACTTCATACACGCCGCCCGGAAATCCTACCCGCTTGCCTTCGCCTATCAAGGAGGTGAGTAGAACGCGTCTTGTTGTTGCGAACGGAGCTCTGCCGACGTCAGGTGAGGTGAAGCCGATGAAAGCTACGAGACCGACGAGAGATGCAAAGCCAAGGCCCGATACCAAAGCCGTTCAAACGCCGGTTCCTCGCCGCCGAGGCGCTGTCGGTGTAGGTGCAGGTGCAGGTACAGGTGGTGCCAGACAAGACGGGGAACGTCATGCGCTCCAGACGCCTAGCAAGGAGGTGCAGAGTGCACTTGATCGGGCCATTGACCGCAAGATCAGGGAGGACAGGGAGAGACTTGGGAGTTGGTTCTAAGGTCTTACCATACTGGTGATGTGAGGGGTACTGAGAAGGATCGAGTAAGAGAGGGGAGAGGGGAAGAAAAACTGAATATGAGGTATCCATCCATGTTGCAAAAGGGAGTGTCTAATGACTGGTATGATAAAGGGAAAGGGAGTTTGTATATTGTGCAACGAATATTTAAAGGCCAGAGAATGATGCCATCTTGGGTTCCAGTTCTGTAAGCAGAAGTGTTGAGACGCCGACTTCTTAAAACAGGCTGTCGTTCTGACTCCAACAGAGCGACATGGTAGTCTTTTAAGATATCGACTTTAACTCGCCGTAGACTGAATCCACAACAGCTGCACCAATATGCTATATATGAAACGAGGTGTAAGATGCCATGTGCCCAAAGCTTAGAGGGACTGATGGAGCCACATTGTGTATTGGCCAATCGGGGATTTTCCTGACGCACCGGCCACCTTCCCTTCATCGCGACATCCTAGCAAGCTGTCCTCCACATCCCACCTTGATCAGCGTCGCAAGCTGCCGCCACCGCACCAGCCGCACCAGCATTCAAGCGCTCCATTACTCCGAGGTCACCACACCAGCGCACGGCTGTGAAGTATAACACTAGAAACAACCGCCAAAATGCCAGGCAAAATCATACCCGTCACCAGCGCCTCGCACTTCGAAACTCTGCTCAGCTCGTCCACGTACACAATCGTCGACTTCTACGCCGACTGGTGCGGGCCCTGCAAAGCCATAGCGCCCGTGTTCCAAGCCCTCGCCGAGAAAGAGACAAAGCCGGGGAAACTGCAGTTTGTCAAGGTGGACGTAGACGCGCAGCAAGAAGTGGCCAAGAAATATGGTGTCTCTGCGTATGTACACCCTGCCTTGTACTAACGCAGCAATGGCTGCACTTGAGATTCCATGGTCTAATAGATTTGCGATCCATAGTATGCCCACCTTCCTCGTCATCAAATCTAAATCCGTCATCGAAACTATCCGCGGCGCCAACCCCTCCGCACTCACAGCCGCCGTACGCAAAGCCTCCAGCGACACAGGAGCCGGCGGTGCGGGCTCGGCCGCATTCGCATCCAAGGGCAGGACGCTGGGGAGCGCAAGCCAGCCCAGCCAGACGGTGGGCGAAGGCGGGCTCGCGGGGCTGCAGCGACTGATGACGGGGAATGGCGGGCTGGCGGATATGGCGATACGGTTTTTGGCGCTGTATTTCGTGAGCTTGTTTGCGTTTGATTCGTTCAAGGCTGCGGAGGAGAGCCCGTTTAATGTGAGGTCGAGGAGGTAGTGTGTTTGTGTGGTGAGTGGGAAGATACCAGTGCGAGATGGGCGTTTTTGGAGTTAGTTTACAAGTTTGGAGAGTGGTTGGGCAAGTAGATATTGTCTGTTTTTCTATTCTGGGTATCAGCTTCTTGTGAAAGAAGTTATACACTGTCTGCATGATAAATGACACACATCATTGCTGCGGCTACTATGACACGAACTCCTTCTCCCCACTCACAGCATCGACGCCCAACAAGCACCAGCATCTTTGAGTGGTATAGCCATTATCTCACGATGACATCGTGAGCGAGCCGACTCTCAACGAGCACTATGATCACCAGACAGACGGAGACTGATTTACAACTCAACAAGTCAAGCGGTCGAACAAATGTTTTCTAGCCCTCGCAACATACCGGGTCATGGACCACCTTCTGTAGGCAGCAACATACCACACGTCTGTTCTACCGTCCTCCTACCCTTCCGTACATGATGGAATGTTTCTTCGCGCATGACACCTCAAAAGTAACGCGTCCCTGTAATGGAATCCTCCATCGGAGGGAACGCTTTAAAATCGGCGGGCCGAAGCATGGTAAGGGATAAGGACACAGAGAAAGAAGTATGACAGGACAGGGACAAGGACAAGGACACTACCCCTTTGCGTATTCTTGAGTCCCAAGCCTCAATGTACTAAGGTTGTTATTCAGTGCATCTACCGCAAATACCCCCTGGTTGGCATAGCATACATGATACCGCAGCCGAGGTACATAGTCCCCCACTTTCCGATCGTGGCTTCGCTTGGACCGTGACACTTGCGCTTTGCGAGGTATCCTGATTGAAGACCAAGTTTTGGCGCGGTGCATACAGCTTTTGAGCCACAGACTATAGGAGGTTCGCGGGCTTGTACATGTGTACATCCCGCTTTTACTTGGTGATAGGTAGTGATTATATAGATCGTTTAGTTCGCTTATGAGCTTTAGCTGTTACGCAACTCACTGTACTGGGTCAATGGTTTTACTGTCTTCTATCGATTTATACTCTCCTGGGATACCGTAGAAGCATGCCTGGTTACACGTGACACATTGAACAAAGGAAATGCTATCTAGGTTGTTAGCACACAGCACGCAGCACGCGCTTCTCGGTATACAATTACGTAGAGCTTAGAGTCTAAGGTGGGTAGACATAGAACAACGCGTTTGTGTAGGAGACTTGGAGAGAAGGCAAGGAACTGGTAAATTGTTCTGACGCTCCGGGTCATAGCACCTACATACCTATGACAACCCCCTCGGTTATAACACCCTTAGGAATGCGTACCGTACAACTGCTAAGTGCAAGCGTGCCGCTGTGCTACTTGCTGTACAATCCAGACTCGAGAGACTCAAAGTTCAATGCACATTAGGAAGCTGTATACTACTTCTCTTTGCTTTAACCATGTGAGCGATTGTAGTCGTCGGCGCATGCCTTGACATGGCTCGAGCTTGTAAAACACTACACATGCTTGATGGTTGCGACGAGCAGCGTCCCAACAAGTCCTGTTTGCAATGTCACCAGCTTGAAGCTGCCAGAACCCAACGCTTGTGCTCGTACTCGTAGGGTCAACAATCCAAGTTCACAACGACGTTTAGCTGTAGGCAACAATAATGAGATCAGCACAGATCCACCGCCACACTGCTTGGGCTTCGGGTAGTCGCATTGAGCTTCGCATCGAGCTTCGCATTGCAGAATTGCTCATGGTTGCTGCCTGATGCTCTGTCCCCGAGTGGCCGGAGTCTCGGTCACATATGTCGGAGACTAAGAACTTACTACAACGGTTGTTGTGTTGAACCTGGTGCGTATACAGCGAGCGTAAGAAAACGAAAACGAGGGCGAATCAAAATGGGCCATTAGCGTGACAAGGGCGGTTCATCTGTTTGCGTATGAATCGTTCCGGAGTCGGTATTTTTTTACACTCCGACCCCGACGTTGTGCATACCAATCACCCGTATGATTATTGGCTTCCACCGCAAACGGGGGATCATTTTGCCTGATTACTTGGGTTATTGGACTGGGCTGAGCCTGAATGCGAAAAGCCATGCAGCAGTAACGGACGAATTATTCTCTCTGACTGCAAGAGATGTCATGCGGCATCCGATGTCTGCGCAAGGCAACCGCAGCGACGCGGCGCCCTTGCGAAAGCCTACCTTGTAGTGATCCCCACATCTAAACGCCCAAGCGCTTGCGACTCTATACGAGGAACGAGCTTGCTCCGGGAGCCACCGTGATGTATCCCATCTGCGACGCGTAGTCTTCGGATCGATCTATTCCACGATCCGTAGCACGAACCTATATCTTTGGCTGCATAGCACCAGGTATTTTGCCATCCAACCCAGCGCCAACCCCCACCAGTGCCGTTTCCGTATTTGCGTATTGAGCGGATACCCCCAATCTTGGAAGCAAAGCTTGTCTCACGTGAAACAGTTACGCGAGCCGCATTCGAGAAGCACCAAAACCGATTGACGTTGCCCCTTTACCAGTTCCGGCTTAGTGACACGGGCCCAAATCAGGCCGAACCCAGCTCCACGCTGGTGCGTTCGGGTGGTGGCGCCGAGGTCGAAATCTCGCGGAGTGAAAGACACAGTTGTGTCTCTCTTTTGGAGGACGCTCAGTCAACCAGTCTCAAGGAGCCAGCACGACACCATGGCCGCTCCCCAAGAGCGTGCGGCTGCGAACACAGCAACGCTCAACATCGACTCGCCACCAGGGAAAGGTGTTGAGAATGAGAAACTCGATGCCCCATCAGAGGAAGGGGCGAAGACGCTCACGTCTGGTCTCAGCGAACACGACAAACAGATTATTGATCAGCAAACCGACGCACCAAAGCTCAGTGTTGGGTATTTTGCCCTATTTCGATATGCGAACAAAAAGCACACGTTCATAATGATTGTTTCTCTCATTGCATCCATCGCCGCTGGAGCTGTAATGCCCCTCATGACCGTACGTGTACATACTGCTTGAACGGCTCGAGAGCAGCATCGTCAGTAATCGTATGTGCATTGAAACTGACATATGGCAGCTTGTTTACGGTAGTTTCGCTGGTAGCTTCACAAGTTTCTCTGTAGATGCGTCAGCCGCAGAGGATTTCAAGAACCAGACCAACCAGTTCACCTTGTACTTCGTTTATCTTGGTACGTGCAGATCTGTTCTATCGAGTATTTCACGTCACTCGTACTGACTGTACCCCAGCCATTGGATCTTTCGTCACAACCTACATCAGCATCATCGGGTTTTCCTACACTGGCGAGCAAATCACCAAGCAGATCCGAGAACTCTACCTCCGCGCAATTTTCAGACAAAACATTGCCTTCTTCGATTTCCTTGGCTCTGGAGAAGTCACCACGCGCATTAGCTCTGATATGAATTTGGTTCAGGACGGCATTGGCCAGAAGATCGGCCTGTTTGTTTCCGGCGTCTCGATGTTTGTGTCCGCTATCATCATTGGATTCATTCGATCCTGGAAATTGTCGCTCATTATGCTGTCGGCCACAGTCGCTCTTGTCCTCATGATGGGTGTCAACGGTACGATGATGAAGAAGAACCAGACACTTGCGATCGACGAAAATGCCACAGCGGCATCTTTGGCTGAAGAGGTCCTGGCTTCAGCCCGCAACGTTGCTGCGTATGGTACGCAACGACGCCTCCAGGAAAAGTACAAGGTCTTCCTTGATAGGGCGACAACCTACGATTTCAAAGCAAAGTTCTGGCTATCCATGATGATTGCAGGCATGATGGGCGTCTTGAACTTGCAATATGCCTTGGCGTTCTGGCAGGGAAAGAGATTTCTTGACAACGGCGAGCTGGGTGTTGCAAATATCCTCACAGTTGTCATGGCGACAATGATTGCTGGTATCTCCATCGGCTCGAATCTTCCGCATCTTCAGGCGTTTGGTGGAGCCACCGCTGCGGCGACCAAGGTTTTTAATACCATCGAACGAAAGTCTCCCATCGACCCGGAGACTGATGATGGCGAGATTCCTGAGAGCTTCGTTGGCAACCTCGAATTCAAAAACCTCAAGCACATCTACCCGTCCCGACCAGATACTGTTGTTCTACAGAACTTCAACTTGAGCGTTACTACTGGACAGATGGTAGCGCTGGTGGGTGCGTCTGGATCCGGAAAGTCAACAATCGTTGGCCTACTGGAGCGCTTTTATCTTCCGATGGAAGGGCAGATCTTTTTGGATGGGAAAGACATCAGCACACTGAATCTTAGGTGGCTGCGACAACACATGGCTATTGTCAGTCAGGAGCCAGTTCTATTCAGTACAACTGTATACGAAAGTATCAAACACGGACTGGTCAACACCGAGCATGCCGATGCATCGGATGAGAAGACGATGGAGTTGATAGAGCAGGCTGCCAAGATTGCGAACGCACATGACTTCATCATGGACCTGCCGGAGGGGTACCAGACCAAGGTCGGCGAACGTGGAAATCTGCTCAGTGGTGGCCAGAAACAGCGAGTCGCCATTGCTCGCGCTATCGTCTCGGACCCAAAGATCCTGCTCCTCGACGAAGCTACCGCAGCACTGGATACCAAGTCAGAATCCCTTGTACAAGACGCCCTCGACCGTGCCGCCAAAGGTCGTACCACTATTGTCATTGCTCATCGCCTCTCAACCATCAAGAAAGCAGACAACATCGTTGTCATGGCAAAGGGCGAGATCGTAGAGACTGGCACACACGAGAGTCTAATCCGTGCGGATGGTGTCTATGCTAGTCTCGTGCAAGCACAAGAGCTTACCCAGAAAAAGCAAACAGGCAAGTGTCTATCCGACGTTGACGATCTTGTGTACGAAAATGCCGCTGAAGTGGAGGGTGAAAAGAATACCCTGCTGCGCACAGTGACGTCCGCCCCGTCAGTCGTCGTAAGGGCTGAAGAGAAAGAAGAACTTTATGGCACGTGGGCACTCGTAAAGTTCGCGTGGGAGATGAACGCTGGTGAACATCAAACCATGGCGTTTGGTCTTGTCTTCAGTTTCCTCGCTGGTTGTAACCCGGCCATTCAAGCCATCTTCCTCGGCAACTCAATCAACTCGCTTCTATCGCCTGGCACATCTCTCGGAGGTTACAACGTTAATTTCTGGTGCTGGATGTTTTTCATGTTGGGTCTTGTCGTTGGCTTCTTCTATTGGGCTCAGGGTATGACACTGTCCAAGGGTTCCGCTCGCCTCATTGGCAACGTTCGACAGCGTGCCTTTGCCGCCATGCTTCGGCAAGACATGGAGTTCTTCGACGGCGAGACAGTCACATCTGGTGCCTTGGCTAGCTTCCTCTCGTCAGAAGCCAACCGTCTAGCCGGTCTGAGTGGCGCGACACTGGGTACGATTGTCAGTTCTGCCGCATCGATCTTTGTGGCTATCATCGTTGGTTGCGCTTTTGGCTGGAAGCTGGCACTTGTATGCACTTCGACCATCCCACTCATGCTGGCCTGCGGATACTTCCGTTTTTACGCCCTCATACGCATGGAGAAGCGCAACAAGGAGACTTCGGAGGCCGCTTCGTTCGCCTGCGAAGCCGCTTCGTCCATCCGCACTGTTGCTACACTGTCTCTCGAACAGCACCTTCTTCGCGAGTACCGCGTTAAGCTCGGCAAGCAGGCTGCTGGTAATGTTGTTTTTAACAACATCTCCGCTTCGTTATATGCCACCTCGCAAGGACTCTCAATGTTGATTTTCGCTCTGGTGTTCTGGTATGGTGGTCGTCTCCTGTTGGCGCAAGAGTACACAGTGCTACAGTTCTTCATCGTCTACTCCGCCATCATCAACGGTGCGCAGTCAGCTGGCGCCATCTTCTCCTTTGCCCCAGACATGGGCGAGGCTCGAGATGCCGCCAAGCTGCTCAAGTCCTTCCTCAATCGCATGCCCAAGATCGACCACTGGTCTCCCGACGGCAAAAAGATTGATCGTCTGGATGGTCGCGTTGAACTCCAGAACGTTCGCTTCACATATCCTGGACGCCCTGACCACCGTGTCCTTCGTGGAATCGACCTCACAGCCGAGCCTGGCCAATTCATTGCCCTCGTTGGTGCTAGTGGCAGTGGCAAGTCCACCATCATGCAGCTTCTGGAGCGCTTCTACGACCCCACCAGCGGCTCCGTCCTCGTCGATGGCGTCAACCTGCAGGAATACAATTTGCAAGACTACCGCGCTCAGCTCGCCATTGTCAGCCAGGAAACTACCCTATACACTGGTACTATCCGCGAGAACATCCTTGCTGATAAAGGTGAAATACCTGAGGAGGCCATCGTGCAGGCATGCAAGGATGCGAACATCTACGAGTTCATCATGAGTTTACCAGATGGCTTCGCCACACTTGTCGGTGCAAAGGGTGCATTATTGTCTGGCGGGCAAAGGCAGCGTCTTGCGATTGCAAGGGCGCTGCTGAGGGACCCCAAGGTTCTGTAAGTCTTTGCTTCACTCCTTCATCACACTCAATCTAAACTTTCCATTCCACCTGCTAACCTCTCGCAGTCTCCTTGACGAAGCCACCTCAGCACTCGACTCGACATCTGAACGCGTTGTCCAGGACGCCCTTGACGCTGCTGCCCAGGGTCGCACCACAATCGCTATTGCACATCGTCTGAGTACGATTCAGCACGCCGACATCATCTATGTATTTGACCAAGGCAAGATCGTGGAGAGCGGAAGACACGATGACCTTATGACGAAACGAGGCGTGTACTTTGAGCTGGCCCGGTTGCAAAGTATGGGCGCGCCGCAGTAGTGAAATATTTGTCCACTGTGAGCTTGAAGAGCGAAGCGTATAACACTCGATACTAGGCGGGCCCATGGGCGTCGAGCTTTCAGCAGTAAGAACGATTTAGACTTGATAGCGAAATTAATAATGTTCTCCATCGAAGCAGTAACGGTTTGGTCTGCTGGTCTGTTCCCTTAGCTATCCGAAGCTTTATACGTGTCTCCGCTTGAATTGAGGTACCTGAATGAGGCACCTGAATGGCTTGCAGAGCCTTCTTGTATAAATTCACAACTAAGCGCGAAGGCGTGGGTAACAAGCAGTAAGCGGATATATTCTAGGCTCAACTAAATGAAATCGTGCTGATTGAAAAGAGGCGGCTGTTGAAAGGATGTGCCAAAGCGCGTCTGCTGTTCAAAATTATAATCGCGCATGACAACACAACCTATCATGAATTAGAAGCGGGTCATGAGCGTATTTTTTCTTTGGTCAGCGGCCGTGGAGCCAGAACTCAGTTACAGATGTAAGAATCTCGGATCTACGTATTTTTCGATTTGTACAAGACGAGAAGCCCATATACGCCGCCCAACGCCGTCCGTGCAAAGGATATGCAGCATGTAGGCTAGGTACTTGATATACCGCTCCTCAGCAGTTGTATAGACGTAGGCGACAGCCACACAAACGTGATATTGCCTGTTACGGTATGGAACACACGACGAACACCGCCAAGAACGACTTTACCAGGATTGCTACCTGTGCAGAAAGCTCTAAATCTGGGGTTTTCTATCGCCACAAGAGGCGTCTTTGGTAATAGGGAAGTGATGCGCTAGCGTGACGAAAATGCAGGAGCCTTATTTGATTTCAGCCACTAGCTGTAGTCAAATAGTACGCTGATGCTCTCGCCGTGGTGGACACGTCGGATTGCCTGGAGGACAGAGTGTTAGCTGCTGAAAGAATAGATAGATGGTTGAACAGGTTTGCGTACCTCTGCGAAAACGTTGCCGACTTCAAGGACCTCTAGCTTTGGGCACCGCGACTTATGCTCCGTCTGATCGACAGTGTTTGTCACAACGACCTTGTCCAGAGCACTAGCGTTGATGCGGTCGATGGCATCTCCACTAAGGATACCATGCGTAATCAGTGCGTACACTTGTGACGCACCCTCCTTCTTCACCAGCTTGGCTGCGCGAGTGATTGTGTTGGAAGTGTCCGCCAAATCATCGATGAGGATGGCAGTGCGGTTCGCAACATCTCCCACAAGCATCATGGTCGCATTCTGCCTGTCGTTGATCTGTGTGGGTCTGCGTTCCTTGTGGATCAGCGCAAAGGGCATACCAAGCGCATCGGCGATGGCAGTGGCTCGCTTGGCGCCTCCAGCATCTGGACTGACAATGACGGCTTGCTGGTAGTCGGGAATGTTGGACTGGATGTATTTGCGCAGAAGATGACGACCGTACAGGTTGTCGACTGGGATGTCGAAGAAGCCCTGATACTGGGGGTCTGTCGAGCTGTCAGTACGAGTTGCTGCGCCAAGACTAGAGCTACGCACCGTGCAGGTCCATGGTGATGACATGGTCGGCGCCAGCACATGTGAGGAGATCGGCAATCAACGTGCCGGCCTGGGCAACCCACTGACGGTACCCAACCTGCGGCTCAAAAGCTGGGGGCTTGGTAGTCGCTTTTGAGACTAGGCCGTTGGAGCCGTTGCCGTTGTCAAAGTGCACCGAGTTTTCTGACTTGTTCGAGTCGATTGTCTCGGTGCGGCGGATGCCGTTTGCCTTGACAGGACTAGAGGGGGCCGAGGGTCCGTTGCGCTGCTCGTCCATCTTCATGCGACTGAGCTGGTGGTGCAGCGTTGCGGTGCCATTGGCGCCGAGTCCCGCGCTCTCCGGCTGGCCTGGGTGCGGTGTCTGCGGGCGCGACTCGAAGCTGTATGTGCCTGTCCGCGATCGTGTGCCAGGAACGCGGGCAAGCGGCGCGCCGGTCTTGTTGTAGGGAATGTCGGACTGGCGCGAGTAAGGGAAGAGCGGCAGGACGGCGGTGATGCGCTTGGCCGAGGCAGTCTGGCAGGCAGAGATGGTGATGAGGAGTCTAAAGGACGGTTAGGCATTGCAAGCAAGTAGCTGCGTTGAGCGGAGGAGCCTACTCCATGAGGTGGTCGTTCACTGCACCGCGAAAATATTAGCGCAGGTCTTTCATGTGACATTTCCACCGTCACCGCGTGCGTCATACGGCCGCAGCTGCGCAGGGCGCAAGGCAAGGGAGCTCAGTACCTGAACCTCCACCAGACTGGATGATGAAGACATCCTTGCCACGCACACTCTCCTCAATCTCAACCCTCGTTTCGCCGACCTTGAACTTGCCAAGGAGGACTTTTGCGGGCGGGATGCCAAGGTGATTGCAGATGGTCCTGGAGCCTCGTTAGTCACTGCGCGTTTTCTTGCTCTTGCACACGGCCGCGCCTACTCAGTCAGCTGCGGGTGCGAGCTCCCGCCGAGGACGACAATGTTGCGGACCATGGCGCCGGTGGTGGGGGTGCGAAGTCCCTCGTTCGCAAAGGGCAGCAGAAGAGGAAGTGGAAGGGCGGTCACGTCGGAAGAGCGGGACAAACGTAGGACCTAGTCGCCGTTGTGCACGCTGCAGAGACGATTTTCAGGAATTGGGTAGCATGGTGAATAATAGGTCGTTGCGAATTCCCCCAGACGAACTTTTCGAACCCTTCTCGGCAAGAGCAGGTCTACCGAAACGGCGAACCGGCAGCAAATTTAAGCTTTCAAGCACGAAATCGCTGCCTGCAGCCTCTGCCCTCAATGCAGCAACGCAGCCCCTCCACGCGCAGACGCATTCCTTCTCAACGCACCCAGCGTGCATGGCCCACATGGCCGCACGCTCAGTAATGGCGACGTTCTGATTCATGCAGGACCGGCAGCGTGCAGAATGCGCTTGCCGAAGTCGGACCGTCACGTGCCGTGTACCGTGGAAGGCCATTGTTCTACACGGGAATGCGAAGATGAAGCAGCAACCAACTTCTTGAATTTTGTCTTCTCAACATATCTATCGATCCTTCTGGGACAATGCCTACAATGGATACAACACCATCTTTAGCACAATCGCAGGCAATACACACATCACCAACATCGCCCAGAACAATACCATGGCTCTACTACTATGCGTCAGGCCGACGTACATGGCAAACCCTATCGCCAGCGGTAGAAAAACGGGAAACCAGAGATCATCGCGCACGCCATCCCCGGCATCTAGAAAGAAGCGCTTGATCACGAACCCATCGATCGTAATAGCCATGGCGATGGCGATCAACCACGGCATCTCTCTGATCACCAACGCTTTCAAGGCCCAGTCTACACCTCCAGCCAACTCTTCATTCTTGGACAGAATAGCCGTGTCGTATGATATCGAACCACCGCCGAGGTCTTTCGTGATGCGGCGTCGCAGAGTGGACTCGGTGATTTGTCGTATGTCCTTCCCGTCTTCTTCCTCGACTGTATCGAGTTGCGCGTGCATCGCGTCTGAGAGCTCAAAGACAGCCTTGTACTCGCCCGCTACGTCTCCTCGTCCGCGCTGTAGTCTTGTGAACTTGGATGTCACGTACATTACGAGGATACCAAATGTCCACACCCAGAGCAGAATAATCATGATGTTGAGCTGGACAAAGGAGAAGCCCCACTGATAAGTCTTTGCACCATTAGATGTTTGTGATAGCTGATTCTCGCGGTGTACAAACCTTTTGTGCCTGGCATTTCCCATCTCGTGCAATGTCTTGCTGCCTGTAAAGCTGGTTGCTGGACACAAACATGGCTGACTGCCCAGTATTGACGTTTGGAGGGTCCGCTTCGCCACCCTGTGTCTTGTTGAGTCGGGATGGTAGATCGTATGCGGTGATATTTAGGGTGGGTGAGCTAATGGACGCGTCGCCAAACATAGAAGACTTGCCAGTTTGTGGGTGTGGCCCATAGAGGGTAATGTCTGTACGCAATATGAGTACAACGCCCCTCTCGGAGTTGGTCAAAGGGTTACTCGCATTGCGAAACATTCCAGATCATGTTCTCAGATTCACATTCTTCTCGCCCGTGTTCTCGTTTGTAGCTCGTACAATCTCCTGCGGTGCTATAGTATGGATAATATGTCGACGTACGCGAACGGGTCCAATAATCAATATCGGTCAATTTCGGGTCATCTACACGGTTAGAACAGAGAACCGAGTTTGCGCGTCCCCCACTCACCATGATTATATGAAGACTTATAGATTGTGACGTGATAATCATCCGTTTTGTTGATCCTTGAGCCATCGTGAATCGTGTATAGAACAATACTAAAGTTATTAAACGGCACAAAATTTCCAGCCGAGTCCGGCACGTAAGGCATGACATTGCCACTGTAACCAGTCATGGCACTGCCAATTGTTGGGAAAGCCAGAACGAAGATCATGGTCATGACCATAAACACCATTGCAAACCTTGAGTGCAGGCTGTGGCACTTGCAGAAGTCTCGGATGAGGCGCGGAATGCCTAGGATAAGAGACTCATTCTGAAGGAAGATCATGCGATAAGTGTTGAAGGTGACGGGCTGTACCTCCATCGACGTCGTCACATATCTTACAAACGTCTGCCAGGAAAAGTAGGCCAGGAGCCCTTGACCACCTCGACCGATGACCTAGGTACTGTCAGTGCTCGTCATAATCAAAGCAAATTGTCAGTTACTGACTATGTCCCAGATGACATCAATAGCTTTGGCTTGCGGGAAACTCAGGTCGCCGGATCCAAGGGTAATTTCAAAGAACCCAGATCTCGACCAATACTGATATGTCTCGGGTCGAAGGCTGAACTCGCCGTCAGGTAGACAAGCTGAAAGACGACTGTTAAGGTTTCGTGAGTCCAAAGCTCTGACCGACCATACACTTAAAATAACAAGGCTCGTCGTCAGTCCGCATATCCAAAGAACTGCCAGCATCCACAGGCCCCCACGACCTGAACGAGTACGAAAGTCGCGGACTGCCTGGCGTTGGACATCTAGCCATGTTGTTTTGATGGTCGATGGTGACCTCCGCAAGGCTGACTGCGTGCGTGCGCCTACCCAGGACGCATAACTTGACGCATAGGACGAAGGAAAAGATTTCAAATTCATGGTCGCATGGGCTGAAACTTGATTGACCAGATGTTGCACGTGGTAAAGGATAGTCTCCGACAAGCTACAAAGAAGTAATCAAGAAATGCCAGGATACTTGATAAATACATGGTGATACTTTGGCAGGTTCCACCAACGTCAACGCTGCGCTAATTGGCTGTGAGGTCTGTTGGACGCCTTGTCGATCGTTCTGACCGCTAATCTACCCTTAAAATGCCATGATCGTTCTGGTATTTTCTCTCTTGGTCGAGGCTGGGGAAAGCACAGCCGGGAGTGAACAGGCTTCGAATTCGCCCCCACCCCGTAAGGCGTACAGCCTCACAAAACATAGGTAAGCGCCCATGCATGTCAGATTCTTTCAACAAGATTTCGTCATATATCCTTGGAATGTGCCACAAGACAAGAGGGTGAAGCTTGTACAATAACTTCACTGGTAACACGAAACATTCAATCTGTAATGACGGCTTCATCATGCCCCGCGAATTCTTCGAGAAAGAGGGTTACAATATTGCATTCAAAGATCTGGCCGATGCTTCTAGGGCTGTCGCATGCACATCCTAGGACCTGGAAAGAAGTGAATGACTTTGGCACCTTCTACGGTGAACCACGAGTGCAAGGAAATCCAAGTACCGTCTGGATTTGACGATGGGCAAGCTCGATTCTGGTTGCAGCCCACTTCTTCCACAACCCAAGAGCGTGCCTCTTTTCGGTTGGGACTTTTGCCCAAGCATAATGGTCGACAAAAGTACCGCTATTTCTCTGTGGACTTGCCATAATGCGGCGGCTTGAATGTCGTCTTTCTGAGGGTCATCTTTCGTCCATGGTGTTCGTTTCAACTCAACGCCTGTATCTTTCATCGGATGCCATCCTCCCATCTGCCAACTCCGCTGTTCTTACGTGTCCCATTACCACTTTGATTAGGTGTAAAGAGCTCTGCACTCAACACGAGGACAGCCGGGACAACGGCCAATGCGTCGATGGTGCCGCTGCGACTTCGCTTATTTTGATGATTGGGGTCCATCATCGCAGCAATCTCCTTGTTCTTGACCTCCTTCCTGATCCTCGGCCAATCTTCACTTGCCCTCCCTGACGATGAAACAGATGAGCTTCTGCGACGGAATGGTGAGAGCGAGGAGAGCGAAACCGCACGCGATCGCGATTTCGGCGGCGGCGACAGAGACTGCTGAACCTCTTTAGGCGGCGCAGGTAAAGTGGGGAGAGGAATATTGATTTCGGTGTACAGCTCCTCCTCTCGGTTTGTTTCTGGTGATAGACAAGGAACGGCGAATGGCAACGGCTCAGTCGCCGTGGCTGTTGTTGTTGTTGTTGCGGTGGCAGAGCTTGAAGAATCAAAGCTGCAAAATGGGTCCACGTGAGAATTGACAACCTCGCAGCACATATTTCCGGTGTCCATAGTAACAGAAAATCGATGAAGTGTTCTGAGTATTTGGCGGCTTGCAGCTGTTCAGTAGTTATGCTTCTTGCCCGCTCCGCGAACTATAGCACAGCCTCGTCAGGCCCCCTTCGGCGTAATTTGTAGAGAGCAGACGAAACGACAGCACAGTAGTCAGGTCTTCCCACCAACACGAAGATGTGCGCCGTCGGGTCTGAATTTCTGCTCAGAACTTTCAATGATCGCTGTTAGACTCGGCAGGGTCTCCCTTAATCCTGGAAGGTCGTTCGAAGTCGAGGTCGAGCGTAACGGAAAAGACAAAGCGGTGACAGCAATAATTTCAGCATAAGTGCGCTGTGTCTCTAAATAATATTCAATCCACCGTCTGCCCACCTGACCTTCATTTCGATACAGCCACCAGTGCTCACTCAGCCCCAGCTACGGTAAGCTGGAGTCGCAATCTCGGTTGCCGCGCAGCCGGGCATGACGATTGGTTTAATGGGGCGCAGCATCGCATGCGGCTGAGGCGGACGGCGCTATTTCCAGCATCCATGTTGGTCCTGGATGAAAGGCTGAGTACCATGCCACAGCAGTTGCTCATCTGATGATGAAGGGGGGATTCGGCACGTCAGCGCTGTCGTGGAGTCGTTTCCTGAAAGCACGGCAAGATGAGGGGCAGGGCGGCTGGAGTGAGCTCCGAACTTCAGAATCAACGACCGAAACGTTCCACCTCTGCATCTTTGGAGCGTTGCAAAGCGGTGTATTCAAAACGTCTCGCTATGATTGCATTACTGTATACATCAACATTACTTAAATTGATCTTCGGTGACTCCCTTGCCCATAGCCGCCGTTGAGCTTACACCGCCCGACACCATCTTCAGCAGGTTATCGACATAATTTGCGCCACTCCACTTCTGATGTGTCAGGACTTCAACCTTGTTCTCCGCCTCCGGCTCCTGAATGATTTCGCCGTAAGCGCGCATGCCTTGCTTGGCATATGCCTTCGAGAACGTATCGGCCATGAGAGCAGTCTGGTGCAGTCCCGCGAGGGTGATGAACTGCCAGCAGTAACCGAGGGCACCGAGACGCTTAATGTATGTTTCTTGCTCATCGCGGGGCATTGCGCTCTTCCAATTGAAAGAAGGTGAGAGGTTATATGCAAGTCTAAAGATGTATTAGCAAACCGTGCTGCAATCAACGTGGTGGTGACATACTTCTGTTCGGGCCAGGCAGCGTGAACACCATCAGCAAACTCCTTTGCTTGGCCGTAGTCAGGCTTCGCAGACTCCATCCAGATCATATCGCAGTATGGCGCGTAGGCGATAGCACGATTAATGGCAGTCTGGCACCCGCCCTGGTACCTGTAATAGCCCTCACGTGTGCGTGCAGCGTCCCAGTTGAAAAAGACATCAACGCCCGTAAGGCCCTTTGCAATAGCGCGTGCCTCAGAGTTACTCTTTCCCTTGGTCTGCTCGTTGAATTTGGCAATCAACTCCTGCTTGTTGACGTGAACACCTGCGTTGATTGTGTCGGCGACAGCCTCATGGAAGAGCTTGAGGTGAGCTTCCTTTGTCCATGCGTCCTCAATTGCTTGCAATTCAGCGCCATTCTTGCCGGCCTGCTCGGCAGCATACATGAGGTCGCTCAGAGGCTGAATGGCTGGGTTCGTTACTCCCAGAATGTAGTGGTGATCGCGGGGGTCAATCGTTGATGTGATCAAAGTAGCAGCCTCGGAATCAGTACGTGCAACAGCCAGGAGATCACTGCCCATGATGTCGGCCTGAGCTCGGATAGCGACCAGACGGTTGATGTGCTCGCTAATAGGAACCAAGACCTTTCCTGCCATGTGTCCGCATTTCTTTGTTCCTGGGGCCTGATCCTCGATGTGAATGCCAGCTGCACCTTTCTCGACAAAAAGCTTTGTAAGCTTCATGATGGCGGTCAGACCTCCATGACCAGTGTCTGCATCAGCAATGATGGGTCGCAGGTAGTCGATGCTGGTAAGTTTCGCGCGGTCAGCTTTGGGTGTTGTGACACGCTCTTCGCGCTGCTTGCGGTCGTGGAAAACCTGAGCCATGAATAAATGGCCGACCTTGTTGGGTACCGTTGTCTATAAACGTTAGTTTAGCTCCAAGTTATTGGATAAAATACTCACATAGGGGTAATCTGCAAGATCTGGTCCAGGCTCGTCTGTTGAAGAAGCCGTCGATGAACACTGCCATCCAGAGACGTACACTGTGTCCAAGTACTTCGCCATTTGTGTGACCATCACAGGGTCAAGACACCCATAAGTGAAGCTGACATCGTTGTTCTATTCAAAGTCAGTAGAGTTGTGGTTCCTGTTCCTACGAACATACCTTGAAGCGATCTTCTACCGTCTTCCAAAGCTTTTTAGACAGTGTATTTCCAGGATACTGAATTTTGAGAGTTCCGCGTTTTGCAACAATCTGCTCAGCAGTGAATGGACGCTTCGTAAATCTCCATCTTGAATCAGTCCACCATTGCTTGACCTCTTCTACCTCCTTCTGGTATTGCGCTTCTTCAGCGTCGGCGTGAGACATTATGTAGATGTGTGATTCGTGCCAACAGTACTGTAGATATGGAGAAGACTATATAAACTTCAGCTCGCTGACAATGAAGGATAAGGAGCAGTAGAAGGCAATGGAGCCTTCACAGATGAACGAGCAGTAACGGTGGCACTGATCGGGTTTCGAGTTCTCGGCCAGCGGGCAGCCAAGTTTCTTAAGTAAACCACAGATCTCACGCGTACCCCAGAGCCAAGTTAGCACGCTCATGGTTCCAGTCACAGAGCTCGGGAAGGTCCGGTTGAAGGCACCATTCGGCCGACCGCTGAAACCGAGGCTGGCGTGGCTGGCATGGTGAATCAGCGACCAGCACACGCAGCTAACGCCTGAGTGCTGGCAAACGTTCCCTCGGCTCAAAGGGAAACCACGCAACTGAAAGCATGACTGGTGCAGATCTGGTGGGAGGGGACCAGCGGCCTGGACCTTTGACAAGAATGACGTTGTGTGCCAAATTCCAATTGCTTGGAGGCCGGCTATGCCTTGAGGCGTTTCCTCTTTCTCAATTGCCTTTCTATATCAGCACCTCCACTGAACCGTGCAGCACGCGATCTGCACGCAGATTCACATGCCAATATAGGTGCGCTGTCTCCTTGGTGCATGACATGTGAAGACGCAGCTCTCAACCCCAGATTTCACGAATGGTGGTGCTAAGCCAAAATCGATGTCCCCGCATTACCTCGGTTGTCGAAAGCAGTATGGCGTGCACGTGGCCAGAACGTTGTTTTGAGAAGCATCCACGCATCATGAAGGGATGGGACCGGTCTGTGAGTCAATGGGACGGTGACTCAAACCTTCTCTGAAACCTCTCAAGGACGAAGTGCATGACATCTCTCGAACAAACACTGTGTATTTGTCGTCCACAACTCCGGTTATCCGGAAAAGGGTTGATTTATCCGATATTTGCTGAGAGGATCGGATGGACTAGAGACGAGCTTCATCATGAGTCCAGCACGTACAATTACAGTTACAAATACACTAATGGTAGCCTTTGAAAAGCGCATACACATGAACTGCAGTGACTGCCGCAACGCCTCGAGAGCACAACCACCAGTTCCCATTAAATGAGATCCCTTGCGTCGGTCCAACTGAATCCAATGTTTGCCTCGCAGCGCAGTAGCACAACGTGATCCTCAGGCTCCAGTCTATTAAGCTGACGATCTGGGGAAAGCCCAAACAACATCGTTGGGCAAGGAAAAGCTTGGTCACTATTCGTCGATACATGCCAACATGGTCCTGCCTCTGTTTGCTCCTGACGAACATGTCCATCTCCGAAAACCTCGCAGCCCGGATATCCTCAAGGTGGTATTCTGGATTCCGAGGACTCGCGTTGTATGCAGGCTCAGCCGGTGCACATCGTAACCTTCTAAGAATCGACCAGCGCAGCTCTCGCAATAAGCTTCCGGAGCTGACACTCTGAAACCTTCCGGGCCTGCTTTCCGAAAGTAGCTCTACAAGTAGCTCTGGACGGGATATCCAACAGGTTCGGTTCTTCTCGTCGGTGAAAATGCACTCGCGGTCGAATGCCTCTGAGCTGTACGCATAGTGTACGAATCGTGAGTAAAAGGCGGGGGTTAGGATGCGGATTTCGATTTCCTTGGCTGTATCTCCTCTAGCAGGCCGGGTGAAAATGATGTTGGATTTCGGGACTTCAGGTATTGCAGTCCAGAGAATGATGCGGAAATCATTTTGAGCTGTATTGACCAGATAGTTTAAGTAATCATGGAATATATGCTGAATTACACTTGAATAGTTAGCACACGATACGTAGATCATCGTTCGTTGCACTTACACCTCCGATGATGTTGGAAGTCGACCCAGGCTGGGCCCAAGGACTTCCGGTCGGAACCAGACGTTGAGACCTCGTTTATAGAATAAAGCGAAAGCCTCCTTTAAGATGCGTGGAAAGGTTACAAGACCAACCCACCACCACTTCACTATGAACCACGCTGCGCCGAGTACACCAAATTCGAGGGGATCCAGAGGAGTTCCAACGCACTTGAGACGAGCAACGACCTTTGCATGATCTTTAGAGGATTTGAGAGTGATTGTATTGTCAATCATAGGCTTGTCGTAACCTGCGTAGGGGAATGGGTTTTGGGCTCTGAGCGCGTACGAGCCTCTGCGTGAGTTGAAGGGTGATACATGAAAATCCTTCATCCAATGGTCTGTGAATCGTGATTTGGAGCTGGCTAAGATTTCTGGGCTGATTTCTGATCCAGCGTCCATCTCTGGTGTGGTCTCTGGGGTTTGCGGAGGGCTCGACGTGCCCGTGCCGTCCAACAAGTAGATCCGTCGCTCACCAAAAGTGTTGTTGACTTCGAGTATCATTTTCTTGAGTCGATGCTCCTGATCATAGACATACCAGAACGATACAGGGTTGAACGAGTATCCAAAAAAGCGCGGTGCAGTGACAAGATAAGCATATGACCACTCCTTATCGTCCACGTTCTGCTCCCTCATGAAGATCTGAAGCTTTCCATAGAATCCAGCGCTACCATTTCCTCTTGAGAGGTAGTCACCAGCTCGGACACGAAGCCACCAGTTTCCCAAGTGTTGGTCTGTTCCTGTTGCCACATCGCGTCCGTCTGCGGTTACGCCACCAGGTATGATCGGGAATCCGCATTGTAGATACGAGTATTCGAAGGCGTGCGATTTCGGAAAGATGCGTGCGTGTTTTGTCTCACAAGGGAAGATTTTGGCTCTCGGATGCTGGACGTTCCAATTTCTGATGTCTTCAGGCAGATCATTCGCTTTGGTGTTGTTGCTAAGAGTGCGCCAGGATCTTAGTCTCAGGAAAGCAAGTGGGACTATGATGAGAGCAAGGGCTACTGTTGAAGACCCCACCGCAGCCGCAGAGGCATCCCACGTTTTGTACAGAAACAACATGAACTCTTTTCTTGCTAGTAAGGCCGCTGCAACACCAAAGACCGCACAATCCGTCCCGAGTTGGCGATCTCCAAAAGACAATCGTGCACCAGCGCCGAGCGCCCAGGTGGCGAGGAGGGTAAACATCAGCGCGTAACACCGCAAACACAAGCAAAACTAAGAGGAGGGGACAGAAGGAATGACAAGGGCCCTAGAGGCCACACACTGCGCGCAATATGGACTGGATATTGTTGGTAGAGCAAAGGTAGAAAAGTTCTCGAGACGTACTGCCAACCTTGATATGCGCTAAACCGTTTCTTCTCTGTCTATGCATGGCTCCATGGCGCCGTCGCCTTGCGGATGGATCGCGTCTGCCACGCGATTTCAGAGGTTTTTAATATGTCGCCGCTTCTCTTTGTGCCTATTTCGCATTAAGTGGAGTCCTCCTTGTTGAGTATTTGCATTCCGTACCACAAATGACGGTGCTGCCGCTCGTCGGCGAGACGGACGTCATCCCATGGAACGGAGTCGGCGTCCAGCTAGCGAATCACAGGTGTGGTCAAAGCCCCTGGAGATCGAGACACTCAGGCGGACCTACCTTCCCAGCTCCACGGACATGGCCTCTCGGTCTAATCCAGACTTACGATTGCTGAATTGCGCTCAGACTGGGCCACTACTGAATGTTGCACAATTGGTCGATAGGTGCCACTATCATCCAGTTCGGCAGTTGAAATCTGTCGTGATTACCTCCAGCTATCCGATGAACTTGCTTTGTGTCGACTTAAGACCTTTGCCATCGTCACCAGAAACCTGTTCATGAAGTGACATGTGCTTTACGCAGCGTTCACATGTAGCATGATGCGATGTTTGATCATTGAGCGTTGCAAAACAGACATAGGGGTTGTTCTGTGCGTTGGATATGGCATGAGTATCAACTCACATTATTCTGCTGTGTCTTGTGAAGACAAATTCTATGGGACACAGAGGATGTAGCTGGCCATAATTTGTAATTAACTCATCCAATGCCGAATAATACGGTACATGATCGCCTGTGTACCAGACTGAATCGATCAATGCGAGAAAGAGTGACCTCACACGCTGGACACTTTTCACCATGTTTCTGATTGTGGAAATGCTAATTTACTCCGGGATCTGTCTACCGGAAGAGCTCTATACTGCTGCTCTGGTCCAAGCATCTAGCGACCCGAGGGATTATTTTGCACATGAAACTTGATGCAAACATTTGCAAGGCCGCCTTCAGTACATTTGTTAAAACGAGTCATATCTTTCATCGACGTTCGTGTGATTTATGTACTGTCATTGGGAGCCTTTGGTGGAGAGTTGTCGATCTGAATGGTGACCTGGCAAAAAAGTTAGTGGTTGGAATATGTATTTATCGAGTCATCAAGTTGTTCCTTGTACTTGACAGCAGGGGGATTCAACTTACCGGACCATCATTGATCAAGGCAACATCCATCATTGCAGCGAATTGGCCATTCTTAACCTTCCCCTCACCGTGTAGGGACTGTACATGTTTGAAGAAATGGTCGTATAAATTCCGAGCCTTCTCGCCACTTGCCGACTGATGGAAGTCTGGCTTGTTGCCTTTCTTGGTAGTTGCGAGCAACGTGAATTGAGAGACTGCTGTGAATCAGTAAACGATGCAGTGAACCCTCCTATGACCAAACCTACCACACAGAACCTCTCCATCAATCTCCTTCACATTGTGCTTCCAACGTCCCACAGGGTCAGTCGAATTATCGTCCCAAAGTTTGGTCTTCAAGATCTTGGCAGCCATTGACTCTACCTCCTTCTCGGTGTCATCTCTGGATACGGCGGCCAGTACCAGGATACCTTGCCCGATAGACGATATGAGCTGGCCGTCAACTGTGACCGATGCAGACTTGACTCGTTGTAGCACGGCTGTGCGAAGTCAATGGGCAGGCCGTGGATGGCTTTGCGGTAGACGTACTCCTCATGTTGGCAGGACGTAGCTTATTGTCACTTCAGAATACAACACAGTGTTCGGCTCCAGCGACAGATAAGAAATGAAGCAACTTATACGTCAACACTGCATGCATTCGATTGCCTAGATGGGCTACGATGATTATCGATTCAGAACAACGCGTGGGACGCGCTGGGGTGGGGGTGGTTTAGCGGGCTTGGCAAGACACTAGGCCGCAATCGACCCTCACTTTGGACGCATTCGACCTTCCTTGTCGCCAACGCCTCTGACAAACAATTACACCCCCATTGCGACCGAGCAAGCGTCTCGTGATCGTTGTCGCCGCCTATCGCCTCGCTTTCCCCACAACATCACGCGCACCGTACGCCTTTCCTCACACAAGCCCGCGCACGAGGCTACGCAAACACCATGGCAGCTCGCAAGCTCCAGCAGGAGATCGACAAATGCTTCAAGAAGGTCGCGGAAGGCGTCGCAACCTTCGAGAACATATACGACAAGATTATCCAGACATCGAATCCCTCACAGAAAGAGAAGCTGGAAGATCAGCTGAAGAAGGAGATCAAGAAGCTGCAGCGGTCGCGCGACCAGATCAAGACATGGGCCGCTATGAGCGAAATCAAGGACAAGAAGCCGCTCCTGGACCACAGAAAGCTGATTGAGACAGTAGGCGTCTGTCAATCGCGGGAGATTATGTCATGCTAATGCCGCGCAGCAAATGGAGAAATTCAAAGCTGTCGAGAAGGAAATGAAAACCAAGGCATATTCAAAGGAAGGATTGTCGTTAGCATCGAAGATCGACCCGAAAGACCGAGAACGAATGGAGATGGTTGAGTTCCTGCAGCATATGAACGAAGAGCTCGAGCAACAAGTGGAGAAGATTGAGGCCGATGTCGAAATCATGCACGCAGGCATGAAGAAGGGCAAGAAGTCAGATAATGCGAAAGCCGAGCGGATAGCAGAGATGGAAGAGACAGCAGAGCGGCATAAGTGGCATCAAAGCAAGCTGGATCTGCTGCAGCGGGCCTTGGAGAACAGCAATGTCGACACAGAACAGGTCAAGGAGATCGAGGACAGCATCAAGTACTACGTCGAGGAAAATCAGAATCCTGACTTCATGGAGGACGACACGATATACGACGAGTTCAATCTTGATGAAGAAGAGGCTATCTTCGGCTTGGGCAACGAGGCGGATCGGGTCTCATCCCAAGACACACAGTCAGTCGCAGAAGAACCCGAATCAGAATCACGCCCGACCGTCGCGAAAGCAAAATCCAGCGAAGCGGCAGGCGCACGACGGCCTTCGACGCAGCTCAAATCACCGTTGCCAGTATTGGCGACTCTACATACGCCCTTACCCGGCTCATCAAATACAGCAGCGAGCTCTATGAAACCAGCGCCAATCCCGACACGGACGCCTGGAGAGCCTCTGAAATATGCTTCCGCCGCCGCTGCTGCGGCTGCGAGTGATAAGAACGGTGTAGGAATAGCACCCTTACCACCGCCACCAGGGCTAGTCTCAAACCTTGCAACGGGACGTTCCAGTGCAGCTGCCTCCCCTGCAATCACGAACGCTCAGCCAGTATCCCGTGCACAACCGCCTGCTGAAGCTCCAGCGCCGCAACAACCCTCAAAGTCTCCAGCTGCAACACCAAGTGTACCGGTAACGCCAGCACCAGAAAAGCAAATATTGTCCCGCGCCGCATCAACTGAGGATAGCAAGGGTGCAAGCAGGAAGAAGGTACCAGTCCCAGAACCTGCAGAGGAGGAGGACGAGTCACAAACACCTACGCCACCCCTTACCAACGGTGAATCGCATGCCGAGGATGAAGAAGAAGAGTCGGTCTACCACCTGCCTTCAAGCTTGCAAGATCTGCTTGACTCGTTTGAGGCAACGAAGAATGATATTCGCACGTCTGCAACAAAACCACCGGATGAGCGAATGCTCGTGGCCTCGATGGCGACTGCCCCTGACGCGGCCGATACAGAGGCCCCACGTCATTACCGTCCACAAAATCCCTATCCCTTCACGCCCTCGCATTATCCCCAGGAGCCTTTAGCGATATTTGACGACCCTCGCCTGTATTCGCGCATCGAGACAGATGCCCTCTTCTATGCTTTCTACTATCGCCAAAATACGTACCAGCAATATCTAGCTGCGAAAGCACTCAAGTCACAGAGCTGGAGATTCCACAAGCAGTACCAAACATGGTTTCAGCGCCATGAGGAACCAAAGGCAATCACGGAAGATTACGAGCAGGGGACGTACAGGTTCTTCGACTATGAGAGTACATGGTTAGTCCTTGCTGATATGAAGAGAATCGATCTGATCGAGTCGCTATCAACGAGTACCATCGCTTGTGCGTGTGCATCAACTCAATTGAGGAGCGCGCCTACTCCAAGAATATATGGTAGTGTTGATAGCGGTGACCTTGGAGATCGATACTCTTCTTACACGACTTTTGATCGATTGCTAATTCTTGGCAGGATGAACCGGAGGAAGGCAGACTTCCGATTTGCCTATAAGTTCCTGGAGGATGATCTATGATCAAGTTGTCACTCACTACGAAGCAGTTCTGCTATGGTTACGACGGTGTCGCTCTGTATTGAGTATATGTAGTTCTGGAACGTGGCCCCCGATGTGGAACATATGGTTCGCTCCCAGCCATGTAATTCTCATGCGCAGTATTTGCATAATGCACATGACAACGCAGGATAATTCATCAGGCGAAGGTCGCCAATTTCGAAATTCTGAAAGGTCTGATCGATGTTCGGAACCATATAGTATTGTTTCCCTGAGCCCGTGGCGACGTTCAGTGATTGAGCATGGACGAAGCAAGTCCAGCAGGTAGGAATCAAGCACAATTGGCTTGATCTAGCGTCCTCTTTCATACTAAGGACCTACGAACATGACTTCAAAAGGAGCCTGAGACGTGACGCATCATTGGCCGGCCATACCTTATATTTATTGAGGCAAGATGACCGTACTCGTGTTAGTCTGGTTTATCTCGTACTGCCCGAGTGTTTGGGTTCCATTACGAAACTTGTATATTTCATCGGCAGTTGAGTGAGATCTCAACTGTCTTATTCAGTCTATATTGTAGTATTCGAAAACCGCGGTTACCATGGGCTTTCAGCACTTCCTGATGCCCTGGCAACGCCCACGTGCATTACCACAACTCGCCGAGTCAGGTAGGCGTGAATGTTGGCACATGCTGACCTTCTTTGGGCTAATGATGAAGCAGGCATTTGAACTATGTTACAGTCAAGATGTCTATCGTCGCCCAATGTAACAGCGATCGTTTAGTTTGGCACATGGCAATACACGATACCTGCATTGGGTGCCATATGCGAAGAGACGACTGCAGTGGTCCGCGCCGCGCGGTCCATCGTCTAGAATTCATCAACGAATGCAGGTTGACTGGTGTGGAAACCCTGAACGGGTTGTTGAGGTTCACAACTGCACCTGTCAGATATAGCGCCATCTTGACCGAACAGTGGAGCCATAAATCAAGCGTATTCCGCTGTGGTGAGCCTGCTCTCGGCATGTTGGTGTGAAGAGACTTTTTTGGGGTAACTCCAATAAGTTGAATGGCGCTCAAAGTCGGTTTCGAGGAGGACCTTCAGTAAATCGGTATCAGTACTCTCATATCTGACTAGAAGCGATTGACGGTTGAACGAACGCCTTCTCGCCATAACCTTGCATTCCTACACAATAAGTGATCATGTATAGAGCATGCGTCAGCCTGTCAAACGCAAGCAGGAATTGTTTATGGTTCGGATGCCCCCATCACGAGCTGATTCCCTTTCCGTGAGGAACTCGAGGTCAAAATAACGCTACTTTGCTAGAATGTTGTAGGCCGTCACCAGTGCCGTGAGGCCCTAGGGAAGTTGTCACATGCGGGTAGTCGTGAAACTACTGAAGCCTATGACGTGGGAGACAGGGACGCAGGAATTCACTAGCGCCACACATGCATTTGGATCAGGCAACGCAACTGCGGTTAAGCCTCTTCATCTCTCAGCAACCTATTGTTGCTTCTACCCATACCCTGCTCTTCCGTCTCTTGCCACCGTTGTGACTCATGTCGTATAAACCTCATATATATCAATACTCGACTGATCTACCCTTGCAATAATTGCAGTACCTGCGATCCCCGCATTCATACCGTCCAACCAACCCAACCCGTTCTGTGTGCGTTCGACAGCATACACCACCCTACATTCAGAGACCCACGTTTCAGAGCCACACGACTGCATCTACCATGCGCGACCTCCGCAAACAGGCTCTCGAGAGCCATAAGACCATGTCACGCAAAGCGCGATCGAAGATCGCTTCTGGCGCCTCCTCTGTAGCTGGTTCGCGTACAGCAAGTCGCACCGCAAGTCGTGCACCTTCAGACGACGGAGACGACGGTTATCTCAGTGATGATACAGCCTGGAGGTGAGTCGTGACCTTTCCCACAACTTTTTTGTCACTGCTCCACATGGCGATCCACAGAGTGACATCATTACCCGCGATGCGCTAACGCCTGGATAACAGCACCAACTCCATCGACGAGATACTCAATGGCGAAGATATACACATATCAGAAGAGCAATGGAAGTCAGAGCTCCATGTTCGCATTGAACAAATCACAAACCTGAAGCGCAGCACCACAGAGGGTCGTACAGAGAGCTTGGCTGCCTATGCACATATTCTGATGGCACGCTACGCCAATGAAGAGATCGAGCCGCACATTAAGGAACTGCTTCCATCGATGCTTCGGAGTGTCAGACAAGAAACTACGGAGCGCGAAGCCGTGAAGGCATTGAAAGGTGGGATACAATATGTAGACCAATCACGCATCACTAACGCCCCGCAGCCCTTGCCGCGACTATCGTGACACTTGACACAGGCGACATTTACGAGGATGTCTCGGGCGAGCTGAAACGAGCGATCCAGTCGGAGTCTGTCGAGGTCCAGGTCAACGCGATTCATTGCCTCGGACTAGCCGCCTTCTTCGGCGGGGCCGGCGAAGACGAGATTAAAGACATCATGACGATTTTCCTTGAAATAGTCGAGTCGGACGGGGCATCTGTTGATGCCCAGGACAACGGCACCATTGTCACCGCAGCTCTTGAAAGCTGGGGCCTGCTCGCCACAGGCATTGATGATCTAGAGGAAGAGACTGAAGCGGCAGTCGAAGCATTTGTAGATCAGCTCGAGAGTTCCGATGCTAGCGTGCAGATCGCTGCAGGAGAGAACATCGCATTGCTCTATGAGAAGTCCTTCACAGCCCAAGAAGAAGACGAGGAGATCGAGGAGCGGCCAGAAGACGAAGACGATCCCGAATACACCAAGGGTGGCGAAAAACTGGTTAAACGCTACCAGGTATACCGCAATCAGCCAAAGCTATTGCACATCTTGGACGAACTGGCAACCGTGTCTTCTCGCAGGATCTCGAAGAAGGACCGCAAGACATTACATTCTTCTTTCACAGATGTCCGCAATTCCGTCGAGAAGCCATCACGCGGGCCTGGATATTCAACAGCGATCGATCAAGAGAGCGGACGAGCATATGGTGCCGGTCGCATGAAGGTCAGGATCAATCGCAATCTCGAAGTCAGGATCGACAAGTGGTGGAAGCTTCTCAGACTGAACTCTATACGGCGAACACTCCAGGGAGGTTTTGCGTATCACTACGAGCATAACCACATTGTGTCGTCATCTCTGCCATTCTCTATGGGTAGAGGCAAGAGCTGGTGAACGATGTCACATGGTTGCGCGGCCTAGCATTTTTCATTGTTTTCCCTCGAATTGGCATAGATACCTGGTTCGCGTTGGCGCTCTCGATTTTCCCTTCTGGACCGATTGAGAAGACGCATCAACAAATGTAGAAGTGATTCTTGATAGCAATAGCATGCACCGCCCTAAGAAGCTTCAGAAGGCTTGCTGTGGCTGAATCGCGTAAGCTCCCAGCGTGCCCCGCATGGCCCCTCTACAGACAAGCAGTTGCCGATAGTGACCATCGCAGTCAATCTTGTATGCACGATAGCAAGCCCTGCTCATATGAAAAAATGATCAATCCGGGTCTAGCACGAGGCATCGTTTACTGCTCCGTTCAAATTTGTGACGCAAGGTTGCACTGGCTGGCAGGCAACTAACCCTTGGCGCGTCGGCGGGTGTACAGCTTCGAGAACTTTCTGGTAGCTTTTGCTCAAGCTTATTTCTCACCGCGACCCTTGACATACAACACACCTAATAAGCTCGCTGCTACAACTCACATTGTCCATTCGTACACGTGAAGCTTCCACACCACTCACCCGCAAGATCCTAGCAACCATGGCTGATAGTAAGCTGCTGTCGTCCCTCCTGCTTTGCGCACGTACTGACAGATTGCAGAGCGCACCCGTTGCTTCTTCGACATCGCTATTGGCGATGTCAAGGCTGGCCGCATTGCTTTCGAACTGGTAAGTCAATTGCCCGCGCGTTTAGTACGTCGCCTGCTAAGAAAGCCACAGTACAACGATATCGTCCCCAAGACCGCAGAGAACTTCCGCGCGCTATGCACCGGCGAGAAAGGCCCCGGCAAGACTGGCAAGCCTCTTCACTACAAGGGCTCCGGCTTCCACCGTGTCATCAAGGGTTTCATGATCCAGGGTGGTGATTTCACAGCAGGCAATGGTACAGGTGGCGAGAGCATCTACGGCGAGAAGTTTGAGGATGAGAACTTTGAGAAGATCCACGACAGACCATTTCTGCTGAGCATGGCGAACGCTGGACCTGGTGGGTGGCTGCGATAGCCGATTGCAGACCGCTGCTAACACAGTACAGGCACCAATGGGTCACAATTCTTTATTACCACTGTGCCCACACCGCATCTTGACAAGAAGCACGTCGTGTATGGCGAGGTCATCAATGGAAAGAGCATCGTTCGGCAGATTGAGAACCTGAAGACTCAGAGTGGCGACAAGCCATGGCAGGATGCTACGATTATTGGTACGACAAACGTCATGTCAATGCATATCCGATAACTAACAAGAGAATAGACTGCGGCGAGCTCACAGGCGACGATTATGCCAAGGCAACCGACAAGACCCCCGACGTCACAGGTGACCCGTACGAGGACTTCCCCGAGGATCAGAAGCCTGGCGAGGAAGAATGGGAAGGTGCTCAGATTCTGAAGATTGCAACAGAACTGAAGGACATGGGCAATGCTGCTTTCAAGAAGCAGGAGCTCCATCTCGGAATCACAAAATACCAAAAAGCACTCCGCTACCTACACGAGTATCCCGCGCCCCAAGACAACGATCCCGCGGATCTATGGAAGAGTCTCCAGGCGCTGAAGATCACAGTCTACTCCAACCTTGCTCTTCTCCAGAACAAGACGAGCCAGTTCAACGAGGCTGCTGACAGCGCGACCAAGGCGCTCGAGATTGAGGGCATCACAGAGAAAGACCTGGCCAAGGCATACTTCAGGAGAGCGCAGGCGAAGATTGGCAAGAAGAACGAGGATGATGCGTTGGCAGATCTGAATGAGGCCATCAAGTACGCACCAGGCGATGCCGCGATTGTGAAGGAGCTGGACGTTGTCAAGAAGAAGGTCCAGGCCAGGAAAGAGAAAGAGAAGAAGGCGTACGCGAATGCGTTCAACTTTTAGGTTAGACGTTGGGGAAAGCGTGAAACAAAGTGCGCGGGCACATAACATGATAGAGAAAAGAATAATGACGACTACATGACTCGATAGGGTCGGACCTCAGCTTCCACTGTACGCAACTAAACCCTGTGTGTTTTGATGATGCTTATTCTGTAGGAAAGTGGGCGCGAAGGATCGTAGAAGCCATAAGACTCCACTTGACATTTCCCCACAGCACCTGTGCCCACAGGGCTGGACGCCTCAATCGCAGCCTCAATTTCCCGGATCGAGTTTTGAAGGCAACAGGCTGCTCATTTATATGTGGGCGAACGTACCTCTTCCCCTGGATTTTCTCCCCTGTTATCATTCCAAGATACATGTGATCTGATCAAACGAAACGTCGTTCAGTATATTTCCACACATCGACCAACCCGCTCGTAAGTCCTCTTTGGGCTTCCTGTAACAACATCCAACGCACAGCCACTCTCGTTCCAACATGGCCACACAATACGCGCCCGTTGGCCAACAAGAAATCAACACTTCCTACCCACCACAACACGGTAAGCTCTCGTCGATACCATGACCGCGTGTGTCCCGGATCCAGTCCTGAGGCTGACACATGACCTCAGCGCCCATGACCATGCACCCTCAACCCCAAGATGGCATGGCATGGCACTCGCAAATTGCCGAGTCGGACGAGGAGGTCAAGAGCGAGCGTCGGGACTGTTGGGGGTGCAATGGGTGCTGTACCATTCCGTCGCGGCCGAGTTGTAGCTGTGAAAAGGGGTGTTGGGATTGGACTGACAGGTGGTGCGGGTGGAGTGATCGGTGGATGAATGTTTGTTTTCTGTTCAGGTAATGGGACGACTTGGCAAGGGTGAAGAGAGCATGGGGAAAGGGCCATGAGTAGGCCGGGTTTTAGGTGGAAGTAGTCAGAATTGTAGATTTATTCCAAAAGAATGGCTTTTATGGATTACGCTGTACATCGCTTTGTGGACGTAGGTCCACTGCCCGTGGTCCATGATTTTGTGTCTGCAGAGCCCGTTGTGCACTGGCTGCTACTGTTCCTGGTGCATTGGTCTGCAATACTAACCGAAGCTGCGGGATTCTCAATAGCTCCTACAGCCATCTGAAATGCAGGCTGTAGTACTCCAAGCTGCGCCAGACTTGAAGGTACTTTGCTCGTGAATCTTAGGCTTCAGATATGTGGCTGCATGGTCAGTCACTGTGTTTTGGTAGAGCACAGATGTGATAAGCTTTGACAAGCTTTCTAGTCAGCGCTTGGTGGGGTGGTACAGATGAAGCTCTGACCTCGTGACTAGTCGCTGTATTTGTGTTGATGCAGTAGTTGCTTTGACAATTGTCAGTCATCATCACGAGGCCTCGTAGCATGTGGCAGGTGTGAACATGAGAACAATTGTGATGCATCAAGTTGTGGTCACTGGCCGACTGAGAAGGCGTCTTGATTGGCTTGGTGTACAAGTGTGTCAGGTCTTCTGACACGGTTACGGGGCAGACCCGGCAGAGTAACAGTACATGTTTGTTGGAGGGAAGACATTGGTAACGTGACGAGAAGCGCCGTTGGACGCCACCGTGTCAGAACGGAATTACTACGGGTTAACTGTGAGCGAACAAAAAGCAATCTTGGCGTGTGTAGGAGGTACTTGAAACTTGGTTCATAACGGCGTGCCGCTGCACAGCGTAAACACTATCAAACGGCAGGGCGGAACGCGTCATTAGAGTGCTCGAAAAGAGGAAGGCACGGAGGGGTTAGTGTTGTGTGCCTGGATAGGAGGGATCGACAAGATAGAGGGGCGACGTCATTTGGGGCACGTGGATGCAATTCGACTGAAGAGGCCCAACGCTTTGCTTGTGCCAGGCGACGATAAGCCTGAAGAATTTGCACGCTGTCAAAAGTTGAGTGCACTGCACACGACGCTGCACCTCGCCCTGTGTACAAGCGCCCGCTGTCAAGCTTTTGCGTGTCGAGACCGTCTCGTCTTGTGTCGTATCGCCTTGTGGCCCGCCCGAGGCGTGTCCAGTCAGTCGGCCAGGGTCCAGCTTGAGTGTGCGTGGTGAACCCACTTCGGCGCCATCCTGGGAAGGGCATCGGCCTTGGAGAACAATTCGACCGCGGTGACGGCATTGATCGCGGCGCATAACATCACAACACTGCACGACTGCCAGTCCGCCATCTGCGCACCCGCTGCCAACACCCCGCACACACACACACACACACACACACACACACACACACACACACAAACACACTCACTCACTCACTCACACTTGGATCGACGGCCCCGCCTTTCACGTCGACACCCGCAGCACCAACACCATGTCTCCGCAACAGCCTGCCCCGCGGTCGCCTGGCGCGCCCCTGGCGCAGCTGGCGGACGACACGCACGCAGCCGCGGGTGAAGGTGAGGGCATTCTGGCCAAAGGGAAGAAACTGCTCGGACTGGCCGGACAGCAGGAGGGGATTGGACAGGCTGAGAAGGACGCCTTTGCCCTGGCCGAAGAGGTTGCCTCGACACGAACTCTATCGCCCACGGCAACCCCGCCCATTGCTGCCGTCTCTGCCTCGACAATGACATCGGCCCCTTCGTTGCTCCCCTCTCCGCCCCTCACGGCGTCAGCGTTCGACCGGAGAGCGTCTCCCCGCGGCAGCCCGCGCATTGCGCCCATTGGCATCGGGGCGTCGCCCAACCGCCGCAGCGTCCACCGCACGTCGTCGCCGGGGCTGCACTCGCCGGCGTCGTCGCAGATCTTCGAGCGCAACGTGCAGGAGCCTGAGCTGTCGCCGGCCATCCCTAACCACGTCAAGACCGAGGACATGATTCCGCCCGCGCTGGACGCGTCGGCGCTGGCCATCACCGACGACCACCTCAGCCCGGAGAAGGTTGAGATTGTCACACACTCAGCACACCAGGCGGCGGCGGCGACCGTGTCAGCCAGCATGGCCGACTCGGTCTACTCACCGTCGCTGGCGGCCGACGAGTCTGTTGTGTCGGGGCACACGAGCATGAGCGAGGCGACCGAGGCAGCGACCAACTATGGGTCCTTGGACACGGAAGACGTCAAGCGGCTCAGCTTCATCTCATTTGCCGATGTGGTGCAGGCTGAGCATGTGGAGAATGATCGCGAGACGTTTGGGCCGGCCGAGGGCATGCAGTTTATGAGCCTCAACTCGACGTCGGCCAAGCGCTCGCCGTCCCCCCCGGTGGGCTCGCGGTTGGCATCGCAATCGCAATCGCAATCGCGGGGCGTGGCAGCGTCAGCGTCAGCAGCAACGTCGCCTCTGACGAGCGGTGCACCCTCGGAAAAGGGGGTTGAGCAGGCGCGCACACGGTCGCCAGGCAGCCCGTCGGCATCACACGTTGCCCACAACAAGGCGCCGCTAAACGAGGAGCTGCCGCTGCAGGTGGAGACGATGCGGCAGGCGATGTGCAAGCCAGGCACGGCGGGGACCTCACCGCCGCATTCGCAGCCACTCAGTCCTGTGAGTGTCGAGGATGAGCGGCCATTTCGATGAGCAGCAGGCGTTTGATTGGCTGGGTTGGCTGGGCTGGCTGGGGCAGGGGGTCTAGGATGTGTATGCAGGGGGGGAGGCAGATTTCAGAGGGCGACACTATTTCTTGGACTTGAATTGTCATTTACAGCGCACGGCAGGAGATGGCGGTGCATGGATTTTTTTTCTTGTCTTTTCTTTTCTTGTGTTTGATTCTCTTCTTCTTCTCTTCTTCTTCTCTTCTACTTTTTGCAGATATGATATCCAAGTATGTAGCAGTGGTGAATTTACAGGATGATGCAGATGGTGTTGGGTGCGCAGGGCGTGAGTGGATGTTGTTGTGGTTGGCAAAGGCAGAGCGCAGAGTGGCAGACACAGACTCGTGAGTGAGAGACGTGCATCAGTGTACCATGCCGATTGCTGCCGCACGAGCAGCCATGCAGTCCCCAACAGGGCAGCACCGACGCCGACGCCGACGCCGACGGGCTAGAGCTGCAGGTAGATGACGGCGGCATCGCAACCCAACGCGGGCAGGGCTGGTGTAGCTGCTGAGTAGGGAGGTAGATTGTTACACGGTTACAGAGTGTGGCAGTCAACGCCCAGGCCGTCAGGGCTAGTGCTCAGTGCTCAGTGCTCAGTGCTTAGGTAGTCAGGCACCAGGGCGGGCGGGCCAGAGCAGACAGCAAATGGACGTCGAGCCCAAGAGCAGACATGACTAATCAGCAGTCGAGACTCGAGAGCAGGCACGCAGTCATGGTGATGGATCATGGCCGATGAATGGCAGGCAGGCAGGCAGGCAGGGCAGGCAGGACAGATGGGCAGAGGACAGAGGATACTAGATAGGCACACCGTAGCATGGGCATGGGCCATGGCACATGGTATGCAGGTATGGCAGGTATGGCAGGTATGCAGGTATGGTAGCCTGTAGGTAGGCAGGTAACAGGGCAGCAGGCAGGGTTCCGCCGGCAGGCTGCCAGGCTGGCCAGCGCTGCCCGCCGCGACCAAGACACTGTCCCGCTGCAATAATGCGCCACACGGCCGCGAGCTGGAACTCGGGCACTCTCTGCACTCTGCCCTCTGCCCTCTGTCCTCTGCGCCCTGCCCTCGCCCTCGTCCGTCTACGCGCTGCTCCCGGCCCCGTCGCTGCCCTCTGCGCCCTGCCCTCCGCATTCTGCCCTCCCCCACAACGTCCATGAGACGTCCATGAGCGCGTCGCCCGTCGCCGCGGCCTCTCGCTCGGCCACCCCGTCCAGCCTGCACTGCTGCGCCCAGCGTCTGCTCCCTCGTGCTCCAGCATGGATCCGCGCTCCAGTAGTGCCAGTCGCCGCCTCCGCGACCGAAGCCTGACCACGGCCAGCCCGCACCGCGACGACGACTTCGAGTACGCCACCTTCACAACCTCCATCACCACCTCCACCGGCACCACCACCAGCACCCAGAGCCGCTCCATCCGCGCCGTCACCCCCGACCACCCCGCCGACCCCTCGCCCGTCCTGTACGCCTCGCCGCCCCAGTCGCCGCGCTCCCACGCAGCCGGCCCCAGCAGTGCCACCACCACCACCACCACCACCACCACCACCACCACAAGAGACCACCCCCGTGACAACAGCAGCCGCCCGCGCACCCGCACCCTCGAGGAGCGCAGCACCCGCGACCGCTCGCCCAGCAAGCTCTCCCTCAACTCGCGCCACCGCATTCAGAGTCTCGAGGAGGGCCTGGTCAGCAGCATCGGACACATTTCCACCATTCCCGCCCCCGCCCCCCCGACCTTGCCTCGTGTCGCCAGCAGCAGCACCCCTCGCCGCCCTAAGCAGCAGCAGCAGCAGCAGCAGCACGACCACCACCAACAACACGACTACCACCATGACCACCACCACCACGCTCACCAGACACAGCACCATGCTTCGGCCCCCCCACCGCCACCGCACCTGCCCGCGTCACAGCAGCAGCAGCAGCAGCAACAACAACAACAACAACAACAACAACAACACCCCGTTCCTGCAAATTCAACCTACCCCGAATCCTGGGTCGCCCCCGTTCCTGCCGCCGATGTTCGCAAGCTCAAGAGCCTGATGCGCACCACCTGTGGTAGAATGCAGGGTCTGCTGGCCTTCCGCCGCGGCGAGTCTAATGCCTGGGCCCTCTCGTACTGCTTCATCAACGACGAGGCCGGCAGCCTGCTCTACGAGCCGCAAAAGGAGAACACGTACACTCGCACCCTGATCCCGGACCTGCGCGGCTGCCACGTCAAGAGCGCCTACGACGGCGAGGCTTTCACCGCATACCTGCACGTCACCGTCCACAACTCAAAGCTCGAGGTCCACCTGCGCCCTCCGACACAGGACGAGTTCGACTCGTGGTTCGCCGCGCTGCTGTGCTGGCAGCCCATGCGTCCAAAGGGAATCCAAAACCGCATGGCCAAGCCCCAGACTCCTGTTGTCATGGAGCGTCGCTTGGCAGACAGCAGACGTCACTCCGAGGTGTCATTGCTCAAGGAAGCACCAAAGAAAGAGGCGCCCATCATCAAAGTCGGCAAGATGATCTACTGGGACACAAGTGTTACGTACAGTAACACAGGCACCCCCAAATCCAGCGCAGGGAGACCGCAGGCCTACCGCGTCCAAAGTCACGGCTCGCGCCGCTGGCGACGTGTCTCTTGTACCTTGCGTGAAAATGGCGAGCTCAAGCTGTACTCCGACACCGATGTCACCCTCGTATCCACGGTCCAGCTCTCTCAGCTGTCGCGCTGCGCCGTCCAGCGACTCGATCCCTCGGTCCTCGACAACGATTTCTGCATAGCCGTCTACCCGCAATACACCGCTGCCTCCTCTTCCATACCACTGCTACGTCCCGTCTTCCTGTCGCTCGAGTCCCGCGTCTTGTACGAGGTCTGGATAGTACTTTTGCGCGCATTCACCGTCCCCCAATTGTACGGCCCCAAATCAGACGCCCTCAACGACCAAGGCCCTCTTTCGCCGTCGTTCGAAACCCAAGACATGTTCCGCATGGAAAAGTCTCTGTACGTCAAGGTCATCGAGGCTCGCCTCGTGCCCCCTGTAAGTCCAAAGGTCGCGCCTGGCGCTGGCGAGGGCACAACTCCTATACGTCCGACATCATCTGCCACAACAAACCCGGGAGGATATCTGATCGAAGTATTGTTGGACGGCGAAACTCGCGCTCGCACAACCGTCAAAAACGAAGGCAACACGCCGTTTTGGAGAGAAGAATTCGACTTTTTAGATCTACCGGCTCTGCACACTGCCTCTTTGTTGTTGAAGAAACGGCCACCGAGCTACGTCCGCAACGAGAAGAACATGTTTGAGAACCCAGGCGGCGACAATCCGTATGTCGCCGAAGGTGGCTATGCTGGCATTTCGTTTGATCAGACACTCGGTAAGACAGACATCTATCTCGACGACCTGGGGCCAAACCAGGAGGTGGAGAAGTGGTGGCCGCTCGTCAACATGTACGGCAACAGCGTAGGCGAGGTCCTTGTGCGGGTGAGCAGCGAGGAGTGTGCCATCTTGATGGCTCGCGACTACTACCCATTGTCTGAGCTCCTCCATCGTTTCTCAAATAGCTTGACACTGCAGATTGCCCACATGGTGCCCAACGAGCTCAGGAAGTTGTCCGAGTATCTGCTGAACATCTTCCAAGTTTCGGGAGCGGCTGCGGACTGGCTGTGCGCACTTGTCGAGGAGGAGATTGACGGAACCCTAAAGGATTCGCCTGCGAGTCGACTGCGGTTTAGCAAGAGACTTGGCTCCAGTGATTCCAACGAGTCATCGCTCGGGGCTTTTGGCTCTGCCAGCGACCGAGAAGTGTTTGTACGTGACATGGGCGTCAACGCCAAGCTGGAGGCTAATCTGCTCTTTCGCGGCAACACTTTGCTTACCAAGTCACTGGATCTGCACATGAAACGTCTGGGCAAGGAATATCTGGAGGAGACGCTGAGCGACAAGTTACGAGAGATCAACGAAAAGGACCCAGACTGTGAGGTCGATCCCAACCGAGTCTCCTCTCAGCATGAGCTGGATCGCAACTGGAGGCGTCTTATCAACTGCACCGAGGAAGTCTGGCGTGCCATATACAATTCTGTACAGAGATGTCCGCAAGAGCTGAGGGTCATTTTCAGACACATCAAAGCATGCGCCGAGGATCGATACGGTGACTTTCTGCGCACGGTCAAGTACAGCAGTGTCTCCGGCTTTCTTTTCCTACGATTCTTCGTTCCTGCAGTGTTGAACCCCAAGCTGTTTGGCCTGCTGAAAGGTACGTCTTGCTGACCTCCTAGCAGCTCCGCTTTCTGACTTCTCGCAGATCATCCCAAGGCGAAGGCTCGAAGAACCTTTACACTGATCGCAAAATCACTCCAGGGACTAGCGAACATGTCGTCTTTTGGTACCAAAGAAGCTTGGATGGAGCCCATGAACGCATTCCTCACTTCTCATCGACAAGAGTTCAAGAAGTATCTGGATGACATATGCTCAATCTCGACCTCCACATCGCCAGCGCCCACGATCCCGCCATCCTACAGCACGCCCATTGCCATCTTGCATCGTCTGCCTCCGACATTCAAGGAAGGTTTCCCATCGTTGCCATATCTCATCGACCACTCGCGTAATTTCGCAATGCTCATCAATCTCTGGCTCGAGAACACCACCAAGACAGCGCACGAAATCCAGGCGGGTGATGGCGATCTTCTTCGCTTCCACAACATCTGCGTATCTCTTAGTGAGCGCACAAAAGACTGCCTCAACCGAGCTGAGCCTGCTGAGCGGCCTTCCTCCTCCCTGAGTGTCAAGTGGGAGGAATTGATCGAGCAGCTGCAGGGCGCCAATCTGGACACCAACCGTGGAGCAATGACACGAAGCCGGGGCGCCATCAAAGAAGAGGAGTTGGAAGACATGCCAACGTCCCCTGGCAATGGTACCGGCAACGGAGACGATTACTCGTCGTCGTCGGCGGCGACCACTCCCATCACCATGAGACCAGCGCCAAAGTCCCATCACCATCAGAATTCGAGCATCTCCGCCTCACATGCTTCGCAAAGCTCGCTCAGGAGCAACAACTCGGCGCAGATTGTCTATGCCAATCCCTTTGCCACTCGGGCAGGATACGCACCGTCGGCGAATGAGTCCATGACCACATCCCAGTCTGCATCCGCATCCGCGAGTGCGTCGGCTTCTGCTGGAGAGGAAACACCGCCCGGCTCTAGTGACGGTCTACACATGGCGCCTGCACCATCTTACCCGCACACACATACCAACCCCTCTGGCTCGACTGGTTCACTCCAACGCAGTAACCCGGTTGCACCCATCAACACATCCCGTCCTGAGCTCATGTCACCCGACTCTCAGGCGCGCACCGTCCGTGCTGAGCCCATAAACCACAGCAAAGACACGAGCGAGAACGGGTCGATGCATGAAGATGATTACACCACTGCACTACCTGCATTCTCGGCTCAAGCACCGAAAGAGCTCAAGGAGAAGGAACGCAAGGAGCGTGGACTGCGTGGCGTTCTTCCGTTTCAGCGCAAGAAAAAGGACAAAGATCGAGAGAAGGAGAAAGACCGCGACAAGAGCAAGCATAAGGACAAGGACAAGGACAAGGACAAGGAAAAGGAAAAGGGCATTCTTGACCTTGTTGAGAAGGAGCGTCGTGGCGAGTACTCCATGGGCAGCATGCGCAGCCGCCCGGAGAAAGATAAGCGGAAAGACGACAGAGAAGAAGAGTTCTGACTACATGGCTGGTTCACCGGGACCGGGGACAAAACACGACCAGGCAAAGCAGAGACAGCGCAAGAGATCAAGCGCAGAAAGAGTGAGGGCGAATTACTTAACAGTATTTCCCGAGATGCGTGATCCGTGACACGAAAGCGGACCAGACGAAATGCGCCATCTGTACACAATGCATGCATGCAATACACTGGGACCCGCGATAGACAATGGAGCGGCGATTTGTTGGCGACGGAAAAGCTCTGCTGTGAGAATGCCACCGCCTTTGTGCGGCGTGCCGAAAAGCATGGTGGATATTTGCTTATCATACCATACCCTGGCTTCTGTTGGCTTTTTGACTTTGTTGCGTACATAGATTTGTGGGTCTGTGCCTTGAGCACATTTCATGACCGGTAGCTGCGAGGACAGCGGGAGAGGAATGTCCATGACTGTTGCTGTTGCCGTTGCTGATGCATTTTCTTGTTGGGGTGAGCGTAGCATAGCATGCCATAGCATTTTCTGATTTCAATTCAACTCGATGACTACTGTCATTCACTACAGAGGTCTTGTATTTTGGTGCAACGGTTGCTTCACCTCCATGAAACCCATACACATGCACATATATATTCATATTATTTCAGATGAACAAATAATACAAATCTGCTAATATGCTGCGTCTAAACCTTCTTCAATCGCTACCAGCACTCATTCTTCATTTCTGCTTTTTCACTTGAAACATGACTCTGTTGGATCTATTCACACAGAACGCCATCATCAAGTTGCTCCTACAATCCACGAATGGTCACCGCCCCTTCAAAAAGAAAGAGGTCAGGATAGGAAAAAAGCCGTGTGTCGTTAGACTAAGAGTATCACACCCTCAACACCCCTCTTCTGCACTTTCGTCTTTGTGAGGTCCCTCCTCGCCTGCTGGTGCTGGGCCGTCGATGCACTCGGATAGCTGCCTTACTGTACAGCAAGCAGCATGGTACGCAGCGAGGGCCCTGGTCGCAACAGGCGCCACCCACCGCCAGATAGTTCTAGCGACCGCTCCGCGGACCAGGCAGTTGCTGCTGCTCAGACGGAGAGGGAGGGAGAGAGAGAGAGAGAGAGAGAGATGAAGACAGCAGTGTGCGCAATTCATTTTTCAATGCAGCTGGAGAGGAGCTTGTTGGTGAGTCTAGGGTCTTTTGAACTGGCTCGCTGTGGATGTGCAACTAGTCGATGAGGTTGGGTGGATTGGGTCAGAGTGTCGTACTGGGGCGATGAAGGGTGAGGGCTCTGTGTTTCGGGGTGAGAGGCACAGGGGATACAAATGTATCATTGTGTGTATGTGTAGTTAATTATTTTCACGGTCTGCATGTGAGAAAGTGCCTGAAGATTGAGTTAGCAAGCTACATGTCTACCCCTACATACACAATGAAATGTGTAGCTGTAGGAACTAAGACGAAGTGAAGATTAATCAAGCCAAGGCAGAGGTCTTTTCTTTGCTGTTTCTGGCTGTGGGCGTGCGATCCGGGCTTGAGCGGTGCTTGACCGGCTTGGCTTTTGCATGTCAATGTCATTCTGTTCACCGGTTAGAGAATGCACCATTCCTCCGCTGCGTAGGCACCGACTGGTTTTACACTGCGGAAAGCTGGATATGACTCGACATAATAGTACCTTGCTGGCGCAATACTGTAAGTTTCTCATTGACAACTATATGGCTGGCCACATTGGCTTTTGTTGTCCTCGGACCGTAGCTGGGACTGGTATGAGTTGTTGTTATTTATGTCAGATCCAGAGATTCGAGTATGACAACAACGTGTTGTAGAAATGCTGCCGACGTGATGCAAATATAGCCGACTTGTCATTATCCTGGAGCACTTGCGCTCGCATCATGTTTTAATGCTGCACGACTGTATGGTGATTCGAAACACAGTTCGTGGAAGTAGTTTGATTCAGGTTTCAGCTGATACTTTGACAAATCTTACAATGTGTACCTGTAGAAAGGACTCTTGTCTCCTAACATCAATAAATCATCTTCTGTGTAGCGAGCCCTGATCACCTCCTCACCATGCTCTTGAATCAGCTGGTCTCTCTTCTTGTTCTCTCTGTCATACGCCCAGCGCAGGACAAAAGTCATGGCGACAGCGGCAACGCACATTGCCAGACTGGATGCAAAGCCGGTTGTGTACTTTGGCTTCTCTCGCGCGAGGTAAATGTTGCTACCCATGATACCTCCCATATTGCCAACCGAAATGAGCAGCGCCATGCCTACAGCACGTTTCGAGCTTGGTGCCAAAGAGTTTGCGACCCATGACACGAGACACGTAAAGGGGCAGTAAAGCCCCGCAGCGACGGGGAAAAGAAATCCGTATGTGACACCTGGGTATTTTGGATGCGGGATTGCAAGCTGTGCAACAAAGCCAACGATGGCGATGCAATAGCCACCAATGATCCACGGGGAACGTTTCTGACTCAAGTCTGAACCCCAGGCCCAGATGATTGTGACGATGGCGGCAAAGACATAGATTGGAATCGTGAGAAGTTGGGCATTAGCGCTCGAATAGCCCAGACCGTTGATGACGGTCGGAACGGTTGCCGTGAATCTGTGGGTGTAAGCCAACGTTATCTTGCATGCACATGAATAACTTACCCGTAAACACCTACTGTGTTGCCCCAAAAGATGACAACGCCCGCCCAGATCTTCCAATCCGAGAGTCCGGCGATGATGTGTTGCTTGCCCATTTTGTCATCATTCGTGGCCATACCCTGCCCGCTGCCAGAGTCGTCCTGCAGCCGGCGAACCAGCAGGTCTCTTTCAGGCTGGGTGAGAAACGCTGCTGTTTCAGGACTGTCAGGAAGAATCTTCCATATAATTAGAGAAAGGGCAACAGGGATTAGGCCCTCGATCAGAAAGATCCACTGCCATCCTGCTACCCCAGCTCTTCCATCTAGTTTCTCAATCCCAAATGCTAGCAACCCGGAGAAAGCACCTGCCAGAGATGCAGCAATATAGAACACTGCCATACGCCGCTGCAGTTCAAAACGTCGATACCACAGCGTGAGCAAGAATGTAGCAGCTGGGAAAAACCCACTTTCGGTGACACCGAGGAAAAAACGACCTGCCAGAAGTCCCGAGTACGAGTTGACGAGACCCATCAAAGTCATGACAAGTCCCCACGAGAACATAAGGATTGCCATCCAATGCGAAGGGCGCATAAGTTTCAGAACGATGTTCGACGGTACCTCGAGGAGGGTGTATGGGATGAAGAAGAGCGTCACTGCCGTGTTGTATTGCAGCCCTCGTAGATTGAGGTCGACATCCATTCCAGCAATTTTCGCATTACCAACTATGATGCGTCAGTGTTGTCAAGCTACAATCGATCATGGACAGTCTCACTATTGGAACGATCGATGAATGCGACGAGATAGAGCAGCGAAAGCATAGGTACTAGCCGGTAGTCCACTTTACGCAGCACACGGTTGGCTTCTGCTTCGTCAAGTTCCACATATTGTGCCTCTAGCTCCCCGGACGAGTTTGAAGTCTTGATAACGTTTAGGTTCTCGATACGCTGCTCGTCATCCAACGAAGCGCGGTGCTTCTCTCCCGGGGTCGCAAACGCCATCGTGAATTTCTTTGTGTGGGATGACGAGATGTATTGCCAGCTCATCCATTACGGCAAGTGCGATTCTTATAACACCTTCGGCATATACAGTACCCGAATCTCCCACTACGGCTTGCCACCTTCGGCAGTTGCAGCTCCCCCCTTGCAGCTCAACCACATAGCAGCGTGTGATGGGCGAGTAACCATTGGAGCGCGGGCTCTCGCACGTTTGTCTGGGGAAGCAGGCGCCTCGGCGTGCGTTGTGCGCGGGGTAATTTGTGGGTGAATTCAACGCAGATCGGCATGACGCCTATCTCGTTGGCTGAAAAATGCGGATATCATGCATGTTGTGTTGCATTGGTCAAGGAGCGGCTAACGCATGGAGAAGGCTTAGACGAGCTTGAGGGAAGGTCCTGGCGATCGGTCGCCAGCCGAATCGTGTTTGCCGCTTTCGGGCGTCATGCCAAAAGCTGAACGAACAGCTTTCTATGAAACAGCTGGAGACAAGATGATCGGATTATCGACGCGCTATTTAAGTCGCTTGAAGCCTGATGTTCTTCATGTAATCACCAGCACCACACATATGATCTGCCAGCCGGCCAAGACCTGACGTTGTGCGGCGCGGCGACTGGCAAAGAGTCTGTTAGAACTACATTCAAGACATTGCAATGGCAAGAAAATTTGAATCAAATATTGTCCTGCTATCAGGACTGGGTATTACATTTGTTATGACATTATAGATCTTTGCTAGTCATGAGAGTTCTCATGATGGAGCCTCTTCGTGACACCCGATAGGTCCATCAGTATCAAAAGAAACATCATCTTAGCAAAGTATTAGGTGACACCGCAAGTCTACGAGCAGACATACGCATCTAGTAGTTTGCAGTCTTCTTCTCATCTGCAGCGGCGCCAGTGACACTAAGGCGCCGCTCGACATCTGCGGCCTGGTTGGCGTTGCCAATTTGACCAGTGGGCAGCATGTTGAGCTGGTCCTCCTCTTTATCCATTTTGCGGTAAGCGAACCAGAATAGAACACCAGTGACGAAGGAGATGATGGCAACAGCACCATAGTTCCAGACAACGAGAGGATCAAGAGTCAGAGGAGTGAAAGCCTGTGCAAGAGCTGCCGAGAAGGCGGTAGTGAACAGTTGAACAGCCATGACCAATGATCTCATGTTCTTGGGCGCCTTGGTGAAGGCGTACTCCAGAGTTGTGACGGAGGCGAAGATCTCAGAGATGGCAATGAGAATGTAGACACCAGTGACAGCCCAGACGTTGATGGAGGACTTGTACTCCTTCTGCGTTGGGTCGTCATAGTAGCCAGAGGTCTTGTAGACGTAGTACTGCAGGACCGAAGCCCAGACCATTGAAAAAGAAGCCACAATGAAACCTGCGCAGATTTTCTTGAGAGGTGTGAACCTAATGCCCCTCTTACGAAGGAACGGGTAGACAAATGTGTCAAGAACTGGGCCAAAAGTCAATAATGTTCTTGTTATTACACCACTAGGTTTTGCACTTACTTGGCACAAGGATGATGATGGAGATGGGGTCAAGATTTGCAAGAAGATCATTGGGAACACCGTGAAGAGCCATGGTGGAGCACATCTGGGTCAAGTTGGAGTCCATTTGGCGGTAGGCCAGCCAGAAAATGGGAACCCAAAAGAAGACACCGCAGGCGCGGAAACCACGAGCAACTTCATCGACCCAGGCGTCATCGAAGTTGTACCAGGAAGGCTTATTGTCACCAAGAGCAGAAGGTCGGATCGACTCCCACATCTTTCCGTCGTTCCAGTTCTTCAGGTTCCTGGTTCCCAGAGCTTTGCCGAGAAGCTTGAAGGCAGGCCCCATGACGCTACCGCTTGGGGGACGCAGGATGTAGTGCTTCTTGCAGACGATCAGAACGGGCAGCGCGAATAGGAAGAAGACCGTAGGGATGAGATAGGACAGATAAAAGCCAACATATCGCTCAGCATAGACCATGCCCAGCTGACCAGCCAAAGCGCCAATGTTGATAAACAGGTAGAAGTAGTTGTAGACACGAGTGATGGTGATGGATGGGTCAATAATGACACGCTGGCCATCCCTCTCCACGACCTCGAGTTTATCAGTGTCGAGCTGTTCCACGATAAGCGGCGAGATGTTAGGCTTGAAGGTACCAGTTCCGAGTCCCATAACAAGCAGGCCAACAATGAAGCAAGCCAACGCACCTTGCTGATTGTCGAGGACCGAAGGAATAGCAGAGACGACGAGGATGATGTGACCAATTTCAGCGATGATGACCGAGTAGAGGATAGTCTTGTAACGTCCGAGGTATGTATCGGCAATCCAAGCTCCGAGAAGCGGGCAGCAGTAGACCCAGAAAGCGTTGAAGGTAGTCAGGGAGAAAGCAATTTGTTTGCCCAAGCCGAGAGCACCAGGCTGAGCTTCAGCATCGCTGGGATTCACGGCAGCACCAGTCGGTGTGGGCCTTTCCTTTGCAATGAAATTGGAGTAGACTTGAACACATCCGTAATAGGACATGCGCTCGACGAGTTCGACAAATGCAATGGTGTAGATCCTCCAAGGGATGGCAGCGCCAACACGAGGCAGCGTAGCGAGCTCCTCCTCGGTTGGAAGGCTATCATCACTGATGTAGCTCTCCTGTAGGGTAGCCTTGCCCTCAGAAAAGAGGAATGGTGGAGGCTCGTCAGTGTGGAGGGCCGGATTCTTGCGCTGCGGATCACCAGAGGCATCGATCAGAGCCGGGTCCAAGCCGACGGCTTGCTGTAGGCGAGTGAGCACAGGCACATAGGAAAGCGTGTGGCCTTGCATCTGTGGGGCTTACCACTGCATCGTTGTCACCAACAGGCATGGTGATGGGTCGTGCTACGTGGTGCCGCGTAGACTTGGTGAAGTGGGTTTGAATAGTGGCTGTGGAAGAGAGACAAGGAGATAAAAAAGTTGGGTAGGTCAGGTTTATGGGCTTTTGAAGTGAAAGCACGCAACCATCGCTCGCGTGTCGTATGCCCAGCCTGGCCGCCTGAGTTCGGCAGATCAGGAAGGAGGTCGTAACAGCGACAGATAAACACCGTAACCTAGCTTTGATACGGCAGGTCAACTTCTCCAATCGCGTTGCCATTGCCGTTCATTTTCCTAGCTTTACCCAGGTGCGTGCGCGATAACTGTTGGAACATGCTCACGCGCGCCAATCAGTGCCCAGAAGCGAGTCGCTGCACAAGCCTCAGTAAGACACGCTAAGGGCCGACAAGGCCCACCAAGCAGCGGACAAGAGGTCTTGTAAAGCTTTGCGCGAATGAGACTTTGCAAGATGTTGTTGAGACCTGATGCCAGCCAGGTGCTTTGGCATGCCGGTGACCATTATCATGCCTCTTTGAACTGTTTTGTATCTGGCAACTGCTGTCATGGGAATTCATCTGCGCAACAACACGATAATGTCAAAGGATGCGCAACAGCACTCTTGGCGTTATTACATTCCGCCCGTATTCTTGTCTCCTTCCTAAAACGGAGAGCGGTGGCGCTGGTCCAGAATGCTTACCTCGGACGCTGTCGACAGGACAAGTTAGTCTAAGAACACACACCTTCGACGAAGTTTCGACCAGTGCCGAAGCGTTGGCACCCCGCGCATGCTAGTAATCACTATAATTTGCGCCCAGTGGTACGCCCACTTGCGACAAACGCTTACAACGATTCGCTCGGGGCACCCAGCAATATATGAATCGTGCGTGTCTGCTCCGAGTTTCATTACGTTTCGATGACCAGGGTAGCTAACATAATACCAACAGCGCCGTCCCCAAATGCTCGGGGTCTGCAGACAATGCATGCGGCACAGCGCTTATGAACGGTTGACGAGAGCGCCACTCTCCACTAAAAGCTCACGACCAAGCATCAAAACAGCATCGCCATTCGTTGTTTTGGGATGCAGACACAAATTCAATACGCTTGTAGGCTGAATGTCGTTCGATTCAATCACTTCTGTACAAGGATAGGCATCACGAGTCTAGCCATGGGGTCGTGTGCACATGCATTCGGCTCCTACATTCCGGCGGCGCAGCACAAGCTTTATCTTCGGCAACTGGGCATGCAGGCTTGCGTGAATACTGTAGATAGCGAACGTCACAGGAGAGCGACTGCTCCCTGATTATTCTTTGCCGTTGTGACTAGGTATTTGACTGTCCGCCGAGTGGTCCTCGTCCCTCAACCAATGAATTGCAATCTTGCTGTTGAATTAAGCCTCACGCGTGCTGATGATATACCGTGTCCGTGCGCGTGATGCACGGATTCGCGTGATGCACGCGATCGCGATCGCAGCTCAACTTCACAACCCCTTATTACTTAACACTACAATGTTGATAAAGGATGCCCTTGCAAAGATAGCTAGTTTAAAATTAGAAGAAAAGATTTACTATGCAAAAATTGCAAAAAATTATAGTATTAAACGATTAATATTATTACAGCAGCACTAGGCAATTACGCAGTCTGCAGCAACTAAAAGTATTAACTAATAGAAGCTTACTCTATAATAAGATGCAGAGCTTATAAAGTATATAAAGGAGCTTACTGCTTGTTATATACCTCCTATAAGAGAGATAATTACTAATTTTATATTAGCAGTTGCCTAGAAGCTAGTAAGTAAAAGCTAGGTTACGCGCTTTATTAACAAGTACTCTATCTATCTTATCTCTTAATACTTAACAGGTATAGATGCTAATTGCTACAACGCTAATTCCTACGTAAAGTATAAGCTATACTTTAACTTACTATAGTGTAAGATTACTAAGTATAAATTTAACACTAAGTATATATATAATATAGATAAGAAAAGCTTTATAATAGAAGTTACTATAAAAATAAATATATATTTAGTAGGTGTATATAGTAGAAGAAGAAAGTTAAGGCAACTCTCTAAGATAATAATTATGCCTAGATTACGCTTATAGCGTGTGTGTGCAGTAATAGATTAGCTTTACTCTCTAGCTTTCTCTATAAGTCTACTAACAACACTATCTAATTACGCTAAGTAGAGGAAATCAAGCTAGAGGTACACAATATACTTATTTCCTTATTACCTATAGGCTAGACAAATAATAAGCTAGGCCTTACTTAGCTTAAATAGGTCTTTAATTACTTCTCTAAGGCTAAAGCATAAAGAAAGTACTACTTTTTAATTATTAACAGCTATAGCTCTTATATAATAATAGACTTTATTAACTACTATAATTAAAATAAAGATACTTCTAGCTATTCTTTCTTCTTATTTAATCTATATGCTGTAGCTACTTAATAAAGTAATATTTAAGCCTCTGTTATATATATACTTAATAGAGCTTATAGTATACCTTTATAGCAGCTAGAGACTACTAGTAATTAAGAAAAGCAACTTCTTTTACCTGTTCTAGAAGGCCTAGATAAGCATATTTGCTTAAAGGCTAATACTTAGATTCTTTAAAGTAATAGGTATATTGCCTCTTTAGCTTATACCTAAACACTAATCTTTTAATTTCTAGGCTACTCTTCTAGAAGCTCTAAAAATCACAGCACCTAAATAAGCTTGCTGCGCTAATTCTAGGCGTGCCTCTAATGTCTGTCTAGGCCTCTGCGCTAACGCGCAGAGGAGCCTAATAGAATAGCAGAGTGACCTTCTTCTTGCTATATAGAGTCTCTAGACTCTATAATCCTCTAGCAGCTCTATACACGCGCCCTTAGACAGCCTTAGAAAGAGGTGCAACGCTTTGCACCCCTTCTAGTAAGAAGTATAGATACTATCTGTCTGTCTTAAGAGTAAAGAGTAATAATAAGTAGTATAAAGTAGACTGTCTAGCTTAAAGGTTAAGTTAAGATCTAATAACTTAGATTATTACTTAGGTTAAACACAAACTATAAGAGTTATATTTCTACTATACTATATACTAAAGAGATATATAGAGAGTGTACTAAGCTTACCTAGCTTAATATAAGCTGTATAAGCTAGGCTTACTAAGCTTAATATAAGCTATATAAGCTTATTATATAAGTATTTACCTAGCTTAACTACTAAGAAGTAAGCTTATTATATAACCTATAATAAGACTATGCTATAACTATACTATATAGAAAGCCTCTGTAATTACTGCGCTAAGTATATTAGCAATAGCTAGCTATTATTGTCTAGTTAGCTGTTATAAAGAGATTGTAACACTGCTCTCCTCTCCCCTAGCGTCTCCCCTCTAAGCTCCTGCTAGAGCAGCGACACAGCGCGCAGCAACTAGAGGAGCTAAGAGTCTAGGCGTTGCTCCTAGGTAGAGGTGGCTAGAGACCCCTAAAGCTCGAAGACAGGCTACAGCTAACCTCTACCCCCTGCTAGAGCTCTATGCTGCCTGCCTGCTAAGCTAAAAGAAGATTGACGAATTTTTGTAGCAGTATCTAATCTAGCACTACGCCTATAGAAACTATCTCTCTTTGTAGTAAGATAGGCACTATACAGAAATATAAGTAGTATTATACTCTAGAATATACCTACTACGTCTATAATTAAAACAGGCTAGGCTATTACTCTAGCTAATAAGGTAATCTAGGACTAGCTTATAACTTAAGAGAACTAGAAGCTTATGCTTAGAGCTTTAAACAGAGATGCAGTTTAGCTCCTAGAGTGCTAGATTAACTATACTGTGCAAAGAGTACCTAGCTTCTTCTAAACTCTAGAAGAGATAGAAATACCTACTACTACTTAACTAGTTAAACAAGAAGTATGCTTATAGACAAGAAAGCAGCTAGCTAGCTATAGACCCTTATATTATAAAGCTAATAATTAAGGCCTTACTACCTAGATGTTACAAACCCAAGAAGAGAGTACTAGCAGAAGATAAGAGATAGAAGGATTAATAATACTTAAGAATAACCTAAGAGTCTTTAAGAAGGTTAGTATTAAGAAGTAATAATAATATAACCCTATATATTCTAATTGCTTAGTAGAATACTACCTTAGAACATATTATATATGTTCTAAGAAATTCTATAATATACTACAAAGTTCTAAACTAGAACATTGTTAGAAAAATAGAATATATTAGTACATCTTCTATATACCTTCCTAGTATATAGTTAGTAGGAGTATAACTATTAAGGTTATAATTTAAGTAAAGCTTATAGGTACTATTTAACTAGTTCTTAAGGATAAATATAGTAATAGAAGGCTAAAGAAGTTAGGCTTGCAATAAGAAGTACAGATACTATCTATCTATCTTATGAGTAAAGAGTAATAATAAGTAGTACAAAGTAGACTATGTATCTTAAAGGTTAAGTTAAGATCTAATAACTTAGATTATTACTTAGGTTAATTACAAACTATAAGAGTTAAATTTCTACTAGCTATATACTATAGTATTTTATGAAGTCTTAAAGTTCTATAGTACTTATTCTTATAAGACTATAATACTAGTAAAATAGAAAGTGATTTTTATTAGTTTATTATCTTAGAATCTTAAATTTAGTTATAACTTATTTTATTAAAATACTTTACTTATTTAGGCCTAACTATTCTTATACACCTTTATTACCTAGGTAGAGTGCAGCCTCTAATAAGGTTGTTATCTCTCCTATAATATTTTCTACTATATATAACTATATCTTCTCTAGACTTCTATTTAAGTTTATAATACTCCCTCTTTCTCTTTTAGCTTTTATTTTTCATAAGCTAACCTTAAAATATTATATAGTACTTTCTTTTATTATAAGTATAGTAATTAAATTAACTATAAAAGTAGCTTAGCTATAGTTATCTATAAGCATTTTATAAAAGAGAACCTATTATATACATTATTATTATTAAGTAAGAAGTAAAGTAACTATAAGTAAGTAGGTATAAAGTTATATATTTTTATAAATATTTTTATACTTACCTTTTTTTAAAATTAATAAAGAAATAAAAGAACTCTAAAAATTAAAAGAAGTAATAAATAAGATACTTAAAGTGTAAAAAGTAATTATAAAGGCAGTACTAGTAGAGATATAAGTACTTTACCTAGAAATTTAGTAGTTATATAAGTAAAGAGTATTATTAAAACAGTATAAATAGTAAGTATTTAATATAAGGGCCTAAAGTACTATAGATATTAAGGTGCTAGAGTAGTAAGCTTATTCTAATAAAGCTGTAGCTTTTATAAATTCTAGCACTCTTACTTTAGTAAAAGCTATAGATTAGTTCTTCTTATAGAACTTTAGTAAGATACTTCTAGTAACTATTAGTAACTTATAAGGTATATTTTTTATATATCTTATTTTTTAGTATTTTATTATTTACTTTTTAATTAACGTACCTCACAGGCAAGCTGCCTACCTAGGCGAGTTGCCTACTTTTGCTAAGACTCTTAACTATTATACCCTACTTTAGCCTACATTAGCCTACTCTAGGCTAGTATAGGGTAAAGTAACATATAATATTACTTAGGGAGCTCTTCTACTTTATTCTTACATGTTTGCACATTATGCCCTATCTCTTTGTATATTTTATACTATTATTAGGATAGTTTACCTCCTTTAGTGCGCACCCTCTTCTTTAGCTTTTTACTATTACTATGCGTGCTAAACTCCTTTAGAGTAGTTAACTGCTAACCTTTTTTAACTATAAGGGTTCTTTCTGCCTAAATTTACTTTCTTTTATATAATTTATACTCTATAGTAGCTACTAAGGCTACTTAAAGCTTAGTGTATTCTTATTTAAGTAAAGTTATCTTATATACTACACTTATTACCCTCTCTAAGAAGTGTTTAACTATACTTATAGTAGAAGTTAGTAAGCTACTAAATTACTTCTTATACTTATTGTAAATTAGGGTTAATTATAAGCTAAATTTAAGGAAGTTCTTTAAAGTTTATAACTACTAGTAGTTATTATTAGTAAAAAGTTATAGTAATAGTGTGCATAACTTTATATTAAGGGCTAATATAACCTATTCTAGGTTAAAAGGGACTAGTTTAGCCCCTAAGAACCCTTCTTAGATATTACTAGGGGTAATAGCTTTATTATAGGCTGCTTTAAAGTATAGCAGAAACTCTTACTTTATAATATAGTTAATCTAGGTACACACTAGCTTATTAACCTAGTCCCTATACACCTGCTTTAGAGGGGTAAAACAACCTATATTAAGTAGCTGTAAGAGGTATAATAAGTGCAAAGGCATGTATATTGCTATAATCTTATTATCTTTATAGTATTATTAGAATTCTGCAGAGTTATAGCTCTTATAACTATTAATAATAAGTAAATAGTAAGTACTAATAGTATATATTTTTATATACTTATTAAAGTGCTTTATTTACTTAAAACTAAGTTTATTAGTAGTCTAGCTGTTCTTAGAGATAGTAATAACCTAATCTTAGGTTAGGGCATTATCTTTATACTAGCTGCTAAGGTAGTAGTGCGCTTTAAAAATAATAAAGGGCAGAATAGCCTATTCTGTAGCATTAATGCCTTAGGTAACTATTACTTACTCCTAGTTGCCTAGCTAAACCTGCTTTAGTTGTCCTTGCATAAAAGAAGCTATAATAACTACTCCTTAGGTTATCTAGCCTATTATAAAGCCTGTCTTGTTAAAGTTATACATGTTATTGTCCTAGATGCTATACTTAGCTTTAATGTTAGCTACTAGGCTAAACTAGCCTTATATAACTCTAGAATCTTTATAGAGGGCTTACTTATAATTATACTTATAATTAAACTTTACTTTAAGCTCTTATTAGTACAAAATAAATATACTAGCCTAGTTTAAGCTAATAAGGGCTAAACTGCACCCTTCTTATAGAGAATTAGCTATATTAGCTATATCTAAGAGCTAAGTTAAATATCCTTATTTAACTAGCTTAAGTACATACTTAATAATTACCTCCTTCTCTATATTAGTTAGATTCTGTAAGTTAGCTGTAGTATTATTATGTAAAGGTTGTCTAGCACATCTATTGCGTAGGGTTGTTTATAGCGTGTTATAGATAGCTGCAGCGCGTTATACTAAGAGTTTAGGGTCTTATTTAAGAGCTTAAAGCATAAGCTGTATCTAAGTCTTGTTTAATATGTTTATTTAGCTCTATTATTAAGGTATTAGTATAGGAAGGGTAAGTTAGTGTAGTCTTGGCAAAAGTAGGCGACTCGCCTGGGTAGGCAGCTTGCCTGTGAGGTACGTTATTAATCTTTTATAAAAAGATATATATTATCTTCTTTCTTTAGTATAAGTACTACTTTTTTTTTAATTAATACAAAAGATTACTTATACTTAAGCTTTAGTAATATTTATGAGTAATTTTTTATATACTTTTTTTAGTTTACTTACTTAAAATATTTCTTATTTTATTTTAATATGACTATTTAAACTTTATATTAAAAAATTATAATATTTTTTCTAATTTTAAAGATTAACGTTAAGCTTATGAGTTTAAATATCTTATTACTATATTTAATTTATACTATAAGTAAAAGTAAAATTTAATTCTTCTACTACTAGTTAAAGTAGATATAGAGGTATATTTCTATTTTCTAGTTTACTTATTCTATTCGTCCATTTATTTATAGATAATAGGCTATTAAGAGTTTCTTCTTAGTACCTACTTTTATAAGAAAAATTATTTAAAAGTTTAAAGTAAAAAGCTTACCTTTATTACTAATAATTAATTTTAGTATACTATAGTATTAAATAATCTTATTTAGAAATACTTATATAAGCTACTTTATAGAATAGCTGTATTAAAAAAATATTAACTTAGTTACCTTTATAAATCTATTTAATACTAAAAACATTAAGTTATAATTATAATCTATAACAAAGTCTTTAAATAACGTAGGTGCATAGCAAGCGGCGCACTAGGGCAAGTAGCGCACTTTTACTAAGACTACACTAAACCTTACCCTATTATAGCCTAAAACACTATACTTTAGTCCTATATAAGGTAAAATAAGCTATAATATTACTTAGAGACTACTTTTATGTTATTTTTACACATTTATATATTATACTTACTCTCTCTGCACTATTTATAGTATTATTAGGAGAGTTTACCTCCTTTAGCGCGCACCTGCTTTTTCCCCTTTTTTCTATTACTATATGCCTTAAACTCCCTTAAAGCTACTAACTGCTAGCCTTCCTTAACTAGTAGGGATTCTTCCTCTTAAATTTACTTTCTCTTATATATTTTATATTATATAGTAGCCTTAGTAGCTACTTTAAGCTTATAGATTTATTCTTATACTAGTATAAGTTTATATAATAAAATAGCTCCCCCTTTTATATAGTACTTAATTATACTAAAAATAAAGGTAGGTAAACTACTTTATTCTTTCTTATACTTATTATAAATTAGAGTTAATTATAACTTAAATTTTAAGGTATTACTTAAAGTTTATAACTACTAAGGCTTATTATTTTTAAGAAGTAGTAGTTATAAGGTATGCAGCTTTATATTAAGGGTTAATATAACCTGTTCTAAGTTAAACAGGATTAATCTATCCCTTTAGAACTCTTTTTAGATATTACTAGTAGTAATAGCTTTCTTATAAGCTAATTTAAAGTATAGTAAGAACTCTTACTTTATAATATAGTTAATCTAGTTATAAGTAAGCTTATTAACCTTATCTTTATACACTTTCTTTAGAAAGGTAAAATAAGCTATATTAAGAGCCTATAGAAGGTATAATAAGTGCAGTAGCATATATAAAGTTACAATCTTATAATCTTTACTATATTACTAGAATTTTATAGAGTTATAGCTCTTATAACTATTAATAATTAGTAAATAGTAAGTACTTATAGTATATATTTTTATATACCTGTTAAAGTGCTTTAACTAGTTAAAACTAAGCTTATTAGTAGTCTAGCTGTTCTTAAAGATAGCAATAGTCTAATCTTAGGGCAGGATGTTGTCCTTATACTAGTTAGACTAGTAGTAGCAGGCTTTAAAGATAAAATAAGGCAGAATAGGCTATCTAGAGTTGAAAAATAGCAGTCAACTCTGACCTCTGAACGGGGGATCTGGTTTACCCTACCAGAGGTACTTAGCCTCTAGATAGGGGTAACTAACCTCCAGTACAGAGATTAGAAAGTGACTAGTGCTACCTTAGAGGTATTAGTAAGAGCGCACAGATATATAATACCCCTTATAAACTACACTATTATAGATAGAGATAGAATTAACTACAACAGAGGTCTCTGTAAGACGTCTAAACTGCACACTTTAGTTCTAATTATTCTTAGGGAGCTTCTAATACTAGTAATTTATTTTAACTAGTTATAAGCCTAGGTTTTATAACACTAAAAGATAATTAAGTGTGTACAGCAGGTACAAACAGACACACAGTAATAGTAGTAAGTTGCTGCTTAAGGAGCAGGCAATAACTCTGTCCCCTAGATAGCAGTAAGTTGCTACTTAAGGAGTAGGCAATAACTCTATCCTACCTACTTCTGTTACTTGCAAGTTACTACTAAGGCAGGTAATACTAATAATGTTACAGAGGTAGTAAGTTACAACTAAGATAGTTAGTAATAACCCTACGCAATAATAACACACTAAGCTAGTAAGTTGCTACAGGACCTGTAGGTAATAACTGCACCTGCTACAATCTAGGAAGGTACTAATACCTACCTACTATTATAACAAGACCTTACTAGAGGTTACTCTAAATAATAATAATTTAATACTAACCTAATTTATATTAACTAGTAACTAATATAAAGGTAATTACTATAAACATATATAATAGCTATAGACATAATAAGTTTACCTACAGACAAAGAGATATCCTAGTAAAGGAAGGTTATAGTGCTCTTAAAGGAGAACTTAGATGCGTAGTTTAAGCAGATAAGAGACTAGCTAGAAGGTAAGGGTCTATTCTAGGTAATTAAGACTGCTACACTACTTAGCTCTACAGGGTCTACACCTAACCTAAAGGGGACTACTAAGGGAGTAGGGAATCTTTCCTTAGACAATCTACCTCCTAGAGGAACTAGCAGCCTCCTAACCTTTAGGCAACTAGACACTAAAGTAAGATACACTATTAGACTCTTGTTAAATAAGTTTAACCTTAAGTATGTAGAGAATACTAATACAGCAAGAGAGATCTAGGTAATACTCTAGAAGAAGTATAAGGTAAGGCTACTAAGTGCTAGAAGGCAGTATCTTACTAAATACGTTAATTACAAGATAGATCTATCTATAATAATAGAAAGGGCTTAGGAGGAGCTTAGTAAGCTAGGGCATAAGGTAGTTAAGTAAGATCCTTCTTTAAAGACCTTAAACAGTACAAACTAACGCCTAGCTAGGCTCCTAAGCGCACTACCTGCAGAATACAGCTTATATTAAGCTACACTTAATGCTTACAAAGACATAGACATAGAAAAGGCTCTTAAGATTCTTACAGAAGCTAAACATACTATCTACCTAGAAATAGGCATATTTGCTAAGAGACCTACTAGTAGCTATAAGCCTTAGAGGTCCTAGAGCCCTCTCTAGAAGGAGGGCGAGGATTGTTATCTATGCAAGGGGCACAGCCACTATCTTAAAAACTGTCCCTACACTAAGGCTGCAGTCTAGGCAGCCTCTAAGAAGCAGAAAGCTAAGACCTCTAGCCAGAGGTTAAGCAATAAAGTAGAGTCTGAGATTAGCAAGCTTAAGAAGACAATTAACAGCCTAGCTAAGGAGCTTAAGGAGGTTAAGTCTAAGCAGAGGTTAAAGAAAGCCTACACTGCTAGAGTAGTAGAATTAGAGTTATCTAATAACAAAGACAAGCATTACTTTAAGAAGTGCTAGGAGGAGACAGTAACCTTCTGCAAAGAAAATGTTAGTACTACCTCTGCAAATACCTAGATATTAGACTCTAGTGTAAGCTCTTATATAACTAATAACCTTAGATTCTTTAGTAAACCCTTACAGCAAACAGGCTAAACACCTATTAAGGTTAGTAGAGGTAGACTATACTTAACACAGAAAGGGACTATCTAAATCTAAGATAATAGTAGGAGTTAGATTAAGCTAAAGAACGTGCTTTATATACTAGAGCTAGAAGTTAATTTATTATCTAGAAGGAAGCTCTGCAAGGCAGAGTTAATAGGATACTTTAATAAAAGGAAGATATATTACTAAAATAAGTTAGGGAATACTATTATTAAAGCTACTAAAAAAGATAAAGTGTACGTCTTAGATAAGATAAAGGTAACCTACAGTAACGCAGGTAAGCTAGAAGAGATTAGTATAGGCTATGCCCTTGATAATTAAGTAATTAAGAAAGAATAAGAGGAGGCTAGTAATTCTAAACTAGAGGTATAAGATAAGAATGTAGTCTAAACATACTAGTTATACTACTACTGCTTTGCTTACCTTAGACTAGCTAAGATTAGACTAATCTATAAGATAACTACTTATACTAAGCTAGTAAAGATAGCTAGGTGTAAGTGTAAGGTCTGCTAAGAAACTAAGATAGTTAAGTAGAAAGGAAAAGTTACTAACTAAGCAGAAGCGCTACTTAAGTAAGTGTTAATTAATACCTATAGGCTGTTTTCTGCCTTAAGAGAAGGGTATACCTAAGCCCTAGTAATTAAAGATAATTACACCTAGATATCCTAGATAATCCTAATTAAGGACTAGAAGGACTGCCTTAGGCAGCTCTAGCTATAGAGAATTAAGGTAGAGAGGTAATTAGGACATAGACTTAAGGTAGTACAGATTAACAACGCAAGTAAGCTAATAAAGCACTTCTAGAACCTAGAACAAGAGCTTAGAATTAAGGTATAGACAATAGTCCCTTACACCTTAACCTAAAATAGGTTAGCTAAGAGAGAGAACTAACAGATTTAGGCAGACTCTTGCACCCTACTAAAGGATGCTAAGATGCTGCTAGAGCTCTAGGTAGATGCCTGCTAAGCTAGAGTATACATCTAGAACTGTATTAGAAGTAAACCTGTTGTTAATAACTACTTAATTAGCCTCTATAAGGTATTTATAGGAAAGGTACTATTTATAAATTATATCTAAGTGTAAAGATATAAGGTACAATCTTATATAGAAAGAGAGTTAATACTACAAGGCTTCTAACGCAATAAGCTAATAGACAAGTTAAGAGTAGGAGTATTTGTTAGCTACGTAGGAGACACTAGTAAACAGTTCCTAATTTAGACACCTAACTAAAAGGACATTATAAAGTTAAGTAATATAGTATTCTATAAGAACTAACTAGGCAGGACAATTAACTTAAAGTTCTAGAGCTAGCACACCCCTAGCACAGCACTAGACTAAAATGCTAAGAGGAGACTGTAGCTAGAGAAGGAGGTTAAACTTCTAAGATTAATAAGAGATCTATCTAACCTATCTGTCTAGAGGTTAGTAGGAGCTAAGGCAGAAGTTAATAACTATACCTAGAAGCTAATCTTAGTAGGAGCTAATGTGTTAGCTACTAATTAGACTACTAAGGCAGCTAGTTAAGAAGCTCTAGGACCTGCCTAAGAGGAGACGCTAGAGTAAGAAGTACTAGCTAACTAGAAGTTAAGCTAAAAGGTAGAGGTTGTTATATTACTAAACCCCTAGAAATAAGCTAAAGAAGAGGACCTAGCTAACTAGGAAGTTAAATAAGCAGCTAAGATGCACTAAGCACTAATAGCACTGCTCACAGCATTAGGTATTAGTAGCGCATCTAGAGACGGAGTTAAAGACACCTACTAGGAGGTCCTAGACCTATTCTAGCTAATAACTTGTGAAGTTAAGATAGCAGAGTCTGCCTTTAGTATTATAGGCAAGGGGTCTATCCCTATCCTACAGAACTACTATAAAGCTATTATAGATAATGTCTAGAGAGAAGGCTAGAAGGAAGTAATAAAGAAGGAATTAATTGCGCTTGCAACAAACTAGACCTAAAAGGTAGTAACCTCTCTAGTTAGATTAAACCTAGTTACTAGCAAATAGGTATTTAATACTAAATTTAATACTAACAGCTTACTAGACAAACTAAAGGCTAGGCTAGTAGCAAGAGGCTTCTTACAGAAGCTTAGAGTAGACTACTTCTACACCTTTACACTAACTTTACAACATAATACACTTTAAGTATTTATAGCAGTATATGTAATGCTTAATCTAGAGATATACGCAGTAGACATAAATAACACCTTTACTAAGTTATTCTTAAAGAAGGTAGTTTAAATAAAGGCTTTGCCTAGAGTAGATATACCTGCTAGGTAGTGTCTTAAGATTAACTAGAGCTTATATAGGCTGAAATAGGCAGCAAGAGACTAGAACAAGACTTGCGTCTTAGAACTACAGAAACTAGGGTTTATTTAATTAGACTTAGACCTATACCTCTTTACACACCTAAAGTAGGGAATTATTCTCTTAGTCTATGTTAATAATATTTTACTAGGCGCTAAGAAGCTAGAGAATATTAGGTAGTTTATAGAGGAATTTAGCAAGGTTTTTAAGATTAAGAACTTTAGCAAAGCTAAGAAAATCTTTAGAGTAAGAGTTACCTAAGATTAGGTTAAAAGAACAATTACACTTAACTAAGGACACTATATAAGGGACATCCTAAGCAGATATTAGATAGAATAGGACAAGGCAAAGAAAGTAGACATCCTAATGAACGGCTACAACTCATTAAGGCTAGCTAAACTATCTGATGCTAGGGCTGACTAACAGGCGTACTAAACTCTTATTAGGAAGCTCCTATACTTGTTAATCCTTACAAGGCCAGATATCAGCTTTGCCCTTAGGAGGCTAAGTTAGTACCTCTCTAACCCTGCAGAGTTCTACAAATTTACCCTAAGGAAGGTACTAAAGTACCTCTAATTAACTATACACTACAGAATTACTTTTAGCAGAAAGGATCCTAAAAGGCTAGTAAGATACTCTAACTTAGACTTTGCCTCTAACTAAACTAATAGACTATCTATCCTTAGTAATATATTTATACTTAGAGGCAGGCTAATTAGTTAGGCTAGCAAGAAGAAGAAGTTAGTAGCTACCTTAACTATAGATGTAGAGTATATAGTAATATGTAAGGTAAGTAAGCAATCTTAGTAGCTGTTACTTATGCTTAGGGAGATAGGAGCTTTAGAACTAATAAGTAATTATAAGTTTAAGCCTATAGTAAAGGAGAAGACTAAGTTTATAATTAGTTCCCTAGTCTTTATATAAAGAGATAACTAGGCTACCTTAGGGCTTATTTAAGATACTTAAATTACCCTAAGATTAAAGCACATTAATATAGTGTACTACTATTAACATAACCTAATAAGGAAGAACTAACTAAGAGTTAAATTTGTAAGTACTACAGAAATAGTAGCTAATAGTATAATAAAGCTACTTCTAAAGACTAGGTTTAACTAATTCCTAAAGCTATTAAAGTTATAATTAATTAGTCTATATGCCTAAGTAGGAGAGTTAAAAAATAGCAGTTAACTCTAACCTCTAAACAAGGGATCTAGTTTACCCTACTAGAGGTACTTAGCCTCTAGATAGGGGTAACTAACCTCTAGTATAGAGATTAGAAAGTGACTAGTGCTACCTTAGAGGTATTAGTAAGAGTGCACAGATATATAATACCCCTTATAAACTACACTATTATAGATAGAGATAGAATTAACTACAACAGAGGCCTCTGTAAGACGTCTAAACTGCACACTTTAGTTCTAATTATTCTTAGGGAGCTTCTAATACTAGCGATTTATTTCAAATTCTAGTAGTGTTAATACCCTAGATAACTGTTACCTACTCCTAGTTGCCTAGCTAGACTTGCTTTACTTATCCTAGCTTCCCTACATCTATAATAACCTTCCTACTATTTATCTAGCCTATTATAAAGCCTATTTTATTAAAGTTATATATATTATTATCTAGAATACTATATTTAGCTTTAATATTAGCTATAAGGCTAAACTAGCCTTAGATTACCTTAAGATCCTTATAGAGAGCTTACTTATAGTTATACTTATAATTAAAGATTACTTTAAGCTCCTCCTAATATAAAATAAATATACTAGCCTATTTTAGGCTAATAAGGACTAGACTGCACTCTTTTTATAAAAAATTAGCTATATTAGTTATAGCTATAAGCTAAAGAGGCTCTTCTTATATAACTAGCTTAAGTATATATATAATAAATACTTACTTCTTATTATTAGTTAAGTTTTATAAGTTAGCTATAGTATTAACTTATAAAGGTTATCTAGTATATCTTATATAAAGTATAGTTTTAAAGGTACTATAGATAGCTATAGCACATTATATAAAGAGCTTTATATCTTTTTTAAAGGCCTAGAGTATAAGCTAAATTTAATACTTTTTTAATATATTAAATTTCAGTTATTATTAAAGTATTAATATAGAAACTAAGGTTTAGTGTAGTTTTAGCAAAAGTGCGCTGCTTGCCCTAGTGCGCTGCTTGCTATGCACCTACGTTACTAGTATTTTAAAAGTAATATAATTACTAGTACTTCTTAATTTTATATATTATATCTTTTTTTCGTTTTATGAACTTATATAAGTAGCAAGTAATTAAGTACTTTTATTTATCTTTTTCTTATATAATATATACTTCTAATATAAAATTTAAGATTTTTATTTTATTTAAATAAGCTTATTACTTTTTAATATAATTTATATTAAAAAGTTAATATATACTTATTATAATAGCTTAAATATATTATTATATTCTTTTTCTTACTTTAGAAGTACATCTTATTATATAAGCTTAGTAAGTAGTAAAGCTTTATTTAAGTGGTTTTTTATAAAGTATTTATTAAAGTAAATAAACTAAAAGTTTTTATATATTCCTTTAACTTTTATTAGGTAGGCTAACTCTTTACTGTTTTTATTTAGTATTACTAATTTTTACTTAATATTATTTTATTTTAAAATTTATATATTTTACTTCTTTTTTATACTTTTTATACTTCTTAAATTTTAGCTAAAAGTCTACTTATTTTAAGTATTTTCGTACTTCTATAATATATTATATATACTTTTTTAGTGTCTTTAAATATAATAAGTTAGTATCTAAGTATACTACTTCTATATTATTAAGATATACTTTAAAGACATTATTAAGAAACTTTTAGCATATAGCTAGTGCATTTATTAGACTAAATAGCATAACCAAGTACTTATAGAGTCTGTATTTTATCCTAAATACTATTATTTATTCTTTACCTTTCTTTATATAAATAAAGTTCTATACTTCTCTTAAATTCAGTGAAATAAAGTACTAAGCTTTTCATAAATAATTCTATAACTTCATAATACTAAGTAAGAGCTATTAATTTTTAACTATAATATTAGTAAGGTTCCTAACGTTAATATAAGGTTATAGCTTATTATGTTTCTTAGGTATAAATTTAATAAGATACTCTATAATTAACTCTTATTATCTTATAAATCTCTTCTTAAGGTTCTTCTTAATATATTTGCGCAATATACTAAGATTCTTTTCTAATAGTTAGTATAGGGGCCTTAAGTTAGTTACTTTCCTTCCTAGAGCTTATACTTGGGCAAACATTCTGCTGTAAGCTCTTCTTTAAATATCTATGCGTACTATCTGTATATATTAACGATAGCAAAAAGTGCACTCTTCTTCTTAACTATTACTTTGTAAGCTAGAGGCTAGTTAGTCTTAGTATAGTTAAATACTTATATTTAGTGCGTCTTATTTAGAAGAATATTACTAATCTTTTTCTTATCTCTTAGCTACTCTAAAGCTTATAGAGGTTCTAACTATAGTATGCTATAAGCATAGTCCTCTTGCAGTGTTAACTTGCTGTATGCCTAATTTATCTATAGGTTGTAATGTTGTAACTATAGCAATCTTAATATAATATCATAGGTAGCTGTAACTAGCATGTCTAGGATTATTAGGTTATAGTAATTCTATATTCTTAGAGGTTGTAGTAGTACTTTGTAGGCTCCTCAGAACTTTTCTAGTATTAGCTCTCTATTAGTAACTTATAAAAGGTATAGCTTATCCTTTCTTTGCTTAGTTATGCCTGCATAGTTAATAGCAGCTTAAAACACATAATCTCTTGTGCTCCTAAGTCTACTAGTGCTATTATCTGTCTGCTATTTATTATAACAAGAATTCTAATAAGGTAATTAGTCCTAATAGAATTTATAGATTTATATTTAGTACTTAATACTAGCACTTGTCTAAAAAAGACTCTTCTAATTTAGATTCTTCTTCTAATTTGCTAGCTTTATACTCCTACAGCCCTACAAATTCTCTATTATGCTTTATAGCCTAGTATAAGCTATAGTTAAGGTTAAGGTATTATTACTAATATAGGTATAAGCATTCTTTATTAATAACTAGGAACTTAAGTGCTACTAGCTATAGTAATACTTCTCTAGAGAAGTATTACTTCTCCCTCTTGTCCTATTAGTGTACTTTGCAGACATTATTAGTGTATCTAAACTAATATTTATTATAAGTAGCTTATACTACTAAGAACTGTCTTACGCCTAGTTTATTATAGAAGTAGACTTAGCAAATATTAACTTAGCATACTGTCTGTAATATACAGTAATAGTATTAGTTATAGTAGTCTAGTTTATAGCAAGGTAGTAATACTATTACTCTTATTAATTTCTTTTATTCTAGGTAGTTCTTATTATAGTATATATAGTGCGCTGTCTACTTACAATCTGCTTTATACTAGACTTTAGCAAGTTATAGATAGTAATAAGCACTTATTTGTAATTTTCTTTAGCAACACTACTGGATCTAGGTGTCTATTTATCCTTGTTCTAATAGGCCTGCAGTGCTTCCTGTACATAGAGTTTAACTTACTTAGGTCTTAATCCTTCTAACAAAGTAAGAGCAATGTTAGAGACTAGTACACACTGTCTATAGTAGTGCTCTATGTCTTTCTTTATACATTTATTAGATAGTTATAGTTTTTTATTATACTAGTTTTTTTTAGTAAAGTATAGGTGCTCTACTTTAGATATTTTACTAGTTCTTATTAGGTATAATATAGTTATTTATCCTAGACTCTGTCTCTAGGTCTTCTATAAGACATCCTTTGTCTTTAGTAAGAATCTTCTATTTTTTACTAGTATTAGTATTTAATTTATTAGCACTAGTAATTATATCAAGCTATTAAACTACTTTATTCTTACTTTAATAGTCTTAAGTATAAAAGCTAATCTTACTATAGCTAAAATAAGTTACTAAAGACTTATCCTTTTCTTTACTACTATATTCTTTCTAATTCTATTTACTTATAGCTAGAGCCTTATTAAAGTTTAATAAGTTTATAGCCTTAAGGCTATAGTAACTACTATTCGTCCTAGTGTGTACATATTAGAAGAAGTTAAGCTAGTAGTATTTACCTTATTATTCTAATTAAAGTGCCTAGTTTTTCTATAAGTTATATAGTATGAAAATAGCATTTTTATATATTTGTTAGCTAAGTTTTTAGTTAAGTTTATAAAGCTAATTATTAATATTTATAGCCTTCTTAATAAGTATATTTAAGATATTAAGTGTAGTGCTAGTGCGTGTTAGCTCTTCTTTAACTTAAAAATTAAGGCCTTAATAAAATATTATTATAAAAGTAGTGTTATTCTGGTTAGTGTTTGCTATAAAATATTAGTATCTAGCTATATAGTTAGTAGCAAACTAATATTATTAGATATATTAGATCTTATATTAAGCTATAACGTAGGTGCATAGCAAGCAGCGCACTAGGGCGAGCAGCGTACTTTTGCTAAGACTATACTAAACTTTACTTTCTATATTAATACCTTAATAATAACTAAAAATTAATATATTAAAAAAGTATTAAATTTAGCTTATACTTTAGGCCCTTAAAAAAGATATAAAGCTCTCTGTATAATATACTATAGCTATCTATAGCACCTCTAAGACTATACTTTATATAAGATATGCTAGACAACCTTTATAAGTTAATACTATAGCTAACTTATTAAACTTAACTAATAATAAAAAGTAGGTAATTATTATATATATACTTAAGCTAGTTATATAAGAAAAGCCCCTCTAGCTTATAGCTATAACTAATATAGATAATTCTCTATAAAAAGAGTACAGTCTAGCCCTTATTAGCCTAAAATAGGCTAGTATGTTTATCTTGCGTTAGGAGGAGCTTAAAGTAGTCTTTAATTATAAGTATAACTATAAGTAAGCTCTTTATAAAGATCCTAAAGCAATCTACGGCTAGTTTAGCTTTATAGCTAATATTAAAGCTAAGTATAGTATCTTAAATAATAATATATACAACTTTAATAAAATAGGCTTTATAATAAGCTAGATAAGTAGTAGGAAAGTTATTATAGATATAAGGAAGCTAGGACAAGTAAAGTAAGTCTAGCTAGGTAACTAGGAGTAGTTAACAGTTATCTAGGGCATTAATACTACTAGATAGCCTCTTCTGCCCTATATTATCTTTAAAGCCTGCTACTACTAGTCTAACTAGTATAAGGACAACATCCTGCCCTAAGATTAGACTATTACTATCTCTAAGAACAGCTAGACTACTAATAAGCTTAGTTTTAACTAGTTAAAGCACTTTAATAGGTATATAAAGATGCATACTTTAAGTACTTACTGTTTACTAATTATTAATAGTTATAAGAGCTATAAATCTACAAAATTCTAGTAATATAGTAAGGATTATAAGATTATAACCCTATATATACCTCTGCACTTATTACACCTTCTACAGCCTCTTAATATAGCTTATTTTGCCCCTCTAAAAAAGGTATATAAGGACAAAGTTAATAAGCTTATCTATAACTAGATTAACTATATAATAAAGTAAAAGTTCCTGCTACACTTTAAATTAGCTTATAAGAAAGCTATTACTACTAGTAATATCTAAAGAAGATTCTAAGAGGATAGATTAGTCCTGTTTAACCTAGAATAGGTTATATTAACCCTTAATATAAAGCTGTGCACCTTATTACTACTACTCTCTATAAATAATAAGCCTTAGTAATTACAAACTCTAAGTAATACCTTAGAATTTAAGTTGTAATTAACTCTAATTTATAATAAGTATAAGAGGGAATAGAGCAGCTTACCTACCTCTGTTCTTAGTGTAATTAAGTACTATATAAAAGGGGGAGCTATTTTATTATATAAACTTACACTAGTATAAAAATAAATTTATAAGCTTAAAGTAGCTACTAAAGCTACTATATAATATAAAATATATAAAAGAAAGTAAATTTAAGAGGAAAGATCCCTACTAGTTAAGGAAGGCTAGCAGTTAGTAGCTTTAAGGGAGTTTAGGGCACATAGTAATAGAAAAAAGGGGAAAAAGCAGGTGCGCGCTAAAGGAGGTAAACTCTCCTAATAATACTATAAATAGTGCAGAGAGAGTAAGTATAATATATAAACGTGTAAAAATAATATAGAAATAGTCTCTAAGTAATATTATAGCTTGTTTTGCCCTGTGCAGGACTAAAGTGTAGTGTTTTAGGCTATAATAGGGTAAGGTTTAGTGTGGTCTTAGTAAAAGTGCGCCGCTCGCCCTAGTGCGCCGCTTGCTATGCACCTACGTTAAAGTGTTTATTTATTACTCTTAAGATAATATAGAGCTTTTCTCTTAAATAATTAATATTATAAATTAATTTATTAATATTATTAGGTACTTTACTGATAATATACTACTAAAGGAATAGCTTAATCTACTTAAGGGCCTAATTACCTAGGTAACTAGCTATTAGTGTTATACACTTAACTTAAGGTATATTCTATTTTTAGAGTGTAAAAAACAGGTCTTATTAAAGAAGCTTCTTATTAGGTTTATTGCAATTACCTCTATATAGGTCTTGTTTAGTAACTAGGATTATACCTGCACTAGGTGCTGCTTTATACATAGGTAGAGCTTTATTAGAGCTACTTAGAGTAGTTTAGTTTCCTAAGGTAGTAGACATCTTAGAGGTGTTTAAAATATTAAGGTTGTACTTTTAGCAAAGCTTATAAGTACTATTTAATTAGTTCTTAAGAATAAATATAGTAATAAGAGGCTAAAGAGGTTTAGAGTTTACAGTAAAAAGTATAGATACTATCTATTTATCTTAAAAGCAAAGGTAATAATAAGTAATACAGAGTAGACTGTCTAGCTTAAAAGCTAGGTTAAGATTTAATAACTTAGATCATTACTTAGGTAAAACACAAACTGTAAGAGTTATGTTCTTACTATGCTATTTACTAAGAAGATATACAGAGAGTATACTAAGCTTACCTAGCTTAACGTAAGCTACGTAAGCTAGGCTTACTAAGCTTAACAGAAGCTATATAAGCTTGTTATATAAGTATCTACCTAGCTTAACTGCTAAGAAGTAAGCTTATTACGTAACCTGTAATAAGACTGTGCTGTAACTGTGCTGTACAGAAAGCCCCTATAATTACTATGCTAAGTACGTTAGCAATAGCTAGCTATTGTTGTCTAGTTAGCTGTTATAAAGAGATTGTAATAGGCTATAGTCTTGCCTCTTTAACACTGTTATATAGCTTTTTTAGAGTTATAAGCCTGCTTAGCAGCTACTTTAGCTGCTTTCTAGGCGTTTATTGCTTAATGTTCCTCTACCTTTATTCTAGCATATTCTTTCTTCTCTCTTACCTGCATTTAACGCTTCTCTTCTGCAATCTTCTTCTTATATAGCTCATTAGCAGCTACTAACTTCTTTATCTCTACCTTTCTTAACTTTTCCTCCTTCTTCTCTTACTTAGCAATTGCTATATAGACTCGTGCCTTTTATACAGCCTAAGAGGACTACATTATAGCTCTGCTATAATACTCCTAATGCTGTTGCAGGTCTAATTGCCTGCTTGGTTGCTTCTAAAGCTTCTATTTTAGGTATAACTTCTACTGTAATCTATCTAGTTTATAGTAAAGAAGTTTAACCTAGGCTGGTAGGTAGTAGATAGTTTAGCTAAGCTTCTAGGCACCTACACTGCAAGAATCCTTTACTTCTGCATGCAAAGTAGTATAAACTTTAAGCTAGTCTTCTACTAAGTAAGCTGTAGAACTAGAGGCAACTAAGCTTAAGCTGTTAGGTGTTGTGTAGCAGAATCTATTAAGTATAATATTAGGATCTACTAAGCTTATCCTTATAACGTAGATGTACACCGAGTGGCGCAGTACACTAAGCAGCGCACTTTTGCCAAGACCACACTAAAACACACCCTATTATAGCCTAAAACACTACAAATTGGCGCTGTATAAGGTACAACAAGCTATAGTATTACTTAGAGACCTCTTCTGCAGCATTCTTACACGTTTATATGTTGTGCTTACCCTCTCTATACTATCTACAGCATTGTTAGGATAGTTTACCTCTTTTAGCGCGTACCTGCTTCTTTCTCTTCTTTCTATTACTACACGCCCTAAACTCTGCTAGAGCTACTAACTATTAGCCTTCCTTAACTAGTAGGAACCCTACCCCTTAAATTTGCTTCCTTTTGCGCAATTTACATTCTATAGCAGCTGCTAAGGCTGCATAAAGCTTAGTATTCTCCTGTTGCGCTAAAACTAGCTTATGCGTAATAATTGCTGCCCCCTTTAACACTTTCTTAAACGCCTTAACTATAGATATAGGAGAGCTGTTTATATGCCTCTAAATCCTTATCTTTACAAGCGTTAATTGTGGCCTAAGTTCTAGGGTATTGCTTAGTGTTTGCAACTGCTAGGGCATGTTATTTAAGGGGAGTAGTAGTAATAGAGTCTGCAGCTTTACATTAAAGGCTAATATAACCTGTTCTAGGTTAAAGGGGACTAATCTAGCCCCTTAGAACCCTCCCTAGATATTGCTAGGGGTAATAGCTTTCTTATAAGCTGCTTTAAAGCATAGCAGGAACTCCTACTTTATAATGTAGTTAATCTAGTTACATATAAGCTTATTAACCTTATTCCTATACACCTTCTTTAGAGGGCTAAAACAAGCTATATTAAGTAGCTGCAGGAGGTGTAATAAGTGCGCAGGCATGTATAAAGTTACAATCTTGTAATTCTTATAGTATTACTTAAATTCTATAGAGTTATAGCTCTTATAACTATTAATAATTAGTAAATAGTAGGTGCTAATAGTATATGTCTTTGTATGCCTGTTAAAGTGCTTTAACTAGTTAAAACTAAGCTTATTAGTAGTCTAGCTGTTCTTAGAAATAGTAATAGTCTAATCTTAGGGCAGGTTGTTGTCTTTGTACTAGCTAGACAGGTGTTAGCAGGCTTTAAAGATAATGTAGGGCAGAATAGCCTATCCTGTAGTATTAATGCCCTTAATAACTGTTACCTACTCCTAGTTGCCTAGCTAGACCTGCTTTACTTATCCTAGGTTCTCTGTATCTGTAATAACAACTCTAGTAGATATCTAGCCTATTATAAAGCTTATCTTGTTAAAGTTGTACGTGTTATTGTCTAGGATACTATACTTAGCTTTAATATTAGCTACTAGGCTAAACTAGCCCTAGATTACTGTAGGATCCTTACAGAGGGCTTACTTATAGTTGTACTTGCAATTAAAGACTATTTTAAGCTGCTCCTAACGCAAAACAAACCTGCTAGCCTACCTTAGGCTAATAGGGGCTAAACTGCGCTCTTTTTGCAGAGAATTAGCTATATTAGCTATAACTATAAGCTAAGGGGACTCTTCTTATATAACTAGCTTAAGTATGCGCATAATAATTACCTGCTCCTTAGCACTAGTTAGATTAAGTAAGTTAGCTATAGTATCTACGCGTGAAGGTTGTCCTGTGTGTCTTGCGCGAAGTGTAGTTTTAGAGGCGCTGTAGATAGCTGCAGCGCGTTGTACTAAGAGTTTAGGGTCTTGTTTAATAGCTTAAAGCACAAGCTATATCTAACGTTCTTTTAACACAACTAATTAAGGCTAGTAGGGGGGCATCTAGATAGTAATAGTGTTTTAGTGTGGTCTTGGCAAAAGTGCGCCGCTCAGTGTACTGCGCCACTCGGTGTACATCTACGTTAACTATAAAGGCGTTTTATATAAGCTTAGATGTAAATATAGCTAATAAGGTAAGCTTGCGACGCTCAGAAAGCTCTACAATTGTCCGAAATAGGCAAACGCAAGGCCTCATAGTCTGCAGCACTAAGAAAGAAGCAGAATCGTGGTGGTGCAGCTGTGCGTAGTGGTGTTGCTGCTGCAGAGCGCTTACTATCTTCTCCACCTAAAACGTCCACACGAGGCCGCAACATCAAGGTTCCAAGTAAATATAGATAGTACAAGTTTCTCGCATAGGTCTATAGATCACTCCATTGAAGAATCTCATGATGATAGCTAATGTGTGTGGCTCTACAGCCTCATTTTTGTGTGTGGCCGTCGGGGTGAGGAGCGCGCATTTGGTGTTGGCGCGCATTTGGTGCACGGGCACGGTACTCGTCGATCCAGAGCCGTGTCGCCAGGTGCACTAGGCGGTGCACGTCGAACCACTCCTCCTCGTCGTCTGCTTCAGCTGCATCATCGCTCTCCTCTTCTGGCGCACGGCCATCGCGTCTGGACAGAAACGAGTATCCGCACAGCGTGCCAATCGCTTCTTCCAACCGCGCTTCCGACCCTACGCTGGGCAGCAGCGAGCGTGGTATCACCTTCCACTCAACGCACGATATAAACTCATGTAGCTGAGCTGCTGGTACCTTACCAGCAGTACACGTCCTATCGCATGTTAACCGTAGCAAAGGTCAGCCCATACCCGCTGTATTGGCTGCACGTTTGCTCGCCCTGTGTAACATTGTTTGTCGCTGCATTGTAGATGCGTTTCTGTTAGGCTTAGCTTTATGGCATGCTATTGGATGCGGTACAAAAAGCGATAGCTCAGACTGTGGGGATATCCACCCCTAGTACGGAGCGTTTAACATTTCAAAACCTTACGACTCCCACTTTGTGTTTTAAGCTACATGAGTGCATGTTCTGACTTAAGCGTCGCTCTCTCTCTTTCTCTCGCTGTACAGTGTCTTCTTCCTCGGCCTACTCCAGACATATAAAACGTCGTGGACAGGACATACCAGAATTCTCCATTTATTACACTTATACTGAAGACGTTAACCTAGTTATGTCTTTAAATCGAGCTTGGCATAACTACTAATAGCAAGAGCAAGGGTTTGCTTATTACAAACGTCATGCGAAAGCCGCCTTTGCATCTCACAACACTTCTACTAAGCCTCTAGAAGTTTTTGCTTAAATCCCTATGCGCTCTTGCTTATCTGTCTGCACTCTTTTAGTGCTTATTAACTAGGTCAGATTTGCAACAACCTAATAATACGCTAGAAGGAGCTCAGCACACTGTTTGTTGTGCAATTAATCGCCTCAACCTAGTAGTATTGTAGGGGTGTTTGGCCTAAGAGACTATGAACTCTAACAAATAGGAATAGGGCAACTAATTAGCTTACAGAGCTAGAGGTGTGTAATGCAGGGTGCAGAGCCCACCTAGCAGGGTCTTCAGATTTAGTTTTGACAGAATGTAGAGGGAGCTCTGGCACTTAAAGACTTCCATACGAGCAACAACGCTGGTTTGGTTGTCTGCTTCAACTTGCTCTATTCTTTGTTCATCAGCAAAGAGCTCGCGACATTTAGAGCGCACATTCTATACTTAGGGAGTTTTCGATCAGAGTCTGTCGCAAAGTCGTGTGCAAAGTCGAAGGCTAAGGTGAGCACACATGTCCTGTTTACGTTGAGGGAAGTCCTCATATGTGATATCTGGAACATACTTTTCAGTGTGACGTGGTTTCATTTTGCAAGAGCGACCTGGGTGCACCTCTTGCAACATACACTCAGCAGATTCAGACAGCAGGGCCAGATGGTCACGTTGAGATGAGCCGCGGAGGGTATTTAATGGAGTCATGATGAGAAAGTATGTTCGAATGCAGAGTAATTTTGCTCGCAGCTGGGCCTTGCAGTCTAGGTATCGCTTTAGTGTCTGCTCTTGTCAGCGGCATGAATTTTTTGGGGATCCGTAGCATGCTAAACCCGGTGAACGAGGTATCTCGTATGCACAAGTCACGAACATGCCCCATCGGCGATATAAAGATGGATCTGTGTCGAGTCCTGATACGTAGTTGTCTATGGATCTTGATGGGCTTCCCACAACATTATCGTCATGTTCGAAGAATCAGAGATCATCATGAGAGCACAAAGCCATGGCAGGATCTGCGACACCTTTGTACTGATACGATCTCAAAGTAGACCTAGTATTTGCTTTATTTGCTTCGCTGGGCACAAGAGCGGAAGAAGGGGTCATGGCGGAGTTGTTGGGGCCTGACGTCCCTGATGGATCGCTTGCAGTACGTATGACATAACCGTCAATCATCCACGAACCACATTTGTGGCAGCATACTATATCTTGGAGGCATCTTGACGGAGCATACGCAACAAAAAATAGGAGCTTTAACATTTGTGGCTCTTGACTTGCATGACAGCTGCTGGGTAGGAAGACAACTGTTAACTAGAGCCGGGCCCTAGATGTTCTAGATTGATATCAACTGATAGAACATAGAAAAGTTTTTGCTGATAAGGTAAATAGGAACGAAGTACAACAAAGCTAGCTGATGCTATCATTATGTTGTAAGGTGCTGAAAACTTTAGGGTCGGACAGAATCATCATACCTGCGTCATCCCGCTCGCATGCGGACTCGGTTTAATTCCGTGATTTTTCGAAGTTCTTAATCCCTTAGTGTTTGCTCACGCCCGAGTACTCACATCTCGAAACAGCTCAGATTTACAAATACAAATCGTCACGCAAGACCTCAATCACCATGCCTCGTCAAGGAGATGGAAGTTCCGATAACGGTCCATTCAAGGAGGCAGAACACGACATCGTGCATGGAGCCGGACCCAAAGAGGTATTAATCGTACTCTCTTGCTATATTCTATTCTCTAGTCCTGACAGCTGTTGCAGACTTCTCAAGTCGCCCGCGCCAACAAGAGCGCTCCAATGCCTGAGCACGAAAAGGGTGGTGCAATCGAAGGGATGAATGCTAGTGGTGGTGGCTATAGCCTTCCAACAACAGGCAACCAGGGTAAAGGTCCTTTGAAGTAGACGATGATAGATATACGGGAGCCCAAATCATGCCCAATATTCAATACGAAAGAGTCGGTCCTACAAGCATGAATCTGTTGTGGTGCTAAAACATCCATACACTCCCTGTGTCAACGAACGTACAAAGACCGTCCTTGCCTATTTGTCCTCATTATCCATAAAATTCCGTATAAGCTTGAAGAAGTCATACGCATCGATAGCAGCATGAGAGCTTGGTCCAACAGGGTCAAAAATGGCCTGAGGCTCTTGATCGGCGTTAGTTTGTCTTGAAACATCGTTGGGCTGGACGGGGCTTGTCTCCTGGGCTGGGTCTTGGACTGAATCTCTTCGCGATTGTGTGTGTTTGAGTGCTACAGCGTCTACGAGCTGACTACCTGCAGTTTTCGCAATGTATTCGCCGATGAGTGATGAGTTGCATCTAGCGTGGCTTAAGACTTGGTTCTTAAGATTCAGCAACTCTTCACGAAGAGCGGACTCTTGTATTTTTAGCTCTTCCTTTCGTGAAGAAAGAACAGAAAAGTTCGCTACAAGCCTGGCAGTGTCTTTTTTCCTGCGTTGACGACACCTTTCCGCCGCAACACGATTTTTTTCGAGTTGAAACTCCCGCGAGCCCGGAGTATTATCTAGAGCGACATCAGATTTGTGCGCATCGGTCGTTGCGGGATACAATTTGGGCCTGCCACGTCTACGTTTTCCATTGCTGGGACCGACACTTGGCTGCGGAATGACGCTCCCTTTGAAGGTCGAATCATGCTGGGGGTTTATGCTTGTATGATCGTCCCTTGTGGTCGGTTGCAATGCCTTCTGGGATTGTTGTTTGTGTTGTTGTTCCTGCTGGCAAGTCTCTTGTTGCTTCTGTGGCCACAAGATCTCCTCCATGAGTTGTTTTACAGGAACAGATCCTTCTCGAACAAGATCGTGACGGGGATTGAAGCCCTTCTTTGTGTTTTCCAGGCCCTCGATCGCGCAAAGCGAGTCGATTTGGAGTAGGTGAGGGGACAGACCTATTGTCTGCTCATTGCCACTACCGAAGATCGATCTAGGGTCATGCCGGTGATCTGAGAAAGCACCAGTTGGCTCGCAAAAGGGGGACCCAGAGCGTCCGGAATGGTGCCATTGAGGGTCAGGGTCCACTGGTGATGAGACAATAGATAGCAGCGGCATGACTTTCAAAGAGAGTTAGTCAATTTTGGACGATATTCTAACCACAAGACTGGGGAAATAGTTGAAATATTACGATGATTTAACGACGAGCGTAAACCCTGCCTACTTAGATACGCCTGTAGCCTTATAGAGGATTTGTACTAGGATTCACGATCGCGAAAATATATATAAAGCCTCTACTTTTTAGTTCTATTACTTAGTCTTTTTAAAAGAGTATACTTTCTTTACTTTACTAGAAGAGTATACTTTCTTTACTTTACTAAAAGAGTATACTTTCTTTACTTTACTAAAAGAGTAAAACTTAGCTTTACTATAATAGCTTTTATAAAGCTAATACTAAATAGCTTTATATTCTTTTAATACTTCTTTTAAATCTTAAGTACTCTTTAAAGCTTTAATTCTTATAGTAAAGAAGCTAATTTAAAATTTATAAATAGTAAAGTAAAAAGTAAATCTTTCTTAGCTATCTGCTAGTCTTATTTTTAAATAATTTTTATAAGAAAGTTTTTATTTTAAGCTAGTTTCTACTAAAATAAACTAAAAAAAGCTTATACTACCATTAAAGGCCTTAGCTATATCTTTTATATAGTATTAGAGAATAATATTAAGCTAAAGAAGAAATATACTAATTAGTTTAAAAGTCTTAGTATTAGCCTCTAAGTAAATATAACTATCTAGGCCTTCTAAAGTAAGTAGAAGAAGTAACTTTTCTTAATTACTAATAGCTTCTAACTGCTATAAAGATAACTTATAACGTGTTTTATAAGCAAGTTAGCTACCTATGCAAGTTAGCTACCTTATACTACTGACACGCCTGTGTAATAACGTAGTAGAATATCTTAACAAAGCAATGTAAAAGACACCTATATTAAGGGCGATATATTTCTTGCTATTACTAATATTAATTTATAGCAAGCTTATAGCAAAAAACATGCTATAGTAGTATACACTATGCCTTAATTAATACTATAAGACTAATACACTAGATGATACTTTTAATATAACTGCAAGCTAAATTTAAAGTGCCTTATAAAGCTAGGAAAGAAGGTAATAAGAGAGTGTATACTTAAGCAATCTTTAAGAGGTCTTCTGCTATTAAAGCTTATTAAATAAGAAATAGTAGATAGACTGCTAAAAGAGCATAATAATAAGCCTACTAGCAAGAACTAGGTTAATAACTTTATAAAACGTACCTCTAACATGTTTTATAAGCAAGTGGGCTACTTAAGTAAGTTAGCTACCTAATACTACTAATATACTTATGTAACAATACTATGTAACACTATGTAATCTATAGATAGCCTAGAGGTTGCAATAATACTATTTAGAAGCCTTACTATTATCTGTATTCTCTATTTCTACCTTATATGTGCAGGAATTATGCCTAATCTTACTATAATGCCTACAGCGTTGCCTAATACGCACTCTCTTTACAGGCGTCTTGCTCTTACTATAAACTCTACTCTCTTTTTTAGTAATTAAGTTAGCTACCTTACTAACTATAAGGGTTTTCTCTGTGTGTATATAATATTGCTTATAGGTTTTATACTTTGTAAACACTTCTATAGCATCTTAAAAGCAGCCTATCTCCTTCTGTACTAACATTATATTATAAGCTATCTACTAAGCGCCCTTTACTAACTATTTAACCTATTTATTTAATAAACTTACTAAAGACCTTTAGTAAATTTATATTTACTTTTAAATTAGAGTTAACTACTCCTCTACTTTATAAGTATTGCGTAGTATCTTTAGCTTCTAGATAATATTATTAGGTTTTAGCAGTATAAGTATATATAGGCGCATATTAAGCTTTAATAGCATAACTTCTAGATTATATAAGACTAAACTAGTACTTCTAAAGCTTATATAAATAGTCTTTAGTATAAATATCTTCTTTAATATTACTTTAAAGGCTAGTAGGAAAGTTTCCTTTTAAATATAGTAGATATAATTATATACTAAGGCTAAGGCTTTATTACTATATAGATGCTTTAGCAGCAAGAAGTAGGTAATATTAAGTAGCTATAATAAGTGTAATAAGTGTAGAGGTATATGAAGAGTAATTATCTTCTTCTCCCTATAAAGATTCTAGAAATTTACTAAGTAGTATCTCTTATAGCTATTAATAATAAGTAGTCTATAAACTTTAACAGGCTTTATATATATAATAAAGTAATAAAGCTAGGTAAGTACTAGACTATTATTAGTCTAGCTAGTAAGACTAACTTTAATAACCTAGATATGTAGAAAGTCTTCAGTAAACTAGTTAGAGATAAGAATCTTACCTATAAAGATAAGAAATAGTAGAATTACCTTCTCTATTAACTCAACACCTTATACTAAGATAACTTACTTTTAATTGCTAAGTTGGATTTTTTTCTACCTCCTAGGCTTCTCTAAGCTTATTACTACTAGCTATAATAAAATCTTACTTATTAGGAAGCTAGACTTATTATAGTTGTATATATCTTTATTTAAAATACTATACTTTACCTTTATTAACTATATCAGTGTAAACTAAGGCAAGATAACTACTAGGTCCTTATAGGCAGCTTGCTAGCAATTATATAGGAAGGACTATTACTTTTTTAGCTTAGGTATATACTAAATAAACTTATTAACTTAGTTCTTACTAATAGTACTACTACTACACTCTCTTAGTAGTTTGTTTACTATATCTTGCATATCTACCTTTAAAAAGAGTAGTTTATAATTAAATTCCTTAAGTATATATATTATAACTACCTTCTCTTCTAGCTTTATAAAGTGCTTTATATTTTGCTTAGAGTTATATTAAGAGTGTGCTCTGTTATATTTATATTGAATTATTATTTAAGAAACCTAATAACGTGTTTTAAAAGCAAGTTAGCTACCTAAGCAAGTTAGCTACCTAACACTACTAACACGCCTGCGCAATAACGCTGTATAACACTACGTAATTTATAAATAGCCTAGATGTTGCAATAATACTATTTAGAAGCCTTGCTATTATTTGTATTCTCTATTTCTACCTTGCACGTGCAGGAATTATACCTAATCTTACTATAACTATAATAACTAGTTCTATGTACTAGAGCTCTAGTACTATATATATTATACTACGCTAAGAATTCTAGCTTTAGAATTCTTGTGCCTACCTTTTTAGTATAGGCAAAGACGTCTTATAGTATAGATATTAAGGGTAGGGCGCCTATCTATTACATAATTCGAAAGCTACCTAAAGGTCTAGAGTTCGAACCTAGTAGGGACTAGTTGTATTACTCTAGCTTAGATTATATGCTTATAATGTTAATTGCTAAAGTAAAATTATTAGAGGGACATTTCCTAAAAGGTCTAGCTTGCAGGATTAAATTATAGAGCTATTATAATTGAGTTCGCAGATATATATATACTAAGTCCTTACCTCTTAGAAACAAGAGGCTTTTAAGAAGGGGGGTAATATAACAACCTAGTTACATATACTAGAGCCTCTAGTATACATAACTAGGTAGCCTCTAGTGTATGTAACTAGGTTGTTACAATACTATAGGTATTCTTCTATCTTTATTCTATATTTACTCTAACTCTCTTAAGTCTAAGTATATAAGAGATTTAAATACTAACGTTAAAGAGAAAGCTTTTCTATATTCTTTATATAAGACCTATAAGTATAGAGATAATTTATCTAAATGTTCTTAATATTCTAGCACTTATATACACCTTGTACTAGACTTACACTACTTCTAGAAACTATCTCTACTAACCTGCATTATTATAATAAGGTAGTCTATACTGTAGATTAAAGATAATCTGCTTACTAAGTCAGAGAGTAATATAAGGACTATACTATTTCTTGTATGTCTACTAAGACTAATATATATCTAACATCTACCTAACTATAGTATTACTATATCCTAATACTTCTCTAGTCTCTAAGAGTCTAGCTAGTATATAAGCAGTGTATAGCATATTACTAAAGTAGGTAGTTTTTAAGTATTCTTTTATATAAAACCTATAGAAATAGAGGCTTTCTTCTAGTAATATTTACTTAGTACTTCTATACACCTTATAGTAGTAATAGACCTAAATCAGAGCCTTCTAGCATCCTATATTATTATAGTTCTTACCACTACTAAAAATATCATCTAGAAATTTAAAGTAATATGTTTTAATACTTAGTAGGCTACTCTACTAAGTAGACCACTCTGGCTGCAAAACTGCCTAGATTATAACAATATATTATATTACAACTATAACAAGCTGTTACATAATATAATAAAGCAGATATATAGCTTATAATATTTAATATCTTAAGAAATTAAATTAAAAGTTTTTATTACACTAAGTAAGTCTATAAGGTCCTATATATTATAATCTAATACTAATATAATAGAAGACACTTTTAATATAACTATAAGCTAAATATATAGTGCTTTATAAAGCTAGAAGAAAAAGTAGCTATAGTATATATACTTACAGAATCTAAATATAGCCTACTTTTCTTAAAGGTAGATATATAAAATATAGTAAATAAACTACTAAAAGAGTATAGTAGTAATACTATTAGTAAGAACTAGGTTAATAAGTTTATTTAGTATATCCCTAAGCTAAATAAGTATTAGTTCTACTTATATAATTGCTAGTAAGCTACTAAAAAGAACCTTATAGTTATCTAGCTCTAGTTTACACTTATATAGTTAATAAAGGCAAAGTATAGTATTCTAGATAAGAATATATATAACTTTAATAAGTTAAGCTTTCTAATAAGTAAAATATTATCTTAGCTAGTAGTAATAGGCTTAAAGAAGCCTAGAAAGCAGAAAAAACGCTAACTTAGTAATTATAAGTAAGTAAGTTACTTTAGTATAAGGTGTAAAGTTTATAGAGAAGGTAATTCTACTATTTCTTATCTTTATAGGCAAAGTTCTTATCTCTAACTAGTTTACTAGAGACTTTCTGTATAACTAAGTTATTAATATAAGCTTTACTAACTAGATTAATTATAATCTAGTACTTACTTAGCTTTATTACTTTAATATCTATATAGAGCCTATTAGAGTCTACAGACTACTTATTATTAATAGCTATAAGAGCTACTACTAAGTTAATTTTTAGGGTCTCTGCAGAAAGAAAAAGATAATTACTCTTTATAATATGTTTTGCTACTAAGCGCCTTACTCTACTAAGCGCTGCACTTTTAATAGCAAAATGCTTATACAGCGCTATATTCTAACATAATACTAATAGATTATTGCTTACAGACCTAGAGAGTATTATTTAGAGGCTTTGCTATTCTCTATATTCTCTATTTCTACCTTGCATATACAGGAATTAAACCTAATCTTACTATAACGCCTGCAGTATTGCCTAACACACACTCTCTTTGCAGGTATCTTACTCTTACTATAAACTCTACTCTTCTTTTTAATAATTAGATTAGCTACCTTACTAACTATAAAGGTCTTCTTTATATATATATAATATTACTTCTAGATCTTATACTTTGTAGACACTTTTACAGTGTCTTAAAGGCAGCTTATTTCCTTCTACACTAATACTATATTACAAGCTATCTACTAAGCGCCTTTTGCTAACTATTAAACCTATTTATCTAGTAAACTTGCTAGAGACCTTAAGTAGATTTATATCTACTTTTAAATTAAAGTTAACTACTTCTCTACCTTATAAGTATTGCGTAGTGTCTTTAGCTTCTAAGTATTAATACTAGGTTTTAGTAGTATAGGCGTGTATAAGCATATATTAAGCTTTAATAGCATAACGTCTAAGTTATATAAGACTAAACTAGTACTTTTAAAGTACATATAAATATTCTTTAGTATAAATATCTTCTTAAATATTACTTTAAAGGCTAATAAGGTTTCCTTATTAATATAGTAGATGTAATTGCACACTAAGGCTAAGACCTAATTGCTATATTGGCGCTTTCGTAGTAAAGTTTAGGCAATACTAAGTAGTTATAATAAGTATAATAAGTGTAAAAGTATATTAAGAGTAATTATCTTTTTCTAGCTACAAAGATCTTAGAAATTTACTAAGCAGTACCTCTTATAGCTGTTAATTATAAGTAGCTAATAGATTCTAATAAGCTTTGTATGTATATTAAAGTATTTAAGCTAGGTAAGTACTAGATTATTATTAGTCTAGCTAGTAAGACTAATATTAATAACTTAGTTGCGTAAAAAGTCCTTAGTAAACTAGTTAGAGATAAGAACTTTGCCTATAAAGATAAGAAATAGTAGAATTACCTTCTCTATAAACTTTACACCTTATACTAAAGTAACTTACTTACTTATAATTACTAAGTTAGCGTTTTTTCTGCTTTCTAGGCTTCTTTAAGCCTATTACTACTAGCTAAGATAATATTTTACTTATTAGAAAGCTTAACTTATTAAAGTTATATATATTCTTATCTAGAATACTATACTTTGCCTTTATTAACTATATAAGTGTAAACTAGAGCTAGATAACTATAAGGTTCTTTTTAGTAGCTTACTAGCAATTATATAAGTAGAACTAATACTTATTTAGCTTAGGGATATACTAAATAAACTTATTAACCTAGTTCTTACTAATAGTATTACTACTATACTCTTTTAGTAGTTTATTTACTATATTTTATATATCTACCTTTAAGAAAAGTAGGCTATATTTAGATTCTGTAAGTATATATACTATAGCTACTTTTTCTTCTAGCTTTATAAAGCACTATATATTTAGCTTATAGTTATATTAAGAGTGTCTTCTATTATATTAGTATTAGATTATAATATATAGGACCTTATAGACTTACTTAGTGTAATAAAAACTTTTAATTTAATTTCTTAAGATGTTAAATATTATAAGCTGTACGTCAGCTTTAGTATAGAGTCTAGCAGCTTGCTGTGGTTGTGACATAGTGTGTTGTCGTGACGCAGGCGGTTTCGCAGCGATAGTGCGCCGCTCAGTGGGGTGCGCTGCTCGGTGGTGAAACACGTTATAGACTCTGTTTTTTCTTGTTCTAAGTAAGTTATAACGTACCTCACAGGCGAGCCGCCCACCTGGGCGAGTCGCCCACTTTTGCTAAGACCACACTAACTTACCCTTCCTATACTAATGCCTTAATAACAGAGCTAAATAAACGCATTTAACAAGACTTAGATACAGCTTGCGCTTTAAGCTCTTAAATAAGACTCTAAACTCTTAGTATAACGCGCTGTAGCTATCTATAACGCGCTATAAATAACCCTACGCAATAGACACGCTAGACAACCTTTACACAATAATACTATAGCTAACTTATAGAGTTTAACTAATATAGAGGAGGAGGTAATTATTAAGTATATACTTAAGCTAGTTAAATAAGGATATTCTCCTTAGCTCTTAGATATAGCTAATATAGCTAATTCTCTATAAGAAGAGTGCAGTTTAGCCCTTATTAGCTTAAACTAGGCTAGTATATTTATTTTACACTAACTAGAGCTTAAAGTAAAGTTTAATTATAAGTATAATTATAAGTAAGCTCTTTATAAGAATTCTAAGGTTATATAGAGCTAGTTTAGCCTAGTAGCTAATATTAAAGCTAAGTATAGCATCTTAGATAATAACACATATAACTTTAATAAGACAGGCTTTATAATAGGCTAGATAACCTAAAGAGTAGTTATTACAGCTTCTTTTATATAAGGATAACTAAAGCAGGTTTAGCTAGGCAACTAGAAGTAAGTAATAGTTACCTAAGGCATTAATGCTACAGAATAGGCTATTCTGCCCTTTATTATTTTTAAAGCGCACTACTACCTTAGCAGCTAGTATAAAGATAATGCCCTGCCCTAAGATTAGGTTATTACTATCTCTAAGAACAGCTAGACTACTAATAAACTTAGTTTTAAGTAGATAAAGTACTTTAATAAGCACATAAAGATATATACTATTAGTACTTACTATTTACTTATTATTAATAGTTATAAAAGCTATAACTTTGTAAAATTCTAATAATACTATAAAGATAATAAGATTATAGCTATATGTATGCCTTTACACTTATTACACCTCTTATAGCTACTTAATATAGGTTGTTTTACCCCTTTAAAGTAGGTGTATAGGGACTAGGTTAATAAGCTAGTATATACTTAGATTAACTATATTATAAAGTAAGAGTTTCTACTATACTTTAAACCAGCCTATAATAAAGCTATTACCCTTAGTAATATCTAAGGTGGGTTCTTAGGGGCTAGACTAGTCCCTTTTAACTTAGAATAGGTTATATTAGCTCTTAATATAAAGTTACGCACACTATTACTATAACTTCTTACTAATAATAACTACTAGTAGTTATAAACTCTAAAGAACCTTCTTAAATTTAGCTTATAATTAACTCTAATTTAAAATAAGTATAAAAGGTAATTTAGTAGCTTACTAACTTCTACTATAAGTGTAGTTAAATACCTCTTAAAGAAAGTAATAGGTATAGTATATAAGATAACTTTGCTTAAATAAGAATGCGCTAAGCTTTAAGTAGCCTTAGTAGCTACTATAGAGCGTAAATTATATAAAAGAAAGTAAATTTAGGCAAAAGGAACCCTTACAGTTAAAGAAGGCTAGTAGTTAACTACTTTAAAGAAGTTTAGTATATATAGTAATAGTAAAAAGCTAAAGAAGAGGGTACGCGCTAAAGGAGGTAAACTATCCTAACAACAGTATAGAATATGTAAAGAGATAGAGCATAATACGCAAATATGCAAGAATAAAGTAGAAGAGCTCTCTAAGTAATATTATATGTTGCTTTACTCTATACTAGCTTAGAGTAGGCTAATGCAGGCTAAAGTAGGGTATGATGGTTAAGAGTCTTAGCAAAAGTGGGCGACTCGCCCGGGTGGGCGGCTCGCCCGTAAGGTACGTTACTAATAACTAGAAAAGCTTGAATTCAACAATCCGAACTTTCTGCCCATCTTTAGGCAAGAAAACAACCCTTACTCTCTGGCTGCTCGCCTCCGACCACGACGCCTCAGTAATGCCATTGGCGACAGGCTCAGCATATTTTGCTTGAGACACATCGACCCAGGAGTCACCGCTAGCAGCTTGAATGCGGTAAGTCTCAGGGACATCAAAGCCTTGCTCAGCATTTGAAAAAAACGCAATGTCTGCGCTGCTAACAGAAGTAGTTGAGCCAAAGTCAACCTGAAACCACATCTCGGTACCATTGCCCTGAGGAGTACTCCATCCATTGGCGACATCTGTCTCAGGGAAAAACCATATGCGGCCGTCGATTGTGCCATAGAGCGAAACTTTGTCAACGCCAGAGACAGAGGCGCTGCCAGCGGGAAATTGGGTATCAGTGCTGAGCTTGATGGACTTGGCGATTTTGCGAGTGATGGTGGGAGGAGTAATGCGACTGAGCTCAACAGTCAAGCGGGATAGTGTTGGTGAAGAAGCGACCTCTCTGCCGTCAACCTCTATTTTAAGACCAGCGGAGCCATATCGTGAGCCATCAGCATCCCATTGAACAGCAATTTCATGGCCATGGTAGATGATTGCGTCGGCACGGAAGTAGGAGATGACAGAAGCTTCCGCAGCAGGGTTGACTTCAAGAACATCGTCGGCACTGGGACGAATACCAACAAACCCAGAGAGGATAGAATCCACAAAACCAGAGTGAAAGTAGTGTGGCGAGCGCTTCAACCCGACAATCGGGAAGCCGGTATCAGGATAGTAATCCTCTTCGAGGTCTAGTATGTTGCCACGCTCAGGATTATAATGAAGCTTGGCGTACTGTTGTAGAATCTTGGTATAATCGGTCCTACTGATGACACCGGTCGCGGAGCCGTTAGGGTAGTGATCAAGGAAGTTGGCCAAGCCGGTCAGCACTTGAGTAACTTGAAAAGGCCAAACAGGGCCATTCCACTGGCATTCGGGCTGCCTTCCGTTCTCCTCAACATAGCGGTACTGACGCATGTAGTATTGGTATGTGGGTCCGACAGTGCGTAGTCCATGGGGACCAGCAAACTCATTGGTGTCTAGAGCATGCTTCCACGCTTCAGCATACTCGGGAGTGTCATCCGGCAGGTCGTGTGCCCATGGGACAAAGCCAACCAGTTCTCGCCCTCTTATGAAGTCCCAATATTTCACGTACTGGTTGTTGACTTGGAACCGGTCGATGAAATGCTCGAAGGTTGAGTTCCAGAGGTCGTTTTGGACGCGACTCTTGATGTCTGCTGCTCGCTGATTATATGTAGTCACCGTGTTACTGGATCCACCTCTGAGTCCCGCAAGCTTGGCGATAGAGACTGCATTGTCGTATTGATAGGCATTGATACTGGGTCGAAAAGAATTACCGCCGGTGAAACCGTCTTGACCACCGCTAGCGTCGATACTCGAGATTGTGTATTCTGTAGCGTCTCGGAGGGGTTCAACATAATAGAGGCCCTTGGACGTATCAAATGCGTCCTGCCAGGCGTTGAAAACACTTATCATGGCGTCAAGACGTGATGTTGCGTCTGCAGCAACGCCATCCACAAGATAGCCTTTGTACACTGATGCGGCCATGCTCTCCGAGAATTGACGGGTGTTACTGTTCGGACCCAAGATGAACGTGGCATAGTCCTCCTTGAACCGTCGGTCGCGGCACCAGCGGCCTTCAAGCAGATGAAAGACTGTAGCGTCATTCAGTGATGCCCAAGGCTTAGTTTGCCAGCCCACGTCATCAAGAAACTCCGTTGATATGAAGCCGTTGGCGCCAAGATCGCGCTGGTGAGCACGAAAGATATTCCAGCGGTAGTAGTAGACATCGGTAATGTCTTTGTCGCTGCTTTCGAAGAATGGAATGCGATTGCGATACCATGGTGCATCGTTACCAAAGTATTGCTTTGCTAAAGCATCGCCATCAAGGGCGGCTTTGACTTGGGAAACAAAAGGTAGTAGCGCGAGTGCGGAAATGCTGTCGCTTCTCATGGCTGCGTGTTGTGGGAGAGGGATGAGCTGCTACGTGACACTACGGGATAGTCACCCTTTTATCCTTCATCGATCGCCATCGCTCCGGTTATCAACCTGAGTGTGCTCTGCATGCTCAAGGCAATGATGCGCAACAAGATGTACCGAGCATGGCGGAGTAACCCTGGAATGGCAGCTCACATCGTATTCGTGATCATTGCAGTACAGCCGTCGTCGGCGCATCGTCCGAGCGAGGGTTTATATTAAGATCTGCCCCGCAAAAGCTCGGGGTCTCCCCGAGGGCTCTGTGGGGTGTTTTCTCCGCTGTCAGGTACCCGTGTCCGTCTGCAAGGCTGCCAATGACGAACAACCTAGCCTCCTCACCCAGAACAGAGTTTGGGTGGATGAATGATACGCCTGATATTTAGGTTCAGGCACGGATACAACTGCGAGTCGCAAGGCGCGGAGACAGGCACATTGCCCGATGTGCCCCGGTGGGCTCCGGTGGGCGCTTTGTCGATCTTTTCACAGACCTGTAGTGCGGTGACGTCTGTCCATATCAGAGTCGCGAAGATGTTAATGGTACAGATGGTCGTCAAGTTCTTCTCCAGGCAGCATCTTGCTGGCACGCGATGCTGGGTTGCAGACGAAGACGCATCACACGTCATGGTCGCGCCACGACCAAAACAGTTAGCTCTTTGAAACAACTCTGGTAGAGTTTTGAGCCAGGCAGGTACCATTTTGCGATTATATACTATGATAAAACTTAAATTTTGGCCGAGTATCCCTGGAAACAATGATATCCTATCGTGGGTACCGCTCATTCATCCTAGCAACTCGTGAGATGGTTGTTTACCCACCGGAACAACTGTACATTACCCTCTAATCATATCTCATTTGGGAAACTCCTCAGTCGCGCTGTAAAGCTGTAGCGATAGTGGCGTACAAAGTACCCCAAATGTCCAGAACAAGCCTGTACAGGGTTTAAGCAATGAGCGCGAACGTCGCTTTGCTTGCTGACACATTGTCCCAGCCCTTGACTTTGGTACACCTCTAAACTGGATGATCAAACCTGTGTGCCTGTGTCTTCCCGCTCTTGGACATTGCTAGGTCTCTACGCCATGGCTATCACGCCGATCTGTCTTCTTGACAGCCCTAGACTGAAGCAAAGCATCATCATGACTGTGGAGTATGATCACTCTTTTAGACGCTGGCAACAGCCTTAAGAACATGGATCAAGACACAGTTCAAATGAAGATGTGATAGTAAGATTTGATGCAGGTGAGTCTGAAGCTCACCATATTTTCAGGTATTCGGGATCTCATAGCAGGTGTGCAACGTCGCTTCCAAAGGTCGCGTCAGAACGCAATTGCCTTCCTTCACTGTGATGGTTCTTCGAATCGGCTAGCGCCAAACAATGTTGCAGCCTTCTGACCTGTGGGCCAAACATCTGTCGCTTCATCAACCAACCACGGCTGCAAATATGTCTGCGCATCAAGACGACGAAGGCAGCTGCAATGCCCAGGCATTTGCTAGACTCGAGAGGTACAGTGATGTCTTCTTTCTTTGCAGTCTCTGCTGACAATCCACAGGGCTAGGAAAACGAACGCGAAATGCATTGAGAAGTAGGAAGCTGACCACTACAAGCTCAGAAATTTGCTCATCTTTCGATAGGCAGCTTGCGATTCAAGACGAGTTTAGGAAGATGGAGAAGCGGAAAGTAGAGCTCGCAACCTTGCGCAAGATGAACGACGGCCAACGAGAGGTTTGGATGCAAGGGTCTGTTACTGATTAATCGTCTGTACACAGTGCTGACACTGCCAGGTTGATCAAGACAACCATCATCCCATACAGCAAATCCTGGAATCGCAAAATGGCCGATCTGATCCAAAAAAACCTTCCTCTCGAGATACGAAGCATGGTGTACGGCTACCTCATGGACAAAGACACCTGGAATGACTTTGAATGTCCTCTCCATGCGATAACTTCAGTGTTACCTCCTGAAGTCGGTCACTGCAAGTGTCAAATAACGTCTGAGGGCATGCCAAGGGCACCCCACTTCCTCTATCCTGAGTATATGGGATCTGAAGCAGCTGCGGAAGTTGCTAAGGAAATCTACACAAGTGAATGGTTCAAAGAGCAGACAATTTATGGTATGGTGCACAATCTCGAAGCTCTGGTCCACAAGGATCCATTCACCACAAGATTTGATCCTGCCCCGTACATCCGAAGCTTAGATGTCGTTTGCCATATTGACCGATACCGGATGCCACCTATGTTGCATTGTGCCAATGATGGGAATGCCTGTCGACACAATTCGGACGACAGAAGATACATCAACGACGACAAGCTCAGGTTGGATCTCAGCTCTCTGATGGACCTCTTGGACAAACCAAACTTCTACTCTCTCACCGTCACCTTTGTGCAACGCAATGTCCGTATAGACATCATCGAGGAGGTACTCGAGATATTTGCCGACACAAACATAGAGTCAGAAAACGCAGGTGCAGACGCGCGAATCTTCTGGAAGTATGCGCCTTCCACTCAGAATCCCACGTGTCGCAGACACAGGAAGGATGTAAGCGATTTCTTCTACGAGAAACGTCAAATCTGGAAGTATCGGATGCGGAAATTTCTTAACAAAGTAGGATTTCCGAATTGAGAAAGTGCATTGCTGACGTGTTGCAGTTGAGACCACACATGCGCAAGAATCATGTCAGATTCAGCAACGAGCCAAACATCAGCCTTTCCGACAAGGAGTATTGTCACCGCATGTGGGAAGACGACGAGCAGGCCTTTGCGAGCGACGAGGAAGACCCTGACGAAGAATTTGACGAAGATGGCGAAGATTCTGATTCTGAAGGGGACTCGGAAGTGGAGTCTGGTTCGAATGCGATCTACTGGCCTGATGGACGGCTTTACGCCGAATAGTAGAGAGGGATGAACGAGAAAGCGAATTAGGCGTATGGGAATCAAAGCTTCCCCGCATTAGAGATCATGTGTCATGGCGAGTACTATTATTTTGCTCTGGTCGTGGTTTCAACTAGTTGGCAGGCTTACAGAGGTTATCTTTGTGTGTAAAATATGGGTTGATGAAGAGACCATGTCGCAAGTAGTCGTCTATTGCGAGCAAATATATGGTAGTGTCAGGCTCCCACACCCAAAACAGACAATAGGTTTAACGTGGCTGCGTGTGGAGCAAATAAATGTTGACAAGATTCGTAATTATTTCCGCGTCATTGTGCTCTGCAAGCCTTAATTAGCAGTATCGGATGCCATGCTACATGGCCATCACCTAGGGTATAATCTTTGAACACGCTGTCCCCCCCCCAAATCTAATCTCATCTCTCTGATACTCTCGTCTTCATGAACGTGGTTACGAGCCATAGCTGATCTCATAGCCGAGCAGCACCTCGGTGGTCGCACCCTCCCAACCTCTGTTTCCGCCTGTGGAGATCATGAAACTACATGTGGGGTCGAGATATAGCTGTGAGATGACGCCGGTGCGGTGGCCGGGGACGATGAGAAAAGGTGTTGCGGCAGTTGAGGAGGGTTTGGTGTCGCCGTGTGAGGAGAGGGAGGAAAGGGTTGGGTGGGTGAGGTCGTATTGGCGGAGGATGTCGTAGGAGGCACTGAGGGGTTGTTAGTGATGGTGCTGAGGAAACAGTGCGAGGTTGTACCATATCAGGGTTCGACCGTTTGGCATAGCTCGTACGGCACTCACGCTTCCGCTTACGCCAGGGAATTTGAACGTGCGGGAGGGTTCGGATAGGGTTTTGTGTAGACTGTACTCGTCGACTGTGCCATTGCGTCTGTTGGTGGTCAGCCTGTCTATTCTCGTTTGATTTCTCTACTCTCGTTCAGTGTCTCCACTCTTGGTCTGTTTCTTGACTCTCGTTCTGATTTTTACTCGTTCTGTTCAAGACTCACCTGCCGGCGTAGATGAAGTTGCCGTCTGGACTCCAACAGGCGTTCATGCACCACGGAGGGGTGCCACGGGGCGGCAACAGGCGTGCGACAGGCGATGGCTGACGCCGGTCCCATATGGAGAGGATGCCATCGATGGAGGAGGAGAGGAAGGTAGATTCCGAGGAGGGTGGAAGGGAGGGCGTGTCTTTGACAAGGGTGGGCAGCTCTTCGGCGTGGGGCAGGCCGTTGGCGAGCGGGACGTCGGCGGTGTCTGGCTTAAGCGGGGATCTAGCTGGTTCAGAGGAGACGGCGGGGGGCTTGGCGTCGGGGAGTGTAGGTGGAGGAGTGACATCGGGGGCCTGGACGGGCCCACCAATGTCCATCATGTCGAGGTCGCCGGTATTGTCGTCCTCGGCGGCCTGGATGCCGTTTGCAATGGCGCGTGAAAACTCGTCGTCGTCGTCATCGCCCATGCCAGGCAGGGCGGCCGAGGGGTTGGTGTCGGGGCCGTCGCCGAACAGCGAGTCCTTGTCGCCAAAGAGCGAGTCGTCGGGTGAGCCGGGGGCATCGTCGTTGGTGGGGCCGTCGTGGGGCTCGCCGGCGGTGGTGGAAGCTGCAGTGGCAGTGGCAGTGGCAGAGGCAGAGGCAGCATGGGCAGAGGCAGATCCAGCGGCAGTGCGAGGGCGGGCGGCGTTGTTGGACGAAAAGGTGCCGTTGGCGAGGGGCGCCGTGTCTGGGTCGCGGGGGACGGGCAGGGCCGAGGTGGGGCGCTGCTCAATGGCAGAGATCTGGGTGCCGCTGGTCTCGAAGCGGCGCTTGACCTTGCCCGTGTGCAGGTCCCAGTCGTTGATGGTCTTGTCCCAGCTGCCGCTCAGCAGCGACGTCTCGTCGGCGGCCAGGGTCAGGACCGAGACGGCCGAGGTGTGGGCCTTGAGCGAGTGGACGCGGTGGCCCTCGTTGTGGCGGACCGTCTGCAGGTTGATGGCGCCGCTCTCGGTGCCGGACAGCAGCCACAGCGCCTGGTGGTGGACGGCCAGCGAGAAGACGGGCGAGGGCGCGTCGGCGGCAGACGAGGCGGCCGGGTCCTCGTTCTCCCAGTACGACAGCAGCACGCCGGCCTTTGTGACCGAGTCGACAAAGGGGTGGCGCTGCGCGACGGTGAGGGCCAGCTTGCCGTTGGCCGTGTCGACCCAGTTGAACTTGCGGATGTAGCCGTCGGCCCCGCCGCTGAAGACCCAGCGCATGTCGGGCGTCGCTGTCAGCGCGTTGATGGACGTGCTGTGCGGCGCTGCTATGGTCGGCACAATGTCGTAGACGCTGGCCGTGAGCGCCTCGCGCCGGACTGGCGGTCGGAAGGGCAGACTCCCCAGCACGCCCGGTGTTGCTGCTGCTGCTACTGCTGCTGCCGTCGCTGCTGCCGCTGCTGCCGCCGCTGCCTGCGGGCTGGGCGAGGTGCGCGTCAGACGCGGGTGGTTGGCCTGGTCGTCGTCGTCGCCCTCGCCCTCGCCCTCGCCCTCGCCGTCACCGTCGTCATCGTCGTCATTATCGTCGTCGTCGGGGTCGTCGTCGTCGTTGGCATCGTCGTCGTCATCGCCGTCGCCGTCGCCGTCGCCGCCGTCGCCCTCGTCGTCGTCGACGTCCATCACATCATTCTCCTCGTGCTCATCGTCGTCGTCGGCCGAGCCTGCGCGCCCGTTAGCACACACGACAGCCCCCCGCGCGTCGCATCCAACCTACTGACGCCGTGCTCATCGTAATCGTCCTCGTTCATGCTAGCCCGGGGACCTCGCGCGCATGGGCTGCTCGCAGACACTCAGACGCTCGAGGCGCGTGGACATGCCCACGTCGCTCAACGAATGACGTTGGCTACCGGTAGCGCTCGGTACCGTATTTCTGCCCCCCGCCACGACTCGTACCGCGCCGACGTCCTACACGACATGACACTACCTAGACACGCTTCCAACAACCTCTCTGCAAATTCACGAATGTTCATGTCATCTTCTCTCGCCCAATATATGTCTTTGTAGTGTCCACTGTCATTATCGTGAAAGTTTCTTTACGACCCTGCCCATACCAATACCTCTGTGCCATGACCATACCTCTCTCATGCCATGCCCATCACCTAGCCATCTCATCTCACCAATGCATCCTTTCTACATGCATGGTCCACATTCCCTCTCAGAGTCTGTCTCTCTCCTATCCTCACTCTCCCACCCCTACTGCAGCTTCCGCTCAATGTCTCACTGCAACATCTCTTGCCCATTGCTGGCTTTCCTCCTCGTCTCAAACTCCAACACAGACAATTATGAGGCCAGACATCCAGGGCAATAGCGGCGCTCTCTCCTTCTCTTCATTCCCACCAGCTCAATGTAGCATTTCTGATGCTTTCTGATACTTCCTGATGCAGTCCAGGCAGCGTCCTACCACAAACTCCTCCCTGTACTCCTTTCCCAAATCCGCCGACGCTTGCTCACCCCCCATTCACCATGCCTTTCTCACTCTTGTTTGCCGCACCGCGCGCTTGCGCTAGCGTGCCTTCCCTTTTGACCACAAGCAAACCCCAAACGCCTCTTTTCTCGCAAACACCAACAGCCACCCAACAGTACTAACGCAGTTGTCACTCCTCGCTCCCTCCATCACGCTCGTTGCATTCATTCATATCCATTCAGACTCACAATAATCAATATGGCAAGGCGGCAAAGGTACAGAAACTCTGCCCACCGCGCTCACCGAGGCGGTGTCGAGGGCTCCCTCCGTACGACTGCACATGCAAAGAACACATACGCAGAGCTCGATGATGAATTCGACAAAGGTCAGTGCATGATCTGGCTCTGACTCGCTTCCATGCACCGAATTTGACAAAACAGCAGATGGCGAATCCAACGCCCACCTGACCGAGAGATTTCGCTCTGCAGGCCCAGCTCGTCAGCGCAATGTCCAAGTTCCCGACGACCGCGTCCCTGAGGGCGTCCCCGCGCATGCAAATAAGGACATCCGCAAGTATTTCGAGGTCGCCAGCAAACCTGTCCCCGGTGCCGGTTCCTGGCTGGACAAGCCCGAAATCCCGCACCCGGATGAGATACTGCGAGACGAGCCTGCGTTTGACACCATGGAGACGCTCATCACAGCCAAGGACCCTGCTGACCCCCGTCCGAAGAAAGTGGTTGGCCCCTACGACAATATCAAAGACTATCTGCGCACAGAGTATGAGCTACTGCACGAAGACGCCGTGCGACCGCTGCGCGAAGCCATCGCCGAGGTCCGCAAGGAGCCATTCAAAGAGGAGTCTTTCTACAAAAGCAACGTTGGCATCTACGAGCCCGTGTATATCACATCCCTCGTTTTCAGCTCTCGCGGGCTAGCAACACGTGTGGCTTTCTCCATGTCACGAGTGAAGAAGTACATTCGGTAAGTCAACGACACCTCTTACATAGAAGCGACCAGGCATCTGCCAGGCCAAACATCTTTTGTCTTGCGCACTAAATTATACAGCTGGGAGCAGTCAAAGCGCCTCATCACCGGCACGCTCGTCGCCTTATCGCCCTTTGATGACGCCTTCAAGACCACGTGCATACTGGCAACAGTCGCTGCTCGACCCTTGTCCGCATTGCAGCAGAACCCCCCCGAGATTGACCTGTTCTTTCCTCACTACCATCAGCCCATCGACCCCACCCAGAAGTGGATCATGGTAGAGTGCCGTAGCAGCTTCTACGAGGCCAGCCGTCATACCCTCATGGCGCTTCAGCACATGATGAGGGAGCCCTTCCCGCTTTCCGGGCACCTCGTACATGTGAAGAAGGATGTCGAGCCGCCTCAATACATCAAGAATAATCCATATGTCGACCTCAGCGCTCTAGTCAGCATGCAAGACGCCACGAAATTTCAAAACGTCAACGTGCTGCAAGAGTGGCCTGCTACGTCCGAGACTTCACTCGACAGCTCGCAATCCAAAGCACTAAAGCGCATGCTCACCAGTAAGGTCGCTATTGTACAAGGACCGCCAGGTACTGGCAAGACCTTTGTTTCCGTCAAAGCCATGCAGATCCTGCGCGACAATCTACGTAGAGACGATGCGCCAATCATTGTCACCGCGCAAACAAATCACGCCGTTGATCAGATACTACGCCACACTCGATCGTTTGAGCCAAATTACATCCGTCTTGGAGGCAGGAGCAAAGACCCAGAGATCAAGAAACGCACCCTGTTCGAGGTTCGATCCGCCGATCCGCCACAGAAGCAGCCTCACAGTCAAAAGACACAGGCTACCGCAGCCATGAGGAAAGTCAAAGTAGCTTGTCAAAACTTGCTAGCACCTCTCGAGGCGGGCAAGGGTCCACTAGATCATCGTGTGCTGCTAAAGATGGGTTTGATCACCAAAGAGCAGGCCGAATCTTTGGAACTAAGCAACGATTCCATTCTAGATACACCACCCGAAGCTATTGGTGAGGCTTTACAGCACTGGCTAGGCTGGGCAATTACAGAGTCTCGACGGCCCGTCGGACCAGACGACTTTGGCCTGGATTGCTTTGAAGAGGAAGATCTCGAGATTGAACAGCTGCAGGAACTCGAAGCAGAAGCCACAACACCAGACGACGACGATATCGAAGCTCTGAAAGGTGAGGTGATGATGTTGAGCGACAATTACAGGGGAAAGGCAGGTGCAGGCCTTAGAGACCGAGACATCCGCGAAATTCTTGACACCACGTCGGACCTTGACAACATTGACACCCTCCAGAGAGGCAGCATCTACAACCACCTGATGCGTCAGATGAAGAAGGCTCTGCTCACGGAAATGCGCAAACTCTCAAAGGACTATCACGAAGCCGTGCAGCAGCGTCGTGTCGGGCTTTGGGAAGAGGACATTACACTTCTCAGCAAACAGCGCATCATCGGTTTGACTACCACTGGCCTTTCCAAGTACCGTGCACTCATCTCAGCCCTTCGACCCCGAGTCTTGCTTGTTGAAGAAGCCGCTGAGACCATGGAGGCACCCGTGACCGTGGCCTGCCTCCCTACTCTTGAGCATCTCATCCTTGTCGGCGATCACCAACAGCTGCGGCCTCACACTCAAGTCAAAGCATTCGAGGATGCCCCATTTCACCTGAACTTGTCCCTTTTTGAGCGGCTTGTCATAAACGAGGTGGAGTTTGATCAGCTCACGCGCCAGCGCCGGATGATTCCAGAGGTTCGCCGCCTCCTTCGACCCATCTACGACAACACTCTAAAGGACCACCCTAGTGTCAAGGACCCCAACAACCGGTCCCCTGTCATGGGCATGGGCGGAGTCAATTCGTATTTCTTCACTCACAACTGGGACGAAGGACGGGACGTCAACTCATCATGCTTCAACGACCCAGAGGCCCAGTTCATCGTGGCGTTTGCCGACTATCTAGTCCTAAATGGCGAAGCGCCTGCAGGCATTACCATCTTGACTTTCTATAACGGTCAGCGCAAGCGGCTAATCCAAGCACTTCGGAAGCACCCTAATCTGATTTCAGCACCAATCAAGGTGGTTACGGTCGACTCGTACCAGGGCGAAGAGTAAGGTGTCTTTGGTTGTATCATGGTGTTTTTCTGACTGATTCTAGGAATGACATTATTTTGTTGTCGCTTGTCCGAAGTAACAAGAACAAGTCGATCGGCTTCCTGTCCAACGATAATCGTGCATGTGTAGCTCTATCTCGAGCAAAGCGTGGCTTCTACTTATTCGGCAATGCTGAGCTGCTTGCGTGTGAGTCATGGACGTGGGGTGAGGTTGTGGAGATCATGTATCACACCAAGGTCCCCAAATCTCGCTCCGAGACAGGCAAGGAGCGCCGCATCGGCTATTGCTTCCCGCTACAATGCACTCAGCATCAGCGCAAGGTGTGGGTGGAGTATGTCGATGATTGGGAACAGATCCATGGAGGTTGTGACCACAAGTGTCAGGGCAGCCTGTCGTGTGGCCACGCGTGTCCTTACAAATGTCACCCGTACGTTTCCTTGGCTTGGGACAGGGCATCGCTAACGGCAAACAGCTTCGATCACGAACTCGTCAGGTGTATGATGCAGTGTTCTGTCAAGTTAGCTTGCGGCCACGTTTGTGATGGTACGTGCAGTGCAGCCTCCGTCTTTGAGAGCAAAATTGACCAAGCCGCAGCAATCTGTTCCGACCCTTGCCATTGCAAGATCTGCGACCGACGTGCCGGTGGCCAGCGATCTATGCTGAAGCCTTCCTCGAGCGCTGCGGTTCGTTCTCGCCAACCCGCTTCGACGTCTCGCAACTTTCCCCTTGGACCCAGCCATCAGAACCCAGCGAGTCCATTCCCGGCAGCCGGATCACCTGAACAGTGGAACGCTTTCGTCAATGGTGGCGCTAAAGAAGATGATGCGCGAATGCTTAAGAAGCGTATGGAAGAAGAGGTTGAATTTGCGAAGGCACGTCGAGATGCCATTCCCCAACCTGCTGTTGCAATGCCAGTTGCTGTCTCGACAGGGGACGCTTCTGAGCAGCTGATCGAGACATCTTCTCAAAAGCCCACTGCGACAGTATTTGGCAACACTGGCCTACTGATTGACTTGGATATTGACAGTGGCTATAGCTATAGCGCACCGCAGACATCGAGATTGTCGGCGAAGACAAAGAAGACAACTACTTACGGTGGCTCGGAGATCAACCTGATGGACTGAAGATGAATGCATTGGAAGATGACAATCGTTTCGGGGCTGACAGGTCTTTGTGCGTCCAGGCAATTGAAGCAAAGCAACTTACAGACGCGAATAGAAGGTCTTGAATTAAAATGATTGGGTATCCCATGCCGCGCCCGCCTCCCACTCGTGTCACACATTAAATGTTAGCAAGTCCTCCCGTCTCCATCCCATCCTACGCCTCACCTTCATCATCTAATGCGACATTGAATAATTCTTTGCCTAATTTACCCACGTCACCTCCCAGTCGCTGAATGGCACCCTTGATCCCATCAACTGTATCCTGTGTCAGGCGTCCCTTGCGAGAGTAAAGATCCACTCCTGCAGGTGTAAACAGCGTCTTGGCAAAATAGGTGACGACCCACTGATTCCCTCCCCCTTCCTCCTCGCCATAGCCTAGAATCTCCCATTTGGAACTCGCAATCATCAACCAACCTTTCCCACGCCACGTATAACCAAGGCTTGCCAGCTCTTCGCCCGAGGGGAGCGTCGGCGGGGGTGCAGTATCGATATGGTGCCCCACGCCTCTATTCTGCGTCTCCGCCGTAATGGTGGGTTTATCGATGCCGCGCACCGTCGACGTTTTGCCGCCCTTGCTCTTGTCCAAGGCCTGGTAGCTTACGACATCCTCCAGGTGCGTGCCTCCCACGTGGCCGTGGCCGCCGGCAGACCCGCTGTTGGCAATAGGCGTATATGTGATGGTAACGTTGCGCGCTTTACGCCACATGGGGAGGGTGCTGTGCGTTACGGTCCAGCTGCCGCGCAGAAAGGAGAGGGTTGGGGGCTGTAGGGTTGGAGCCGTCGGGGAGAGGTCGCTGGCTAAGGGCGAGGGCAAGCGGAGGGTGATACGCGGTGTGGGTTTGGGCGCGAGGGAGTCGGTAGTAGGGATGGTGGTGGCGGCTGCTACAGTTGGTACTGCCTGAGTTGGGGCTGTGGATGTGTCCACTGCTGGCGCAGGGGCCAATGTAGTGGATGGCACTGCGGAATCGGCAGGTATAGTGGCCATTGTGAGTGGGCTGTAGAAGGCGTATGCAGCGAGGGGCGCGCGAAAGCGAGTTGCGGCTTGGGTGAAGCTATTGGGACTAGCGAAGTGAGTGTTCTCTCGTCTGTCTGGACGCGACAATGCTTTGCGCTCGATGTAGAGTCGAGAATCACGTTCACAGCAGTTCAGTCTTGAGGATTCCTAATGCCGGCTGCCTTGAGTAGGGTCGAGATATTTGATGATTATGATGGCCTGGTGACGCCGATGACGACAAGTCGTGCAAACGGAATGAAGACGTAGACGCGTCGTTGGATTCTGTACTACGTAGAGGTTGTTGCACGTTTGTGTGTTCTGTGTTGCCAAACATACAGTAGCGCGTCTGACGTCGTGAGGCGACCCGGAATGGGACACCGCCAGGTACCTATGAAGCCCGTGCGCTGGGATGGGCCTGTCGATCTTTGCGGGCAAAGTGGAGGTCTTCTCGAACCGATCTTTTTGCTGATTGCAGTCGTGCCAACCCATAACCATCAGCTTTCAAGCAGCCTAACACGCGTCAAAACTTGAGTGGATCACGTCACAGCTGTTTATAACCTTAGCACATGTGGTGGTCGTTTGGTCCGTCATGGTCACGCACGGGTGGGCCAACATAGATCTGTTGACGGAGCGAAGCGCACGTTTACACGGTAATCGAAAGCTCAAAGCCCGGTTCAACCTCAATGGTGCAAGGTCAAGAGAAGGTATCTGTATCGCTGCGTTGTAAGGCTTTCAAATTCCATGTCACTTTCCGTCATCTGGGTGTCTACGGCGTTCCCACTCCGCCAAAAACATACCCCCTGAATCCGTTCTTCCTGATCTCGTCCAAGTGGTCTCGATACGCCTTCAGCCCTCCAAGCCAGAATATGGTACTGTGCTCCTTACCCGCCACATTGTCCCTGAACACCCAGCCCTTGGGCTCATGAAAGATGCTACCCTTGACGATATCATTGCTCAGATCGGTCCACCAGTCCTCCGCATCCTGCGTCGCTTCAGCAACTCCATCTACGCCCGCATGCTTGATCACGTTTGTAATGAACTCCACCTGCGCCTCGATCTGCGGCGGGGCATTAGTGAATGGATGGTGGGGACCGCTCAGCGTGAATAAGTTGGGAAACGAAGCGATCGAGAAAGAGAGGTATGAGGATGGCCGCGCAGCCCAGTGCTCGTTAAGCAAATGGTTATTCCTCCCAATAATGGACAGCGAGTCGTAGCTGCCCGTCACGGCATCAAAGCCTGTTGCGAAGATCAGGACGTCTAGCGGGTGCTCTATGCCATCCGCCGTTCTTGCTCCGCTCGGGGTCAGCTCAACGAACGGGGTCTCTTTGAGCGACACGAGATTTACGTTCTCGCGATTGAAGGTTTCATAGTAGCCATGATTACAGATCGGTCTACGCGCATACGGCTCCGTTGGGATCAGCCTTCCTACTGTCTCTGGATCTGTGACAATCTCTTCGATTTTGCTGCGGATGAATGCACACGCCTCATCATTTGCAGCTCGATCGGTGGTTGTATCGGAGAAGACGCCGAACATAAAATAGAAGCCATTTCCTTAATTCCAAGCAGCCTGGAACCTCCTCCGACGCTCGTAAGCATCCACACTGAAAGTTGGGATTGTGCTTTCTGGAAAACCAAATCCAACAGAGGAGTGGCGCACGCCGTCCCAGATCTGAGAGTAGCTCGCATTGATGCACCTTCTTTCCTCTTCAGTCACGGGCCGGGCACCATTCGTAGTTGCACGTTTTCCCAGATCTTGAATATACACCGGCGCACCTATGCTGATCGAAAACAGTTTCAATTCATGATTACGTCTCCTGCGATGGTTGCTTCGTATCGCTGCAGGATGGCTGTGTAGTCGTTGTACCATCGCTCCAACCATGACGTCGCATCGAACATGCGGGTGGTGTAACAGCTCATCGTCGGGTCCAGAACCCTCATTTGCATCGTCAAAAGCCGCAGTTTCACACCACACTCCTCTATGCGAAAGCAGTCTTTCGTTAAACATTGCCCGTATGTATTCGCTGGGTCCGTCGAGGCAACCAGTAGATTGACCAAGACAAACAGAGAATAAAGCACAATCGGCGGGAAGCAGAAAGTCGGAAGACTGAGAAGCAAAGCAGGGTCCATTTCTGCAGCGGTGTCGATCACTGCGTGGCAGTGCTCAACGAGACTTAGAAGCGCATCTCCAAAAGGTGGTATGATATGGGCTGGCTGTGGGTAGTCCTTGACTATGAGGCGCCCTGGAATGAAGGGCGCAGCAAACGATGTCTTATTTGTGGGTGTATAGAGCAGAACTTCATGGATGTGAACTATGGCCACATGATACCACACCGTAAGTGTCTTGGATGCGGCTAGGCTGGGTGGGATGTTGGCGGCCCAGTAATCGACCTTGGCTTTCAGCGTCTCAACCACGGCGAGCGTGTCGTAATTGTTCCCGTCCAGGAACACTGCCAATTGACACAGATACAGAAGACTTGAAATCTCATCAATCAACTGGACAACACGAACGATCTGGCATAAGAGTACGTCGGATGCATCTCCTCTAACCTCCAAGTCTAGTAGACACTCCTGATGATGAGCGTTCCAAGGAACAGCGATCGTACGGCGCGTGCTGATGGACGATGTCGCGAGGGCCACGAAACACGCAAGCCAAGTTCGTCTTGCGTCAAGCGAATTCCACTGCGGATTGCGCTGGAAGCTGGTGACGTGTTTGGCTTCTTCTGCCAGCGCAACGAGCAGTTGGCTGCCTGTTGACCCGTTTCCGACTATGCCCACGCGTTTGTTCCGGAAGTCATGGTTTTCCGGCCAAGCCCCGGTGTGGTAGACCTCCCCCTTGAACGAGTCAAAGGTTGCGATCTGAGGATAGTTCTTCTCGGATAGTGGGCCAAGTGCTGTAATCAAATAGCGAGTTGTAATCGGTTTCCCTGCTGCATGCTGCACCTCCCATGTACCATCGTGCTCTTGAAATTTCGCGCTCAGGAATTTTGTATTGAACTGAACATGTTGACGTAAGTCGTGCTTGTCGATCACGTGAGCCAGATATGCCTGTACCTCAGGTTGTGTAAGGTAGAGACTTTTCCACGGCCATGTCTGCAAGAGATTCCTGTCCCATGGATACCGATATGTGAAGGAGTGCACGTCGGACGATGCTCCAGGATACTTGTTCCAAAACCAAGTTCCTCCAACATCACTGGCTGCCTCCAGAAGCAGAACTTTGAGGCCCAGCTGCTTCAAACTATACAAGTGGTATATGCCACCAGATCCTGCGCCGATAACGACTGCATCATATTCCAGATACACCATTTTGAGCAGATTCTGTAAGCTGGCAGTGGTCCTGAGTTGGCTCGTGACGCGGAACGCATTCTGCTTATCTAGGCCCAAGTGCGTAGTACGTCTTGAGCACGCCATTGTGGGCCAAAAAACGAAAGATAGTCAAGGTGACCAGGTTATGGAAGTGAAAGAGTGTTACGATGGCTGCAGGCTCAATCCTGGTGATCTTTGTCTTTTTGATAAATTTTGAGGACGCTATGTGTTCGAATGCCGCATCAGTCTCCCTGCAGGGAAAGTAGCAAGTCACGTGATTCCCTCAACATGAATCAGATACTATTCGGTCATTTCAGAAGGAGCGAAGGAAACATCGAAGTTGGAATGCACCCGGCATAGTATACTTGACTCCATGGATGTGTGAATTCGAAGGAGAAGAAGTGAATGGCTCGGGAAGGGTTGCTTGGCTTTGTGTGGGCTGTGTTTATTTGTCTCTAACAACTAGAGTGAGTATAATGACGATTGATTTAGAACTGGAATCATATATCAAGCTACATGTCTGTCTAGACTTCGTGGTAAGTGCAGCTGTGGGTCGAAGTTGGTACAGGCGATGACATAATCATGCGTTATGTAGTGGGCGACAGCCAGCTCGAGCTTCCTTCTCGCAGCTGGGACCAATCCTCGATTATGGAACAAAATCCGTCATGATTTGCCCATACTCGCGCATGAGAAAGTGTGCGTGCGGAGACCCCGCGTCGGCCCGTATCTGATAGGCCTACCTGTAGCCACGGCTGAAGTAGATGCGATCTAGCCTGATGCCGCCAGGACATCTCAGCTCTTGGCTTCTTCCCACAACACACAAGTTCGAGTGCCATAGGCTGTCAAGTGTTGTGAGTGTGCATAGCTGTATGGTAGCCTCACATCCAGCATAACCTTCTGCAGCCTTAGATTGAGGATGTTCATGGACTGTGACTTTGCATGACTAGGGCGCACAGTGTTGTGCTCAACATATAAATTTAAGAAGCTTCGGGGCTGCGCAGCCTTTGTTCATATATCTATTCAAATCCAGTATGTCGTCAATACATCACACAGCGCCTGAACGGCACACCCACGCAAAAGCAGAATCTAAGGGGCCTGAGCAGCAAGTGTGTCGATCTGACTCCCTTGACGGCAGTTCAGAACAGTCAAGGAACACAGATGGGTCGATCGGTTGGTGGACACCCCTTATCATCATCGGAACTTTTCTAGCGGCTCTTTCGATTGCCATAGTGCACTACGTGTACTGTCGCGTCCTTGACGAGAGGTCTGTTAGCTCTACAATCCCTCAGAGCTGGAACAATGCCCTCTCAGTCACTTTCGCGCACCTTTTCGCTACTGCTCTCGCGGCCTCTGCGTCTACAGCCTTCACGCAGCTACTGTGGTGGTATCTTCGACGACGCTCTTTGCCGATCTCCAAGATAGACGCACTGTTCTCCTTGAACTGTAGCTCTTCGAATCTGTATCAACTTGGCATTCTCAAGACTGTACCGGTACTCTGGTTCTTCGGACTGCTTGTCCCACTGATATCCGTGGCAACCATCTTTCCCCCAGGTAGTCTTGTGGTGCAGCAGCTACCGCGACCCTACAAAAACACTACGAGTATGTTCACGCTCGACATTGACAGCCGCGGAGATGGCTCTAAGGAGGACTTCCTTGCATTCGCACTGTTTGAACTTGGTGTTGATGGTGAATACCTGTATGTCTGGCCCTGGCACACACCATTCAGCACGTTTATATCTGATGAATGAGCAGCAAACCGGATCGTATATTCACTAAGATCGCGAAACGCACAATCCGGGAAGGTATGTACGATACAGCCGACTCGTCCTGTGGAGACAATTGCACCTATAGCCTGACCTTTGCTGCGCCTTCTTTGCGCTGTGAAGGGGGCACTCCGAATAATGATCTCGAGCAAAAGGTCTTTCAACTCTACAAAAATGAGGAGGGAAACCGAACTTCTTGGTGGGACGCCAGTCTAGCTCAATATATGGCAGCGCCATACGAGGCCGATGGTCTGCTTAAATTCGATCTCAGCTATCGAAAAGATTTCGGAGGAGAACTCAAAAACATGAGCTGCACTACCATGAACTCTACCTACAAAGCGCACATCCAATACACAAACTCGGGCCAGGTCGTGAAAGTCGATGTCAACGACGGGCAGCCATTGAATATGTCAGGTCTGAACCAAAGTTCGCTCTTCTACGATGTCATGTATTCCGTACCAGGTCAAAACACAATCGTTTACCAATCGGCCATCAAGAACTTTACCATGCCCGAGCTGTTCGAATATTATCACAGGACACAGGTGCGCACGATGAGCGACCTTATGACGCGATCGTTATCTGGTGCAATCTCAGGATTTGGTATGTATGAATATCAGTCGCAAGTTGTTCTGACTGACACAGACAGGTACCGAGAATTACTTTACTACCAACACCATCATTGAAGATACTTGGTGGGCTGACTTCAAGTATGACGAAGATGCTGGCCTCTACGCGGATGTCTCCTTTGACCTCTCACCATCACTCATTGAGGAGCTGATGAAAAATATTACAATCTCCATCTTGAACAACAATAGGCAAGACGAGGTCGACACCGCGATAAGCTACGTCCTGTATGAAGCATCATACGTTTTCAACAACCAAATGCGGCTGATCGCGGCGTATGCCGCCGCGCTCATCGTGTCGCTTGGCTTCATAGTGGCTGGTCTCGTTGCGCTATTCCAAAACGGCACATCTGCGTCATCTGGTGGCTTCCTGCAGATCATGTGCACGACAACGCACGGTGATGGCGTTATGAATCAACTGGCAAAGGATGCCAGCCTGGGAGGCAGCAACGGCGTAACGAAGGATTTGTCGGATCTCAAAGTAAGATTCGGTGTGATTTCCAACGGCCAAAGGAGGCATACGGCCTTTGGCACAGTGGACGAGACTGAAGCGCTAGTGAAGGGCACTTGATATGATATCGGCATGCTTTTATAAGACCATGTTGCGGTTAGACTGACACGTATCTTAACTCACGTTGATATTTAAGGATACCAATGGCATTGTGTGCATAAACAGTCCTTATGCTTTCTACTATAGATCTGATAAGCGCGTATCAGATACTCGCCTCGTGTCCTGGCTCAAGTGCTTGGCTAAATGCGATGTTTCTGATTGACGGTAAGGTTTTCGTCGACGATGGAATCCATGCTTTGCTAAAGGTGCGTCGGGGCAAAAAGATTTGTGGCTTCATCAAATCCGATCCAGCGTATTTCAATTTCCTAGAATCTTCTCATCATGGAGAGTTCCAGACGCACACGCGCGCACTACTGCGGTGTGCTAGCACGTGTGTTCATGACTGTACGACTGTACCCGAACTCAAGGACCAAAGATGCGATTGAAAAATCTCACCCTGCGCATGTACACCGACTTTGAGCAATGATTCGAGATGATAGGCTGCACTGTCATCTAGAATAGGCTGTTTGTTGGACTGTTGCTGACGTACACCTGGAGAAGTGGAGCCGGAGGCTTTTCTGGGGGGCTGGGGACACGATGATCATTGGAAATCTCTGCTTGACTGATCAGTCGCGGTGAGTGCCTCACACGAACAAGAGCAGAGTACATGGCGACACGGGTGAGGCTCTGCTTTATTGTCGTTCTATGTTTGATGCGCACAAGCAACATGGCCCTCTGGCGCCTCTACAATAGGTGCGTGGGACAAGGCTGATCGGCGCTAAGCGCACGCGAGCGCAGCCACTCTAAAAACAGCACGCGCCTCAGGATCCACCCAAATCCGCTGTTTTGACATCACCACACCCATCACCCAACCACATGGCATCCACAGCCCAACCATCCGGATCCCAACGCGCCGTTACTGGGCTGTTTAGGCGTGATTTTCCGGCCATTCCAGCCGCAAGAACGCATAATGCTCCACGTTTCGGACGTGTCGCGGCATCTTCGGCTGCACAGCTGACGACGCCTGAAACCTCTTCGCGGCTCTGGGGCTGTGCTCGTGTGGTGTGCCAAACCACATGGCTCCACTATTTTGCTGCGATACGCATGCGACAGCCACGCTGACGACAGTGCCACTTGTGTGCTGCGGCACCGTGTGTGTATAATATTGCTGACGCCCTAGCTCAAGAAGCTTTTGGCCTATTTCGCTCTTGTGACAATTGCAGCTGACGATCACAACCACTGTCGCTTCTGACTCTGTTACTGACTGACGACTTTGTTGACGTGCAGTCTCATATACTATCGTTACTGTACCTTGCACTCTCCGAACAGCTACAATATGTCCTTCAGAAGCATCGTGGCAGTATCTGCCCTCCTCTACTCGACCGCCACCGCACAAACAGCATGCAATAACTCACCATCATTATGCTCGAGGGCATACAACAACATCACACAGCTTGGTGCCCACGACTCGCCCTTCCTGCGTAACAAGAACACGTCCTTCTCCACATCGGGAAACCACTACTACGATACAACAACGCAACTCGATGCTGGTGTACGGTTGTTGTCCGCACAGGTACACAAAAGCGATAATGGCACCGGCGCAGACGCATGGCACCTTTGCCACAGCTCATGCGATTTGCTCGACGCCGGCACCCTCGCATCCTGGCTCTCCACAATCAAGACCTGGATGGACAGAAACGCCAACGACGTTGTCACCGTGCTGCTCGTGAATTCGGACTCCGCCAGCGCCTCTGACCTAGGCGCCCAATTCACGTCCTCCGGCATTTCCGAGTACGCCTACACACCGCCCTCTACCAGCGTGCCCACTACTTGGCCCACGCTCGATGCCCTGATCGGCAACAACACACGGCTTATGACCTTCGTCGCCTCGCTGAAAGAGCCATCAACCCAATATCCCTTCCTCATGGACGAATTCACCTACGTTTTCGAGAACAACTACGAGAACATCAACCCCAGCAACTATTCTTGCACGCCCTCGCGCCCTTCCGGTCTCACTACCGCCTCTACCGGCGGCCGCATGTTCTTGATGAACCACTTCCTCTACGAGACCCAGCTGTTTGGCATCCAGTCGCCGAACGAGACGTACGCGTCGACAACGAATGCGCAGACTGGCTACGGCAGTTTGGGCACTAGCATCAGCAACTGCACAAGCGTATACGGTAGGGTGCCGTGGGCGGTGTTGGTAGATTTCTTCAATGTTGGCCCGGCGATCGCTAGTGTGGATGCTGCCAATGGTGTTGCGGGGTCGATTTCTGGCAGACGGAGCCTAAGCACGGAGCCGTTGACAGAGGAAAGCGAGGGTGGCGTGGCTAAGATGCAGGGAAGTCTACTGGCGGTCGTGGTGGCGGTTGTGGTCGCTGTCGGCTTCGGTATATAAGGTGTCGAATTTTTTCATCAAATCACAGCATGGCGACGGCGTTTGGGTCTGATAGGGTCTGCATCTTGCCATGCTGCACAAACAGTATTGGAAACAGCGGCCACGGATTGAATTTATAGATAGCATGAGAGGCACGAATTATGATCTTGTCACGTCCTTAACCCCTGCCGCCATTGAGTTTTGCTTTAAAGTACATCATCAGCTTTCTTTACTTTTTCTCCGTCTCAATCGCCTGGACAAGCTCAGCTGGCGCGTCGTCTTCATAGACCATAAACTCGTCGTCATTAACACCGCGATGCCTCCAAACGAAGATGACAGTCTGTGCAACAAGTGCAATGGCAGGGCCAGCCCAGACCCACTGGACGCAGGTTAGCACTGTACTACAATGATCTCTAGCAGATGTTGACTTACAATAAGGTGAGGATCCTTGATGGCAGGTATCAAAAGCTCTGCAAGTGCCTGAGAGAGAGCAGTGTTGAACAAGAACAGAGCCATGACAATGGACTTCATGTTGGGAGGCGCACGAGCGTACGCCAACTCGTAACCGGTGATGTTGACAAAGACTTCAGAAATTGAACCAAGCATGACGTTGGGGAGTTGCCACCAGATGGTGATTGGGGAGACACCATCGCAGCCAGAGGCATAGTATCCACAGGGAGAAGTCTTGTAAACACGCCACTGGACAATTGCGCCGATAGCTCCAGAGATTGCGGCAATGATGAAGCCAGTCGTGATGCGATTGATACGTCCGAAACTGATGTTGTAACGCCTGAGGAGAGGATATAGACCGTGGCTGAGAATTGGCGAAAAAACAATAATTGTGAGTGGGTTGAAGTGGCTCAGTAAGTCGTTCGGCACCCCCTCTGTTGTCATGGCAGCACCCTGATTCGACTGTACAGCACCAATACCACCGTCGTTTAGATACCAGAGAGGGAAGTACAAGAAGATCTGGCAAGCTTCGAGCGTTCGGTACACATCAGCAACAGACTTGTCCGTCCATGCAACGGTGCGGCCTTGAGCAGCGAGAGTGGCAGGTCGTGCTGCATCCCAATAGCCTTTGCCCCAGAGTTTGCCCTTATTACCCTTGATGGCAGTGCCGATGATCTTGAAGAACTGAACAAGCTCCGATCTCACTGCCGGCTTCTTGACCAATCGCCCGTTCATGAAGAATAGAAGGATTGGCAGTAGGAAGTAGACAATTCCAGGAAGAGAGAAGGCAATCCAAAAGCCGAGATACTTTTCTGCGTAGGTTGTGGCGATGGCAAAGAAGGCTCCGACGTTGATGAAACCGTAGAAGATCAGTAAGATGCGTTGAATCGTAGTTTCTGGATCAATAATGACTCTTTCGCCACTCTTGAGGGTCTTGGTGTAAGGCCTCTGGTGCTCGTACTGATCAAGCAGCGTAGGTGCCACAAGTGGCTTGAAGATTCCAGCACCAATGGCGAGCAAAATGAAGCTGATCAGGAAAGGCGCAACACCTTTACCAGCCTTCAGCAGGGCGGGCGCAGCACCCCCAATCATGATGACATGAGCGACACCACCAATTAAGACCCCCCATACAATGCCCTTGAAACGTCCAGTTTTAGCATCAGCTAGCCAAGCGCCAAAGATTGGAATGGTGTACGAAAGAAACGTGAACAGAATGGACATGGCAGACGCAAACTGAAGGCCTTGGTTTCTGACCTATATCAGCAAGACAGGAATAAAACCACAGTGGATGGCTTACAATGCACCAGCGTGGCCGTTAGGATTACTCTTCGGTACAGCACCCGTTCCGTCACCGCCTTTAGGCAACGGGAATTGCATGTAATTGTTGAAGACACCCTTCGCGCCATAGTAAGAAGCACGCTCTGCGAGTTCAACTACGCAAATCAAATACGCAATTGGTGAAATCCCACCGGCCACCTTCCTTAACTTTGTTTCCTCCTCTGCTGTAGGGGCAGTGTAGTCTCCAGTGGCTGGGATTTGGCGAGACGAGGCAGATGCAGACTCAAGGTCCTTCTCCTGGAGATCGTGATTCTTAGCTACATGTAATTAGCATCTTATCTCGACTTCATGAGCGCGAGCAGCAATTTACCCATAGTGCCGGCTGTATTAGGAGGCACTTGATGATAAGAATCAAGCTATGAACTATCAACAAGCATTTGACAAGACTTCTTGGGCAACGCTGACTTATACCTAGGCACTTGGCTGGCCACCATACCCCCGGCGGTCCTGGTCAATGGCATTATTCGCAATCAGTGGCGCACATTGCTTGCGCACGCGATGGATGCCACTCTAGTCGGAGGTTGTCCGCGTTGGGCTTCCGCCTTTCTTTTTCATTTGACACATAGCTCTAGAGAGTAATGAATTCGAATTCGATGGGGTGTTCTTGTCTGAATTTGTCCGTAAATCAAGAACTGCAAGCCCATGGGTATTCGACATACTGGCCTGATAGGACGAATGCACCCAAATCGGCAAGGCGCGTCACCAATTCACCATAGGTCTCCACAATTGCGATAGCCGGCAAAGGCGTACGATGGAGCTGCTTGTCTCAACGCCAAAAAGCTTGCGTATTCGCGATTTTAGGCCTTGATGAGCGAATCCACTGCCTTTGTTCACAAAAACTTACGTGCTCGGAGCTTGTGTTCTTGTTTCTGGTCAAAGCTTCATGAGAGGTCACTTCTTGATAGAACGTAGAGCTTCGCATCCTTCCTAGTCATCGCGGAGTCGGAGGGCATCAAGTTTTGACTCCGGCATATCGTTTTAGCATCATCTAGTCCGCCAAGTTGATATCATGATTGGGTGGGAACATCACGTACGACGACGGCCACAGTATGCCCGGTGCATGTGCATGTTTATCAAGGCCTTGGAGGAACTGTTATCAAAGATTTCAGAGTTCCATTGGCTGCACGATACCTATACGTGTCTATTGCATCGATCATGGGTGACGTGTTCATCTGCTACGTGCAGCGCTCGGCAGGGCCTCGGTTTGGGAGGCTCTCTGACGTGGGTGATCGCGTGCAAAGCGCTTTTATCACAGAAATACGCAGTATTTGTGCCATATTGAGCTTGCCGTATGCTTGAATCGCAACCCATTTGGCCTGATGAAAAATTGAATTCCCTGGTCCGATTTCTGCTCCTGTGGAACAACTCGTGTGCCAGCTGGTACAGTACTTGTGACAGCCCCCGACCAAAGAGCATAGCATCCTTGGCGTCATGTGTAGTCGCCAGACGCTGGCGCTTTGTAGCAACTCATTTTCCAGAGCAGGGGTGAGACCGCGAGCCAAGCCATGAGCATGTTCGGATTTGGATTCCTAAATCATGGCGGTGAGGAGTGGGATTTGTGCTAGAGATTCAACTGACGGCTAGTGTTGCTCGGCTGTCGCACACCGGCCGACCAATGATATTGACGCGTCAGGCGCAACTTAAACAATCTCGAATACAACAGTCCTCCTTCCAACACAAACTCACATTATCAATATGCCTCAGCTCAATGAATATACAGAAAGGCAGCTGCGTGAGCTAGAGAGTGGTGCACGCGCTCGTACAATGCAAGTGTGGGACAGTTTCAGCAACTTTGCCCTCCGCGAGAACGTGCTTGAAGTTGCCGTCGGTCTGATGTAAGTGAATCGAATCACAGCAATCATGAGTTTTTGAGCCGCAGCTGCGAGAGGATTTGTAGCATACCTCGCTGAACTCTTGACAGTCTAGCCGCAGCGTTCACTGCCTGTGCAAACTCACTCGTATCCGACATTATCTTGCCCGTCATCTCACTCCTACCCTTCCTCAGCCGCAACCTTGACGAGAAATTCGCTGTCTTGCAAAAGGGACCACACTACAACGGCACTATCAGCACGGGCTACAATACTGTTAAGCAAGCGTTGGACGATGGAGCGCTGGTCTTGGCCTGGGGAAACTTTTTAGACAAGGCCCTGCGTTTCCTGCTCATTGCGGTTAGCTTATGGATCATCGCAATGAGTTATAGCAGGGCTAGTGGCGATAATATTGTCAGGAGACAGATGAAATGCAAGTACTGCAAGAAGTACATCAGCGAAGAGGCGAAGCGCTGCCTCAATTGCTCGAGCTGGCTGGACGGCAGAGAGGATCGATGAACAAAACTCAAGGCACCTCGTGTCAAGCTATCTTGATATCTATCTAGGGACTTGTTCGGTCCTTCATCTTGAATCTTTGAGGCGAGCCGACCAACCCGGGACAAGAGCCGATCTCACAAGATGGGTGTTTTCCCAGCGCAATCTCAGTACCAGATCAAGCAGTGGGCAGGCTGCAGCTTTACATGTACAATGCAAGGCGACCACGTTTTGATATGCAAGCTGTAACGAGTTCAGGAATGATTGACATTTTAAGGTGACGAGAAATGCATTGGCTCTGACCAGTTATGACTCGCTTGGAGGATATGCGCGATGGTGTCATCGATTCAAGCGACTTTGACAGCGGCATGCCAGCCAGTGCCGATGCAGGGCAAAAGTATCAGCGACGTACCTGAGGCAAATTTAAAATATTCTGTCAAAACAAAAACATTATCAAAAGCATAGTCACAGCCCCTGCGTGCAGCCTCAATGTTCACTTCTGAGGAGTTACAGCCATGTCGCAGCGAAGCCGTAGTGCAAAAGACCTCGCATTTCTGCAGCAGATCGGCGGCGCAGCTTGGTGCCTAACGCAAGTCAATCACGACGAAGTTGCCGTACAGCATTGCTTTGCAGGACACTGTTGGCCACAATGTACTATGACATATACTGCAGTTCTATGACTTCAAAGGTTCACGCACATCCTGCCGCGTAGCCGCATCGTGTACACGCAGGCGGCCTCGCATCGCTCCGCCTTCCTTTGCAAACTTCTCAACACCCACACCCTAATGCATCTGAGACACAGTGCACACACATCTCCAGAGGCATGTGAGAGCACCGCCATGGCTTACCCAATGTACACTTGAAACTGCCCATCACCTGCGCCTCCTCGTGACGAAGTCGCGCCGAACAGCAATCTGCACGTCCACACCATCACATACTGCCATTCTTGGCCAGGTCGTGGCGGGCAATGATCATCAGGATCAACTTGGAGGTGAAAGTCTCCGCGGGAAGAGCCGAGAGGCAGGTCCTGCGTGCGATGCGGCTGAGACATACCTTTCGTGCGGGACAGGTGACGAGAGATTCTTGACAATAGCAATTATGATAGAGTAATCCACAATAGGGACGCCTGTCGCAGCCTTGTTTGCGGCTTTGGAGTTCATAAATGCAATGCCGGGTGCCGAATGCATCCTTGATAGCGAATCGACTTCTCGGCGGCAACCGCGGCGGCGTGCGCATGCAAATGTGGCGTGAAGTCACTGTGAGGGTGCGGGGTGGGACGTCACGGTACTGTGCGCTAAGTATGGTGTGCAGGGCTAGCGGGTGCAAGCGTGGGGTAAGTGTAGGTAGGACTGACTCGCAACAGCGTTCAACTGGTAGTCACGGCAGCAGCAGGAAACTCGAACACAGTGATCACAATGTTTACGTTGTAGCTAAACCTATCTTGGTTCCTAATTTCGTACCGTTGTAAATGCTCACGCCCAAACGCCGCCCAATGCAGATGGCTATGCTGTGGAACAAGCCTGAAGGATAGAAACGCCACTCAATGCTAAAAGTGCAATGCAGATAAGCCCAGGAAGCGCCTGCCGATGCAACAACGAAGTAAACAAAACTCCTCCCAATGCATATGCGTAATCATCGTCCTATAACCTAGCCCTTTCCGGTCCATCTGTTCTTGCTCTTGACTTCGACCGCGTTGACGACCTCCGGCGTTCTGCGCCATCCTTGGCCTTGCGCGTCTTTGCGCGTCGAACGAGCACCTCATCTTCCTCCGACTCGTCCACAGTGAAGAGCTCAGGACTTGGCTCGCGCCAGGAGTGACGATGACCAGAAAGTGTGCGTGAGGTTCTCTGTCGGCGGTTGCGCTCCTTGCGTTGCACAAGCTCCTGGGCACGACCGCGTGTGGGCTCCGTGACAGTGATCCTTGGCGAGGTATGTGCGATAGTCTGAGGCAGGTCGTTGAGGCGAGCATCATCGAGTCCCATGAACGATTCCTCGTCCTCTTCGGGTATTGAGGGCACGTGGTACCGCGTGTGGAGCTGTGTGTGGTTTTGCTTCACGTAGCGCGACCACTTGTTGGACATGTTGGACCGGAACTTGGTCGCCCTGCTGGTGCGTGGGCCGTCGACGATGCCGGCACTGAGCGACATGGGATCATAAGGGTCATCCTCTTCGCTCAATGGTGTGAGAAAGTGAGCGAAAGGCTCATCATCGATGTCGGGAAGGCCAGCATCGTGGGATGACTCCACATCCACGCTGTCGATGCAAGGGGGAAACGAAAACGACCTGACCGATTGGCGCAGGTAGGAAGGCATCGTCGCTGCCAAATCTTTGAGCGTTTGGAAAAGCGAAGAGTAGCGAACCGGTAAAGATGGCGTACGACTGGACTCGACTTTTTTAAAAACAGCTTTCAACTCCCTCTCCCTTGATTTACCCGGCTCGCAGCCGGTCAATGTCAGGCAAAGCAGGGTGTCTGCAAACGCTGTTCAAGTGAACAGACTTGGGGCAGCGATACAGCTTTTGCGGTCCTGACAACTGAAACGAAAAATTGGTTGGACAACTCTTTTATATGTGACGAGATGGGAGTCACAAGAGGAGGCAGTGCTGAGAAAGGTGAGACAGGTGGGTGGGATGGACGTTTGCCTAATAGAAGGTAGGCTGGAGGCAACAGTGTTAAAGTCTTGAGAGTGGTGGCCCTTGATGTCCTGAGATTCCTCCTCGAGCTCACCGGGTGTTGGAAGCCAAAGATTGGAGGATTCATGCAGGACTATATAGATGTTGGAACACTCGACAGAGATGCCTACCGCTATGCAGCTGTGTCCAGGATACCCTACCTTAGCAGATCAGCGCGGAAAGCTTGGTTCACTATTGACAAAAATGGCAGGAATTCCAAGGCGCAGGGAGAGGAATGACAGGTCAAGTGGGCATTTAGGCCGAAAGGGTGTGGTGCGAGGACCCAGCATTGGGTGCCAGATGACTAGTGGAGCATCGCACCTGCAGCCTGCATGCTCAAATGCATAGGCCACCAGACAATGCAGCACGGAGAACTGAGCGTTGCTGCAGGTCATGTCGATCGAAGGTCCCACAGAAAGCGCCCGTATTGTAGACTCGCCAAAGCGCCCGCACGAGTCGCGCAACCGAGATGCAGAAGAAGTGGAGGACGAGAAGAGAAGGGATCGAGGAAAGAAGGACCGGCGCTTAGTGCGGGGCACACCGACACCGCGACATCTGATCGAGGACCCTCACTCCCAGCCTCATTCTCACACACCTCCGCTTGATGAACCAGTTTAGTTCAAGCCTCCTCCCAAAGCACTCGCGCACAGTTCGCTTGTGGCTATGGATCCGCTGACGCGACTGCTGAGAGTGTTGCTTGCACCCACCACGACCGGCATTCGCGTCTCCTCAAAGCATGACGAGTCCGCTTGCGTGAACAGGTCTGGCACCTGATGCTCAGGTATCTATCTAATGACAGTACTTCTAACCTGCCTGAATCATACAACAGTCATAGGTAAACGGGAACCTTGGTCAAAGGTCTCAGATGACGTGATTTGGTACACCACACTGACCGCAGCAATCTACAGTTCACTGAAAGGGACAAAATCGATACGAGTATTCTGATTGTTCTACATGGTGTGAAAGGGTGCTCGCTATGGTAGATTACCCTATGATCGGATGTCGCAGACGTGCTCACTAATTGTCAGCCACCTTTTCGTGACCAGCCAGCCAAGACTCTTCAATCGCACCCGGAAAAGAACACCTCCATCCAGTCAGGTCGCAGGAACGCCCTCTCTGACCACCTGCTCGAGGCCACTCGGCTGCTAGCGCGGCTGAGTCTTCTCAGTAGCAGCAGTCCCCCGGCAGACTTTACCGACACCTGACTCTCGATACTCTCAGCCTCCGGGCTCAGCTTACACTTTCCCAGTTTCTACAACAACACGAGAAAGATGATTGTATTGACTGATTATTGCACGTTCCATCCTAGCTCAGATCACCTGAGTCAGAACCTTATCGCTTGCAGGCTGTGTCACGTCGTCCCTGGTGCGAACCCCTAGTTCGGTACACCCGACAGACATTGTGACCAGTTTGTACCACTGGCTCGTTTCCGATATGATTATGTTGAGATCTGGACTCTCAAAACTCAACCTTGCGTGCTTGCTCTATGCGCAAAGTTGCCGTGCCATTTCTCAATAGGCGCTTGACGGGCTCACGGCGGTCAGGGCATGATCACACGAGACCACTCAGCTTACCTTGATTTTCAAAAGAGTGAAAAGATGTCTACGGTAGGCTCACTCCCCGCATCTTCCACCTGTCATTACAATGCTGGACCTTGCCCCGCTGTTCGCCACTTTCGATGCAGCGACATTCGCGCGTGAGAGTCCAACATCGCGTCTCCAGCCGAGGTCGCTCTCGCAGAAAACCTTCTTTCGTCCTTCAATGCCTTCACCGCTTTACACCGCTTTTCTAAGGATTGGCCAATCAGAAGCGGAACCAAACATACAAACTCGCTTACTTTCCGTTAGCTTACAAAACCACAACCAGGGTTTCCCGACAGCCTCACAACAACTCTGCAAAAGTGCCGCTCAAACTTCGCCCTGGTGGGGCACTGACGTCTGCACATCTTTTCCAAGTTCGCAGTCGGATCCTTCTCGGGCACTTGGAACCGTTCGGCGTTTTCTGACAAGATCTCAATTCCCTATCGCCACGTTCCTTGCAGCCATACCGAACATCTGAGGCTCACACCGCTCACCACTGAATGCCCGCCAACATTTGGACCCACCTGTATAGCGCGTATGAAGGTACTGATCTGTGAATGTCAGCCACACATGTCGCCTCCCCTCTCCACACACTCGAATCTGATTTCGCGATTTGTCAGGTCACACATCAACTACCTTGCGGTACGACTCACGATGCTGAGCGCACATCTCTTACCGTCCCCACGCGCTTACTGATCCTTCGCTGATCCAGTCCTCGCATGGGAGCTGGTCTTCAAGCGCTGGGAGTGCCTCGGACACGATAGGGCTCTCACCGACTACGTCATTTGTCACAAATTCCGTGGAGCAGTTCGCTGGAAGTGTAATTCGGGTTGTGCCACGTTTTACGTGAACCCACTGCACGCCAACGGCGGATCTACAGCCTCACGTATTAGACCAGCGAGCAGCGCATACGACCGCTGTTGTACCGGTCCCATATGCAGTGATGAAGTAGTGTTTTGGATGCGCTGGGTTACAACTCCGTTGAACTGCGGAGACGATGAACAATCTACAATGTCTGCTCGGTGTAACCACGGCGGCGTCTAGTTGGGGTTACAGAAAAGAGTGTCAGTAACACTGGTCACACAGAAGTGTAGTTGGTAAAGCGCTCCAAGGGCGAGGTGTACAGGATTCAAGTGGCCTGTGCCTTTCTTTTGTTTCATATTCAGACGTCACACCGATTGTATGATGAAAGTTGAGTGATTGAGGACATCTCAATTATCCGACAGGAAGGCAAGTATTCTCATGGCCTCGATGCGATCACATAGCCTTCGTCACACGAGACGAGACGTATACAGTATGATACTATCTTGCCGGTCAGGTCGTTGTTAAGTCTCAGAGCGCATACCTATGGTTAACGCGAAGCGGGATCTCGTTCAGCTCTTGTGCCTCTCATCTATCACGACAGAATGTCAAGCATAGCGCCTGACATCGGCGGCCCATTGTAGCCGATAGATACAGCGCTTTCAGCTTGCTTTCCTTGCGCAGTCTTGCATATACTTGACACAAGAAATCTCCATTTCGTTTCTAGCATAGAAGGTAGGTTTGTAATCGGCACGCCAGCTGCTTGAGCTCCCGGCGCTCACACGCGGACCTCAGCCCTTCTTAGTCGCCTCGTCCCCAGACTCCAGGAACATGTCATCTGATCCGTCTTCGCAGAGCAGGCAATAAGATCTGCCGTGGGAGTCAAGTTGATCATCTCGGGAGTGGTTTTGTGGGCGATCGTCTCGACTGCCAGCTATGTATTATGCGTAAGTGGTTGTCATAGGCTGGTTGGATAGATCGAAACTGCAACTCCTGCAGTGCTAAGTGCTGAGTAATACAACATTAGTGCTGGTTTGAAAAATTCTGCAAATTCTTTTCTACCACTGGTTCGTTTCCACCAGAAATTAAGGGTGTGCTTGATCAATCACTGTTGTGGAGTTGTAATACTAGTCATTTTGAGCTCTGCGTGAACTGACGTACATCAAGTTTAGCTGCTGTTTGCGAAAGACGACTCGATGACTTCGATGATGAAGGTGTGGCAAATGCCTTCTGATTTGAGTGGCACCGAATCGCCGAGTGTTTCCCATTCATGCCATTGTCTGGTAAGAACAGTTCTCGAGTAGTGATCGTGCTGCGTGCTCGTAGTAGGCGCGAGCAGTATAGCCCTGGAGTAGGCAATCACTTTTGTTAGCCATGTGATTGGGTCCCGGATAAGTCAATAGATGGACCTTGCTGCTAATGTACCTTGATGCTCGATTGTTCTGTGTTCAGTGATATGATGCGGTGTGAAGGCGAGTGTGGCACACTGCTGCCTGCTTAAACCCAGTCCAATTGCATGTTTCTATCGACAGGAGATGGCCCAAGGGCAGAAAACTACTCACAACTTTGCGATGGCGCTCATAAGATTGTAGTGTAAAGGACATATCATGTTTTTACTGTATTGTGATATCATATCATTTTAATCTACAATCTTGGTACAATGTGAACGTATGCATCGCCTGGACCAGTGGAGAACCATTCACCAACACGGCAGAATATCTGCATACTTTAACGTCAACAGATGACGACGTCAAAGGAATGCAGGCGTGTCCTCCCTCACAAATTTGCCTGGGCTCTTCCGTAATCCCCGCTCAAGTACCGCAGCGCTCTTTCGCTCTTTCAAGAAACGATCAGCCATCCGCTGGCCAGGTGTTACACTACCATCGCGCCGAGAAACACTATGCAAAGTATTATCAGGTGTCTCAGAATCGGTTCTTGGGTTAGACTCATGAGTCGACAAGCGTGAACATGACTTCGTCTGTAGCGCAGGGCGACGAATCTCCGAGGCTGGGCGAGGCGATGGGGTGCTGCGCAAATCGAAGGCACTGTGCGGCCGGCTCAGATGTTTTTCTGGCGACAATGGTCGTATGGTGACGCGCAGACTGGGGCGAGCTCTGACCGTCTCGAATGGTACTGAGGCGTGCTTCGACTGACCTGTATTCGGATTGTCTGTGAGACTGTCCACCACATTGAGTGAGTTCTGATGCCAAGCTGACGGTGATAGCGGCTGCAGCGATCTTGGTCGGACAGTGGATACGTTCCATTTCCCATGGCCTACCGTCGATGGCGGTGTCATATTTTCCATGCTCTTTTGGGAGAATACAGCGTCTCCCGCCCCGATTGTTGTTGCACTAACTGCATTTGAGCCGACAGTCGAAGCAAAGAGGTCGGAATAGATGGTTCGAGACTGCGACGTTCCCTTCGGCACCTTTAGTGAGGAGCCTTCGCTACTTGCTGGTGACGCTGACTGTCGCGATCGCCTTGAGTTGTTGCTGCTGGATCGTTTTCCGGTGTCAAGATACGGAAATCGATCATTCATGCGGGCCGAGCCAGGTGTGGTGAGCGGAACTTGTGTGGTAGAGGAGATGCTACTTGGCGTTGACTGTCCTTCGGATAATGCTGGACGGGATATACGAGTCTCGTCGAGCTTCTGCGTCTGACCTGCGACTAATTCACGACGAGTGCTGCAAACATCCGTATCGGCCGATAGAGACACAATCTGGACCGAACTCTTATGAGATTTAGTCGTATGTTGCTCAGATAATATTTCGTTCTGTAACAGCCGCTCTTGAGGTGTCAGTGTGTCGATGGAGTCCCGTATAATCACAGTTGTGTCTTCAGAACCAGTTTGAGAGGTCTGAAGAGTCTGGATAGGTTCACGTTTATGACGTTGCGAAGGCGTGTGGTATCTTTCATCGATCCTGAGAGTCTCCTGTCTAACTGTCTCAATCGCCGAAACTTCATTTGAGAGCCAGGCTTTCCAATCACAACTAGAGCGCGACGAACTTGGTCGCTTCGGAGATGGAGTCCCTATGACATAGCTTCGTACGGACTGACTGGACTGTATGACTGCAGAGCCTCCTGGCTGGGCAGGCTGATGCTGTTGAGGGCTCACAAAAGACAACACGCTGTCAGTGGGCAGAATGCTGGCCCCATCTGTATTTCGCGAATAGACACTGGGAGACATAGGTGTCTCTATAGGCTGCAATCGCTGTGTTGCGAGCGACTGTGCGGAGGTTTGTGGCTCACATGCAGCATTGGCCCTGCTTCGTGGGCAATGTTCTACGATCTCAGCCACGGTGTGAAGTCGGTCTGTCTCGCGTGGGAACTGTGGCAGTTTGCTCTCGTTCAAGTTCGTTTGCCAACGGTTCTTTGCTCTCGCGACTCGCTGCTCAATTTGTTCTGCTGATGGCGTGCAAGTATCAACTGATGCTTCTTGGGACATGATCGCACTCCTATGTGGGCGTCAGCAAGAGTTCTGCTGCATGTCAATGCACTGCAACGTGTCATACGCCCACATACTTCTTCTTCGAAAGCCGAAAGTGTTTGAACATGGCCGAGCGACCGTCTTGATCACCCACTGACCTGACCGTATCGGTCGGTGACGAATTGCTTGAATCATCTTGGGCGCCAGCTGAATCGTCTTCATTTGGTGGCTGTCTTTGCTCGCCTGGTGTGACCGTGCGTATCGTAGACCTAAGGGCTTGTCCAAACGATCTTATTGAGCTTTTCTTGGCCGGGACACTGCGCCTGCCTACACTTCTTGGCGCATGAAGCTGTTCGCCGTTTGCACAGAAGCTGTGTTCCCTGTCAATACTTGAGTGCATTCCATGACCGCTGGAGTGTAATTCCTTGGTCCTGCTCGATTCGAACACGTCACCCTCTCCACCTGGCGTATGGTCTGGTTGATTGGTCAGAGGTCCTGCGGACTTCGAGGAATCAATCTCGCGTAAAAGAGCAGAGAAGACACGTTTTGGATCAATCGTTGTGGCCTCTCCAGTAAGACTCTGCACCTGCAAAGGGTCCTTGAAGGCTGTGAATGCTGGGAGGGGAAGTGATTTTCGCTTGTTCAAAGTCGAGCTAGACCTTTCAGCAGCACTTCTAATGCTGTCCTTGGCTTCATGAATCACCGTTAAACGCTTGATCGCGCGTTGGGTGAGCGTCTCTCCAGACGTAGAGGTACCCCAGCTCGTGACTCGCGACGCAGACAGATGCGAGACATTGGATTCACTGTGGAGACTGCGGTTGCTGCGATCGCTATCTTTACTGCTGCTGCGCGTCACCGATCGCATTGGATATGTGTGATTTCCGTCCCACGATGGGGAAGATGGACTTCGAGATCGCGCTGTTCGAAGCAGCTCTTCACTTGGGCTGGGTATTCCTCCAAGATTGCCATCTTTCGGCACCATCGAGGCTTGAAAGTAATCACGACTAGCTTGAATTTGCTGAACAGGAAGGTTGTGGGGCTTGTCCGAGGTCCGACGGAATACTTTTCTGATTTTTTTCCGCAGTGATCCTGAGAATGAGCGTCGCTCTTTGACATCCTGCGGTGGAATGAAATCACACACAACATCATCGACCGTACTGTCCGCCGGATTGTAGTCCATAGGAGGCATAGACGTGATAGTCGATGACAGACGTTTAGCATTATCCTTAGATCTGTCCTGTCTCTTCTTGAACGGAGCTAAGAAGAGCGATGGCTTGTGCTTGATAGATCGCTGTTGGAAACTTTGAAGGTATCGGTCTCGCGCGCTATCGACTGTTTCCCCTGCACCGATAGCTACAGGCACTTGAGGCGCAGCAAGTCGAGACGGACAAATTGCTCGAGTTGGTGGGTAAGCGCGCGATGCAACGTTCAGCGTAGAGCTTATGCCGGTTGGAGGTGGAGTAGTAAGGTACTTGGATGGTGGCCGAGCGATCGGCGACCCAGTCTGAACGCTGCTGGCGTAGTACATAGAACGCGCTTTTCTTATCTGTTGTGATGTGACAGATGACGCTGCGCTGTAACGGTTTGACTTTGGCTGCGAGCTGGGGCGTCCATTATCATTCAGACCAATCAAAGGCTGGGCTGAAGACAGTCGCGCTGAAGAAGGCGGCTTGTCGCTACTTGGCGTAGGATCTGTGACAGGCAACTCATCTGGCTGCGATGCAAGAGATGTGGATTTTCGATGCGTGCTAGTTGTCAGCGTCCTCTGTTTAGGGGGCAGAGATCGAACGCTAAGTGCTCTCGGAGGAAAATGGCTGCCTTGTGAGGTGAGTGATTTGCGACTTGCCGTACTCTTGCTTCTGCTGAGTTCCACGCTGCGTTTTGCTTTGCCCTCGATGGGCTCTTGAGGCTGAGATCGAAAAAAAGCGATTGTGGCAGCAGCAATAGCTTGCTGTTGTGCTATGTCCGGATCCAAGGGCTCGATGGCGGGCTGTGCGTGCCGGTGAACGGTTGATGTAGACTTGGATCGTCGCAAGCGAGTACCCGCATCACTGGATGCGCGAGCAAGCATGGCAGATGCAGGTTGAGCTATGCTGTAGTGAAGTAAAGCAGTAAGACGACAATCCAACTTAGCGAGGCTCTGCTAAAAGAGGGCTGACTAGATGTACACAATGAGTGTAGAATGTTGGGAGGTGCAGGCGGTGCCAGCAAAACAAACTTATGTCGTGCATGCATTGTGGAGGTTGCTCTTACTTCAGGTTGTTCTGTTAGCACGATCATGGTCATGCACCAAGAGGACATTGCGTGTGGTGAACATGGAAAGTGCTGTTGTTGTGTTCCAAACGCTATGTATGGCGTGTCTCTACGACCAGACCGCTCCTGTACCTAGGATTGCCTTTGAATCTGCACTGAATCTCTTGATGTTGAATATCGATACAGAGTTTCGTTTTCCAGAGCGGAGGTGCTTGCTCTTCCTTGCAGTTCAATAGCATCTTCTTCATCGTCACTTCCAACCTCGGCATAGCCAGCATCTCTATCGCCTACATCAATCTTGAATGTGACAAGCGAAAGACCCGCAAACACGAGCGTGCCAGCCAAGAAAGGTAACCCGAGCCATACGCTGCCTAGAGACATGCCCCACTGAAATAGCTGGTTGAGCAGTGGGCCTGCAACCAGCGCTCCAAGGCTCTCCACGATTGCGATGGTGCTCATTAATTTTCCAATATTATGGCTGGACTGACCACCAACGACGTGTATCGAAACTGACCGCATAGCGGCATTGTACCCTGTTCCCAGATTGTAGACCAGCAAACCAACAATGAGCAGAGTTGGATATGCCGCAAGACCTATGACAAGAAAAGAGACTGCCGTAAGAACAATTGAACCGCGCGCTATCCACAGATCTGCCCAGTGCGCTGGCAGTCTGACGTATTTCAACAGCAGCTGGTTCGTCAGGGGCAGGAAAATGGCCACAGCAGCCAAGTTCGTAGCCGCACGAAATGAAAGAAGATATGCAGCCTGTTTAATCTCCCAGTTGTACCGTTTTGAAGCATAGCGTACCAGAAGGGTGATGCCCTGTCGACCGAGTCTGTTGGCCATGAACGTAAATACAACCAGCGCCAGTGTCCGGTCACTTTTGAGAAACTGAAATGCATCCTGGAAGTGGCGGATTTGCTGGCTCGGGCTAAAGGCGTGGCCCTTAGCTTGGCTTTGACTTTCCACTGTGACGGTCTCCCTATGACTTGTTTGCTGTCGCATGTGCAGCGTTTCTGGAAAGAACACAGCGAGTAATACTCCGCATTGCTGGAAGATCAAGGCGAGCACAAGGGGATACCAATCTCCAATCTCCATGAGATATGCTGACATGATTGGCGCCACAATTTCGGCGACCAGCACCGACGCGGTCAAGTACAAAAATATAGTGGTTCGTTTCTCAGGGGGTGCAATGTCTGAAATCATGGTGATGCCAATGGCTGCCGCGACAATGGGTCCGCCGCCTATGAAGTAGAAAGCGGAGGAGAGCCATGTCAGCTGAAGTGGTAAATCTTTGAAATAGCCTAGAGCTGTTAGCAGCATCCTCCTTTAAGTTGCTGAGATTACCACTGACAGATGCCCAGCACCCAGGCACTATTCAACTGCAGCCCCATCAAGCTTGCAGTAAATATCCATTTCCTGCCAACTTTATCCGCCAGAACGCCGAATGGTATAGCCAGGAAGATGCTTGGTATGGCATCGAACATGTCTTGCCAGCCAAAGATCATGGCCATCTGCTGCTGAACCTCGTCCACCTTGCAAAGTTTCTCGGCTATTGCCCCGTCTGCACCAATAACCGAGGGGTCGGTCTCCTGATAGTAACTCAGACAGATATTCGCTTCGAATACACGTGTTCGAGGAGCCTCCGCAAGGAATGCGCCCATGTCGATAATAGCCACGAGGGCAAATGCCAGTATGACCATAACGATCCATGGTCTCGTCTTCCCGGGCGCTGGGGGCTGATCGAGGAAGGGAAGTCCTTCTTCTTCGCTCGACTCTCTCGGTGAGTCTACTGATATTGCCATCGTCGAGAGGTCCACGAGTCTGCAGGCTGTGAGCGAAAGTTGACCTTGATACTGTGCAAGGTCGCAGCTTTCTAGTTGAGAAACTTCTAGTCTGGCTGCCCAAGAAATTGCAGAATCCTCACCCGTTCTCACGGGGACCGAGGGAGCACATGGCGATAAGGAGATGATATTGCACCCCGAGCCAAGAGTCAATGCACGCCTGAAGCAGATGGAGGTCTAAGCGCGCCTAGGGTTTCGAGTAGCAATGTGTCACGATGCGCAGCTCAGCCATGTTTGCCAAGCCTTACGTCAGCTGCATCTGCTCACGCTCCTCACTCCACGCCTCTCCCCATTCCATCGACTAGAACAGTCTCCAGATATAATGTGCTCTTTCTTCACTCTGTTCTGAACTCGTTCTTTCCTTCAGTGACAGGTTCTTCCACCGGCTTTGTTTTAGCCTCGCGATCACGTTATTGGTAGCTGCCTGGAACTTTCGGACCACACGTCAACGCAAAGCCCCGAACATGATTAGAACGGATCTCGGAGGTGAGGGGCAAGCGAGGAGTGATGAACTTAAAGCAGACATCATTGCGACTATAGTGTATGCATCTATGCGAACGGCACACGTAGCCAATCTTGATATCTGCGCCCGGCTCGAAGACTGCTGTAATTGTGAATGGTGGCATTGTGTTAGCGCAACTTCGTGCACAGTGAATTCTTGATACTGCTTCGATGCTTGCTTCAGCTCCAATTGCAGTGAAATAATCACTCTGACATCTTCACATCTAGGCTACCTTCTCTCTGGTACACCGCCTTCGCATGAGTAAGTGGAATTTCACTAATCTCTTCTCATGGTGGTAGTTACATAACTTCTGCTATGCTTCTCCTCTAGTTTTCAGCCTTCTACCCATAGACACAGCCCTTCTGGCTCGGTTGTCAACAACAACGAACGGTTTCAGTAAGTCAGATCGTCTTATCGTCTTTGGGGTTCCCTAGCTGATAGTAGCACGAATACAGTAGATAGCCAGTGTCCCTTTCTACCTTGACCATGAGCAATCACGATGCGCATGGTCACAACGACACTCCGTCCTACACCTTCAAATTCATGCGCTTCCCTGGCGAAATCAGGAACAACATCTACGACTACATTCTCTCGGACCTCTATCGATATGCTATGGTCGTTGTCTTGCCGTCACCAGCATTTGTAGACGCTCTTGTTCATCGAGAATTGATGTCCCGAATCATTCCTCGCTTCTCCTACGATGTCACCTCAATACCAGACATCTGGTACTTCAACATGCTTCTCGATGTTCACCCAGAGGACACGGTATTGCGCAAGATCACCAAGCTGACGATCAAGGACTTCACATCGATTGCGGACTCCCAATCTCGAGCGGGCGAAGTCATGGATTTCCTGCATCAGTTCCCCTACCTCGAGATCTTGGAGCTTGATATTGTGCTTGATGATCTTTTTCATGGTTTCCAGGGCCGACTCAAAGATGTTGAAACTGTGTGTTTCGAGTATGAGCTATTTAAAGTTTGCGAGCTGTCCAGACTTACCAAGTTAGTCATCCGTGTTAAGCACAACAGCATTCCACTTTCGCCTAGGATAGTGTCACTGCTTGTCGAGCTGGAGGACAAGTTTATTGATAAATTGAGCGGTGCGGTGGTCTTTCTCCACGTTGAGTGAGTCTCATTTCCTATATACTGTCTAATGCTTTCCTATTACATTAACTGTCCATGTTCCTCTGATTTTGTAGTAACCTCATCCGACCCTCATGCGAGCGCGTTGACGATCACATATGCTTCCTTTCACTCGTTTTAACGGCTTTCTACGCGTGATCAGCCAAAGCAAGCGGGTTTGCCAAGAGCAAACATTCCTTCACTTGCACTGCGCATCATGTGCTCGCGATTGGTACATGCGCAACTTTTTCCCTCACAGAATTCTCTGCCTCTTCTCCTTAGCCCAACCCCTCGCACCACCTCTGGTAATGACACTCAATCTCTACCTTCGCCTGCACCTGCTAACAGCCAGGAATGAAGCCACCATATCACGCTGTAGTACTGCCATGGATACGAACTCGCCCACGGGCGTCCCATTACCTGGTGTCCGTATGTGTCGCACTTTTCAGACCCGCTTCTGGGAAATACTAACTTGAGGACAGCGTCTTTAAATGCATCGGCCCCTTCGTTTGCGCCTCCAGGTCCTTCTGCGCAGACTCTCCAAGCTCTATTAGCTTCCGGTTAGTGTTTCATTCTCAATCATACCATCATATAATGGCATCACAGTGACTCAGCTGAATTGTATTGTCAAAGGCCTTCAGCGTGTGGACATTACCGCCGAGCGTGAGAACGCCGCTGCCTCACCAGACTGTCCTCTCTTCCTTCATGGCGTCTGGTACTGTGCGACGAACACCCGCTTGTGGTATGATCAAGTACTCCCGGCAATTTCGAAGTACACGTTTGTCATTTCCTCCACAGCCGACATCACCTACAGCAGCAGCATTTTCAGCTCAGCGGCTCTGCCGTGCATCTACAGCGCGGTGATCAAAGTAGAGCTACCGAAATTCTACTGGTTCAGCGGTGTTGCTCTCAATCGTCACCATAACCCGTATCTGCAGTTATGCGCCAATTTGCCGAACCTCCAGGAGCTTAGCATCACTTTCCATACGGCTGGATTGACGAACCCCCGTTGGACAGAGCGTCAAGCCTGCGCGCTGGAACGGAATCAGCCTGAGGCAGCCAAAGAGCGCATTCTTCTGCCCCTACGCGAGGTTGTGCTTCGATACGAGCTTGACGCAGTCTTTTCCTGTGGTCGTCTTCGTCGTCTTCAACTCAGCTACATTGAGTCAGAAATGACAGCCTACTTCTGCAAGGTCGGTAGCCCTCTCAACGTGCTCGATGAGATTGCGACATATCTCGGCCAAGGATTTACGCAGCGGGGCATGCAGGTGTTCTTGGAGATTCTACGCGTAGAAGTGGATATTTTGACTTGATTTACGTTGCTGAGTCCCTGCAAAATACAAGTGTTGTCCTGTAGAGCTGGGCGACGTACAGATAGTACAGAAGCGGTATTCAGATACGCACAGCTCTCGAGTTGTACATTCAAGGCAACAATGCTACATACCCCGCATTCATGTTCAGATAATCTCTTTTGTTCACATCCAGTACTCCACACTTATACTTCCTTTGTCAAGTCTTTTGCTGGTTAAATTCCACGTGCAACATCTGTAGCACGCGTATGACACTATCTTAATGAGTGACCACCCTCGTGTGCCTCCTTTACTTATCGTATTACAAGCACAGATGACCGTCGTCCACCTATCAGCATACATGCACGTGTGAGACACGTCCATTGGGTTATCAATACACTCCGCGATCGCGTTGCAGCCGAGTAGACAGCCAACCAGGAGTGTGTAATCTTGTGTCTCGATAGCCTTGTAATCCGGTTGTCTGTAGCTTGGTTGCACAATACGCTGCAAGTCGCGCATCATGTAAGGTGGCAACGTCGTACTCGTAAAGACCCTGGTCATCAGGAGTCTTTGAACAGCAGAGTATATAATTTCGACTCGCTAGGATGCTAAAATTGCAGCCACTCCAAAGGAAAAGTACCTCCTAAGCACTATGCTTCTTATTACCGCCTTCACGTTCTGCAGCCTGGCCACTAGCGTTCTCGCCGTAGGCCGCGCTATCATCACCAATCAGTGTGATACTCCCGTTTACCTCTGGTCCGTCGGCGACAAGCCCAGCAACCACACAATCCTCCCTAAAGATAGTACTTATGGAGAGAAATTTCGCTCAGATTCCGTCTCTGGCGGCATCGCGCTCAAGATCACCTCTAACCCGAACGGCCTCTTCATGCCAAACGCTACCCAGCTGGTCTTCGCTTACAATGTCGACGACAGCTTTGTCTGGTACGACCTGAATTCTCTCTTCGGTGACGGCTTCGCAGGACGCACTCTACGTATCCAGCCGAGCGTCGAAGCGTGTGATGGAATCACATGGCATGATGGCAGAACACCGGCCGGGAGCCAGGTGAGGAAGTGCCAGAAGGAGACAAACCTGGAGTTGACGTTTTGTACTGGGCATTGCCTGCCGAGCTGGTGTAAGTACACGAACCATGTGGAGGTTTGAGCGAGTTATTGACAAGTACTGCAGCGCCATGTGGTAGCAATGCACCGAATGAAACTCGGCCATGCTGCACACATTGCATTGGGAGCCATCATTGCGTTGCGCCGGTGTAAGACATGTACGGAGCTAAAATGATGGTCGACAAAGCTGTTTTTTGACTCCAAGTACTCAGGCATTCATTTTGTCTTGCATTGAACAGCAAGTAGTGCGTAGCTGGAGTTACGTCCTACGCGTTAGTTGATTGACTCCAGTACTTCATCTTGATTCAGTGAGATATGCGTCATATCTGTTTGAATCCTTGTACATGACTGTAGAAGTAAACAGGCGGCGACGGAGCTTTGCCACCTCCGACTTACTTACCGTTATAAGATGCAGGCATGCGGGTACACGGCGGTCGTTTCCGAAGCACATGCATACAAGACAGGGGTTTGAACATCTGGAAGCCTAAATTACGATCCAGTTTGCAGACACAGGAGCCAAGTGCGAGTAGCGTTGCGAAGCCTGTCGCGGAAGGTGTACAACCGAAGGTGCGAGGCCATCCGCCCAGCTAAGGCCCTCCTGCACAGCGTCAGCACGCTAGCCTAGAAGAGGTACGAGTTCGCTGCGGCAACAAGGGTTCTATCACACGACAGGAAAGCTTTCTGTATGCTTGACTGCACACGTCATTGCTAATACGAATTTCTCTTGTGTACTTAAGTTCGATTTGCACCCCCAGATCATCTTGATCAGCATCGGCCCCTGTACTTGTCACAATGTCGCTGTCTCAAGCTTTGCCCAACTGCACGGCTCAGGCAATTGCACTGCCAACCATCTTTGGTGCTGAATTTACTTCTGTGCAGACCTCTGTCGTTCAAAACTTCTCCTTAGGGCCAGCGGCCGAGGGCTATCGACTTTTCCGCGGCGATGACTTTGGCCGAAACATGAGTTTTTGCAACGTCTCACTTCTTCATACGCATCCTGGACAGAATGACAGTATAACCTCGGAAGTGTGGCTACCAATTCAGCCAGAATGGAATGGCCGTCTACGTATGGTAGGAGGAGGAGGATGGGCGGCTGGATTGGCACCTTTCACTAATTCGACAATGTCATTAGCGCTGGCAGACGGTTATGCCACAGTCAGCACTGATGGAGGTGTCTCTCCTATCAACGGTCCAGACGAATGGGCACTCATAAGTCCTGGTAATCTAGACTTGTTAGCCTTGCAGAATTGGGCGTACCTGGGATTGAAAGATGCGGCGTTGGCTGCAAAGAGTGTCATCAACAGCTACTTCGGGACACTTCCAAAGTTTTCGTATTTCGATGGGTGCTCGCAAGGAGGACGGCAAGGCCTAGGTTTTGCTCAACGATACCCAGATATTTTTGACGGCATCCAAGCTGTTGCTCCAGTAGTCCATGTCGAGTTCATTATTTCTGCACACTTTCCCCAGCAGGTCATGAATGAGCTGGGCCGAGCGCCACATCCTTGCGAGCTCCAAGAATTGGTCAATCTTGCGATCAAGGAATGTGACGGTCATGACGGAGTGTTGGACGGCATCATTTCGAACGAGGACGCTTGCGAGTTCGATCCGTACATTGCTGTCGGCAGCAGTTTGAACTGCAGTTCGCCTTCCGCTCCGAGCGAAATATCAGAGATCGCTGCTATAGTTGCTGATGCAGCTTGGAATGGTGCCCGGAGAGCAGATGGAACTCTCCTCTGGCCCACAATGGGCCATCAGACTAATCTCACCACCGAAGATGGTATCGCAGCAACAACATGCTCGTCCAACGGCACTTGCACCGGCCTGGGAAATATCTTGTTGACAACAGCCATTCGCGCGCTTGGAAAGAAGGATCTTGACTTCGATGTAAGAAGCTTGTCTCGGCGAGACTACGAACAACTATTTCAAGCGGCGGTAGTGGAGTTTGATTCGATGCTCGGCACAAGATCGCCAGATCTCTACGAATTCAAGAGGGCCGGTGGAAAGATACTGACGTTCCACGGTCTCGTAAGTACTTGCATCGGTTTTTAGTTCAAGGCTTACACACCTGACAGGCAGATGAAATTGTAACGTTCCGCAACTCTCGTCGTTATTATGACGCAGTGACGAATGTCGATCCGGAAGTGCATGATTACTTTCGGCTCTTTGAAGCTCCGGGTTTGGGTCACTGCTCCGGGGGCGTAGGCGGCTTTCCAGTGAGGGCGTTTGAGACACTGGTCGAATGGGTAGAAAATGGAACCGCGCCAAATGCGCTTGAGGCTGTCGATGCCGTGAATCGTACGAGCCTGTTGTGCCCGTACCCGAGCCGAGCTAAGTTCCTCGGCGATGGATCAGACTACAGCGCTGAAGATTTTTCTTGCGAATGAAATGCGTTCTGGGCTGAGGTAAACATTTCTTTACGAACGCCACGTATACAACGTATGCATGCTGTGACATGCAATAACTTGAAAATAAAACTCACTACTCATATCTTTCATCTACTATCTCTACACAAAAGAACATCAGCGCCAGCAGCATGATCTCGAACTTGATACCTGTCGCTCGACCCCCTCAAAGCTTATTGGCCATGGAAAAAGGCAACATTGCCCCAATCACCGACGTTGAACGTACGGCTCGAGAAAAGGATGGGGTACAATATGCCATGAAGCATGAACATCTCATATTCCAAGGTGATTGATCGCTCTCGAAAGCCAGTGTCGTTTCGCGCCGCACAGTCCGAGAACTGCATGTCCGCTTGCATGATTCTTGCAACCTCGCTCGCACGCAATACTGTCATTGCTTGGAGCTCTTCTATAAAATCCGCCTTACGAGAGCATACAGACACAGATTTATCTGCACGAAAATCTACGTTGTGTCCTTTACCAGTCAGCTCTGCTAGAGTTTGTACCCACTTGCGAGCCATGGTGGCAGAGGAATGCGCCCCTCCTTCCGCTGCACATAAGATGAGAGCAGAACTTGCCGACATATTGAACGATAGCTTGATATGCTAGAGTTGTAGATATCCGGGTGAAAGGCTGTTGAAGATGTCAAGGAGAGTGAAGGTCGACTTCGTGCATGCCATAAGATGTAACGTCGTGAGAGTCAGCGGAAGGCAGGTCAACTGATTTCCGTGGCCTTCTGGCAGAATTCTAATGTCTGAGTCATAAAAACCAATCCCGTTGGGGAGGCCCAGATGATACATTGGCATTGCTAAGAATCGCAAATTCCGAAAGCCGGGAAGCTCGATGATATGCGCCGAAGTCTGCGTATACTTAGGATCAGATCCAATCGTCAATGCTTGCAAGCAGTCTTGCATGATTTCTAGTGTGAGATCCCCAAATGGTACAACGGCTGGGTGCTGGTAATCATGTGCCCGGATTTGTGCTTGCCCAGCATCGCTATGTGGTGGCAGCCACAACGTCACTTCCTTGAGAGACGAAAGAAGTATGACCAACAACTCCAGTAACAGGTCATGGTTCGTTTCACGCCAGAATTTTGGCAAAAGCCTGGATTCTCGCAAATCACCCCAGGTGACACCATGACATGGGTAGCTTGCGAGCAGGTTTGTGAACACCTGAGCAGCTTGATTGTTAGGTCAGATTGAGTCCCAACATTGACATTCCACGCCATGATACTGGGTATATGTTTGTAAATCCAAGTGACTGACTCTTGAAAGTAGACTAGGATTCATCATCAGCATGCCCAACAAATGGCTGATACCCTTCTTTGGAATAGCGAGTCGACGTAGCATAGCATCCTGTGCAATACCGCAGAGCCGCTTGTTGACCAAAGATAGATTGAGAAGGGCACCACTTCCGCTGAGATGGAGGGCTACCTTGCCCAACAGCTCGTTAGACAGGCTTGTCAAGCCACTCTGTGCAGGTTTTGTGCCAGCGTTGAACATTTCTCTAGCAAATCAAGTTCTAGAAGTACGTTACCGTATTGGAATCGAGGCTTTACAGCTAATTAATTTAGAGTTGCTGTGGAAAAATCTTGTCATGAAAAGAGGTGGAATCTGGCGTTAATGAGTATGCCCTGTACCGTCCAGTGAAAGCCCAGTTTCGATGCTGTTCGTCTCCACAGTGCAGGTGGCACTACTTCCTAATGATGGAGCATGGATTGCCCATCGTGTGAAGTCGTTGGTACCTGAGCTGATTTGGTACAGGATGTTTGGACTCGATTTGCGAAAACACTGACTTGCTGTTCTTATATGCGGCTGCTAGACGTTGTTGCTCTTGCGTGTTGCCTCTACATGGCCCAATGAATCCGACTGAGCCATGAGGGCAGTCTGCATCCTAGTCATGCAGTCTACCATAAGGACCTGCCTTTCCGCAGCCGTTCGAAGCGTCCATATTGCTGGCGGTCGTTGATCGTGGGAGTGTGCCAATCACCGAGCTTGCGTTTGTCTCTTCTCCTCGTAAACAATCACAACGCGATCGGCCTCGACAAGTAGGGCCATGTTGTATCATCGGGTCTGGTCTGCGAGCCTTTCGACCATGGTATTCTTTCAAGGTGCTTTGTGTACCAACGACGTCGATTTGAATAACGCTCGCATTGTGAAAGCCATGACAGCGGAAGTCAATTTACAAGTCACACCGCAACAACTGGAACAGTGCAGTAGGGACCAATGCGAGCAGATTCCTACCGGGAGTGCCATACGCCGAGCGATCAACGACATGTTTTAGCGAGGTTGATCGCCCAAACAAGTGTCATCAGGACACAGTAGTGACTAGGCCAGGCAACTCTTCGCGACACCACACAAAGCGGGTCTTGGTCAGCTCTGCAGCGGCTCAGGTCCACCAATCATGGCTCATTGAAAGCGACGGGGCGATAGATCGGTGGTCTGTCGCGTGGAAATTGGAATGAAAGGGCAACTTTTGCCTGTGGCGTCCTCGGGGACACGCCAGCCGAGTCTAAAACTCATGACGGCGCGTTACAGGCACGGAACGCCATGATCCCGCCCTCTGTCTCCGCCACTACGACAGCGATGGCAGCATTACTGAGGCCAATTACAGGGCACACGGCACTCTTGCACAGACTGAGACAGCGCAGTCGTGTTTGCGGGACGATATGTTTCCGCCGACGTTTCCGCTGGCCCCTTAGCCACCTATATTGTGTCAACCCGGCCGCCATGGTTGCGTTTGATCTTTACAATCCTCCATCTCTTCGCTGGTCTGGTGTGCTCAGTCAGGTTCCTCGGCCATGGCTCTCCTCGATGTTATCAGCTGCATTATCGGATCACCAACATTGTTGCTAGTTTCTTCAGCAGCGCTTATCGTAGTCCTTGTCGCGGTCCACACATTGTTCATTCGCCAAATACCCACCAACGCGCCACTTGCCGCTCGCGACAACTACCCTGTGACAGGTCCCTGGGGGTTTTGGACAGAGCGATGGGACTGGTATCGCCGGCGACGCGATCAGTCAAAGACCGGCAACTTCTCCTTTCACGCTGGACCAAACACGATCGTTGCATTGGCGGGAGCTGAGGCGCGCAAGGTGTTCTTCGAGTCTCGCGAGCTCGGATTCGCAGAGGGTTATGCAGTTCTGTTTGGCGGGCGCCCTTCGACTGAAAAGTTCGACCCTGAGAAGAGGATCGAGGAAGATTTCTCGAATCACTTCAGTCGGCGCTTGGCTGCGCTGCTCAAGAACGACCAATTTCGTCGTAAGCTGTCCACACTCACTTCCGACACACAAGATGCCATCGAAGCTATCAAGAACGACCTGAGCGGTCGCACCAACCCTTTTGAGAGCGTATATAGGCTCGTCTTCCGTCTGACTATCAGGATTGTTGGTGCGCACGAGATTGCGGACAATGCGGAGCTGTTGGAAGAAACGCTCAACCTCTTCGAGTATATCGAGGCAAGCTCCACAGCTACGTCGATCATACTGCCAAAGTTCCCATCACCGGCTGTTATGAAGCGTACTTACGCCGGCACCCGCCTATACATGATTATTGAGAATATTGTGAAGAAGCGAGCGGTAAGCGACGAGAAGCACGATGATGCGCTGCAGTACCTGCTGGATCAGGGTGACAGGACACACCAGATCATCGAATTCATTCTGGGCGCTTTGTTCGCAGGCCTGTTGAATAGTGGTATCAACGCGTCGTGGGTGTTGTGCTACCTTGCGACCTCTCCTGAATGGATGGGGAAGTGCCGCGAAGAACTCCGTGCCGTTGCCGCCAAATACGCTCGAAACTCTACACAGCCCTTGCGCTACCAACTTGACGACGTCCCGCTTGAGGCATGGGAGTCTGAGTTCCCGGTCGTCGACTTGTGTCTAAAAGACTCCATCAGACTCAACCTTCTTGGCACCGCCTTGCGCAAGAACATCAGCGGACGTGCGATTCCCACCGGCAATGGCACGGAAGTCATACCACCCGATGCAATCGTCACGTACGCCACTGCCGACGTTCATCAAGACCCCTCCGTCTATCCTAACCCCGAGGTGTGGGATCCTGCGCGCTATCTTCCAGGTCGCGAGGAGGACAAGAAAGTCCCGCACGGCTGGCTGGGCTGGGGTGTTGCGAGACACCCGTGTGCCGGTATGCGATTCGCAAAGCTCGAGCAGAACATCATTACAGCGTACTTCCTGGCAAGCTTTGACTTGAGTCTGGAGACTGAGGGTGGCCAGAAGCTGAGTGTGGCGCCGACGGTCGATCAGAATGGTCATTCTGCGTGTAAGCCGAAGGACCCGCCGTACCTACGTGTCTCTACAAGAGGAAAGTGACTGTGAATTTATAATTTGTGGCATAGTTAGCGTTTTGTTATATTATAGATGGCATGGCATAGGTACGTCTGCGCATGGGTGGCCAAGGTGTTCATTGTATACCCATTCTAAATCACAAGCATTGGATTTAACAGTTGTTTCGTTTACCAAAAAGACCAGCAATCATTGCTGCAAGAACAAGGAACATGGTATCCCAACGCTAATATCGCACAAAGAGACTGGCTCAGAAGGCCGTGTACACAAACCAAGCTCACTTCTTCCCCTGACACGAACACCTCCCCGCCCTGCGATCCCTCACCATGTCCTGCCATGATCCTTGGTCTTCTCTTAGCTCAGCACTCAAGTGCGCCATCAACGCTGCATGTCTCCAACTCTCCTCTGCTGTACGCACACCCAACTCAGCCGGTGCGTTCTCCTTTCCTCCAGTGATCCCCTTCCCACTATTATTTTCTGGAGATCTGGGTTGCGAGAAGGTCGGATGATGCGGAACAAATACAGGCTGTGCGGCCATGCTGGTTCGGTAGGGTGGAGCGATAGCAACGACACCGCTAGGCAGGGTGATAGGAGTGTGGCGCGGTTTGTGCTTGTTTCGCACAGTTGAGATAGTTAAAGTCATGCGGAGGTTCGCTGCCGATGAGATGGAGATGCCATTTTGATTCGCATTGCGATCAGAAGCAGACGGGGTGGCGGGTGCGCGCATGTTGCTTTTAGTGATTAGGGTAATGGCTTTGTGGTAGGCTGCTGTGTTGTAAGGGCAGTGGGTGGTCTGTTTCCGTGAGTCGTGGAGTATTGGTGTTTGTGTCGACAATAGTTTGACAGTACGAAATGGGTACTTGAGGGTGCCTGATCTGCAGAGACGTGCTGCTTATATCTGTTCGCCTCAAAATCTACCTTCTCAGCCCTCGCATACATTCCTGAGGCCCAGAACTCATCCACCAGTCGATACCTCACATACAGCCTTGCTTGTTGCTATTCCCCGACTGTTCAGCGTTTACGACTGGCGACAGCGGTATGCGCGCACACATCTTCGAGGCACTGACATCATGTTCGTCTTTCATATGAAGGTCCAGACCATCATTCCCGCCACTACGACGCTGTGTGCAGTCCGCTCGTGGGGCTGAAGGTGCGCCTCAGCTGATGCACAGCCCCGCAGCGTGTGTGATGTCATTTTCGAGAACTGCGATACAAGCAATCGCGAAGAGAACATAGTGGAGATGTTCCAGAAGCACATTAGGTGCGACGTGGAAGCTAAGGTGATGAGTCTGGAACGTGCAACGAACGCGTGGTAGGAAAAAGGGAGGCGGTGACGTAACAAATCAGACGAATCGTGTCTTGATGCGAGAACATACCGCACCATGGCATTGCACCGCAGAGCATAATTGAAATATTGTAGTCAGCGTTATGTTTCTCGCTCATTAGAAAATATTTTTTCAAAGCAGATCCTCGTAGAGATGCATGGCTTCCCAATGCTCCTTTGCCTTCATCCATCTCCACAGACGCATCCAAACCCGATCATTGCTGCAATTCCTCCTCGGCCATGCTTGACACGCTCTCATCATCTGTTCCAGATCCACCACTGCATACTCTTTGGTTGAACTTCGCTGAGGTTAGGCTACTTTGATCTCCCACTCCCAGAACAGCGTCTCGACCTTTGGCTGCGCCGACGCCTGCCATATTCGAAAAGCACCCCTTTGCCATGGAGACCACCAATATTGCATTCGCTGTGCTAACGGAATTGTAAAATCTTCGAAGACTAGTTGTACCAGCTGCAGCTTCTCGAAATGACGGGTTTGCACCAGCTCCTGAATGAAGGCAGTGCCCAACCAGCCTGGTTTCCAGCCGCGCCCTTCATTGTCGCAATTTTCAAGGCGCAAGATCTCCAACGTCGCTGGGAGCATTTCGTATGGATTCGCCACTTGGGTGGCCTTGTAGAAAGCCCCGCCTCTCAACACCTCCCTGCGAGGCTCGATAAGAATCAGGTAGAGTGGAATTACGAGTCGTCGCAGATGCTTAAACGCAACAAAGCTGAAATGATGAGTATTAGCCTCGCCAAAACTCAAGCTACTACCGGATAAGGTGATGGGTATATCCTTTGTCATCTCGAGCACCTCAATCCGCTGCTTGAGGATTTGATGCACCTGTGGCTGCCACAGACGAGGTTGGAAGGTAGCACTCCAGAGCAGACTCGCAAATAAGTTTTAGTTATAGGCAGTCGTCAAAGGTAAGGTCAGACTGTTCAGACGTGGCGTTATGGCAATAAGCAGCGATATGCCCATGACCGTGACTTGATTCGGCCAGTCAAATGGCCAAACTTCATGTCTGAAAGCATTGTGTAGCGCTCTCTCCCAGGGTCCGCAATCCCCCAGACCTAATAATTGAGTGGCATTGCGAACAATCATACTACATTTCTGTAAGCCACTCTCGAGCATTGTGCTGCGATAAAAGTTCTCTGCGTGACTTGACACTGTGCCCTGGACAGACGATCCAAAGCGGAGATGCGAGACCCTGTGGCCGAATTCGTATCTTTCCAGCTCCTCAATCAGAACCCACAAGTTGTACAATACCGCAGGAGCTGTAGACTCGATTAGTGCTTCCCTTGCTATAGGTCTGAGTCGGCGGCAGACAAGGTTCAAATCCTTGATTGTGAGCGGATCGAGTTCTAGAGCAATGACTAGAAGAAGCTCTTCGGGAAGTTTAAGCATTGTGTCAGCCATCTCGAGTTGATTTGATCGCGTTCGTGTGATGCAGTGATTTTAGGGCAAGCAAAAGGTAATGGGGGTCGATGAAACATTCGTGCCTGTTAACGCACAATGACCTGCCTAGATAGGCTTTCACTTCTCTTCGAGTTTGTTTCACTTCTATACGAGTACTTCCATCCCGGATTGCACGTTGCTTCTAAACTCCCTTAAACCACGCGCAGAACAGACGTTGGAATCAAGTAGGAAATTTTCCCTCCGAGCCGGGAAAGAGCATAAAAATCAGTTTTACTCCTTTCAAAATTAGTAGAGCATGTTCTTCAAGCTTTCCCAGTTGAACAAACGGAATAGGAGAGCCAGCAAGTCACAGCGGCTTATTGGCAAATATCAAATTTGGGATATATTGGTGCCGCACACATACTTCACAGCCATTCAAAGTCCAAAAGCTGGAAAGATATTTTGCAATGGTGGTTCGAGCAAGCAGCGCAGAGCATTGGGCAGCAATTTACGCAATTGAAATTCAGAGGATGGACGGTGGAACATCACCCTTTCATAAAACCGTTTTGACCTGAAAGCATGGGCACTTTTTGGTCCGTTTTGAAAGCGAAGGAACTCTGGATAGAACATCATAGTTGCGGTATGCGCTTTGTTTACCGCTAAAACACACGCAGACGGACCATCACTTCTGGCAGTAATGTTTTGGGTTGGAAGTGAGCCTAAAGAAGGCAGGGAGAGAGAAGCACATTTTGACGTTCTCTGTCTTCTTGATAGACCAGGCGGGGTAGCACCAAATATCAGACTCATGTACAGTCAATCCCCATTTCGAAGAAAGACCAAAAATGGATCATCTCTGGTGAGGTAGCACATGGAGACGTTGAACGCAGAAGATACACGATGCCCTTCTATCACTCATTCGAGTCCTGATTATCGTGAGGATCCAAGCAAGAGCACGAACCATGACCGCGGTTTCTGCTGTTTGAAATAGAGTTTCGATGCTACAGACGATCAGCAAAAGACAATTTACAGCCAGGCCGGCGGCAGGTAAAGTTTCAAGGATCCAAGCGGTAGGTCATTGCAGAAAGTCATAGGAGAAATGTTTTGTCTTGCACCGAGGAGACAAGTTTTGAGGATGAATATACCAGAGCAAGGAGAGATCGAACATCAACTGTCAAAAAGTCCTTCCGGAGGCAGGCAAAGCAGCCACGCTACGGCATGTACACTTCCAGATGAAGTTTTGATTCACTCTGGCAACAAGAAGGGAGATAGCAGAGCTTTGTTGATATTGGTCATTGTTTTGACGCCAGAGAGTGAAAATAGGGTAAGATGCAGGTCCTGGTGCAGCAGATCTAGGTATTCCGCTCGAAAAGGCCAGAGTTGAACATCTCCACCTCAAGTGGGATTTTTGATCATAGCAGGTAATCAAAGCTTGAGTAAGATGTACCTGTAAGCTAGCGGGAGAGCTAGCAGAACATGTTGGCTTTGGACCACTTTTTGATAATGAGAGGGCCGTACCAAGATATAAAGTTATTGAGCCGTACTACGGGACGGAGACATAGCAGAACATGATAGACCAAGAAACCGATTCGAGCCAGCAGTAGAGGACACAGCACATAATAATTCGCTCTAAGCGCTCCTAAAGACAGGAAAGAGCGCAGACCACTTTGCGCTTGAGGAATATGTCTGATAAAACCGAGTTTTAGACCGAGAGTAGACAGTGAGCAGGTCTTGGTAACGACATGATGCTGAGAAAAAGAAGATGAACTCAGGACTTCTGTGATTCGGTAATCAGGGATCAGCATGTTTCGTGGACTGGTGACAGAGCCAGACGGGAGCATTGGCTCCGAGAATCATGGATTGTTCAGAGTCAGAAGACAGAAGACAAAAGGCAGAACAATCCACAGGCAGCAAACATGTCTCTCGTGTGTGTTGAATTCTTTTTTAATGAGAGAACAGCAGAGCGTCAAGCTTAGCAGAGGTTCATCGGTATCTGGCTCCAAACTTTCGTATCCCCTTGGTGACGGACATATAGTATAGCCGAGCCCCATCGCCTTGAAAACAGGTCTCAATACTTGAAACTTCAGGAGTCCAGCGGTGGGACACGAGCAACGGAAGAGCGAGGACATATCTTGTTGGATTTATCATTTTGGAGTCGGAGAAGAGGCAGAGCAGGGATGCATATATAGGTAGCCAAGTTCGGCGTGCTTTGAGCATTTGTAGTTCAAGAGGTAAGAGAAATACAAGAGTACATCACTATTGTCTCTAGAATTTCTGAACTCTGACGCAGCATAATGATCGAAGAATGGAGTACAGCAGCAAGTTGAACTGCGCATAGCTCTTACTTTTTAAAGGCAGGCAACAGAAGAGAGCAGACATTGCTTCCTAACATGCTGTTTTGGCAACAGAAATGAGAAGAGAGAGACTGGACATGCCAGCGCAAACACCAAAGACATCGAAAACATTCCAACATCATGCACCAAGGGTAGAAGAACAAAAAGGGCCAGAACAACATGATGTCTTCTCAGACCTGTTCCCAGCGCAAGCAATAGAGGGGTACGCACCAAGATTCCTTGCTTTACTAGCTTTGTCTTAAGTTTAGAACAGTAAGGCGAGAGGGAAAAAAGTCAGAGCAGACACAGCTTTACACTCATGAGATCTTGGAAATGGAAGAGCAGAGAGGAAATAGCAACAGCATGTGCTTGATTTATTCCAGTGACTGCGAGTTTTCACACGTGGATTGAGATGTAGTACGCACAAATACCCAGCATGAACGCAGAGGGAAATTTAGGAAAAGAGAGAGCACAGCACAGCATAGCATAGCATAGCATAGCACATACAAGTGCATTTTTCAGTTTTTCCTTCTCTTCTCTTCTTTTCTTTTCTTTCTTTTCCTTTTCCTCTATACATCCCAATCGTAACCCCAATCCCAATCCAGATCCAGATCCAAATCCGAACCCAAACCCAACACTCACAAACCAAACATCCGTTTCTGCAAAAATCTCCCGAGTCTAAGTTTTAGATCTAGCTCTGATTCTGGTTCTGGCTCTGGTTCTGACCTGACACCATGCAGTCACCAAACCAACGTTTCAGAAAGGCATGTAAAGAGCAAGGGAATTCGTAGTTCGAGACCTTTAACGCAGAGAGTGTGTGTGTGTGAGACAGAGAGACAGAGAGAGAGAAAGAGACAGAGAAAGAGACAGGGACAGAGAAAGAGACAGAGAAAGAGACAGAGACAAAGAGATATAGCAGCACCGCCACCAAGCATCAAAACCAGAGAAAAGTCTTCGTTCCCAGGATACAAACACATAAATACACAAATCCTATCCCGTCCCCGTCTTACAGAGTACAACCACGGGTCCTCACACAGATTGTTATAGATTCCCCACTCGCACGCGTAGACAACAGACAACAGACAACAGACAACAGACAACAGACATCTCCAACGATGCAGGGTGTTGATGGTGATGGTGATGTTGGTGCGGGGTTTGATGTAAGTTTGGGTGTAGATGTGGTTGTGGACTTTGACTTGGGTATCGTTGTTCTACAGAGTTGTATAGTACACGTGCGATGCTCATTTCCTCTCTTGGGCGTGCGTGTGCGCAGCAGCAGTAGTAGCAGCAGTGTGCAAGTCATCCAGCGCAGGGGTCTCTTGGTTTGGATCTTCTTTCCCCGTCACCTCTTTCTCCGTCACCTCCGTCACTGTCTCGCCTCCCGCTATCCCACCATCTCCAATCTCATCCACCGTTCCGCTTCCTCCCGCTCTGTCCTTCCACTCAGCGCCCATGGCCCTGCGGAGACTGACTTCCCCACCTCTATTCACTCTCCTTCGAAACCTCGGATGCCAAAGCACGCCATCCAGCCTCCCCCTCCCCAACAGCTTCGGCTCGGTGAATAGCCGCTCGCCCCAGATGCTGTTGACTTGTCTGACGTACTCTTCGTACGACAGTGTGTTGGCGCGCTCCATGCGGCGATTCGCCTTGATGCGCGAGTGTCCGTAGCCGAAAAGATTGATGAACTGGGCCTGCAGGGTCTTGGTCACGGTGTGCGGGTGGATGTGCACGCCAAGGGCGCGGAGCTGGACGAGCAGACGCAGGCCGACGGACCAGTGGAGGCGGGTGAGGATGTTTTTGCGGAGTAGGCTGTGGCGGTGGTGGGGTTTTGAGGCGGGTCCGGAGAGGAGGGATTGTTCGAGCGGAGCGGTCTTCAGGAGGCTGGCGCGGAAGCCCCAGATGAGGATGCCTTGTTGAAGCGAGGGTGGGAAGAGAAGCCGGACAGGGTGGGATTCGGAGGCTCTTTGCAGGACGTCGGCGGGGAAGTTGTAGTAGTGGTCGTTGATGGGGTATTGGCGGCGGAGGGTGGTTGTCGCTGTGTCGAAGAAGCTGCTGCGTGGGAGGCCGGCGAATTCAGTGCTGTGACGGGGAGCATACCAGCTGAGCAACCATAGCAGCAAACGCTTTAGCTCACGGAAGCGGCTCTGCATGCCGAAGCGTCGTATAATCTCGTGCCAGGCTTCTGGAGGTATGCGCGCCATGCCACCTTCAAGGGCGGCAATGTAGAAGCGCGTGACGAAGCGGAGATCATCAAATCCGCGACAATACGAAGGACGGTGGCCGCGCTGTCGCTGTGCTAGCAGAGCTCTGACGGATGCCATAGTTGTGCTAGAGAGCGTGGTTCCAAGGCGGCGCATCTCGAGCATGGTGTTGAAGGCGTCTTGAGGTCGAGACGCTTTGATGCGCAGCTGCAAGAGGAGGTTCCATGACTCGCGGCTTGCGTCGTTATGGAACAGCGAGAGAACGGCAAGTGTGCGTTGGGCTTGTATGAAGTCCTCCTGCTCGAGGTAGTAGCTGAGCAGCGAGCGTTGCGTGTCCGCATCACCATAGACGTCCGGGTGCTGATCGCTCTCCAGAATGCTCTGCACGAGATCCCACTTCTGCTCCTTGGCAAACTTCTCCAACGCGAGAGAGAAGACAGAGCCCTGCAGCGCAATGCCCGCAGCTCGAAGGTCTTCAAAGCGGCGAGGGAGGTCGGTGATTGGCTGCGTCCGCCAGGCCATTGCCGATACTGCGAGTGGTCCGATCTCGTTGACGCCGACCATGGTGAGACCTTTGATAATGGACTCGATCTGCACAGTTCTGGTTGCAAACATGCGGGCGGTGAAGGCGTCTTCGAAACGCACAGGAGCGGTGTCGCGCCCGAGCAAACGGCGCATGAGGTGCTTGTTGAGGGTGGGATTTTGGCGTTGGGTCCTGTCAAAGCGAATGCTTGGGTTCGCCAGCGCAGCAGCTTCGGCGGTGAAAACCTGAACGACCGGCATTTCCGCGTAGGACGGCGAGGGGTGGTCGCCGCGAAAGGTGCAAAGGTTGTGCCACCGACGCGCCATGCTGATGTTGCCGGCACTGATAAGCCGCGGCACTACTTCATTGTAGACGTTGCGCTCGTTGCTGTTGCGGTAGATGTAGAGGAGTGCTTCCTGCGCCGTGTGCCCATAGTTCTGCACAAACTGCGCCAATTCCCGCAGGGGCAGCTTCCTCAGCCTCAGCTTCACCAGCATTTGGTGGTGGTATTCCAGTGCCTCTGTTGGCTTGCGAACAAGCCAATATTCCATGACAACATTGTACACGCGCGAGTACGTCTCGCCCTTGCGCTGCTGCAGCTCCGCCGCGTGTTCGATGACATAGTCGACAAGCTTGGGGTGTCGCGCAAAGGTCCTCCAGAGGTACTGTGCACGGGCGCTGTTCTCGGTGGGCAGGCTATACGCTTCCCTGCGGCGGGCGTGCCAGACGTGCCAGATCCCTTCCAGGCCGTCGAGTCGCTCGTGGTGCGCGAGCTTGGCAGCCCATGCTTCGTCTGGATCCTCGACGAGGGCCTCGACGAGGGCCTCATCTGCCAGGAGACTCTGATTCTCGTCGTCACCGAGTATGTCGTTGAGAAAGTCGAATCCTGCGTCTGGTTTTGCTCGTTTGGCAGCAGTTGGAGGAGCTTCGCCGAGCAACGCCTTCACAGCATCTTGGCGCTGGCTGACAACGGCCTTTTGCTCGCTCCAACGCTTCCAGCCGTCCTTCTTCGGCGGTCCATGGTTCTTCGCATATGTCCGTCTCTTAGCCGCGACGGCTCTAGCTGCACGGCATTGGGCGGCCGTGTGGCATGCGGGCAGCTCTGCGGCGGTGACAATCAGTCGCAGCAGTGTCAGGGCCGAGGGGCTGGCGAGGAGCCTGTCCAAGGCCGGTGGCATCAACTTGTCGGTAAAAGAGCGTGGCGGTCACCCATGGGCAGGAAATGGACGCGACGGTAGTGCTCGCAGTCAAGAAGTTGCTGGCTGGCCCAACACGGCTAGCGGCGCCAAGCATCGCTGTGCGCTCCTCTGCAGCCGGATCATTCGACGCAACCTCACTTTGACCGACACAGCACCCATCCACCCATTGCCCCCGCGACACCGCACACACACCTCTCCACTCTTCACAATGGCAGGGTACGTCCCCTCTGCAGCTGCACGCCGCGCCTTGGACGCCAATTGACGCCGATTGACGCCTGCCCGGCCCGCTGGTCCCGCCCAGTCACACACGCGTACTGACGCCATCTAGCTGGGTTTTCCGCGAGAACAACGTCCCCAAGTACCAGGCGTACTTCCAGAAGCACGACGGTCTGAGGACCTGGGAGAAGGTGCGTGCGATGTGAGGGGTGGATAAGCTGGAAAGAGAGGGATGTGGTTGGCTGGAGAGACGAGCAGGCGAGGCTAGCATTGCGCGGCAGCAAGTGCTGCAGATTGGCTTGGGGAAAGAAGACAGCTTGGGACAGAAGACTGCAAGACGGGATGCTGACCAAGTGCAGGCTCGCGGCAAGTGGATGATCCCCGCCTACAAGGCCGTCCTCTACTCCACCTTTGGCGCCTCCATGTACATGATGGGCCGTTTGGTTCTTGTAGGTGCTGAATGCGATGCAGCGGTGGTGGCGACTGACTCTCTGCAGGGACACAAGACGTGGTTCGGCAAGAACTAGAAGGGCGATGATATCCGTGGGACCATGAGGCACAGTCCATGTACAAACCAACAATAGAGGCTGCAATATCAGTTCTTTGTCGATTGTGATGCGTTGAGCAGTGAGTTGAGTCGTGATTTGAGCAGTGAATGGAGTGCATTATTGTGTCTGAGGATTGTTGTGTTGGATTGTTCGTATGTCATCACGTGAAAAGACGATATAGAGCTGGAGCACTACATACACCAGGCTAGCTGACTGATGCGTGATTCACCTCAAGTGTAACTTGGCAAATGTCGTCTGTCAGTCGTCAGTCAGTCTGCCAGTCGCCAGTCGTCAGTCGTCAGTCGTCTATCGTCTATATGGAGCAGCTGGGGTAGCTCGAGGCTGCATGCTGGAGCTCCGCAGCAGGCCCCCCACATTGGTGCTAGCGGATTGGTTAGCCGAGTGCTCCCTCCAAGCTCACGCTGGCCTCAACCGCACGGCGTCCTGTCGCTCCATTGAGGCATCCAGTCGCTCCATTGAGGTATCCAGACACCATGGCCGACTTTGTCAAGGGACTGTTCGGCGCCCAGAAGCCCGTCGTGGCACCTGCTGACGATGGTGGTGCGTCCGCCCTGCGCCCTGCGCGCCCCCCTCACCACCACGCGAGCCTGCGTCATCTATCGCCGAGTTGCTAACCCGCCGCGCAGACTTCGCAGACTACGCGGGCGCCCCTGACCCATCGCCCGTCGACCACGCCTCGCTGACATCGACGGCGGTGCCTGCAGCTGCCACGGCCGCAGCCCCAGTCCCGTACACGAAATGGTACCGCGTATGGGAGCGCACCACGCTCGACGACTTCCGCCTGGAAATGTACATCCTGCCCTTCCTGCTCGCCATTGTCGTCGTCCACGTCTGGGGCACCCGCCGCAACCGCTCAAAGGCCCGCCGCTGGGCCACGGCGCACGTGCCCGTCCTGCAACACGAGTTCGTCCAGGTCGGCTACCTCAAGCCCGCCGCGGGCGCGACCGGCGTGGGTGAAGACGATCTCGCGGGCGCCCTGGCAGACGCCGCCAAGCTCGACAACGTCCTGCGCGAGAAAAAGGCCGACGAGTTCACCACCTATGCCACCGGCCGCCAGAACGTCGCCTTTATCGACCTCAAGCTGACCCTCGCCAAGCGCTTCAACCCCTTCCTGCGCATCGGCGAGCACGCCCTGTCGCTCTTCTTCGACAGTTTCCCCACCCCGCAGGAGCGCCTCGAGGCCACCGCCTATGTCTTTGACGGCCAGGAGGCCAAGATCGCCCCCGTCTACGGCAAGACGGACGCCAAAAAGGTCCCCAACAGCGCCTTTGACGGCTTCGTCTTCGCCGTCGTCCACAAGGACATGATGAAGCGCCTGCGCGACGACCGCTACGACCTGTCGCTGACCACCACCCGCGACCACGCCAAGCTGCCCATCTGGACCACCGTCATGAGCGAGAGCGCAGAGGTCACCGACACCCTGCTGACCCCCGAGCTCGTCAAGGCCATCGAGGATGCCGGCGACGCCTTTGAGGCCCTGATTGTCACCGACCAGCCCATGGACCAGCCCCGCACGTGAGTGCTGCCCCCAAAACACCCACATCTCACCGTACTCATACACTGACTCTGTCCAGCCTCGACGACACCAAGCCCCGCAAGCGCATCAACCTCTCGCTGAAGCTGACCTCGGACTCGGCCACGACCGTCCCCGTCTTCACCGCCTTCCTGCGCCTCCCCGACGCCCTGGTCGCCAACGCCCACTTCCGCCCCGAAGCCCTGCGCCGCATCCGCCAAACGCGCGAGGAGCAAATCGCCAAGATCCGCCGCCTCGACGAGGAGGAAAAAGCCGAGGAGCGCAAGCTCGCCGCCGACAAGCTCAAAAAGGAGCAGCGCGACGCCAAGCTCGGCCGCCTCAGCGCCGACGAGCAGCGCAAGTTCCTCGACAAGGAGCGCGAGAAGAAGAGCAAAAAGGGCATGAAGAGGAGCACCGTCAAGGCCTAGACTGGCCCCTCACATGGGTTGCGAAGAGGTGGACGCATGCCATGTATAGTTGGATCTTGGATCTTGTATACCACCACCACCTGTTGGATAACCATCGCATCGTATCCGTAGATCTTTGTTGTACTGTACACCATCTCCATGGACCTTTTTTTTTTTCCATACAAACCCACTTGCACCGATACAGACCGTAATATCAGAAAATAATACCATGTCCGTACTGTTGTTCATCATCATCGTCACCGTTGTCATTGCCATTATCATCCCCACCACAGAGCACAAAACAAAACAAATCAATACATCAATCACCAACCCACCAGTACCTGCACGGGTACGCACCATACGCATACACATATCCATACAAGGAAGAAGTGCCAGGCGTGTAATTCGATAAATGGTAGTGGTGTATAATACACGAAAGCTGGATTCATCATTTGCTTGGTAGTGATGGGGGGTTGTTTCTAGTGGGGGAGGTGGTGGTGGTATTTGGTGCTTGGTGCTTGGTGGGGTCTTGGAATATTGGTTGTTGCGTGCGGTTGGGTGGGGGTTTGGTGGAGTGTAGTGTAGTGTAGTGTAGTGGGGTTGCTGGTAATAGGTATATGTAGTAGGGTTGTGTGGTGTGGTGTGGTGTGGTGTGTAGGAGCACAGTATCTGCGCCAAAAAAAGAACAAAGCAAGAGGACAGCATATGCTGTATTGGGTTGGAATTATCGTGCTTGAATAGTTTGGTTTATTTGAAAATATTGAATACGGTTGAAGACTTCTGTTTGCAACTGTATAATCAGTACCTAGTACCTACCTATCTACGCAAAAAGAACCAAGAGGAGAGGTGTAGACATGTAGTGTACTGTATAAGTTATTTCTTTTTGATAATATTATAGGTTGCAACTTACAGCGAGGTCCTAACTCTCAACTCCTTAGTTTTAGTTCTGTTCTGCGATGGGTTTTGTAGTTGCGAACGGATATATATGTTAGGTTTTAGATCTAGCTATGTTTGTGGTGTTTTCTCCTCTTTCTTTGCTTCCTTTCCTTCCTTTCCTTTTCTCTTCTTTCTCTTTCTCTCACCCTCCCTCCTTACCCCTCGTCCCCCCCCCTTAGGCGGCATAGTATAGTAAGATAAAGAGACGCTCGAGGCAAAGAGGTGCACCGTACAGTATAGTAACACGCCACTCGCAGCGATGTATTCTGTTGTAGTGGAATCTAGGATATGTAGTGTAGTGTTGTGTCTTCTTCTGTCTTCTTACATCTCCTTACACCCCACTACATCTCGCTTCAGAAGCCCAGGAGTCTAGAACGCATCACGTCGCGTTTCTCGCAATACATAACAGCTATTAGACTAGAGTAGAGAAGAGCATATGTACAGGGAGGAGGAGAGGAGAGGAGATGTAGGGGTTTATTTTACTTAATTTGTTTAGTACTTACTTCCACGTTTGCGTGTGCATTAGCGTTTGAATTTAAGTTTGCGTGCACACTTACATCTGCATTTGCTATATATACAGTGCTGTTGAAGCTGTGGTTAGGATGGGGAGGTTTGGAATGGGTAGGATTGGGATGTGCAAAGAATTGGTGTGGTGCTGTTAAAGTTATAGTTAAGATGGGAAGTTTCGAGGGTTCGAGAGTTGGGACGTTTATAGGGTCAGCATGTTTTAAGGGCTGGGGCGTTTACAGAGTTGGGCATAGGTGCGAAGGTGGAGGGTGTACTACTACCTTACAACGGACCCGACAACGGGGAATAGAAAATCGCCAGCACCTGCAAGATACGATATATATGATATTGATGTTCATTGATTTCATAAAGACGTAAACTACATAGTCCCCCCTACCTTCCCTCGACAACCTTCCCCCCTCACCGATTCCCATTTTCCTATTCTTTACGCATAAACCTCATTACCTCCACCTCCTACCCCCTTCCCGCACTCCTACGTCCCACGCCCCTCTTCTTCCGCCGCACCCGCCGCAGGGTGCAGACCTGTTCGTACTCGTCCGCATATGCATCTGCACCGTTGTCGTTGTCCGTGTCTTGGCCTGGCGAGGGGTACTGCGGTGCAGGCGCGGGTGCAGGCGCAGAGTCATAGCTAGCGACTTGCTCCGTGGTAGCAGGGGACTTGGCGACGTCTACATGCGCTACGGCGTGGCGATCGTATTTCCCGGGGCTCCAGGAGCCGTCGTCGAAGGCTGCGGTGTTGTCTGCTGCTGATGCTGGTGCTGGTGCTGGTGCAGGCGCAGGACTCTCCCACTGCTCCTGCGAGACTGACCCGCTGTCTCCACCTTCATTGCTATCAGTCGGCCCACCCGCGCCGTCCCACACCACGGTGTAGTCTTCAGGCGCGCCGGGCGTGTTCGTCCACTCTGCCCCCGGGCCGTCCGTCGTTCCGTCGACCCAGACAACGTCGTAGGGCAGGTCAGGGTCGGATTCTAGCGAAGGGTTGCCGGGGAGGGAGCGCCAGTCATCGGTGCTGCTGGGGGAGGGAGGGGTGTAGGAGGGGCGTGGGGGGCCAGGAGCGTAGGACTGCTTTGGGGGTTGGGGCTTGTATGTGCTCTTCGGCGGCTGGGGCTTGTATGTGTCCTTTGGGGGCTGAGGCTTGTAGGACTCCTTGGGCGGTTGAGGTTTTCCTGGCTTCGGCTTCGGCTGTTCCGGACTCTTCTCCAGCTCCTCTGCCATGCGCCGCACGTGGCTCCAGTCGTAGCTGTCCTCGCCCAGACTCCACGCCATCACGCCGCCCAACCCCAGCTCGTGCACAATATCGTCAAACTTGCGGGAGATGAGCTCCGGCGTGTCCCATGTCCAGAACAGCCCGTTCGCGGCATCGTAGTAGTACTGGCCTCCGGCTTCTTCATCCGTCATACCCCCCTTTGCGGCATTCTGCCACGAGCCCGCCACATCCGCGTCCGTACACCCCGTGCCAAATGCGTGCTGGCAAGCGCCGGAGCAGTGCTCGGGACTAGTACCGCAGTTCCCGTATTGACTGCAGCACCCGGAGGCGCACTTTGTGCCTTTCTCAGGCCCACACGTGCCGTCTGTGCTGATAGTGAGGCTGCCGGCGTCAACGGGCGCCATGTGCTGGCGCTCGAAGGTCCAGGCGCCTGAGGTCAGCGTGTCTTTCCCCGTGATGGGGTCTTCGGCAGGGACAATGGGACAGCCGAGTGGAGCGGCGCTGCAGTCACCCTGGGTAGTGAAGTACTTGGCATAGTATGCGAAGCCGAGGTTGATCTGAAATGATTTAGTGAGTCTATTGCAATGAATGGGTAGGGGTTGGGGGACCTACCTTCTCTGCTGGGGCGCCGATGGCGAGGTAGTTCTTCACTGAGTCCAGCGAGCCGGCGACAGAGGTGTGGTGCTCAGTCACGTTGTCTCGGCGGTTCATCAAGTCGTAGGACATGACGTTGACGTGATCGACCGAGGGCCAGATCTTTGGACCAGTTTCTGCCGTGAAGGCTATCATATCGCCTTGAACGTGTTAACGCAAGATTGTAAGACAAGCACAGAGGAAGTACCTTTCTTGCCGGGGACAGCGATAGAAAGCAGCTTGTTGGGGCCGATGGCTGCGCGTGTTGCGGCCAGGAGCTTGGGGAAGGCCTCGATTTGGTAAACCTTCTCCTCATTGGAGACGTCTTTGTAGTCTGCACCGTTCCCGCCAGGATACTCCCAGTCGATGTCAAGCAGGAAGTCAGCATGGGCGTGTGAATACTCGAAAGTGGTTCGACTTACCAACACCGTCAGCACCAGTGTTTATGAGCATGGTGTTGACATCGCTGGCGAACTGTTGAATGCTTGAATCCGACCGGGAGACTGTGTTGAAGCCGATGTCGTCGCCCCATCCGCCCACGGCTGTCTTTGTAAGTAAAGGTGACTAGTCGTGGTTGGTACACTCACCGATCAATACCTTCGCGTTCGGGTATTCTGAGCGGATGGTTGAGATTGGGACGTAGGGTGAGTACGCAGCGGTGTTGTTTGCGGCGGCTTGCCATGTCAGCAGTGACTTGGAGTGCAGAAGGTGAAAGTTTACCAAACGCCAGGATGACATGATCGATGCCAGCACGATCTTCAGGATTCGTTGGTCGAGTGGTGTGCCATCTTTATTCGGTCAGATGAAGCATGCCCGTTTCGACACGATAAACTTACTGATCTGCGTACATCACAAATCGGGCGCTTGCCGAAGTGAGCAGCGCAGACAGCGCACATGCTGATGTGAAACGCATGCTGTGTTGGTACTGGAAGAAGATGACGGTGTATTCAAGTCGCGGCAGTGCAGCTCTTTGTAGTCCACAGACGAGTGACCGTGAGGACCAGCTTGTGTCCGACCTGCAGAGCAAACACGGTGAGCTGCAGACATCCGGGCCATGATTTCTTTATACGGATGTCTGCAAGACGGCTGATCGCATGTCCCGTTTCCCCAGTGAAATTCGCCTCGTCGCTTCGGCACAAGGGAGCCAAGGACGGCCAGTGCCTTGCTTTCCCAATAAGTGCTCATGGTTACGAGGCAACGTAACAGGCCTGGACAGGACTGGAATGGGCAGGGTTGGTGGCGATAGCTGTAAGTTGCTGCCTCGCCTTGATGAGATTTCGCAACATGGCGCTTTTGCTCAAGGCAAGCTCTTCTAGGCAGTTGAAGCCATCCATGACCCGATTCGAGCAGTGCTGGGCGAGACCTTCAACTGCTGACAGCTGTCATCTGCGCGTGGGGATGGAGTTGGCGCAGTAGTGGAATGTTCGTAGATTGCCTTTGTGCAGCCGTGGCTTGGAATGCAGAACTCCTAGATAGGCAACGTGGTAACGTAGGCGCGGGATCCCGTGTACTTAGGGCAGCGGTAGCCTGCTCAGCGGCAGAGCGGGACAGCATTGAAAAGAACCTGGATGATAGTGATGTGCTAGACGGTGAGTGTTCATCTGGCTGCCGACGTCAAAGACGGTACTGTGTCACCAAGTCCATGTCAGTAGGGTCAGACACGGAAGCAGACGAGGCACAAAGGCGGGGCGAGGTCAGTATTTCGATGATCAACTGCGCGAATGGAGAGAAGTTGCTGGTTTGTGAAAAGTCAAGTCATGCGAAAGGTATCCCGCCACCGTTGGACGTGGTACTGGTGTCGGAAGGAAGCCGAGCTTGGTTTGTATGTTACACCCATGGACGGACTGGACGGACTTGATGATACCAAGTGGCAGCATCTCAGTCGCACGGCCTGACATGCTTTCCTCTGTTGATGGGTGCTGCAGCTGCCATGATGGAAACCGAGCTGTGACAAAGGACGAATCGACTCGTCTAGTTACGTCGCCGGGTCTCATGTCAGCACGAGGCGGGTTTTCACAGAAAAGGTTGCACTTGGCCGTTTATTATATCCAGGGTTGATGAAGAGACGGCTTCGATGATTACTAGGCACAGACTTTACAGCAATCAAGGTGGCCTATGGTCGGCGGCTTAGACATGGACAAGCTGTCGCTGAGATAGAGGCACACAGGCTACCTACACGGTACTGCAGAACCACTGCAGATCTGGACTCGACGGATCATCGCTGGTCGGTGGGTCGCTCTCATGGCCATTGTGCAGTCTGTGTCGATGACGTCTAGCAGCAGGGCAGAAACATGGACCTCAAAAGGCGATGCCTCCCTGAGCCAACGCAGAGCAGCAGGCCGGCGTGGACCTTGTCGAGTCGTCAATCTGCGACCCAAACAAGCGCTGGCATCGGCGGTTCGACGGTGGTGTCGTTGCACGTGAAGGTTGGGGTGGCCGGCTAGCCGCGATGTGCAAGCAGGCTGTAAACAAGCTGCAAGCAGGCTGCAAGCTACCCCTGCGTCCCGCCCAGCTCTGACCAACCAGATACGCGTCAGAAAATGAGTGGCTGGAGCTGGTTCAGCTGCGTGAACACGCAACACGGGCTGCGAGATTATCAAGTGGGAAATGCGCGAACCATAGGGATCGCTGCATGAGGTCGAGCCAGCGCCAATTGAGACGATCCACGCGTGTGCGGTGGGCCGAGGCCGGTGGTGACATGATGGTTGATGATGGGCAGCTACACAGCACAGGTAGATCGCCCGGGCAACAGCCGCGCGGCGCTCAGCGTGCTCAGCTGCGTTTCCTATTCGTACAGAATCGGACAGAATAGGTGCTGGACTGGATTTAATCAGGTATCATACACAGTACCTGGGCATTGCGCAGGCCAGGCAGCCTCGGCAACGCAGCACAATCAAAAGCATGCAAAACAGGGCAGAGTTGCGGGGGTGCGCGAAAAAGAGCGCGCTAGACGTGTTCCTGCCACAGGACAACAAAGCTAGGCCGGATTCGGACAGCTCTCCATCGTTCCTTCCCAGCAGCGCCGGGTGGCCGTGTGAAACCGTCGCTCACCACACGTCCCAGCTGACGGCGCCTGTCCGCCAATCTACTTGACCCCCCCTCGTCGCCTCGCTGCTCCGTCCCTCCTCCACCTCGCCCCGCTACTGCACCATCAACGTCGCTGCACATTCCCAGCACTCCCAGCACTACCCTCCAAAGGAGCCAAGAAGTTGTTCTTGATTCCTTTCGAATTGTTTTCGAACGGTTCGAAGGGTCTTGAGAATAACGCACCGACTCCGGCAAGCTGGATTTTGAAGCACGAGTACGCTCCACTGCCCATTGCGCCGCCCACGGCGACCATGACGGCTGACAGCCCAGGTTCCGATCCCCTTCAGTGTCTTCCCGTCTGCGTATCGGAACGCGGTCAGCCAGGAGACCACCACGACAAAGGTAGAAGGCAAAGTCCAGCTACCTGAGCCTCAAGCACCCGGACGGGAAGGGCACGAAGAGACGCACGAATCCTTCACTGCCACCGTCCACCAGCAGCAGCAGCAGCCGCCACAGCAGCAGCAGCAGCAGCCGTCCCGCGACACGCACATCAAAGAGGAGATTCACATTGTCGAGGAGCAGCACCGCCGCCCGCCACCACCGCCGCCGCAGCAGCTCCGCGAAGAGGTCCGCATCCACGAGGAAACGCGCTACCGCCAGCCCGAGCGTGCCCAGTCTCAGTTCGAGCGCCAGTCCCAGTACGAGTCTCGCGAGTCTCGCCAGCCCGAACGGTAAGCCCTGCCATTTCCGACTTGCAATTTCATTTCCGCCGCGCGCTGCATTTGTTTTGCCTGCCCCCAGCTTTGTTTTGCCTGCCAGCGCATCCAGCACGGCCCTCACTAGCCCTCGCACCCCCCAGCGCCGCGCCCAACCACCCCCAGCGGCCCAGCCCCTGAGCTGGGCCGCTAGCAGGCCTCGGGCCGGCGCTAAACTCAATCGCTCTGTTGTTGTCAGAGCGACACGCAGCGCCCCACTTTTGCCTCACCTCCTCTTCCCTGCCCATAGCTGACCTTCCCTTCCTCCCAGCTTCCCGCCCCAACCTTCTCACTCCCACACCCACACCCACATCGACATCAAGGACAGCACCTACGACAGCCACTTCAACACTGTCCACGGCCCTGCCACCGACTACGCCCCCACGCAGATTGACGTTTCCGAGCGTCAGTACCGTGAGCGCACTCGCCCCATTGTCGACGACGCCCGCTCTGCCTACGCCCGTGACACCTTCACTGCCAAGCACCAGGACACCGTCGACCGACGCTATCCTGAGGTCCGAGTAGAGTCGTCTGCTCGTTCCACCGCCGAGCCATCCAAGCGTCACCGCCTGTCGATGGGATATTACGACAACGAGGGTCAATACCATTCGTTCCGTGACGCCGCCCACAACGCCGCCCACAAGGTCGCCCACAAGGTCGCTGAGCGTGTAGCCCACCCCATCCACCCCCACCGCCACCACCACCACCACCACCACCACTCGGAGTCCTTCGCCGGAAGCAAGTACTCTGACGACAAGGAAGAGATCATCGTCAAGGACAAGTACTCGTCCAAGGCTCCTTCTCACGTCTCTGCTGCCCCCGCTCCCTCGCACGCAGCTCCCTCGCACGTCTCTGCTGCCCCCGCCCCCGCCCCTCTTCCCAGCCGCCCCGTCTCGTCCGGAGTTCCTGTCCAGAGGTCCCGCCCCGCACCCACCCCTTACACTCCTACTCCTTACGTTCCCGCCGCCCCCGCGACCGCACGCAAGATGGCTTCCGCCAACACCATCACCATCCCCTGCCACCACATCCGCATTGGCGATCTCCTGATCCTCCAGGGCCGCCCTTGCCAGGTCATCCGCATCACCACCTCGTCGCAGACTGGCCAGCACCGCTACCTCGGTGTCGACCTCTTCACCAAGCAGCTGCACGAGGAGTCGAGCTTCATCTCCAACCCGGCCCCCTCCGTCGTTGTCCAGAACATGCTCGGCCCTGTCTTCAAGCAGTACCGCGTTCTCGACATTCGTGAGGATGGCCGCGTTGTTGCCATGACCGAGACTGGCGATGTCAAGCAGGGCCTCCCCGTCCTTGACCAGAGCGGTCTCTCTCAGCGTCTCGCCGAGTCGTTTGACAACGGCCGCGGCTCCGTCCGCATCCTTGTCATCAACGACGACGGTCTCGAGATGGCTGTCGACTACAAGGTCGTCCACGGCTCCAGGCTGTAAGTGTCTTGCAGTTGGTCTCGTTCATGACGTACGACTCAACTTTCATTGACTCGCTTGGTCAACATGTATAATGAGGCATTGGGAGTTCGTTCCGGTCTTGACTTGTGTTTATAACGGGTGTTCACTGCTTGGCTGGCGCACAATCTTGGGCAGGGCTCAGCCTCGCGCCTAAGCAAGTGCTGCTTGGTTCGGGTATGAGCATGATCTTTGGCGACATCTGTGGATAGTAATGAAATGAGTGTCTCCTACTTGTGCATGTGCTCGTCCGATTATCCCATGTTCCCAGTAGCTCCCGCATCTATATTCACGTCGGCTCACTCCAGGTATATCAAGCATGTTCACCCCGTTTTGACATTGCGATATTTTGCATTTACTGTGACTTGAAGACTTTCTTATCCATCAATTGGGGTTGTTGCAACATGAACTTACTCCGTTTCGATTGTACCCAGCATCCCACCAGATCATCCACACATCCATCACAACCATCATGACAACGACAATGACGACCTAAACACCACAGCACCAACCCAGCATGCCACTCTCCTCTTCCTCCTTCCTCACCCCTCTCGTCCTTTTCATCCTCTTCCTCTTATTCGTCTCCATCCATTCCCATTCTCCCCAGCTACTGTCTCCATCCCACTGTCCTTCTCCTCTCCCTCTTTCTCTCCCGTCTCCTCACCATCCCCACCGCCCCTCTCCACACCAACTCCCTCTCCCGTCTCCTCGCCCATGAATCGCATCCTCGTCCCTCTCCTTCCTGCCTCCTCGTCTGTGGACTGCTGCGAGATGTCGCGCTGCTGTGATGCGTGTGTGATCCACGCTTGGGGGGGGGTTTGATTGGGGTTGGTTGGTTGGTTGATGTGGTGGATCATGTGGTGGTGGTGATTGATGTGTTGGACGATGATGATGATGTTGAGGTCTCTCTCTCTGGCCTTGGTTATTTATGTACCGCTCATCTCCACCCACCTTCTGGCGCAGCACTTCTCGCCTCCTCCTCCTCCTCCTTCTTCTCCTCCTCCTCCTTCTCCGCTGCGCTATTCAACCTGATGGCCGCTTTCTTCGACCTGTTGGGTGGGGAGATGCACAAGTTTTGATGATTGGTTTCGAGGATGAGGGGGAGAGGGGTGGTTGTTTGGGGTTTGTGGTTTGGGGTTTGTGGTGTGGAGGTCGAGGCGTGGGGCGGGGCATGCGGCGTGGTGGGATGAGGGTGAGGTGGTTTGAGGTGGTGGTTGGAGCCAGTGTGTGTATGTGTATATATGTGTGTGGTAGTTTTGGCGGTGGCATGCTCATATGCTTGGGGGAGGGAGGGGAAGTGTGGTCGTGAAATTCCAGTGTCGCGTCGCGCAGAAACACGCTTCAATGCAATCAACAACCCATCTATACAATTTGGCGTGGAATGGGGGAAAGAAAAAAGAGGAAAAGAAACTTCCAACTAATATGCCATCAAAGCCAAATCCTACACACAACCTACAAACACTTATTGCCAAAAAAAAACAAGCAAAAAACTACAACTTACTCCCCGCCTTCCTCCTCTTCTCCTTCTCGCGATCCCTCAAGAACCGCCTCAGAATCTTGCCGGACGGCGACTTGGGGATCTCGTCAATAAACTCAATACCGCCCGTGATCCACTTATAGCGGGCCTTGGTCTTCTCGACGTGCTTCTGGATATCGCGCGCGATCATGCGGTCGCTCTCCTCTAGCCCGACGCTGGGAGATTTGACGACGAAGGCTTTGGGTACTTCGCCTGCGTCGTCGTCCGGGATCTGGATCACGGCGCAGTCGTTCACGGCGGGGTGGGTGAGGAGGTGGGCTTCGAGCTCGGCGGGGGCAACTTGGTGGCCCTGCGTGGTGTTAGTTGGGGGTGGCTTGGGGGTGGGTGGGGGAGAGGGGTTGAGGGAGACGAACCTTGACCTTGATCAACTCCTTGATACGATCGACAATGAAAACGTGCTCAACCCCATTCGGGCTCTTGCGCACCACGGCCTCGTCGCCCGTGCGCATGTACCCATCCTGGAAGGTCTCGGCGTTGGCCTTGTCGTTGTTGAGATAGCCCAGCACTACGGCGGGGGACTTGACGAGCAGCTCGCCCGGCTCGTCGTAGCCCGTGACCTCTGTCCCCTCGGGGGTGACAATCTTGCACTCGATACCCGGCAGGATCGAGCCGGAAGAACCATACCAGATGTCGTCGGCAGACGTCGAGGTCACGACGGTGCAGGTCTCGGTGAGGCCGTAGCCCTGCCTGATCTTCCAGCTGGGGAAAATGGCTTGCAGGTCCTCTGCTGTTTCTTTGCCGAGCGGCGCGGCGCCCGTGAAGAGCGACCAGACGGAGCTGAGGTCGTATTTTGCGAGGAGGGGCTTGTTCTTGGTCATGAGGATGATGATGGGTGGGACGAGGAAGAGGGTGTTGATCTTGTAGTCCTGGATGGCTTGGAGTGTGGTTTGGAAGTCGAACTTGGGCAGCACAACCACGCCGTCGCCGCGGTATACGGAGGCGTGGCAGATGACTACCAGGCCGTAGATATGCGACATGGGGAGAAGGCCGAGCACGTTCTCGGTGTAGTCGGATTGGTTGCGCAGGTCCTTGATGATGGTGTCTCTGTAGGGCTTCTCAAAGGCGCGAATTTGCACTGTTCATGTTAGTAGCATTCAAGTGATGGTATTTACACACAACGTACTGGTATTAGCGATGACGTTGCGGTGCGAGATCATGACGCCCTTGGGCAGACCAGAGGTGCCGCTGGAATAGCAAAGGAAGGCTGCCTTTTTTGCGCCATCACCCTCCTTCCAGTCCAGCTTCTCCAGCCGGTCCAGCTGCTTTCCTTCGCGGATGAAGTCGTCGACCGTCTTCTTCCCGCTCGGCGCGCCCTTGCCCCCGGTAAAGGAAGTGGGCAGGTCGAGGATGTAGATTCTCTCTTCGGGGATTCCGCTCTTGCGCGCCGCCTCTCTCGCCGTCTCCAGCAGCGGGACGCACGTGAACAGCGCCTTGGCCTTTGAGTTCTTCAGCTGGTACTCCAATTCTCCAGCGCTGTACGCCGCATTGGCTGGACTCTGGACACCACCGAGGCGATGCGTGGCCCACGCCAATGGCAGCGTGTCAAGCGTGTTGACGGAGAAGACAGCGATGACCTTGTCCCACTCGGAGCCCTTGTTTGGGTGGAAGCCGAGCTCCTTGGCCAGCCCACGAGCGAGGAAGTCGACACGCTCGCGCACCTCGAGCGACGTGTAGGTTTTGCCCGTCAGCCCGCAGGTGAAGGGGTTCTGCGAGTAGCCGAGAGGATGCCGCCCGTAGTGCTCCTCCAGCATGAAGTCGCAGATGGGGATCGAGGCGGGCGGGTCGAAGGGGAGCTTGGGCACCCACGCGGGCGGTGTGAAGGGCATCGTGGACGCGGTGTGTCAGCACTCAGCAAAGCTGCAGGATGGCGATGTGTAACACGACTGTGAGATGGCTATATATACACGTTTGCGAGACAGACGACGGCGGTCTAGAGGGAAAGGCAGGGGAGTGTCTGGCCGATTATTGACCGCGGGCGTCTTCTTAAGCTGGCAGCTGTTGCGCTTCCATACTCATCCGACGCCAGGCACTTCCCCACAAAGGCCCCGACCCTGGGGGTTTGGGGTAGGTAGCCGAGGCATTGCAGAGCTTACAGAACTTATAGAACTTATAGAACAGCATTAGTAATGCTCTGGAGTGGAATCGTCTTGCGGCAGCCTTTCCTAGTCAGGCCTGATGTTAGGCGTAGCGTTGATGAGAATCCCAATCAGATTGGGAGGAAGTAAGCAAGCGGGTCATCGATCTTTCAATACGTTTTGAAGGCTAGCTGCTTACTCGAGGCATGAGTTGGCACAGTGGGCTTCCTTTTCACCATCCCTGTGGTCTGCGATCGGCAGGCTGAATCGAGCTTTGCCGACCCGAGACTTCTCCGAGCAGCTTGGGTGCGGAATTGCCGCGCAATTGCAGTCGTCCTGCCCACTCGACAAGTTCATCAACGTAGGCGTACGTGATCGTGGGAGAAGGCAGTAGTCGAGTTGTCGCGTTTGCTCGTGCTTGGTCCTGCAGCTCGAGAGTGGTACCATGGTCCAGCGCATCATGGCCTCACTCGATGTGTGGTTGAGCCTCATCTCACCACCACCAACAACTCGTCTTCACCTTGAGTATCCAATTCTATGATCAAGAAGGCCTGCCTGTTGCGAAAATCCTGCAAGTCTGTCAATCACGTTCGACTCACCTTCATACTGCCAGCCTTGTTACAGCCCCCACTTCGACGTCGTGCCGCACACAATTCTGTCTGTCCTCTCTCTGCACTCGTTTGTATTCTGTATACTTCTGATTCAATCACTCTCTCGGCAAAGACTGCAGCACAATGGGCGCCTCCAAACGCAAGAGGCAGTCGACAGACTCAGCCATTGCAGACATGTCAGGCGAGGGGTCAATGTCGACAGAATGCAACATCCAGTGCAGCACTCCACAAGATGGCGGGAGTATCTCAAAACAGGCGAACAGACGCGGTAGCAGCTACTTCACAGACACGCTCGGGTCTGATGCTCGCGATTTCGGGACAGCCGCCTCCCAGCGCCCACGCAAAGGAGCAGCGTCGCAGACAGCACCTTCACCTCCAGCCCCTCAAGAGCCACCTCAGAAGCGCAAAAGAGTCTTGAAAGATCGTTCCCTCGACATGTCCGCCGCCACCGCAAGTCAAAAGCTTGTCGAAGACGTGGTTCCCCCCACTCCCGCTTCAGAGGTGAAAGCAAAACCTGTGGAGCGCGAGCAAACGCCTAAGCATGTTCAGGCAGCCACAGGGTTGCCCTCTCCCCCGCCGACGTTGGACAAGACTATCTTGGAGAGCCCTTCCTAGCCGTCACTGCGCAGATCGGGGCGGGACAGACGTGTCCCAGCGCGATATCTTGAATCATCGACTGAAGAGCCATCGCCTTGCAAGAAGAAGTCTAGATCCAAGTCAATTAGTGTGGTCGGACTTCACAACGAGAGCCCTCAGAATACAAAGTCTTGTATTGTTCGCCTGCGTCTGCCGCTAGCGTTAATCACTCAGCAACGCCGCGCATCAATGTCATTCACTGGATCTTTCAGTCATCGAAGCAAGGGCGGTGATGGCGATCCAAAAGAGTCGCAAGTCTCTGATAGAGAGGTAAATGGGTGCTCACACAGAAGCAAATCTTGTACTAACATACATATCCAGAATCAAAGCTTCCAGTACCATGCTTCGGAGACGTTTGCACAACCACAGCCAGAACCGATCCTTGCGGATAGTCAGGACTTGTCCTCGTCACAAACCGCGCCTGACGATGGTCATGCAACCTCACATGCAGCAGTCCACTTACAGGAGCTCTTTCAGACTAGCAGCAGCTTGCCCAAAGAACACCTCAGTACTTTCACTTCAATATCAAGGCAAGAAGAACGGCCACCAGCTTTGACAGCTGAGGCTTCTTTGTCGCGACATGGTGACATCGTTACAGCGCCCAATGCTGATGATTCATGGCATACGCAGCCCACGGTGCCTTTGAGTCGGCCAGAGAGTGAGTCCTGCTAGCTCATGGCTCCTTGAAAGTACTGACTACCCCCAGGCTTCCACATGCCCAGCATCAACGCGGAAACAACAGCACCTGCGCAAGCATCTACATCAAGTCATACATCTCAAGCCACAACCATCGATGAGACATCAGACCAGCTGCCCGAATCCGAGCATGCATTAAACAGACAGGAACTGCACGTCATCGCCGAACAATTATTCGCACATCGCACTTATGGACCGCCAAAACCAGAGCCCGTTGGCCAACCTCCCGTCTGGGCCGATGCACGCATGGATCTGTGCGAGACCCTCCACTACTTTCGCAGCTATCAGGGCGCCTGTCATTCCACCGGTGGCTTTGTCAGGGGTTTCATGTTCGACAAAGTCGCTCACCCACGTGACTACACCGACAGCAATGTAGTCATCGCACGAGCAGGCGATGGGCAGGTTCGGGACAAGGAGTCTGGCGAGCTGAAGGCCACCGGAAATCAGGTCGAGGGCACCGTATCGCAGAACCTGCGCAACTGCATGCTCCATTTCAACCCAGTGGTCATCATCACAGGAGCCGACAATCCTCACATGCCCTCCCAGCCTCCGCATCAGTACTGCGTGCTGGACTACTTCAAGCCAACCCACATCTGGAGCGAGAAGAGCGGCGGCAGCAAAATTGTACGGTACCGCTTCGAGAAGCTCAACGCGCAGAAAGACTCATGGTGGCGGGCCAAAGACTTCGAAAACGCAGTTCAACTCGGCTCCCTTCCACCGCCCTTCAGCAAGACCTGCGGCACTTGCGCGCGCGAGTCGCTGCAGATTTACCTTAACGGCTGGATGTGTCTGCAGCCCACCTGCGGCTCGTTCTGGCTCATATTCCCCTCGAGCAGCGACTTCCTCCGCGGCAGCTCACCTTTCGAGCCCGAAGAAGCCTCGCTGGTCTATGACCCGCGCTTCCTCAAGTCTCACACTCCCTGGCCCAACGATTCACACACCTACCCGCTCGCCTTCCCCGCTGCGACAACATCTCCCCACGCAGTCCCCGGCGAAGACACATCCGAGGCCTTCACCCGCGGCGTCGTCTGCCCGCGCTGCGACCGCTGCGTCCCGCGTCTGTCCTTCACCGGCTGGGAGTGTCCCTGCGGCTGGACCAGACACCCACCACACACCCTCGTCCCAGCGCTGTCGATCCGCGAGCCGCTCTGGCCGCTGTCTACCGCCTACACGCCCTCGCGCGACACCCACTCCTCGCTGGTGGGCGTGCGCGTCGACTTCGCGCACGGCTACCGCGTAAACACGTACACGCTCCCCGGCATCGACGGGCACGTGGTCCACATGATTGCCAATGCGGGTATTATTGCCGAAGCAGGGGGTCCAGACGACATGTTTGAGGCACTGCAGCGAGAGGACATTGGGTTGAGACGGCGGCCGATGGAGAACGGAATGCTGAAGGGGGGGATGTACACGCGGCATTTTTGTGTGAATTACGGGATGCCGTATAAGTTTATTGCGGCGACGGAGACACATCCGTTCCCCGCTTCGCCGCACCCTGTCACCACGGCGAGGGAGAGATTGGACTGGGCGGCGAGGTTCGCGCTGGGGAGACTGCCGTGTGGTTCTAGTAGTGAGGAGGAGTCACGGTCTACATCCAACACCGACATCAGCACCGACATCAACACCAACACCAACACCGATATCAACACCGACATCAACACCGACTCCCCCACCAACACCCCCACTGACACCCCCACCGACCACCCCCTCACATCCTACACCACGCACCCCTTCAACGAGATCCTCGCCCTCGGCTACTTCGCATCCCACCGCATCTCCTACCACGACGACGGCGAGCACGGTCTAGGCCCCACCATCGCAACCCTATCCCTCGGCGCCCCAGGTACCATGCGGCTACGCCTAAAAGCAAAGCACCACCTCGGCGTCTCCAGCGCAGGGATCTACACCGACACAACCCCGATCCCGGGCTGCATGGCATACGCAGCACGTCTCGCGCTTGCGCCGGAGCTAGCGCAGCTCAAAGCCGCCAGCGCAACGGACCGCACTGCCGCAGCGGCGTACCGCGCGAGGCTGCGCGAGGTGCCGCGCGAGCTGGGGCTGCGGGAGAGGGGCACTGCGCGGGAGGTGCTGACGCTGCGTCTGGGCCATGGCGATCTGGTGCTTATGCAGGGCGAGGGCGTGCAGCGGTTCTTCGAGCACGCGGTGGAGCATGAAGGGCGGCTGAGGTTTGCGCTTACCGCCCGGTATATTGATCCAGCGTCTGTTGGGGCAGGGGGTGCGAGGTCCCGATGAGTGGTTGTTTGTACACGTACACATACACAAGGGTACTGTGCCGTACCGTACCGTACCGTACCGTACCGAAGCGACGGGGCTGCTGTGCGTGACTTCCGACCAAGTATCAGGCGGTGCGTGCAGCACTGTATGTTGGCAAGCCGCTCTTCTGTGTACTTTCTAGTTGAGTTCATGTTCCACCAAAAAAATGGTGGGGGATGTTGCCAGGTAGCGACTATATAACATAGGTCTGGGGGGGTTTTTTTTCGGCAAGGAAGCACTGTTAGGTGAGTTTTGGTGTTGTTTTTGGGTTGGGGTTTTGGGTTGCTTGCTTGCTTGCTTGCTTACTGTAGTGGCTGGGGCTGGAGCTGGGGCTGGAGTTGGGGCGTGAGAGTTTTAATACACGGAGATGTTAGACGGTGACATACCCCCTTTTGTGTTTGCTGGCTAAGAAGAGAGGTTCTTGCGACGGTTCGGGGGAACGGTTGGGGATGTTATAGCTGGATAGGATGAGGATGTGATGCTGGTTGCTGGTTGCTGGGGAGTTGGATACTAGAGTAAGTAGAGAGACGTTTTTGTTTCTGGGCTCGGGTTTGGGTTGGAAGAGGGAGATTGGTTTGCTGCTTTACTCTACTCTACTCTCCGTAACTTACTTCGCATCCCACTACGCAACCCAATAAATCACAAACCATCTCTCCCCTTCTCTGCCTAAAACAACATCCACCATCTACCCCGCGTACACATTCCCACAGAAGAAAAAACCTGGCTGCGGGCCGCTCGACACAGTTTCCGGAGATTAGACTCGGGGGATCATTCGCGATAGGTGGTGAATAGTGTCGGGCCACGTACGTACGTACGTACCCAGAGTTATCATATATATACGTTGTAAGTCGTGAAACCAATAGCGTCTAGCTAAATGTGTGATTGTGATACCGGGACAGTGTAGATTTATAACACCCACCCTACGGGCCTACAAGCCCTGCAACCTCGCCCCTCTTACTGTGCATCCGCTTCGCTCCGCTCCGCCAGGCGATAGGAACAAGCCACCCAGCCACCCAGTCAGCTAACTCATGATGGATGGATACGTTATAGCCAGTCCATAGTGGATAAGTTACACCCTATAGCCTGGAGTAGAGTCTAGACGGTCAAACCAGACAGTTGCGTTTTATGCCTGGACCCTGGTTGGGTGGTGTATTGTACTGTTGATGTTGTGTTGGAATCTTGATCTTGTTCTCGTACTCGTTGTCATTCTTGTTCTTGTTCTTGTTCTTGTTCTTGTTCTTGTTCTTGTTTTTATTTCTTGTTCTTTACTAAAGCCAGCCAGCGTGCGTGCGTGCGTGTGCGGACAAGGATGCGAGTGTGAGTGCGAGGATGCAGGGCGCTGTGTTGACTCTATTGGCGTCCTTGGCGTCCTTGCTATACACGTATATACATGTGGTAGGATCTACTATATTTGTATTGTACAATGCTATAAGCGTAATGAAGCTTTTAGTCACGAAGGGGAGGAGGAGGATAAAGTATAGTAAGGGAAAGGCAAGGGGAAGGGCAGGAGAGTCAAGGAGGGGGGAGTGTTTTTATGAGGTGAGGAGGATGGAGATGGAGAAAGTTGAAGGGAGTGAGAAGGGGGAGAAGGGAAGAAGAGAATTGAAAGGGGGGTTTGCTGTGGTGTGGCGGTTGGGGTGAGAGTAGGGAGTAGGGAGTAGGGAGTAGGGAGTAGGGAGTAGGGAGTAGGGAGTAGGGAGTAGGGACCTGAGATAATAGCAGCGGCGACGGCAACAGTAATAGCAACAGTAATAGCAACAGCAACAGTAATAGCAACAGCAACAGCAACAGCAACAGCAACAGCATAATCTGCTGAACAACAAGAAACAAGAAACAAGAAACAAGAAACTAACAGGTAGGTAGACGTTTCGTCTTTAGGGTTTTTGTGGTCGTATGTGTAGATGTAGACGTATGTATGAGTCTTTGAGTCTTTGAGTCTTGTACTGCCTACAATCTACGTACTAGCAGAACAGCACCATGCTTTCTTTCTCGCGAGCTATGAGTATGAGTGTGTGTGGACAGCCACATGAAAATGACGAATGCTTTTTGTTTGCGGAGAGAAAAAAAGATGAATATAAGAAAAAAAAAAAAAAAAAAAATTTAAAGAGATAATCTAGCCTACTGACTCAACGGCGCATCAAAAACAAGCACCACATGGTCGTCGCCAGCTGTAATAACCACCTCGCCACCACCCTGCACAAACCCCATAATTCCCCCGCCCTCACCCCCACCACGATGCCCCTTCCACTCGCCCACAAGCCCACGATTCGCAGCCGTAGTGCCACCGCGCGCATCCCACCTGCGCACAACGCCATCGTAACCCGCGCTGGTGAGCAGCGCGCCGGCGGGGCCATCGCGGCGTACGAATTCGAGCTTGACGACGGCCTGCGGGGAGTCGTCGTCGGCGTGGGCGTCTTCGATGCGGCGGCGGACGGCGAAGCGGTGCGCGGTGTCGAAGAGGGTGATGCTGCCGTCGACGTTGCCGGCGGCCATGAGGGTCAGCGGGGCGGAGGTGAAGGAGAAGGATTCGACGTTGTCGGCGCCGGCCTGGAGGGAGGCGAGAATCTGGCCGGTTTGGGCGGCGGAGGCCTGCTTGGAGCCTGTGGGTTTGCTGCTGCTGCTGCTGCTGCTGCTGCTGCTGGATGCTTGGTCTGAGGAGAGGCGTGGCAGCCCTACGATCCGGATTTGACCTTCTGGACCGCCGACTGAGACGAATGCGCCGGTGGGCGGGATGCCGATGCTGTAGAGCCCGCCTTGCACGAAGAAGCGCTCGTCCTCGCCTGTCAGGCCGACGACGGTCTGCGACGAGGCGTCGATGAGGCCCTGTGCTGCGGCGTCGCCAAATACGTCCCACACGTACAGGCTGCTGTCCTCGCTGACGGTGGCAAGCAGGGCGCCGTCCGGAGTCCAGTGCCCGGCGGTGCACGATGCGGTGTGGAGGTAGAAAGCCTGGAGGACCTGCAGCTCATTGCCCTTGTCGGTGGAGAGCTGGTAGACCCAGACAGAGCCGTCGCTTGCGCCGAGGGCGACGACGTTGGGGTGTGCGGGGGAGGGGTTGGGGGCCAGCCAGCTGATCTCCTCGACCTCGCTCGCCTCGGCCAGGAACTTCCACTTCTTGCCGTCGGGGACGCCCTGCCAGACGCGCAGCTTGCCGTCGAGGCCCGCGGTGGCGACGAACTGGCCCTTTGGCTGGGAGAAGGCGACGGCGTTGATCGAGTCCGAGTGGCCGTCGAGGGCGAAGAAGCTCTTCAGGCCCTCGCGCTCGCCGGCCTGCGTCGTCTCGGGCACGGCAGTGATGTCGAGGATGTAGCCAATGTCGTCGCCGCCGCCGGTTGCAATAATCTCCGGGTGCACGGGGTGCTGGGCTATGCAGAAGATGGAGTCCTTGTGCTCGTCAAAGTGCGTGACCGAGTCGTTTTGCAGGTTGATCTCCATCTGCACGTCATCGTCGGCCTCGTCGTCGCTGTCCATGGGCACGTCGCCGTCATCCTCGACAATCTCCTCGGCCTCATCAGCGTCGAGCACGTTGTCTTCGTCGTGGTAGTCGATTTCGGGCTCGTCGTGGGGCTGTTGCGCCGACATTTTTTCTTTCTTTTTGCGTGTTTCTTTTTCTGCGTGTATGTGGAGATGTGGGAGGATTGTCGGCGCTCTGCTGCTCGTCAGGCCAGATTATGAATTATGCGTGGCGCTGCTTAGAAATGCTGCTGCGCTTCTGTCGACGACTTTTTTGTTCGGCTGCACGTCGGCCATGAGGGGCTCAGCCTTGCACCCCACGCACGTCACCGCCGGTTTAGTCATCATCACGTTCACATGTGTTCTATGCATACAGATGTATTCACCGTACATAAACAACAGACTAGTACCGTGTCTTGGAAACATCGAGAATTCTGAAGATTCCAAGACACTCAGCACTCCAAGCATTACACTAAAGACAGACATGCCAACAACAAGTGCACAACGCAACAGTGTACCGCAGTATGTGCGGTACGTGCAGTACGTGCAGTATATGCAGTATATACAGTATCCTAAACCCATCAAGCACTCTGACGTTTCCAAGACACTACACCCAGACTCCAGCACTCAACATAGCCATCCCCAGCACAGCCAAACACATCTCATCTCAGCTCTCACACGACCACCCCACTCTACAGTACATATCAATGCAAATTTCAGTAAAAGTGTACATACAAACATGCACGACGACAAGTTTGCTGTTTGCAACGGTAATGTAATAGGCTATCGCGGTGTGCGGTGTTAGTGTCAGATGTGCAGTGTTAGTGTCAGATGTGCAGTGCAGTGCAGATATGCAGTGCAGTGTCAGTATATCCAGTGTCTTGAAAACATCAAGCATTTGGACGTTTCCAAGACACACAGCCCAGCACAGCACAGCTTAACGCGACAGTGAGCTCCTACCTACCTACCCACCTACCCATCCACGCGGTAGAAGAACCGCGACACTCGAGGCGCTCAAGCTGCTCAAGCTGCTCAAGCTACTCCAACACACGCTCAAGACACTCGGGGTACTCAAGCCACGCCACGTCCCAAGGTATGCTGTAACGCGTGCACTTGCTGCATCCACAGGTGTGTTGAGATGTGTAGGACGGGGTGTTTTAAGATGTGTAGACTGGGGTGTTTTGAGATGGATGAGATATATGGCTTGGAATGTATGGTTTGGGGTTATTGGAGTCGGGTTGAGGCGAGGCGAGGCGAGGCGAGGCGCTGGATACTGGTGGAGGGGAGGAGAGGGTGGGTTGGTGGTGCATTGGTAGTGGTGGTGGTGGTGGTGGTGGTGGTGGTGGTGATGATGATGATGATGATGATGATGATGATGATGCTGTTCGTGTATATGCTGGCTATCATTCCCTCTCGTTCCCTCTCTTCCCCCCCCCCCTCACTCTCTTTCTTTCTCTCTCGCTAGCCGGTTGGCTGGCCGGCTGGCTGGCTGGCTAGCAATTTTATCAAGTCGTTCTTTTCTTCCGACTTTCTTCCTGTCACCACTTCGGGGTGTAAATCCTGCTTTCCGGTGTATCTCCTGCTTCCTGTACATCTGCCACGCTAGATATCCTGCTTCCACTCCTTATTAAACGCCCGTCCAATAACCATGCGCCTCACCTCGCTGGTCCCCGCGCCAATCTCATAAAGCTTGGCATCGCGCAGGATCCTGCCGACGGGGACTTCATTCATATAGCCCATACCGCCCATGAGCTGGATAGCGTCGGCAGCTACCTCGCTCGCGCGCTCAGCAGCATACAGGATGGCGCCGGCGCAGTCCTGGGTCTTGATCAGAGGGTCGGCGTGCGACTCGTCGACGGCGCGGGCAACGCTGTAGGTGAAGGCTGAGCTGGCGCGGTACTTTGTGTACATGTCTGCGAGCTTGCCTTGGACGAGCTGGTTGTGTGCGATGGGGGAGCCGAATTGCTTGCGTTGGTGGGTGTAGGGCAGCGCGGCGTCGAGGGAGGCTTGCATTAGGCCTAGGGGCCCTGCGGATAGGACGAGGCGCTCGAGGTCCAGACCCTCCATTAGCACGCGCACGCCGCGGTTGAGTGAGCCTAGCATGTCTTCCTCGGGTACGAAGACGTCTTCGAAGACGAGCTCACCCGTGTTGGAGCCGCGCATGCCAAGCTTGTCGAGCTTGTTGGCGACGGAGAAGCCTTTGGCGGATGTGTCGACGATGAAGGCTGTGATGCCCTTGGAGGCAGCGTCGGGCTCTGTCTTGGCGTAGACGACAATGGTGTGTGCGTCAGGACCCTGGGCGGGGGAGGGAGGTTAGTTGAGCTGCAGCAGTGGTTTTGATATGATAGTACTTACATTCGTAATCCACATCTTGGTCCCGTTCAGCAGATAGCCGCCGTCGACCTTCTTCGCCGTCGTCTTCATGCTGACCACATCGCTCCCCGCCGAGTGCTCGCTCATGGCCAGCGCGCCAATCCTCTCACCACTAATCAACCCCGGCAGATATTTTGCCTTTTGCGCCTCACTTCCATTCAGCATCAGCTGATTGACACACAGCTGGCTGTGGGCGGCATAACTCAGCCCAATGCTGCCACTCGCACGGCTCAGCTCCTCCATGACGACGCAGTGCGCCTGGTAGCCCATAGCCAGGCCGCCGTACTCCTCGCTCGCCGTGATGCCCAGGAAGCCCGCAGCCCCAAACTTGGCCCACATGTCGTTGGGGAATGCATTCTCGCGGTCGGTGCGCGCCGCGACCTCCTCGGGGATCTCACGCCGCGCAAACTCCTGCACGCTGGCCCGCAGCTCGTCAAGGTCGGATTGCGACGGCGGCGCGAAGCCGGTCGGGTGTTTGGTCGAGGCGTGGCGGATGCTGGGCAGCGCTGTGGCGGTGACGCGGGGGGGCTGGCGCAGGGAGCGGGCAAGCAGGCGAGGGGTCAAGGTTGCCATTGTGAGTGCTGTGTGTGGTTTTTTTGTGTGGGAGGGAGAGAGGAGAGCGTTCGCCAGGGCTGGGAATAGAAAAAATGTACGTCTCTGCGTGGTGCTGCGCGGAGAACAGCGGCTCAAGTTGAGCCGAGGCGATGCTGATTTGTGGGGATGCACGGATGGGGAAGGCGGAAGGGTCGCAAGGGCGGCTTACCAGGAATGGGTGGTAAAGGGAGAAATTTTGGAGCTTCCAAACCTGTCACCTCCCCTTCAGCACTTCCACAAATACATGCTGCGTGGTCATATCTAAAGGCCAACGACCATGTCTCTTGTGCCCTGTAATCTTGACTTCCTACATTGCTGTTGTTGGGTTTGAGGACGCAGGGCGGCTTCGTTCCGCTTCATACGGCCGCTGTAAGAAACACCCAGAGCTGACCATACATTGCAAACGATACGGATGTGAAGCTCCATCGCTGGAGCTGAGTGATGTCTCCCAACCCAAGATGTACTCTGTATCAATTGACACTGTAGAAATCAAATCAATTTCCCTTTGCTCATACCAATCCACCAGCACACCCCCAACGGCCACTCTCCAACTCAACCCTCTCATCCGATCAACACTCAATGCCCCCCTCCAGCAACCAACTCCTCCACACTCTTCAACCCCCTCCCATTACACTCCCCCACATCCAACGCAACCAAAAACCTACTCACGCAATTATACGCCGCCACCGTCGCCGTCAACTCCACAACCTGCGTATCACCCATGACACCCTTCAACATCTCCACCACCCCATCCTCAACATGAACACCAACCGTCATCTGATCCGTATAGCGCAGCACCGCCCTCTCTTCTTCGCTCAACACATCCAACCCCTCTCCTGACAACGCACCCCCCGCGTCAGAACCCTGCTGTCCCTGCCCGTCTCCCCCCCGCCCCGTAAACGGCAACGAAAGCACCACCTCCATCACCTCACGACTCACACCTGCCTTGAGCGCCAATCCCGCGTGGACATCCCACTCGTGCACCGCCCCGTTTAGTGCCGCGATGCGGCTAATGGCCAGTTCCTTGAGGGTGTCCGGCACGCTGGTCTTGGTGCGGATTGCGCCGATGAAGGAGGACCAGCCGTCTGCGACGGAGGGGTTGTGGAGGAGTGCGAGGTCGAGGGGGATTAGGGGGCGTGGGGAGCGGCGGGCGGCGATGCGGTCGTAGATTGGTTGGGTGGCAGGGGTGGGGGGTGTGGAGGGGGCGTAGGGGACGCGCATTTTGGGGTGGGGGGTGTTTGTGAGGCGGCGTTGGGGTGGATGGTGGTGGTAGTGGTGGGTGGGGGGTTTGAAGAGCCGGGTTAGGGTTGGGTAGGTGGGTGTGCGGATCGAGGACATGAGGGACGAGGTGAGGAGAGAGGGGGAGGGGGTTTATATATGTACGCAGTACTCTGTTAGGACCGAGTTCGGCACTGAGGAGATGCATTTCCCCACTTCTTCTTTTCTGCTTTCCCTGTTCCAGTACAGTCACGGGGTCACAATGTCGAGGGTTGAGTTTGTACATGATGCGATTTCATCCATATCTACAGGAATGCCTTTTTCAACACAACAAACGCTAATATCCGCTATTTACGAATACAAAAAATTAAACCAAGAAGAAAAAAACATTCAAAATGCCATGCTATTCTCTCTCCACCTACAGCCTACTCTGCTCATCAAACACATTCGGCAAACGCGGAATACCCTCGAGCCTACCCGTCTTGCTACCCGTCGGCGCAAGCGTAACATTGTATGTGAGATCGAACTTTGCCTTATCATCCTTGCTGGGCTCAAAGTCAAGCAGCAGATCGTCCTTGACGGCAAACACAGTATCGTTCTGGACCCACTGGTCGTCGCGCGGGTACAGCTGAGTAATAAGGGGCTTGAAGCCCTCAGCCGTGACCATGAGGTGGATATGCGCGGGGCGGAACGGGTGGCGGTCTAGCGTCTTGAACAGCTGGCCCGCGGCGCCGTCCATGGGCAGCGAGTACGCCGTCGGCTTGTAGCAGTAGTACCAGTACTCGCCGTTTTCGTTGGTGGTGAATTTGCCGCGGAGGTTGTTGGGTTTTTGGTTCTCTTGGTCCTGGAAGTCGTACTTGCCGTTGGCGCTGGCTTGCCAGATGTCAATCACGGCGTTGGGGATGCCCTTTTTGGTGTCCAGGTCGCGGACGACGCCGTGCATGAGGGTCACCTGGCCGTCGGGGTGGGGGTCGGTGATGATGGAGTCGCCCAGGTCGCGGAAGGGCGAGTGGGGCGACCAGAAGGGGCCGAGGATGGTGCTTGATGTGGGAGCCTCGCCGGACTCGTTGATGTGCTTGTGGGCGATCTCGTCGACGAGTCTGGTGGCGGCGATTAGCGGGGGCTGCTGTTTGCGGAATATATAACGGTACTTACGACTCTACACCCAGAACGTCGGAGATGCGGTGGGCCTCGTTCCTCGACGAGGTGGTCGTCTTGCCGATGGAGTTGACGAAGCGGACACCCTCAAACCACTCCTCGTTGGTGAGCTCGACCTCGCGGATGAAGTCGTGCAGGTGGCGAATCAGCTTGCCCATGACGAAACGGGTCCTGTCATCGACCTTGGGGCCGATGGCGTTGATGACAGCATCAGTGAAGTTGGGGTCGAAGCGATGCTCAGCCTGCTTGTCGTCCTGATATGTGGGTGCAGAAGCCATTGTGTGTGTTTGATGTGTGTGAATGATTACAAAATCTCACGTCTAAAGTGTGAAAGGATGGATGGTTTGGAGGCGAATGAACCTCCCAAACTCTGGGGAACACTCTTATATGTGCCATTGCAGACCACTGAGACTAGCAGGATTGTCAATGACCGCGCCTCTAGCCGGTGCATCAGGCCACTCAGCTAGACCCTCGACGCTGCGGCAGAGCGTCCGGCTGTGAAGCTCTGGCACGCGAAAGATGGCGCGGCACGAAGCTGCACGATTGCCGGACGTTGCAAGTCGCGATGCCCCGCAATTGAGCTCGTCCAATGAGAAGGCAGACATTGGACAGAGCGGCGGGACATGTCATAGCCGTGGTCGGATGAGTCTTCTTCCACTACCTTTGGGCTGGTGCACTGCTCCTCGGCCCGTAGCGCGGGTGACTGGCGCCAGTCGAGATGCTGGGGAGCATTTTGCGGACGCATGATGCTCGCACGCATCTTCAAGACTCGGTCGGGAGGTACACACGTCTCGAGGTTTCACACATCTGCAGCCAACATGACCAAACACCACTTGATGTGCGGCACGTGGGTGAAGCCCGGCGTCATCATCACCGTCTCCTTCGACACGGAAACACTGAAGCTGGAACTGGTCAAGAAGACGGAAATCCCGCACGATGAGCCCATTAGCTGGATGGCGTTTGATGTGTGTGGTGATGATTCAAGTGTGTGAAGCTCAATGGCTGACGTCTGCTGCAGCACCAGCGCAAGAACATCTACGGCTCATCTATGAAGAGATGGACATCTTTTCGTGTCGATGCGCCAGACCAGATTGTACAGACAGGGAGCTATCCCCTCGGCGGCCACCGTACGTCTCGTGTCGTTTACCACGCTCTCCGCTGACAATACCCAGCCAGAGCCAACGACACCGACACCCGGACCCGCGCCATTTTCAACCTCCCTGCGAAAAAAGCCCCATATGCCGTTTACTGCAACCCGTTCTACGACCACGCCGGATTCGGCAACATCTTCTCCGTCGACTCGACCGGCGCCCTGAAGGAGAACATCCAGAACTACGAGTACTGCGAGAAGACGGCCATCCACGGCATGGTCTTTGACCCGAGCGAGACGTACCTCTACAGCGCCGACATGTGGGCGAACCGCATCTGGTGCCACAAGAAGACAGACGATGAAGGACGCATGGAGACGGTGGGGTACACCGAGGCGACGCAGCCAAAGGACCATCCGCGATGGGTTGAGATGCATCCCAGCGGACAGTACCTGTATGCGTTGATGGAGGGCGGTAATAGGCTGTGCGAGTATGTCATTGATCCGCAGACGAAGCTGCCAGTGTATACACACAAGACGTTTCCGTTGATTCCGCCTGGTATGATTAGTCCCTGCCATACTTCACCAAACTCCCTGACCTCACCCATCACTAACACCCTCAGGCATCCCCAACCCAGACACCATGTACCGGTCCGACGTCGTCTTCCTCAACAAATCCAGCACCTACCTCTTCGCGACATCGCGCTCCAACTCATTCGACCTCACAGGGTACATAGCCGCCTTCAAGATCGCCCCCTCGGGCGCCATCGAGCGCCAGCTATTCCTGAACCCGACGCCGACGTCCGGCGGCCACTCCAACGCCGTGTCGCCGTGTCCGTGGAGCGACGAGTGGCTTGCGCTGACGGATGACGAGAAGGGCGGGATCGAGATTTACAGGTGGCAGGACGAGTATCTGGCGCGCGTGGCGAGGTTGGAGATTCCGGAGCCGGGGTTTGGGATGAATGCTATTTGGTATGATTAGATAGATTTGTTGTGTATCATGTATCATGTGAGAGGCACGGGTGGATTTGGGTCTGTAGAGATGGAAATAGACACGGTGCTTTCAAATGGCCAACATATTAGATGATATGCTACTTCTCTGGAAGCAAGACGCTTTCAGCCAGGATGCAGGTCGCAATGATGCAACGATTGCTCTCCAGCGCCAATGCACTCCTCATGAGCACCTGTCTCACCTCACACTCAAACCCCCGATCCACCATGCCCTGCCTTCCCATACCCATCTCCACAGCCCACGAATCAATGCGCCACGCCCACGAATCATCGCGCCATAACGTCCCTTCCGCAACGCCTTTCCCATCGGAACCAACAGGGTTAGCGGACGACTTACGTAACCTATTAGGTCTTGATGGCGGGGCACTTGGGGCTGGGTTTTGGCGGGGCGAGCTTGGGAGCTTGTTGGCCGGCAGATGTCATCGGTCTGGTATTAAGCCTTCTTCCGTTGCGGGATGCGCCTTCGGGGCTTGATGGGGGGGGGGTTTCAACTAGGTACTATCGCTGGGTTCGTGTCGTTGTGTCTTTGAATGTTGTCTTTTGATTCTTTTATCTTGGTTTATCTTGATTCTGATTTGATTGACGACGCAGTGCCTCCAGCCCTGATAGCTTGACTGAACTGTGAAAGCAATAGCAGACACAGCATACCTCACACCATGGCCGCCAAATCCACCCCAGGAATCCTGTACGTGACCATGCAGCCCAAAGACGGGCTTGCAGACGCCCAATTCCACGACTGGTGAGTTGACTCCCTCCCCCTCCCGCAGCCGCATCCTCTCGTCCTCGCAGCACCACCTCAAGCTTGCCCAACTCACCGTCCGCCCGTCCAGGTACCAGAATGAACACGGCCCCAACCGTCTCCGCCTACCCTTTTGCAACAACGGCTTCCGCTACCGCGCCACCGATCTTGCCGCCCAGCAGGGTGCAAAGGACAAGCCCGAATGGATGGCCATCTACGACTTTGACGAGCTCGAGTGGCTGACCCGTGAGCCCTACCAGAAGCTGCGCAGTGCGCCCGTGCAGACGCAGCGCGAGCGCGACACCATGAAGCAGATCTTTGTAGACCGCAAGTCGTACGATTTGCTGGGGGAGTGGGTGGGGGCCGACTTTACGGACCTGCAAAAGGTGGAGAGCGAGGGCGTCCAGAACGTCTTGATTGCCGTCAGCTTCGTGCTGCAGGAGGGCGAAGGCAACGAGGAGGAGCTCAAGCGGTGGTACCACGAAGAGCATGTGCCGCTGCTGCAGAAGGTCCCCGGGTGGCGCCGCAGCAGGCGCTTCGTCACGAGCTATCTCGACATCGAGGCGAATCCAAACCTGCAGCGCGAGTTCCTCGCCCTGCACGAGTACGCGCCGCAGAACGGGCTGGGCGGGCCTGAGTTTGTGGCCGCAACGACGACAAAGTGGTGCGACAAGATCTACGCAGATGTAGTGCGCGATCGCAAACGCCGCACGTACGAGCTGTACTACACGTTTGGCGCGGCGCAGCGTGACCTGGCGTCTCTTTCGTCGCCAGACACAGTCCCCGCCGAGAGCGAGTACGGGCTGTTCAAGACGTATCCAGCGCACACGACGCCGTCCAAGCGGGCCGTCATTGAGAGCAAGATCACGACGCCCGACGGCGTGGACCTCGACTACCGCCTCGAAGGCAGCGCCGACCCCAACGCCCCGCTGCTCGTCCTAAGCAACAGCATCCTTGTCGACTACACCATCTGGGACGATTTCGTCGACCACTTCCTCTCCCTCGCCCCGCACTACCGCGTCCTACGCTACAACACCCGCGGCCGCACCACCCTACCCAACACCTCCACCACCCCAATCACCATCGACGTCCTCGCCGACGACGTCATAACGCTTCTCGACGCCCTCCGCGCAAAAACCGCAAGCATCGTCGGCGTCTCCCTCGGCGGCGCAACAAGCCTCAACGTCGCACTCAACTACCCCCACCGCATCTCCTCCTTCATCGGCTGCGACACCAACGCCTTCGCACCCCCCACCAACGCAAAAGCATGGAACGAGCGCGTCGCCATGGCCGAGAAAGAAGGCCTCACCTCCTCCTCGGGCGAGGCACTCGTCGGCGAGGAACTCGCTGAAATAACAACCCGTCGATGGTTCGTCCCGGAGAGCTACGACGACGCGAAGCTAGCCCCAAAATTACTCCGCGTTAAGCAGCTTGTCAAGACCAACTCGCTGCCGGGGTTCAGAGACTCTGTGCGTGCCCTACACGAGTATGATATTCGTGGTAAGATGGCTGCGTATCAGGGTAAAGGCGCGTTTTTGGTTGGTGCGGGTGATGGTGTTTTGCCTAAGACGATGAGGGAGAATATGGCTGAGAAGCTGGGGAGTGGTGTGCAGCTCAAGATTATTGATGGGGCGGGTCATTTGCCTATGGTGGAGAGGCCGGTGGAGGTTGCGGAGTTTGTTGCGGGGTTTCTGCAGTGAAAGTCGTGCATGTAGTAGACCGCTGTAAGTAGATTCAGCAAAAAAATATACAATACTCATTATTCCTCTGCAGTCTTAGATGCGTTTTCTTGCCTTGGAAATACTGCATTCAACCCATCGTGCAGTCAGCACCCACCTCTACGACTAGAACATTGCGTTGCAGACACACACACACACACTCTCTCTCTCTCTCTCTCTCCACATCCCACCCAGAACTAAACCCCCCTCCTCTATCCATCCCCAACCAAGTACATGTAAGAAGGGAGCAACAGCCCCAAAAAACAAAAAAAAAAGAAAGAAAAAAAAAACAGCAAAATCTGAACAACCATCCATCCGAACCCAAACCTTAATCCCCACCCCCATCCACCACCAGACTGCTAAGACAGCTCAGCTGCTGCAACTCGTCCCAAAGTTATCTCTAAAAGGTATAGAGTTATTTCCAAAAGGTACGTCACAAAAAGTGCAGAAAAAACACCACACCCAAGTCTTAACAAGGTGGGTGGTAGATTGACCATTGGACTCGTGATGTGGCAAGGTTCTCTGGCATGGTGGGGTGCTGTATGTTATATATTGTACATTATATACTACTTCCTCGTCTTCTTGCTGGAGTCCTGCGTAAGTCCGGCTGTATATACGTTTATTCTTGATAAGTTACAGAGTAAGGGGTCCCTTGAGGAGTTTTGAAAACGTAGTGTTGGTTTCTTACGTGGAGAATGTAGGCTATGTATTGCAACTAAAGTGACGTCAAGGCAGTGCGGATAGGTTCAGTTCAGTTCGGTAGCTGACAGTTGACTGTACCAGCTGGTAGCTATAGCTAGGATGGCGTAGAAAAGGGGTTGATGCGTGCTGTGTTTGAGATCATGAATGTTGGAGGGATACTTGTCTGGTTTGTGTAATACACCACGACGGTGCTGTTGAGGCTCTTATAATTACGGCTTGTGATGTGTTTTTCTTTGTACTGCGGGGACGGGTTACAGGTTGTGACTTTTTGGTTGCGCCGTGGCGGGGCTGGTGGGTGCTGGTTTAACGTTGGATGTGCTGGAATGTGGGGGATGTCTGTGGGGGATGGAACTACTTGATTGAGGTGGTTGCCTAGTAGATGTCTTTGGTATGTGCTGCGACGACAGAGAAGGGGGGTTTGGTTTTGTTATCGGCCTGTCTTTCGCTCTAGTCTGCATTACTACTTTGGATACTAGCTGCGCAGCATACTGTGCAGCGTGGGTGTTGCGGTATAGGTGTGCACAAGCTGGAAATCCATGGCTGGCTTGAGCTATGCTAGCCTTTATCAAGAGATTGAACGTTTTGCCCTCATCCTTCGTGTTGAGTTAGATGGGAGGACGTATTTACAGTCTTCCGAGACCTAGTTTGGATCGTCGAAGGTATCGCAGATTGGGCATGCGATTGGGCATGCTCATTGTAGTGTGGCAGCTGCCATAGACGTGACTTCACATATTCAATATTCAGAGCGGCGACTCTAACATGCGAGACTTATTCGGATATCGTAAAAGGGAAACTTCACCGTCAGACTGACGTTTCTCCGGCGTACGCATACCCATCCTATCACAACTTTGACCTCTCCTTGCGTGTTTTTTTCCCCAATGCCTTGCGACCTGTGTTAAAGTGAATACAGAGTAACCCGTACATGACCCTCTTATTCGTCGTCACTCACGGCAGCAAGACGCTCGGCGACTACAATACCAACATCGCTGCTCTGACTTCGGTGACTGGTGTCGCACACCTGGGTTGAGGTGGCTTTTGGGTCGGTCTGGACGGAGACGAGATAGATGGAGACAGACGCAGTGGCCCGGCACGAAGAGTGCGCGGATATGTTGCTGGATGGGATGGGTGACTTGTGCTTGTGATGACCCACGAGAGGAATTAGAGCGCTGCACCAGCTTTGGAGGCTCATGATGAGTCTGGGAAGGAGAAGCCTGGGAAGGTCCATGCGGGTACCGGTTTCTGTACCATGCTTGGCTTTGTCAAGGTTGTGAAGACCTCCTCCTCATCCTGCTCCTCCTGCTCCTCAACCACTAAGAGAAAAAGAAAACTTAGTCACTTGTTATCGGTGGAGACAAAAGCTGGGCTCATATACAGCATATCGTTACCTTATCACAGCAATTCAATTCTCAGCATCCCCTCAAATAAGTCTCTTTTGTTCGCGCTTGCAGAATCTTTGTAAAATCATGGCATCGCTCCATCTGATGACACTCGCTTTCAAATTTGTGAAAAGCCTATTGAAGCTCTCAGGATAGATGGTGATTGGTGCTTATTACTAATAACGCAAAGTACAAGGTAAATCGCTCTGAAAGCACTTTTCAAGCCCCAAACACAAGCAAAGCCTTGATTAGGACATCAGACCTCACGCATTACATCCAAGACCGAATAGAGATGTATTAGCAACTTTCTTGCTTCTGTATGAATAAGAACATAATGTATAGAGCTTTTGCTTCCTTTCACTGTCGTGAAAGAATGTCGATGCTTGACGAGATATAAATCACTTGTCCATATAATCGAGGACGTCTTGTTGGTAGTGAATGATAGCTTCTGGATGGCTGCGAAGTTCTAGAAAGCTTGAAAGTAGGCGGGCATTCTGGAGGGTATGATGCATGTGGCCCAGCCATGTGAAGGCGGCCGGTCGGGTTTTCTGTATCATGGTACGTTCCTAGCACACTTCGCATAGCATCGCGATGAACGGGTTTGTAGTGGACTAGTTTTGATCAGGAAGAGTGCTCTTGTAGGCCTTCATGTCAGTGTTCAGTTGTGCATCTGATGATAATACCATCATACCACACTCTACATAAAAGATGAATTCTGCATTGAGCCGGAAAGTTAAAACTTAACCTGTTCCAAGTTTGCTAAGCATTTTGCTAGTGCTGTGCTTTGTCGCATCCGAGTGTGCTACGGTACAAACCGCATCAAATGCAATGAACACTATATGCAAATATTACCATGCGCACGATCGCCAAGTACCAGGTATCCTTCTAAAACCAAAATGGACGCCCATTCCTCCTAGCCAGTCGATTGTCGGTACTCCTCTGATACGTCTGTTGCCCTATATCCTAAGCACAGGAGCAAGACACGATACATCTGACGTAGCTCGCATACCATCAAGAATCGAGGGACATAGCTTGAGACTTTGCTAAGAAGGCGCCGAAGCCCCGGCTAGCTTTATCTCTATCACAAACTTCAGCAAGAGCACCCCCCTGTCAAGCAAAACCGCGTGCTACCTATGACTTCTAGCCTGATGCAAGGACGTAACTGAGCAGCTAATTCCTCGAACCTGGATTGCCGGACCATCATTTTACCTCTCAGAACTCTTGGAAATGGAGTCAGGTCTATTTCTGTAGAGCGTACCGCGATGAGCCATATGGGGCTTGGAAAACTGTCGGAGGTAAAGTCGATATGGTCTTACTTGATCGCTTGATGAAGCTCAGCCGGGTGAGCTCTGACAGCGGGCCACTGCGCAGTCTTCGTGTCAGACGTGTTACCAAGACCAAGCTAAGTTACTCTGGCTTTATCCCAATTGTTGCTGTGCGTTTGGTTAGTTAAATTTAGTGGAGGGACCTCTTCTCCGGACATTTGCTACATTCCAGCAATTGCATAGCGCTTTGGTTAGATGCGTGGCTGGTAGGAGATACAAGGTATCACCAAACAAGATAATGACTGATTGAAACGTAGCATGCCAATCAAGAACAACTGGTGTCCAAATTCCTCGGCTTCCAGTACTTCGTCAGAAGATGATGTCCTGACGGTTTTTCCGGCTCTGATGACCATGCATTTGCTCTTCGGGTACCAGCAGCAAGGACCGCGGGGGTTGCGATTTCCAAGCCGCGCCGATAATTCGTGACATATAAGCGCTCTTGGTCGTAAAATTCATGAACATTCGGTCCGGTGGGTGATAAAGTGGGTTCTTCTGGTGAGACGCTCTAGATGCCTTCAACAGACTTGCCTGCTTCATCAATGCATCATGCGTAGGCTTGTCTTGCTTGATCGCCTAACTGAGAAAGAGATAAAGAGAGAGAGCGCGGTAGAGAGATCTTCAACCAGGTCGTCATACAGGTCCCGAATTCAGTGTCTGGCATTGTATGTTATTGGATGGGAGACGCCGACAGAGTGTGTCCTACGCGAGGTCTCCTGGCGAAACAAGATATTTGGATTGATGTTTTTCAGCGGGTGGTGGTTCTTGCTGTTCGTGGGACTGGGGGGTTCGTTTAGAGAAACTCTTGCTTTCACCACAAGCATGGCCGAAAAGTAATGACGTGGTCACGAGGCGCTCCCAGTGCCAACAGCCATGAAGCAGTCTGGGTTTAGGAGGGTAACAAAAAGGGCATGGTGATCCGCAAGGCTTTACCTGACCAGCCCCCCGAAGACCCGATAGTTGCAGATGCGACTGTTGGGGTTGATCCAAACTTTCCGACCTTGCCTACGTCGTTGCCTTCAAGATGAATTGAAGAGATTGTGTATCCTCATGGGAGACGAGAAGGTCATGGAGGATGCGGGAGAATGAATAGCAATTCGTTGAGATGATCCATTGCGCTGGAGGATATGCAGAGCAGGGACCGGGATGGGTCAGCGGTGATTGTTAGGGGTCCACCAAGCCCGCAACCCCGCTTTTTCTGAGCCAATATTATAACCATAGTTTCAAAATTCTTTGATAATGTTTCCCTCTTTTTGTCTCTTGACCGGAAGTGAAACTTTTGCCACACCCTTCTGCAATACCAAAAGACAGGGCTTAGCAAGAACCGAACTTGTGACTGTGGCATTTGCTGCACAGAGCTGTAATCCTACACTCTGATCTAAGTCCCAGTTGGAGCCAAGATTGATTCGACTTCTCTATGCAAGGGGTGTCGTTTAGTGCAAAAAAAGCGCTGAATGAGAGTCGAACTCATGACTTCGGGATTTACTGCTTTAGAACTGCAATCCTACACTCTACCACTGAGTTACCAACGCTGGTTTTGGACTTGAGACAGGGTTTTGAAACATCTATATTATAACGTTGATCTTGCACTGCAGGATGCGCAGTGAGGTGTGACAGATGGCGGAAACCAGCTTCACTCCGATTTGGGCCCAAGCGCGACAGATCTGCGCTAGGCCGCACTGACCACGGTCCCAAGAGCATGATGGCGCTCCATATTCTCTTCTGGAAGAGTTGGTAGATTCGGTAGGAGGTTGTGGCTCAAATCGATGCATGTATGTACGTTTCAGCACCTACACAGGGACAGCAAGAATCTTCGATGCTGTGCGTCCAAAGTCAACATGTGTGACTGTGATCCAAATAGATTGAATCCACTCCGTCCCGTGAGTTGGTGGGGCTGGGATGAGAGACAATGTTGCTGACTTGGCTGAGGGGCTGGTGCCGAATTTTTGCCCTTTCGCAATGTGCAGCCATAATCTCGTTAAGGCAGCTTTTCCATCGGGTACAACTGATTTCACCCTTTTGTCGTGTTGTTCTTCGATAACAACGTATTCGAGCAGGCATTACAACGTATCGGCCATTCCTGTCGCCGTAGTGGCAGATATTCAGCGACCGTGTCAAGCAATAGATGTCTTCTGGACAAGTCGCAAGGCCATTACCGCGAGTAGTCAATGTGTAAAGGATTCCACAGGGCAAGATTCATTGCACTACAAGTGATCTTGATTGTCCCTACAGCCGGCCGATGGAAAGTGACCTACTTCGATGCTGTGTTGCGCGTAGTAGCCAATGCCTAGTTCGCAATGTTGGAGCTCTGCTTGGCTAGGCGATGCGGCTGCACAGTGAGCATGGAAAATCCGCCTGATGCTGAGATGTAGGAACTCGGGTTGACAGTATAGTACAACCTGGCGCGTAAGCAGAGCTGAGAAGTCGATTCAGGGCGCTTGTGGTGAAAGAATCGAAGTGGAGCCGCTCCCGTGCGGCTGTTTGTAGAAGTCACGTGCTTAGCGATGATGTAAACTCTCTCGATCCATACTCCACGCGAACCATGTGGCAAAGTCGAAGCTGATTACTAACAATGCAACAGCTACCTTTACTTCATGTGCATGATGGTCGTTGATGTGAAACGTGCCTTAGTTTTAAAGTTGATAAAAGCATGCTGTGCAAATGAAGAGGCTGGTCATGTGACAATATAATCTTCTATTATCATCTACAAGAACCTATCTAGAACTGTCCGAGGCTTCTCTGGCTTCTGTATGTGGATATCCATAGCATTGTCAGTGTATTGTAGCATGGGCACGTTAAGTCTGGTGCCTTTGCAACGTCTGTAGTTGATGATGGCGTATCCAACCTCCATCAGAAATGCGGACGAAACCCTCAACGATTGCTCATGCAGTTTCAAGGCCTCCACAAGCGGTCAGGGATTACTGTATACTTGTCTAATCGTGTTCCGGAACGTTGTTCCTGCAACTTCCAAACTGGGGCTCAGCGCCGAAGTGGGGTGGACTTGGAAGCTTGCTCCACGCTCGTCTCGTCAACACATCCGACATCCGTCAGCATGGCTTCGTGTCCACTGTGCTCTACTTTCTAGACTCCAGCATGCCCCTGTACCTGCGTAGCGCACATGGCGCGCTACCCATGATAGCCAGGGAACCAAGCGGGGCTCCGTGCTAGTATTTAGGTAGGAGCTGCGCCGCTTTACAAGGTGCTGATCACGTTCCTCTTCTACCTTACAATCTTCACAATGTCTTTGAAGGATAAAGTTATCGTCATCACGGGTGCAGCTTCGGGAATGGGCCTTGAGACTGCGCGGCTACTCGCAAGCAAGGGCGCCATACTTTCTCTCGCGGACATCCAGACCGAGCGCCTCCAAGATCTGCAGAAAGAGCTCTGCGGAACATATCCAGATGCGAAGATCCTGAGCACAACTGTCGACGTCTCGAAGCGTGCAGATGTCGAAGATTGGGTGTCCAAGACCGTGGAAGCCTTTGGCAAGCTTGACGGCTGTGCGAACCTGGCGGGCGTCATTGGGAAGCAAAGCAATGTCGTTCCGATTGAGAAATTGGATGATGACGACTGGGATTTCATCTACGGGGTCAATGTTATTGGGCTGAGGAATTGCTTGAGAGCGCAGATCCCACACATGAACGAGGGAGGCGCGATAGTAAATGCATCGAGCATTCTTGGACTCATTGGCGCGGCCAATAACCTTGCGTATGCGAGCAGTAAACACGCAATCATTGGCATGACAAGAGTAGCTGCGAAGGAGCTGGGACCTAGGAAGATCAGGTGCAATTGCTTTTGCCCGTAAGTCCACAGAACAGTAGACAAACGTTACAAACTGACATTTTTTATTAGGGGTCCAGTAGATACACCGATGTTGAGGAACAGCTACGAGATCCTGGGCAAAGAGGTGGACTACAGTTTCCTGCCTCTAGGGAGGACGGCTGATCAAAAGGAGATTCCGGCAACCGTCGAGTTTCTGATCTCAGACGCTAGCTCATTCATCACAGGCGTTGCTCTACCTGTGGATGGCGGCTGGTTCTGCTGATTGACACGTAAAGACCAATAACGAATATCGATATCGCTCTGCTCCATTTCCATGTCGTGTCACGAGTCATGATGTCATCGGTACTGACCATTGATTCGATGAAGTCGAGCGTCTGCAATCGTTCAGATACTTTGTTTTTAACGTTTCCAGTACCACGCCGCTAAATCACAAACGATTCAATATGCCAACGGAAGAACTCATTCGCATTACAGTCTTCGCGAATCGCAACCCCAGGATCTCAGAGGAAGAGTACCACAAGCACTGGGCCGAGAAGCACGCACCACTCGTCTCATCATGGCTGCAACGCCACGGAGTGGTGAAATACAGCCAAGTATACCAGTGCTCACCGCATCTGTGAAAGAATCGCTCACGAGATCTAGTACCACACGACGACATCTCATAAGAAGCTCACCCGTCAGACCACTTTATCTTATGATGGAATGGCTGACTTCTACGTAAAGAAATACGAGGACTTTGAGAAAGCATATGAAGATTCGTACTATAAAGAGAAGGTCAGACCAGATGAGGAGTTTCTGTTTGATGTGAAGAATATGCGAATCATGGTTGGTACGGAGACGTGTGTGATCGAGGCTGGAGAGATCTTAGGGAACCATAAACATCAGCAGGCGTAGCGTTTACAGCCATGGCACATAGTGAGCCCTCATGTGATTTCTATGTCTGGGGTGTTTCGCCTTCTCTAACTATTGTCTTTGTTCTCTTTTTAATCGCAATTCATCTGGAAGCGTCTCATCTCCGTGGTTTGACACAATCTGAGACGCCATGTTTGCTCGGACATAACTATCAGATTACAAAAACCTCTTGTGCACTCTGGATGAGCTGCAAGTCTCTCAACCTAAACTTCTCATATATATATAATGACACAAACGCTTACAGAGCCTTTTACAGGCATGTGGCCTTCGGCTGCTTCAACTTCGTCCAGAAGGAACACTACGAACATCAAGATCTCATAATAGTCGAAGACTTTGAACATCGCCCATCAAATCGACACCAAATCTCCAGCCATATCTCAACATCAGTAGAATTCAAGCACTGTGCAGCTACATTATGAGCAAATATGTGCCAGACAAAATTCCAGAGTCTCACAATGACTTTTTCACTATGTCGCATTGTCTGTATATATACATCTGCCCGGGCGAGCCACTGAGCTCCCTTATCATCACACTCATCCAGATATCTCTCACGAGCTAATCATCAAGAACTAAACACGCTTTGCAACAAGAAAGAAGACAGGGACTTCTCAAAGCAGTTTCTTGAAGATGACTGACTGGTCAGGGACAGATGGTAGTGCAACCCGCCAGTCCACTGCAAATAGGCAGGGCTGGTCGGGCCATATGTCGACCCTAGACGATACGATGCAAACTGAGACATTCAAAGCGATTGAGAGGTGGGCGTGCAAGCACCTCGGCGTCGATGGTCTGCGAGGTTTCTTAGGGGCAAGTACCTGACTTCTACTACTAGGACTTTACACAATGGACAGAATGAGATGGTTGGATGCAAACCTCACCAACGCGATTCATGTCGATAGCCGGCTTCAGCAAGCGAAGAAGTTACAACAAGGGGTTGACAAGCAACCCACCTCAACGCTCTTCTCGTGGCTCCCGTCATTTGAGGAACTTGAACTGTCTCGAGAGTCATATGACAACTATGGCGAAGATTCAAGTAGGGCTGTGCTTTCTACTAACAAAACTCAGCTGTTCGTCTTCCAAGGAAAACCTTTCATTTTGAGCCATGGTGAGACAAAGAATCGCTTCGAGGCTCTCAAGATTCGTGTCTTCTGGGGCAGCACAAAACCCATAAGGGCATTGCTCGAGGCGGTTTGTCAGAGTGAGACCCTGAAGGTTGAAGCTCCGCTTATGATCAGCACAGTCTGGCACGACTACACTGAGCGCGACGAAGCAATAAAGCGACCACTCAGCCTTATCGATATGGCACCAGAGGAGAAGAAATGGCTCCTGAATGACCTCAAAACATTCTTTGCGAAAGATTCAATGGCATACTATCGCATGAATGGTACACCCTACCGACGTGGATACCTTCTTTATGGGCCGCCGGGGACAGGTAAGACTTCATTGGCGCAGGCAATCGCAAGCGATTACGATCTGGAGCTCTTCGAGATCAAGTTGGCCAAGATAACAGACGCAACACTACAGCAGACTTTTAAGGATCTTCCTCCACGCTGTGTTGTACTTTTCGAAGACATTGATGCTGCTGGAATAGGCCGCGAGGACTTAGTCCAAGCAGAGAAGGCATCAAACCAGGCGAAAAAGCAAGTAGAAAACCAAGATGCCTGGAACGGTCGACAAGACTATGAAGACTACAGAGGTGATCTGGACGCATACTATCCCAGCGAAGAGATTAATGTTGCACCAGATCAATCCTTCGTGACGCTGAGCGGCTTGCTGAATGCTCTGGACGGACCTGGGGCCAAGGAGGGTCGATTTGTGATCATGACTACCAACTCCCCAAAGTCTCTGGATAAAGCCGTGTTCCGGAGAGGCCGAATCGATAAAGTCATATATCTCGGATACAGCTGCCCTGAATCTGCTGCTTGTACATTCAAGCGAATGTTTGGTACTGACCTGACCTTCCCAGTTCCGGAAGATGAGCTGGGTCGTTTGGCTAAATTATTCTCGAAAATAATACCCGGCGGTGTATTCACACCTTGCGAGATTGCCTATTACTGTCGCGAACATCGTGGCAAGCCCCGGAAGGCCATCAAAAACTTTCGAAACTTCACCGAGGACCGAATCATGGGGAAAGATCAATTCTTGTACGACATAAAAGATGAGGGCCAGGAAACCCAGCCCCAAGAACATGGGAATAACGAAGACGAGATAGCCAAGCGCCTATCGGAGCTTCCTGACTTGAGCGAAGCGGATGCAGAGTCGGTGGCAGAAGACGAGGACTACTCAAGCCTCGACGATGGAAATTTTGACTCTGCTTTGGACGATTTGAGTCTCCCAAGACCGTCTTCTAAGCTGGAGAAGAGCTCCGCACCGCGGCTTCGAGACACTCCACACGAAAATGGCGAAAAGAGAGAGATGGTCGAAGCCGACGACTATCTACCGCCGGACTGGTTGTACCTTGGCTGCCTTGGTCTTTAGTTTTGTATGGCTTAGAAATACAAATTTGTTCAGTTACTCATTCAAGAAGACGTTGACATACTTAGCGCTTTAGGTTGTTGCCCTAGGCATATGTATGCAATAAGACATCGATAGTGCTTCTCAATCCTTACGGTATATGCAATGGATATGGTTCCTTCGGTCGAATAGCTGGTTGCACTTCGGATACTGTGTCAAGTCAACATAGAAATGTGATGGATCACGTCTCACGTAAACCCGAAACTATAATTCGACTGAAAAACGCTGCTGTGCTGTCTTTTCGTGCAGATGCTGCGGGCATTGCGTACATTGTGTGCTTTGAAGAAATCTAGCCTGCCTTGTGACCTTGCTCCCATGTGTCCTTGATGATTGAGTGGCAAGTATCGTGATTGTCAAGTGAAAGGTGAATGCAAGTCGACAATAGAGGAAACTTTTGTAGATACTGGTCCGTCCTTCAGATTTACTATGCTAATGTCACGTGATTATGTTGCAAGTTTCTTCCGTGCAGCGTGCGGGACATTGCAATTCGGCCGGACCGTGTCGTCGAAAGGATCGAATTCAAATCTAGAATTCTAGGCTGCCTTCACACGAATGAAGGCATAGTGAGCTTTTCCAATGACTATGTCTTTCTTTGGGAGTGATGCCGATAAGATCGAGAAGCTTCAGGAATGAGTGTTTGGAGCTATGGCCACAAAAGGTCTAGACCTGATGATGTAAGGATCGTCCCGCCCGAAATAAATTCATGCACGCCCCAGCAAATTGTCGTTCGTTGCGTATCTTAACGACGATCTGCACCGTATTGGCCCCGGAGACGGTTATGGGTGAGCCCCTCAAGGTATTTCTACGCGTAGCGCAACCACTCCATCACAACAATTTGTCACGCAGTGCGAGTCTGCACACCACACCATGGGTCTCTTGGATCTTCCACCTGAGATCATTGACTATATACTCGATTTCGCAGGGCCTTCTGGTCTGGAAGGCTTTGTTTTGTCATGCAAAGCCGTCCATAAACGCGCGACAACTCAGATACAGACTCACAACTCTCTCCGCCGACGATGGAGGCATACAACCAGCGAGGGGGCTTCTCGTCGAGGTGACACATTGAGCATTCTTTATGAGATTTCGAAAAACCCCGTCATCGCAGAGTATATCGAGACGCTGAGCCTTTGGGACCGTCGATCAGACGAAGATATTGGCTCGCAGGTGTCCGAAGACTTTCGTGCAGATGGCACATCTCTGCAACAGATCAAAGATCTTCTGCGTAAGGCAGAGTTCTTTGAGAACACAGATCTGGAGGAGTGGTGGGTCGAGATATTAGAAGGAGACCGGACTACAGATGTTGAAAGCGTCGACAAGCTGTATGCCACCGTTGCGTTGCTCGCACTTCTACCAAATCTTAGAACTTTACAGCCTCCGGATGCATGGCACGAGGTCCGGAGCGACGAGGCTGCTGAGGCTCTGGTGCCTTCAGTTGAAAATCTGATCACACTGTCCAACGTTCAGACCCACAAACGGAGATGGCAAGCGTTGCAGTCACTGGAGACCATTATGCCATTCACAGAAGAAGGCTATGATGTTCGTGTAGGCCTGCAGTGCTTGCAACCGTTCATGGCGCTAAACAGCATTCGTAATCTCTATGCCGTGAGCTGCGTAGCCATCGACGACGATTGGGGTGGCATTCCGTTCCATTGGCGCTATGCGAGTAAATCGCCGCTGACGAGGCTCGAGCTTGCCAGCTGCTGCATGGATGCCCACGGCCTCGACGCTCTTCTAGCACACACGCCCGCCATCACGACCTTCAAATACTCTCACCAAACGAAGTGGGATGGCTTACTGTACGATTGGAACCCTGGAGAGTTTCTACAGGCTCTTGCCGACCGTCTTGGCAAACAGATACTGGATCTTGCCATCACTGTGGACGAGTTGCACGGAGAGGTCATCAACGGTCTGTCGTCATTTCATTCGTTTCCCAAACTGATCAAGCTGGAGGTTGACGTGATTCCTTTCTGCGGCCCACCTCTCGAAAGCGGGCAACGCCTCGGCCGGGATTCCTTTGTCCCTGCAGGTGCAATGGCATGGACGCACAGTGATATCCCTTGTCTGGGCGACATGCTTCCGGATAGCATTCGCGAGGTGCACCTCAACACCGACTTCCCGCTGCCATCGGAGCAGGCTTTGAAGTCGCTTGTCAAAAACATTGTGGACCGCCGTAAAGACAAATTACGACACCTTGAAGTCTGTGTCATCAGACAGTACCAGTCCAACACTGCGCAGGATATTGCGGATCGTCACGAGGTCATTCTTGAAGTCTTCGACATGGATGTAACGGACCCTCGAGCAAGAGCTATGATGCCGTTGTGGAAGAGGGAGTTCGACCAAAAGGTGGGCGGCATCGTGACGACGACGCCGAGGTGAAGGAAAGAGAAGCGAGAAACGAATGGAATTCTAGATACCCGGCCTAGACAGGCAGTAAGCATCAACATTCGCGGAAGGTGTCGTCACAAATCCTATCTCGCTTTGCGTCCTGCACCTGGCGATGCAGCAGTCTGGATTTGCCTACCGTTGATTTCATGTACCCTATTGTAATGCTAGAGTAATCAATCCTTTTCAGAACATGTCTGCATGCCACCAACTTTGGTAGCCCTATGGCGATCCTCTGGACCACACTGGAACTACATGTCATGTACCAGCACTACATTATCCACTTGATCGGCAAACCGAATGCAGAGGCCGGATACACACACCTCGATGGCTTTGCCGTCGTTCTTGCAGCATCCCTGTTCGAGGCCCAAAAAAGCCACAATGTGTTCCTCAAAGCTTCCAGCGGCACAATCTCGTGTCTTGATGTCGCATGACTATTGCGGAATACTCTGGGAGGGATATTGAGCTGAATATCAGGCCAGGGCAAAAATGGACGAAATTTGGGGAAAGCGACTCTGTGCGGCCGGAGGATAAGACGCATGATGGACTGTTTGAGGGCGTGACGTACACACCGCTTGATGTGTAGTCCAGGGCAAGACTTGGTGGCGCGAGGAGTTTGCAGGCGTTGCGTTGCCTTGTATCAGTCATGCTGATAGATGCAGAGCGGTCATGCTGCCGTGCAAACGACCGCCTGCGAAGATGACGGAAGCGCTCCTGTGTTGTGAACGGTCCTAGATTTGACCGTATTGTGCAAGCAAGCGAAATACCGAGGATTGAGAAGACCTGCTAGACGTCATTTCTTCTACTGCTAACACGTTAGAGCGGGCCAGTCACACAGCCTGAGTGTGTACTTCGGCAGTCATCGACTGCGCTTTGCCTATCGCGCAAAGATTGCTGCAGCCGCGATCGACCTCGCATGGAACGGCGTGATACATTGAAACTGCTCGAGATTGGAATCCATCTCAAGCGCTCTGGTTGTGTGAGGTCTCAGAATTTTCGAGTGTTTGGAAGATTTCAAGACACTGCAAACGCCCATGACCACTAGCGCTAGGCTGCCGTCCTGACAACGGGACGGTAGATCCCATCCCATCTTCAGCTCCAAATGTGTCCCAAAATCTTCGATTTTTTTTGATAATTTTAAGACGTTGTGTATTCGACATCGACCACTCTGCTAATGCGTCGCTGACGTCGAGTTTGTGGCACTCAACTCTTCGTCAAAGAGAGTCTTGGAGGAAAGTCCCCAAACACATGTCTCTTGTGCTTCACAGATCCCTCCCTTTGCGAATTTCAATGCCAACTGATGTTGATTGTGGGTGAGCAACGATGCTTCGCCGAGAGTCGAACACGGGTCGATTTCTTGGACTGATTTCGAATCTCGGCGAGAGGCTTTTTGTATGCTTCATTCGATCGCTTGGTGCATATTACGCCAGCAAGAGTTTGTCGAAATGCGTCGCATATCATGAATAATGGTCTGATTTCGAGAATCGATCACCCCAGATCGCTTGACGATGGCGCGGCGATCGTGTGGAACTCTCATACTGCCTCAGTACTTGACACGTTCATGCTCGCTTTAAGCTGCAAGCAGAAAACTACATAACGGCCGAGTGAGCAGGACCTGAACCAAGCACTTGGAACCTTGGACGCACTGACAACCCAGAGTCATCCAGCAAATTTGAGAACTTTGAATGATATAGCGGCTGGAGACCCATAACATAATTTGAGTGTCGCTTCAACAACTGCCAACTACAGTGTGGTAGGGAACTCGGTGTTCCGTAACGTTGCTAGTAATGTTGCATACAGCACGCGCGGGTGAATAAACTGGCGTGCGCCAATAACTCCAGAGTATGACAAAGCTCGATCTGGATAGCACAAATAGAGGTCAGCAGGCAAGACTGAGACGAGCCATGTGGCAATGTGATTGTTGCGGAAGTAGATCTGTATAATCCAATTACATCGTTGTAGCTTGTGTTGAGAACGGATTTGTGTATCGAAGAAGAGTAAAGACGTGACTTCCATGACAGTTCGCCGAATAGTAGTCGCCAGTTCTCTCACACGGATTAATTAAGCTGCTAACATGGCCACGACGGCAAAATTGATGTGTGCTACTCATCCCTCCTCGGAATAGGTCCGTCTTGCACGAAGTTGAAAGTCTCATCTCACCTCTGTATCAGACAGTTGTTTGCTCAGCTACAGACTCATCTGCAGCATGGTTGAAGATGCCACCAATCATTGTGCATTTCGGCTGCGTGGTCGTGCCATCGTGGGAATTGCTGCCGAAGCGTGTTGTGAATGGATTACTGAGCAGTCTGTACTGTAATCTTCCATGTCGCAGTCGGTGGTGAGCCATGCAAGATGACCTCGCGCCTGAGAACGAGAGAGAGAGAGAGAGAGAGAGAGAGAGAGAGAAATTGGCGTAGAGACCTCCATCAGTACGAGATATCTCAATACGATCCACGCAAGCAATCAACCTTCACCATGAAAGCCTCCGCGTCCACGTCCAAGCTTTTCAATTGCACCCTTCTTGAGACGTAGAAGCTATCAGCACCGATACTGTCCCTGCGACCAAGCACCGCTGATCTGGACTCAACCTCCATGCGATGCATCGAGATGCTACAAGTTCTGCAAAAGGGTGTGTGACCTGCAAGGCTGCAAACCGCAGGCGAGGTCAGCGTCAAGGCGCGCGATTGTCGAGAATGATGTCGAGGAGCCTCGATGCGCCTTCGTCACTGCTTCGAAGAACTGCGACTAGATATCAAGATGTTGTAGCTAAGCACGATGTCCTAGAGCAAAACGTTGCAAAGGACCTGGTGATGTTGCCGCCAAGCAACCGAAAATAGAAGTGGTTAGTGGCCGACACTAGCCTCGTCTAATCATCCAATCAGCACAAAAAGCAAAAAAGAAGAAAATGTACGTCTTTGGTGACGTTGCAAAGTACTGCTGCACTCGCCGCAGGCCACTGCAAGCCACAGCAAATGACCGCGAGTGTGCAGTACAGGTATGACAGGACTTATCTAGGCACCGAGAAGCATAGAAAGGCCAAAAATGACTCACGTGAGGCTCGAACTCACGACCTTTCGCGCACAGACTATGTGTTATGTGAGGCGAATGTGATAACCAACTACACCAGCGAGCCAATTGGTTCTTTGATGAATACATCAGTGGTTAAAAAATACATATTCCCAGAAAATCGCTTACATAGGTTATGAACAAACACCAAACATGTCACCTCTAAGCCGCGCAGCCACACAACATCAACAGCGTCATGACCCCAGCATGCCTACAACTCACCACATTCTTTCTGTGACCGTATGCAGGGCAGACTCGGGCGACTTCAAGATCGCCATGCAGCCAGGGCCAGGTAATTACGGCTTCAGTGCGCGCTACAATGCGTGGTAGAGAAGCACTAGCCCCAATCCCGCAACTTCTCCACCGCAGCGAAGCATGTTCGTGATAACACTGCACGGCCTAAGGATGGTCCAAGGTGGTCTTGAGACGTGTTTTTGCACTGACAATGATTCCGTGATAGTGTTGGTTTGCTTTGTCGTTTGTACTGACAGTCGCAGCTTTCAAGTCGCAGAGGTGTAGCAGCTGCAGCCTGTAGACAACGCAAGATGTACTGCAGACGACGGCAAATTTGCTGCATGACAGAGATTAGTCTGACGGTACGTTGTGCGCCTTTCCTGAGCCTGTGCAGCGCTCTGGGGTGACTCATTGCCTTGTGCTGCACTGCAAGCAGCTGTGTCTTGAAGGGAAGAAGCATCCACAATCGAATCAGTGTTCATCTGTGACATCTTCTTTGCATTGAGACACGAGTCCTGCGTCCAACCTTTCAAGCATTGTCTACCGTGTTGTGCTGGCATCTCCATCCTACGACTCATCGTCCTCCGACTCATCGTCCTCCAGGTTCATGACAGCCTTACTCTTCACAACCTTCCGGTCCTTGCGCGTGACAGGCGGTTGAACGTCATCTTCCAAAGACACATCTCCGTCAGACTGGCCTTTGAAGGCAGCCTGGCAGGACCTTCAGAGGCAATCTCACCACCATGGGGTCAAATTCTCCTTGGACGTAGCCTTCCTGCGAGTGCGAGACTTGCTACACGCAGCCACAATCCTGACCAACAGGACCTAAACAACGCGACCGTCACCTCACCAGCCTGCAAACCACGCTGACGCTTCGGGGCCTAAGCATGACCAACAGCCTCACTCATTCACCTCTTGGAAGTCGCACGGCCCGCAGAATAACCACCACGGGTAGAGACACAACCCCAGCGACCCAGACCATCAGGCAGAGAAGTATCCCCAGCAAGAAAATCATCCCGGCCGGGACAGACCTCGCCCGCTTAGTAGCCATGTGCACTTACAGTATCTTAGTATCTCCCCAACGCTCGAAAATTCAAAGACCCCACCCACACGACTACAGCGCTTGGGATAGATTTTTTTTGTTTCTGAGTTTTTGTTAGATTCTTAAATAGGTGTAATGTGTTACTTATTCCACGCAAGCGTAACCAAGCCGCACTTACCAAGTTACACATACACACCTAGACTACACACCTAACCCACTCCAACATACTATTAGCAGGAGCATCTACCAAGTAAAAGCGGTCAGAAACATCAGTGTTAGCTAGACTATTACCTACACAGTACGTATAAGCATGCAGCCAACTAGCTAGTACAGCAACAACGCCACGGGAGAGACGACCAGGCCTTGAATCCAGTGTCGAGACCCTACCTACCTGCCTGCTGACTTGAGTAGCACGCTGTTGTCCATACAATTGTAGATGCTTGTTCTCTGTGGTAGCTTTTTATGTGTTTTGCTGTATTGTGCTAGTGAAGTGCTTGGTGGGTTTGATGGGGTGTTGTTTTGGTTGTGGGTGGGTGTGTGGGCAGGGGGAGTTGGGTTTAGGTGGAGGTTAGATGGGAGGTGTTGGGTTGAGTTGAGTTAAGTTAGGGTAGTAGTATTAGTAGGTAAGGTCTAGAGTACTAGTAGATAGGTGAGGAGGCGTTTGTAGGGGTAGGGGGGCAGATGTTTTAATTTTTTTTTTTTCTTCTTCTTGCTATTATTGTTGTTATTGCTGTTGTTGTTTTTTCCTTCTTCTTCTTTTGTAAGGTTAGGAGGGTAGGAAAGGGGAGGAAGGTTTCCCAAGAAAGGGGTAGATAGACAATTTTTATTCAATCCAGCTCTCCACATTTTTCTTCTACTTTACTTTCTTACTATCCATTCTACTATAAACCCAGACTTCAGACTTGCTTTTCATCTCGCATAAGACTCATCCATAGATCCAGCATCCATGGTTGATCGGCTGGATGGACAACAAGACAAGTATGCTGGACACAAGGCCAGTCTTCTTATCTGAATAAGTCATCCAGTTCTGCAATATAGTCTGCGCCCTACATCCCCGTGCACAAGCAACTAAGCCCCTGCTGCTGCTGCTGCAAATCGTCGTGGGGCGTCTTGCACACCTGATACACCGGCATTGTGCGATGATGCAGCTGCTGGTCCTCAACTGCCTGTCGCGCAAGACGCACGGGCGTTAGTGCGGTCATGTGGCGGTGACCAGACGGGGTGAGATGGTGGTGTGTGCTTGGGATCCTCGTGTCACGGGATAGCTTGCATAGAGCATTGTCCTCGCAGGCGATGTCGTCTGATAGTGTTTGAATGTGCTGGTGGTACGACTTGCAGAAGATGCTGTGGCTGATGTTCGGAGAGCTGCAGATGCGAGGGCCAATGATGACTTGGCTGTTGAGAGCGTGCGAGCTCTTTCAGGGAGATGTCTTACGTTTGCGGTATGGCGAGGGCGAGCGTCTCGATTTTGACTTGCTGTCCTCGACGCTGGCGGAGCTGTGGCGGCGGCGGCGGTCATGGTCACGGTCTTTGTCGCGGCCGTCTCGGCTTCGATGGCGACGACGGCGCCTGTCTCTGTCCTGCGAGTCGTCTCGGTGTGTGGATTTCTCGAGACGACGGTCCTCATCAAACGGCCTGTCGCGGCTCCTGCTGCGGTCGTCCCTGTGGCGTGAATGGCCAGTATGACGATCGCTGTCTTCCTCGTCCTTGATCCTCTTTCTGTCGCGATGGCCATGGCGGTCTCGTGAGGCGTCTCTGCGGTGGCGCCTCTCGTGCCTGCTCTTCCTCTCCTTCTCCTTGCGCATCTTGCGCTTCAGCCTACTCACAGCCTCGTCGACCTTCTCCTGCTGCTGCTTGATCATGGAGTCGCGCATGGGGTCGTCCAGGTCCAGCTTCTCGGTCAGGCGCTCGAGCTCCATCTCTTCTGGCAGCAGCGGGCGTTCGTCTTCCGAGTCCGTCTCGTCGCTCCTCGCCCGCTTGCGCCGGCCGCCGTCCTCGTCGTGGGCGGCCTCGGCTTCCACATCGCCCATGGTGTTGTCCCGCATGTCCTCGTCGTCGCGCGGCTTGTAGCGGGCGTGGTCGACTCTGATGACGCGGTCCATGATGGTGGAGCCGCCCAGGTTGTCGACGGCCAGGTCGCAGCTGCGCTGGTCCTCGTACTTGATCCAGGCAAAGCCGCGCGACTTGCCCGTCTCCTTGTCGCGGGCCAGCTTGACCCAGACGGGCTCGCCATACTGGGAGAAGATGGCGATGATGTCACCCTCGGACAGCTCAAAGGCGAGGCCGCCGATGTAGACAAAGGCCGTGTCGCGGTAGTCGGTGTGCCACGAGGCCTCGGGGGGGACGGCGGCGTCGAGCTCGCGCTTGTTGAGCTGCTGGATGGCGCGGACCGAGTTCATTGTGGTGGCGCTCGCGGTACTGGCATGTATTGTACCTACAATACCATACAAGCGGCTTGTTTCGTATTGTCTGGCGCGTCCGAGGTCGACTTTTGTGCTTGGCGCGCTGCACGACGCGCGACCCCTGCAGAAAAGGTGCCCGCAACAAAGAACAGCTGCCATGCCCGCAGCACCCCGCATTGCCCTGTGTCTGTGCTGTTGCTTTGTTGCCAGTCCTCTTGACTATTTACTATACCTCGCCTCGACTCTTGACTGCCCTTTGCACACCTCGACATCTTTGATACTCCACCTTTGATATACACCTCAGATACTACACCTCGGCACTGATACTACACCTGCGCCCTGATACTACACCTCCACACCTCCACCCTTTGATACCACCCCCACCGGCTCGGCAATGGCCAGCACGCGTCGAACCTCTGGGTTCCCCACGCGTGCTCCGGGCAGCGACCGCCCCAGCAGCAGAGACGCAGACCGCGACGAGCTATGGAAGCCCATGCTCGACAGCTTCTCGAGCGGCAAGCGGCTGCCGGAGAAGAGCCTGCTGGTGCTAGGTGCGTGAGCACTCACATGACGACTGACCTGCGAGCTGACACCTTCCAGGCGGCACCCCAGAGACACAGCGCGAATTCCTCGACTCGCTCTCCACCGACGGCCCCAGCGCACGGCGGCCCCAGGACCGCGCAAAGAAGCCCCCCGTCGCCAACCACTTTGCCCTGGGCTACACCTACCAGGACGTCCTCGACACCGACCATGAAGGTGAGTCGCAATCTTCCTCTGACAGTGCCCTCGCTGCCATGCCGCCACCCACCGATACTCTCACTCACAACCACAGACACCCTCGCCCGCCTCTCGCTGTACCTCCTCGCCAGCCCCTCCCCCTCCTTCACCCCCCTCATCAAGCCCTACCTGACCCCGCGCACCATCCCCAACATGCTCGTCGTCATCCTGCTCGACTGGAACCACCCTTGGCTGTGGATACGCCAGCTGCGAGACTGGATACGCGTCCTGCGCTCGCTCATCATGTCCCTCGACGACGCTTCCAAGGACGCCCTGCACGAAAACATTGCCGTGCTGCAGGACAAAGGCCGCTCGCTGGGCGTCGCCGGAGACGGCAGCACCTCATTGGAGAATGTCAAGATACCCCGCGGGCCCGGCGAGTGGGACGAAGAGCTCGGTCTCCCGCTGTGCGTCGTCTGCCAGAACGCCGACAAGATTGAATCCCTCGAAAAGGAGCGCGGCTGGAAAGAGGACGAGTTCGACTTCATCCTGCAGTATCTTCGCACCATCCTGCTCAAGCACGGCGGCAGCCTCATCTACACCATGCCCTCGGCCCCTGGCTCGCTGCAGACACTGGTACACTCGACACTCGGCATCAAGTCTCTCCTCAAGCAGGAGCAGCTCAGGTACAACGTCACAGACCGCGACCGCGTCCTGGTGCCGCCCAACTGGGACTCGTGGGCCAAGATCAGGGTCCTGCGAGAAAACTTTGGCTTCGAGCAAGTCAGCCAGAAGTGGAGCCTCGACATCGACCTGCCCCAGGGACCCGCTCAGTTGGATGGCCACGACGCTGACGGTGAAGAAGCGCAGACCCTGGAGCGCCCAACATCACCGCCCAGCGACCAAGACGATACCGACTCGGCAACCGCCATGTACGAGAAAGAAATCAGAAACCCAGAGTCCGACTTCTCCCTGACCGCCATCTCAAACCAAGCCAACGGCATCCAAGTCACCAGCATGGACCCGCAAGAATTCCTCACAGAGCAAGTGCATGTCCTCGACCAGCTGCGGCAGGAAGACGACAAGGAAGCCCAGCTCAAGCAAGCCCGCAAGGAAGCAGACCCATCAGCAAGAACCTGGATCGCAGCTGCGACAACCGGCGAAGATGCATCAGGTGTGGTTGAACAACACATTGGGCCCGTGCAGTTCAACATGGGCGGCATCCACCTCAACGCCGATGAAATGCTCAAGAGGCTGCAAGACCGCGAAGCGAACCGCACAAACGAGCCAAAAGCGTCCACCCCAGACGCCTCCGATCCCGCCATGAGCAACGACAAGCTCATGTCCTTCTTCTCCGGCCTCATCAACAAGGGCTCCAACAGCCCAGCGAGGGGCTCGTAGGTGAGGCTGTTCATCCTTGTTTTCTACGTTTGTTTTTGTTGCATGGTATGGATGTCTTGTCTACATGGTTATATACCCACAGCGTAGTCTGCCTTGCAATCTCATCCGTCTTTGACGCGTCAATTTTGCAGTCTCCATTTACAGTCTTCTCTTGCAGTCAGTCCGCTCTTGCGTCTCGCAATTCCAATCCTCACTTTGCAGTCGCTCGTTCTGCTGCAGGCGCACATGTTTTCTGTGCACTCCCTGCGCTAAGCTGCGGATAGCAAGCTGCAGGTGAGCTCGCTTCCTGCATGGGTAAGCGATGCTACCCGTGGGGCTGAACCTCACACAGCCTCCAATGTCCGTCGCCACAGCACATGTAAGCACCCGATGCGCTCTCTCATCTTATCAATTTAACTCTTTCATACTTGAACATATCTCGACAATTTCTGCCATTGACTCGCCATGGCTGAGGTGATGGGGCTGGCAGCCAGCGTCTTGCAGATCGGTGGCGCAGGCGCCAAACTGTCTAACGAGCTTTACCACTGGATCAGCACCGCTGCGCGTGCCAACACCGATGTCACGCACATCGCTATTGATGTCCAGGTCACGTCGAAAGTGCTTGGTAATGTTGGCAAAGTACTGGAAGGGGACAGCGCCAAGAACATGGTCAATCAGGACGCGATGCAGCATGCAAAAGATCTTATCAAACAGTGTGAAGAGGTGTTCAACGAACTCTCGGAAGTGGTCGCAAAAGCAAGGAGGACAGACAAAGATGGGAGAACACGTCTTGGCTTCAGAGCGAAGATGAGCTGGCCGATGAAAGAACAGCGAGTTGAGCTTCTGCGCAGAAGGCTGGAGACGCTGAAGAGCAGTCTCTTGCTTCTCTTCCATGTGCTGCAACTGGCGCAAGACAAGGCTAGGGGGTACAATTAGCTCAGTCCGCAACAACAAGCACAACACTACTGATAGTATGACAGAGATATCGAAATCGCCCACCTGGAGGAGCAAAAGAAGAATATCCGGGACCTGCACCAACAGCAGCAAGACTCTCTTAGAATCCTGAAAGCGCTCGAACAGAAACTCTGTCCTGACAACAGTACTTCCTCACAACGCCCCGCGCCACCTGCATCCCCCATCACCACCTCAGCTGCACCCCCAAACCCCACCCCCAACGAGCAACTCACCCGCAACAACTTCACAATGGCCCTTTTCAAGAACCTCGACCCCGACTCCTCAGACAGCGACGCCGTCATGACGGGTGACGAGGGTGAGCACCTGACGCTTGACGAGCTCGCCGAGTGCGCAGCGCAGGTCCAGAAGCTGCTCCGGCGCATCATGGCACTACAGGACAGTCTCCAGAGCGGCAACTCCAGCGTACATCACCGAAAGAGGCGGATGCGCAAGGTGTACCAGCGGTTCTGCCGCAAATTCGAGGCCAGCATCGTTGAGGGCGCTGCTGCTGCAGGACAGGCGGGTGTGGCGGGTCGTCACCACGACGTTACAGAGAGCACAGTTGCTCCTGGTGTTGGCACGACGGTCAGACGGCGCCATTTGTCGTTCCAGCCTTTCGCTAGGTCATGCAGTTCGCGACGTGCGCTGTCTGCATCAACTGACGAGCCCATCTCGCCTCTGGCACTGCGCCCACCCAAGGTAACGCACACGGCGGGTGTAGAACCCGATGAGTGGGATGTCCGATATGATCTCGATGACCGACCAGGGCAAAATCTGAATGCTACTTCCGAGCGCCCGCCGCACATGAACCCGCGGCCGACGGAATCTCGACGCAACTCAGTGCGCATGGCGAGTTTGCATGTACCGGATTATAGCTTCGACCGCCCGTCTGTGCGCATTTCGACGTCTCATCGCGGATCGAAGGTTGATAGTAAATTACTGGAGATGGGCTACTATGACCCCCGCAAAGGCTATCCCATCTCTAAGCCCGACCCCCGTCCCTCTGACGGACAACACGAAGAGCAATCCAGTGACAACGACAATAGGCCAAAGGACCACTAGCGACCAGGTCAAACCCCCGAGCGGCACCCTAAACTGTCTCATGTCGAGACGTCGTCTGTTTTTCGGGACAGAAGAGCGTCGGCGGATTCGAGGAGAGCGTCGTCATGGGGTTTTGGGATGAAAGACAGCAGCTCGGGCTCTGAGGCCTCAAAAGATACGTCGTTTTACCCGCCTGCGAGCTATAGTCAAGCTCATGGGGTGCGTGATCGGAGACATGATGGCTCTTCTACGATGCGTTACCCTGATGACGCGAGCTCGGGGAACATCCGGCGCAGTCCGCAAACGCATCGCGACGGTGCTCAGGACGAGGCATCCAACGCTCACAAACTCTTACGCCGAGTCAGCCGTGAAAGCCACAAGAAGATCTACAGCATCTACGACACCCATACAGACAGATCCCTAAAAAGACCCGACGTTACCGCGTCGCCACACTACCACGACCGTGAACTCACAAGCAGCCACAACAGAGCCTACACACACAGCAGCATCAACATCAACAACAACCGTCCCAGACGCTACACCCAGCTCCTCGCCCACAACTACCCAACCACCGACAACAACCCTGCTGGCATGTACCGCGACACCGAGCCCGCCTGGCGCCGTCCACGAGCCGGCAGCATCGAGCGCGCTTCTCGGCCCCGCAGCAGCGTGACCATCGCCCGTCCGCCTCGTCGCGATACCACTGCAGACACGGCGTCAGAGCGGACATCGGTTCCCCTTCCTAGCACCACGAGTTTCGACGCTGCACCGCCGTTGATCCGACGGCCTAGCTGCAGCGCGCAACGCGTACCAGGACGGTTTCGCCCCGCGGATGCGGAGATGCTGTTACAGAAGGGTTCGCGTTTTAATGTTATGCGTCGAGGCGTTGTCAGTGGAAGGACTTCTGCTGATGAAGACGAAGTCGAAGTCGGGGTTTCAGACTCGGCTGCCTTCGAAGGAGAGGGAGCGGTTGGGGATACGTCGGCTTTGGGTACAGATACATGTGCTCATAAAACCGCACACACCGCGTCCCCGGCCAGTGTGCGCGCGAAACGTGCTCATACCGATGACCTCGGCCTCATCTCGCCACCGACTAAACGCCGCATAGGAAATCCATCCCCATCCCCATCCCCATCCCCGTCCCCGTCCCTGACCCCAATATACCGCGCCAGACCCACCCGCCGCGCCTCACGCCCCTCCCCCTCCTCCTCTTACTCGCAGTCGCGACCATTAAGCTCACCATCCTCCCCTACCACCACCGCCACCACCGTCGAGCAGCACCACTATCGCACGAGATCCGGCGCCCCTACGATTTCCCGCACGAAACCCGGGGGTCGCTGCTCCGCTTATGATGCAGCCGCGCCCTTAACCGAGGGAGATGGTGGTAGCGGAAGCGAAAGGGGTAGCGAAAATGGTAGCGAAGGTGGTGGCGAAAGTGGTAGGGTGAGTGTGAGTGGTAGCGTAGGTGAAATTGGAAGTGGTAGTCCTCACCACGACACTTTCATCGCACTCCGCGACTCCCGCTTCGAGGTTGGACATGATGGGGATATTCACGCCCATAGCTACAAGGAGAGGACTGCCGACGAGGGGACTGCCGACGAGGGGAGTGATGACGACGGGCCTGGCGATGAGGGGGATGCCGACGAGGGGAGTGGCGACGAGGCGAACAACGGTCGTACTGATTTCGAGCGTGCTGCTCGAGAGATACCGACGATGGAGACGAGGAGGGCGGAAGCTAGAGCAAGGGCGAGGGAGACGGGGTGCGTAGAGGAGGGGAGGGTAAGTGCTGGTGCTGGTACTAGTGTGCAAGCGCCGGTGCGCGGGGAGCGGGAGAGGGAGAGGGAGAGGGAGAGCGGGGTGGGCAAGATGGGTGGGAGGGAGAGGTGGCGTGGGAAGAAGGCGGGCAAGGCGGGTAAAGAGGATGCCGGAGGGAGGGGCCAGAAGGGGGTGATGGGGGGTGACGGTGTGGACGGGGTTGACGATGTGGACGGGGTTGACACGTTGGACGGGATTGAAAAGTTGGATAGGGATAGAGATGGGGATGGGGATGTTGACACACCCACGACCACGACCACGACCACAACCACAACCACAACCACAGCTATCGACACGGACACAGACACAGCCACGAACATTCCCACAGACATCGTCGACATCCTGCTTCACCGCTGGACAAACCCCGTCTTTGTATCGTAATTTCGCAGGTTTGGGGTCTCGATGTTCCGTCTTGTCTTGTCTTGGGCTATGTTGTGCTATATTGTGCTATGCTGTCCGATACTCGACGCTTCCCGTTTCCTCATCTCCTCGTCCACTTATCCGCTTGTCCGCTCTCTCTTCGCTAGTAAGATGTACTGGCTGTGTTCTGGCTATGTTCTGGCTATGTTCTAGCTTTATTACAGCTCATTAGTTACACGCTTGATACATGTCAGATACATGCCAGCGCAGTGTAGTGTAGTGTAGTAGTGCAGTGTAGTGTACTTTACTTCCTAGTAGTCTAGCTGTGTACTTCTTACTCTTGCAGAGTATCTTGCTTCCTAGTCCGACAGTGTATCTTACTTCCTAGTCTAGCAGTATACTACATCGCGCAGTTGCAGTCGCAGTCGCAGTCGCAACACGAGATTCTGCGCTTTAGGTTTGTTGTTTTCCTGCTCGTTTGGCTGTTTAATTGACTGCTTGGTTAACTGTTTGATTGACTACTTAATTGACTTCTCATTCGACTGTTTGTTTTCCTGCTCAGTTGGCTGTTTATCCTTACTAGTATGTTGGGTTGGTGCTGGGTTAATAGTAACAAACTGATGCTGGGATCGATATTGAAATGGTGCTGGAATGGTGCTGTGGGATTGATGTAATAGTAGATTAGTGTGATGTTGGATTGGTGCTGCCGAATTATTGCTAATAAGTTGGTGCTGACGTCGCTGGATTGATGCTGAAGTAGTGCTGGAATAATGCCGCGGGATCAATGCTAATTATATTGGTGCTGATGAACTGATACTTGTCAATACAGTACCTGTTCGTACTTGTCCATATCGTTCCATATCGTTCCATACCTGTTTATGACTGTTCATACCTGTTTATGACTGTTCATACCTGTTTATGACTGTTCATACCTGTTTATGACTGTTCATACCTGTTTATAACTGTTTATAACTGTTCATAATTGTTCATAACTGTTCATAACTGTTCATACCCGTTTGTACCTGTTCATATCCTTTTGTACCTGTTCATACCTGTTTATAACTGTTCATACCTGTTTATGTATGTTTATGCCTGTCCATACCGTACTGTACCGCGCAGCAATGTGCCACACTGTCCAGCTAATGGTCAAGGATGAGTGTCTTGATGTGAGATGCAAAGATGGGTGTTTGGGGTATTTTTAATGGCTTGTGGAGTTTGTTGTGCGGTACACCGTCCACGAGACGGTACATGGGTCACGGTCTACGGTCTATGGGTTACGGTCCACGGCATACAGCGCACAGTGGACAGTGTATCTGGTTCAATGGCGCTGGACTTAGGGCTTCTTTTAAGTTTACTGTTCTTCCAATTTTTTCCGGGCTGGGGTTGGTGTTTTTGGGAGGTGAGATGAGGGATGAGAGTCAGTGATGAAGACAAAAAGATCTGTAATGTGCTTGCATACCTCCTGGCTTTACTAACACGCTCACTGATGCAGTTATAGTACATTTGTAACCTACATCTCCCTCCACCCCTGCCTCTCCATCTCTCCTCGCTTTTCTTTCGAGACCCTCCCCACCCTCCCCCAGCGCTCCAATGCCAGCACGCTGAGATGCCAAAGCCCTCCACGACCCTCGTCCCCTGACTCTCCCAGGACATAGTCCCCGCACTGGGAGGTATCCACCACCACCCGCCAACAAAACCCCCACATCAACACAACACCCAGCGACGACAACTCCACCCACGCGACGAAAAACCTCCCACTAGGCAGCAAGGTCCCAGAGTCACGCGACCCAAACATCACCGCTTGCCTGACGCCCGCGACCCACGGCTCTGCTGCCGACGACTCCCCTGTCTGGGACCCGGCACCGGCACTGCTTCATCCCGTGTTGCCTCCAGGTAGTTGACGATGTGGTTGAGATACCCCGTTTTCTTGCACTGCTTGATGATCTTGCGCGCCTTGAGGATGTCGATGATGATGCTGAAGTACATTTTGCCGGCCGGGTGGAAGAGGCTTGGGAGGAGGTTGGTGGGAGATCTGGCGGTGGTGGTGATGCGTGGGATGCTGGGGACTTGGGAGTGTGAGGTGGGTTGTGATGGATGGAGGGTAGAGTAATATTGTATATGTGGGTGTGGTATGAGAGCTGATGCTTGCTTGGGATGGGATGAGCATTGGACTTGCAAGGTGGGTTTATATGTATGTATCTGGGGAGTTTGATCTTGGGTGTAAAATAATATCTTTGGTAACGAAGATATCGTTGTATGGTTCGCGTATACCTGTCTATTGATTCTCTGGATGAGCCGGGCATCGCATGGTACTATTCAAAGGACCACAATAAAACCAACAAATAGGAGACTGAGCCATCAATTCTGACACCAAGCTTACACGACGTGAAGGCACGTCGACCAGGGAACTGGACTTTGCTTCCTTTGCATGTTTAATCTCAGGTTGATTCGCAAGTGCGCGCAGGCTCGTGCCTTCCGTGTTGGGAAACATCAGTGGGCTTGATCTGACGCGCTCGGTTGATCTTGGTAGAGTGTGATTTCAATCTGACGGCGGCTCTTTCACATGTTGTGGTGATGGGGTTTGGTACGGTAGACCCTGGAGACGGTCTTGATATTGTAACGTCCGCATTGCTCTTCAATTGAATATTGTATCTTGGTAACACTCATGTCATCAATTGAGATTGTCGAGTAAGGCAACATAAATGCAATTCACCACTATATTCTAAAGTCCTAGTAATGTCGTGTGGGGCGAGGAACAAAGTCGAATAAGTGTAGATTTAATAAATCACACAGTCTAATAGCTACATCATCTTTATTCGAGTAACTAAATCACTCTCATCAACGCAAAGCTCAATTATACTCGCTGTATAATTTCCCGCCCACTGATTCTGTGCGAAACATCCAAAACACTACACCTCATAAACAGCACCACTGCCTCCATCCCAATCCTACCATCCCACACCGCCTCACACAAGCCTCAAAACATAAGGGAATAAAAAACCTACGAGCTCTAGGAATACTGCTGTCTAGAAGGACACGCATCCAGATCACTGCATTAAACGTATTTGTTGTAGGTGTGGAGCGGATACTGCTTCCGTCTCTGGCATTATGCGGTTTGATATGGGAAGGGAATGCTACAGCGTGGTATCTAGCATGCCGATATAATAATGAATTCAAGAATGAGCGAGAGTTGCACACCTGCATTTGTGAGACGTTGATGGTGTATATTTTGACTTGAATAGAGGGAAAGCGTAAGGAGGAATGTCAATGTATGTCATTGTTATGTATGTATTCGCTCTCACAGCTAATATTCAACAAACACAATCAAGCCAGATAGCCCCAAAACACAAGTCTACTTGAATAACCGCTTACAGGTAATGGACCTGCCTCAAACCTACCTCTTCTCATCACGTCTGTATTGATCTACAAACCAGTGCACTCACCCACCTCGCTCTCCACAGATCCACCCACGTACCTATTCCATCCGGGGTGTGCTTCCGGTCAACAACTCCCTAGTCCGCGACTAGCTTCCTGTCAGGGACGGCAGAACAGCGGGCTTGCGCGCGCTGACAGCGCGTATTCACGGGAGTCCAGGAGAACGACCGTGCGATACGAGAGGGGCCCCGTATGTGATTGGGTGTGATGCTGGCAGCGAGATGAGTGCGTGCAGAATAAGCGACGCGGTAGTGCCTGCGTACGCGAACTGCGCACATTCGAGGCCGGTGGCAATGGGACGCCGCCCTTGCCGTGTCATCAGTGGTTGGAGTGCTGTTTGTCAGCGGGGGCTGGTGGTAGTACAGTGTTGAGACGGATAGAAGAACAGTGCACAAGGATGTTCTATGCGGCTGGTGAGCTTCATGGTTGTGGGCCGTTTACGTTGTCGCTTCTCGCTTGCTGTTGCTATAACGGCTAGGAGAGAGTTCCAAACTGCTGCACGAGCTCTTTAGCTCAACGTCTGTAGCGTGTCAGCTGGCTGAAAGGCTGCCGAGCAGAACGGCTGGGATTCTCCTAACCGTAAGTCCGCAACAAATTTGTCCACACCACCGAGCTCACTGGTCGAAAGTAGAAAGTAGACTTCCCCGATCTAGTACAGAGATGATCAAGTTTGCCATTAACGTCAGGGGATTGCATTCTGACGCAGCAAAGTTTCGGGTACATGCGTACGATTGGAAACCTCCGAGAAGCCACACAGGGCTAAATCAAGACGATGAGGTAGAGGTTGGCCAGTCTTCGCTGGCTGGTCAACCAGGTCAAGTCTCCGGATCTGGACGCGAGCCAGCCCTTGGCCTTTGAAATCGCATGCAACAGAGAGTGTTGATCGCAGGACGTGGGTGGATATGTGTCTAATCTGAGGCGTAGTCAGCACGCCATTGAACGTATAGGACCCAGAGCAGTGGAATCGATACATCGGAAGGTTTATTGGAGCAAGGCCGGCGGTTTCAGCAGCACACACGTGTTGAGACAGTTGTGACACTCGGTAGCGTGATGCTTCGCGTGAACGTTCTTGGATTTGGCACCTGCATGGCTAGGTGCGGATGTTGACAGGTGCAGACACAATTCCCTGATATATCTACTAATTCTGTGTTCAACTCTGTTGAATGCAGCTGGATATTGTACGAGCGATGCTCAACAACAGGGTCGTCTGCGGTTTCGTGTAAGCGAACGAGCCGCCACCACCTCATGAACTCCTGGCCAGATCGACGCTATCAAAGCGCCTAAATCGATTGACATTGACCAGGAGAAGGCTTCGGATCTAAGCGCACGGCTTTTGCAACTAAATTTGGGCTACCAAGTGCATGGCCAATGTTTGCAATCGAGTGAGTCTTTGCTGCAGCGTTTTCAGGCAATGCTCGACACTCTGATATGCGGCAATCTGCTTCCGTTGGCTTGCCAATGATGTTTGTCATCGCTACCAGCACAGTCAATCTTTATACCCGGCGCAGGAATAGCACCACGCCGATCCGGAGGTGAGCGTTCGGAGAAACGCTCATGAATATCATTATCGAACACGGACAGCGGACAGCACTCTAGCCTGCAGTATTGTCAATGCGCTGCTTTCGTTTATGACAACCTTGAGCTTATGCAGAGATAGTGCTTCAGTCGGATAGTCATTGACCGAAGATTTGTTTGCGAAATTCTCGAGGTTGTCCGTGTCTGACCCACTTCTGAGAAAGTTATCAAGACGGAGCACTTTCACTTTCGAGACTGCAATTGACAAATCCTGAGGTCGAAGAGATGGAATTTTGCGAGTCATGAGACGGAAAGATCGCCAACACCGATCTGCGCAAATCACAGCTGGATGGCAAGACGAACCGGACTCGGCCGGATGATGCTCCTTGATGAGCAGGGTCCATAGCGGCTGTCGCTAATCACCCGCGCGTGCTGGTTAGCCCGCGCAGGTCATGCTTGGCCACCGTACCCAGATCCAGCAGGTGAGATCCTGGGTCGCGTGACGGTACAGTACGAAGTGCAGATAAAGGCGCTGATTCGTGCGTTCAAGCCACCCAATACACATTCTCGCTCGAACAGCACCGGCGCGACCTCAGGCAACTTGGACGAGTGATGCATATGTAAACACGATGTTGCTGTCTGCGAGCAGCACGATTGACGTAGTCTGTGGAAAGGCCCTCACTGTCTATAATTGTAAATTACCGATGACTAGCCTGGTAACTTTTCGCGACGTATGTTCTGATTAAGTAGCAAATGCGTTTCACGCAGGATAAGGTTTCGTTGACGGGTTCGTCACGGCGTTTGGATACCTTCCTGTAAAATGAAAGGGGATAAATATCAATAGAACATGACGCTTTGGAACTTTTTGCGTGTGCAACAACAAGATCGTGTTTCACATTGTGCGAGATGGTGTATTCAGTAGTATAACTAGTGGCTTTGTTGCTTTTGTTGCTGATCCTTCACGCTATCGGAGGGGGAAGTCGTCTTTCTTCAGTAGAACAGCCATTGTGTCGAGGATTAATCGGACCAGGTCAGTCGTATGCTGATGTACAAAGTCTTATCGTGACGCTTGTTACACACGGCATGTGGTTGACGTCTGACATTGTGTCGACAGGGACAGTGTGATGAATGTATTCCGCAATTCTTTAAAGATTAATTGACTTGATTGTCCAGTTGAGCGTAGACACCGGGTCTCTGTGCGGCACAAATTCGTATGCGGCATGCTAGTTCTTGCTTGTCGAGTCAAAGCGGTTCACGAGCTCATCGAGATAATGCAACAGTGGAGATCGGACGTGTAGTGTCAATGCAACACGAACAGGATGCACGAAAGGGTCTGCAGCTCGGCGACGCGAAGCGTGCATGGGTGCACTTTACAGCATGATAAGGTCCGAGGTAATCCGTTATCGTGATTGTACCATGGCTACTTGTACGAGTTTGCGACCACATCTAGCCAGACTACACCAAAATGCACTGTTGAACAGGGATACTCGGGCCCTCTTCAAGGGCACTGTCCCGAGGACCGGGTACGTGTTGATGTCGTGGACATTGTTTGATGAATTTGAGAGATTGCCACTGGAGGGAAGACGATGCCGTGTATCGACACGATCAAAAGAAAAGCATGATACCCATGCCTTGTGCTACCTCTCTTCATGAGAACAGGAGACGGCATTCGCGGCATTTTTGCGCGAACATATGTTTGTTAGCACGACTGCGCAGAGACGCGACAAGTGCACATCCCGGTGGGTGCAGTGCAAGTTCCGCTCTGGTGGCAGCGTGCGAGCTTCGAGTCTGTGTCACAAATGTTACCACGTTCGTTCTTTTGCTTTTCGTCTATTTGACGCTGTCCAACAGCGGGTTGTCCGAACTCAGGTCAGGGCATCTGACTTGATCGATTGTACCACTTGTAACAAGACGGTGAGCAACATGGCGGTTGCGCAGGACGGTCTTTCGTGCAGGTGTTTATCAAATATGTGCGAGCAATATCAAGGTTGGTGGGGGCCCACTGTGGTGATATTTTGAACGGCAAGTCATCTAGGTAGCGTGCGATAGCTCTGACGCCGCGAGCCATTTGCAATGAAGCTAGTGACGAGACCATTCAACGCCTGGTCTGGCGCGAGAGTTTCTGAAAGCAATAGTGTGGATACCTAGATTTGTCTGTGTTTGAGAGGCTGGGCGTGATGCAGCTCCAGGGCCAGATGGAGCTGCTCCCAACATGATGGCGTTTGTGGCGTTGAGCATGTATGACGATGCAGGTGTGTGACCGGCGGTCCGATGTAAGATGGACGGTAAGACGGAAGGCTGTGCGCTGTCGATGCAAGGGTTTACCTACGATGCCAGATGGTCGTCATAGGATAGGTAGGTAGTCGCCCATGTGCGTCTTGTTTTGGAAGCAGCATCACGGAGCTCGCTGTCAGAAGCCGCGTTGACGACGTTCCGAGTCCGGCATTGATGGCGGCGAGCAGCCGGGAGGAGAGTGGATTGGACGGAAGCACGACCTGAAGCTTATTGGGGTTTAGTCGTGACGCGATGGCGACGCTACATGTACTGACAGCCCCTGGATGATGGCGCAAAAGAACTGTGTCTTGGCGGCACACAGCAAAACAAAGTGGCGGACTGTCAGGCGGTCAGCTGCTGTGGTGCGACCATGGGGCGGTCCCCAGCGCTTCCGCATGGTCGCATCGTACCTGGTCACCTTGTGTGAGGTCTCGCTGGGGTGGTGAGCAGGCAGCTACGCGTCCAATCATCCAGGAGAACGACAGCAGCGTGGTTCCAAGGCACAGGTTCATCCTCGAGCCAGGATGGCGCAGCCGAATATGTTGGACAGTGCCCACGGTGCCGGCTGTGGCGGGCGGGGCCTGCGTGGGAACACACGAAGCTGGAGCGGTCAGGAATCAGGACTCAGGATTCAGGTCAACCGTCAACAGAGCAGGTGCGGCAGTGGGCAGGCACCGAGTGTGCGGTGAAGGCACGCAGGCCGGATGGACGGCTTGGCGAGCAGCAGAGAGTCGAATCTTTGCAGGGCGCCGGACAGCCTGAGCCAGATGCAGGTCCGGCTCGCCTGCCGGATCTGACAGAGACGGGAGCGGGCGGACTGGGAGAGTCGAGGTCGAAGTCGAGGTTTGACGACGCGAAACGCACTGGCCGTCACTGCTGGGCTGGGCGCTCGTCAAGGTTTCGTAGAGCTGGATAGCTGCAACGTTGCCAGTCAGCCAGTGCAGAGAGTCGGTACATGGGCTCGGCGGCGTTCCAAACACGCCCGAGGGCCTGAGGCGGCGTCACCACGAATCCATGGCGGCCCTGGCACTCTGGCACCCGGGTACACCTGGATGATGCAAAGCACATTCAAGTACTGTGTAGTCACTGTAGTGTGTACATGATTCCATCGTCTTGCCCACTTGTGCCCGCCACTCTGGAGTCTGCGCATGGTGAGCGACGAGCGCAGCGTTTGGTGCAATGTTTGATCGGCCGGCTAGCGGAAAAGATCAGCGCGTCGGGAAGGCGCGACCCTCGATCGAGGAAGGCGCGTGCATCCCTGCCGCCAATCAGACTCGCCCTAGCGTGCTTGGCCGTCGTTGCACCTCCCGCAAACTGCAACCAGCGTCGTTAGACAGCTGTCAACCACCCGCACCCAAAAAAAGGGGCTGAATCCACCCGCGACCAGGTTGCGCGTTGCTGGCTTGACATCATGGCTGTCATGGCCATTGTCGCAGCCCGCCGTTGGCAGCTGTCCACACGTGTGCGTGCGGACAATGGCGTGCTTCGCTCGTCGTCGAGGCTGACGTACGTAGCATCGACAGCGTCGACGGTCGATGGTCGACTCGAGGGCAGACCTGCCCCTCTGATCTTGCGTGCATTGGCTGTTTGAGACAAACTCGAGCGCGAGTCAACCCAGTGCGGCACTGCAGGGCAATGCTGTCGAGCGACGACGGCTCCCCTCTGCGAGTCTGTATTTGTTTCGTGCAAGACTGATGACTATCGACCATGACCCATCCGTATGTACTGCAATAATCAATCTCATCAGTCTGACGGGCGGCCAGATGAGCATGTCTGTCTGTAGTGGTCGTCGCTCCAGCTGCTGATCCTGTGCCACGGTTGACACCTCTCTTCCTGCTCAAAACTCTCTGCTGCAGCACTAGCCCCATCTCACACCACGACACAACAGCGAGCCCTCCGCTCCTGGCTGCTGGAAAGGCTTTGTTGCACGGCTGTACACGCTCGTCAGCCACCAGCCTGGTTTGGGCGTGCGGCAGCTGTCTACCGGGCATGGTGCCATCTGCTGGGACCACAAGGCATCCGTCGGCGTGGCTCCAGCGTACACAGCATGTCACTGCCTCGGATGGACCTCCGCTCTGGTTGAGGGTACCGTCGCAGACCATATCATTACTGATGTTGCGTCTCGCTCCTCCGAGCTCGCGGACAGCCCTTTCACGGCGCCCTGCTTCAACAGGCAGTCCCCATCAGCCGTCATCATGCTACCGTGCAACCGGTCCCTGGTACGCCTGGTGGCCAATGCCGGCTCACTTGGCCTGGGTGCTGGTGTTTGTGTGTGCACCAGCTGCTTTTGTTCTCGAGCGCAAATGCATCCGGCCTGGCCTGCGCGCCCACGGCCACGGCGAGCGTGGAATGCGGAGGATTTCATGGTAGGTGCACGCGAGCTGAGGCGAGGCTGCCAAGTGCGAACCTTGTTCTGCACAAAGTTGCTGGCAGCCAAAGCCTGCGACGATCGTTTGCAGGCCAGCCAGATCTTGGCTCTCGCCCGCCGGCGCTGTGATGGAACGTTGACAGCTCGCTGCGGCGGCCAGTGTGTGGGAGCGAGGCTGAGGTAATCCTTCACCAGCCAGTCAAAACGCACGCGACCAAATAGGCTGCGAACAGGAGCTGCCCCTGCCCGTTTCCATGTCGAGTCAGATGCAGCAAGATCTGCGTCGATTCAAGTCTGGCAAGCAGTGGAGACAAGCGGCGACGCTCTAATGGTGCGCCCAGCATAAGGCCTGCAGCAGATAGCGCGGCTTCACCACCGGCTCGTGCCTCGAATTCTGCGGCGTAGTCGGAGGCCCTCGATACTATGTCCCAGCCAAAGCCCGCGTCGTGCACGCTCGGAGAATATAGGCCAAACCTTAACTCGCACCTGTCAGAAGCGCAGACGTCGTGCTAGACGCGCCTGTCTGTCCTCCGCTGGCGCTTGCTAGCATTCCCCTGGCGCATTACCTGGTTGCAAGATCGCGCTGCATGGTTGAAGTACGGCCCGTTGCAGTCTTGCTTTGCCCAGAAACGCCTCCTTCGCCGTGCATCTGTTCTTAAACACCTTCCGCCCGTCACCACCCTGACCATTCCCGCAAACTGCTGTGTGCTTGCGCCGGCTCATCTCTTCCCACTCGATTGCGACTCCACCATCTGTACCGTGTCCCAATCATTCGTCACTTCCTGTACTATAATTTGGTTCAGCACTCCTGAATATTCCCAATCCTGGTATATCTGCGATATATTCGCCGTCGATAGCTGCCCTGGTTTCTGGCACCTTACGTCGTCCATTCCCTTCTCATCATCACACTGCTTGTCTTGCTCATTCTTGGGTGCGTAAGTTCACTATCCAATCTTGTTTGGTTTTGCTCTTCCTTTTCTTGGTTCAAAGCCTCTGCTCAATCAACCGTCATCGTTGGCTGTCAGTCATTGCGGTTCCAGTACCCTGAGCCATGGACCACACCCATCTCCAACATCCATCATACTGACAACCGCGAGTAGTATATAACAGACTGCAGCTGAGCAAGTCATGGAATATCTTACACTTCAAGATCTTCCGCATCGCCACTGCAGCACTGTACACCCACACACAATGGCTTCCCAGTCAAGTGAACGGTCTGCGGGCCACATGGCAGCGGTATGTGAAACCTACTCTTCTGATTCCCTGCCTCCTTCTACCCCACCTCGTTTGTTACTTCCTCCTCACCAGCCTCTTGTGCGTTATGCGTACGCGGCTCGCCCTCACCCCAAAGAGGAGCAGCACCCTCTCCCTGCACTCAAAGAGATCACCCTGCCCAAACCCTGCAAGCCCTATCCGCCTCTTCCCCCCTCGTGTACGCCTCAAGACTCAGGAGACAGGCATTTTCTCGTCTCCCTTGAGGGCGACACAGATCCATCAAAGCGCAGCAAACTCCGTTCTGCCGCCCAACCAGCCAATCTTGAGACACTCAAGCAACATCTTGCCTGGTATGATGCTAAGACCAGAACGCAGACCCACCTCCAGCGCAGCTCGCCACCCCTCCAGCCAGGTGAGCAAAACTTTCCTGGAAAGCTCCCTTCATTTGATGAGGTCAGTACTGTATGGGACCTGCAGCTTTTACATGCTAATCATTCGTAGTTTGTCCAAACAACCATTGAGAGGACACCACCACACACACCATCCCGGAGAAATGAATCTACAGAAAACTCCCCGCGCGTGCGTCCACAGTTTGATGACGTAGCCTGGTCTGAAACCAAGCGCAGGCGCGTCGACACACTGGGCGACATCTACGCCCGCCCTTCCAATGCTGCAGAGTACCCTCCCGCTGATGCTCGCCGCATGAGCTCCGCTATTGATCCTGCACTCTACCATGCCGATCCTACCCGCGCTAGACAGCACTCGGCTGGGCCAAGTCACCATCGTCCAAGTTTACCTTATCCACCCCCTGCATCGGCGCCCCAGCATGCACGTCATCAATCCCAACCTGTTGCCCAAGGCCACCCTTCTTACCAACAGCCCCCAATGCACGCACACCGCATGGTTGTTCAGAGCTCGTTCGCACAGCCGCACCCTCAGTCGGGCATAATGTACGAGCGCAGACCCAGCTACTTCCAGGACCCCCATATGCAGCCACATGCGTACCCGTACGATGACCGCCGCGAATCGGTATACTATGCAAATCAGCAGTATGCTGCTCCACCGCCTGCAGGGTATGAGCAGAGCTACTACGACGTCCGGTTCCAGCAACACGTCGGTGTTGACCACAACGCCTTCAACCGCAAGCGACGTGGAAATCTTCCCAAAGAGGCCACCAACATTCTCAAAGAGTGGTTCAGTGCAAACCGAGCATCTCCATATCCCACTGAGGACCAGAAACTCGACCTGTGCCGGATGACAAACTTGTCTTTGAACCAGGTACGTTGCTTTCCTGATCTATTTTGGGCTTGTGATCCGACAACTGCACTACGTCTGCCATCTTTCAGGTGTCTGAACGTGCTGCAATACAAGTCGAGAAACTTGGCCCATCAATCCGAGTATTCATTCCTCACCACAGTACTAACGAAATCGCAGGTCAGTAACTGGTTCATCAATGCACGCCGTCGCGCTCCGCAGAAGGAACAGCGGGAGCGGGAGTCCAATGCCAGCTCCGAGCAGTAGTCACATGTCTGGTCGAACCAAGCTTGCTACATCACCACTGGCTCAAAGGGGCCGTTATTTTCATCCTCCTGCACTGGATGTGCTTTGAAGACGTTGGTCTGTTCAACGCACAATCATTTCATCATCGAATCCGAGAGATGACCTCTGCATCTCGCACGATTCCCAATCGGCAAATGCATCATATGGTACTGGGATGGGCTCTCCCTCCTTGCCTACTGTACGTAATACTCTTGATACCAAAACGGAGCATCAAAAGCTGGGAAGGGGCACGGGTATACACACCAAGGCCTGGCGTTATCGGCGTTCCTGCGGGCATTACACACCGCGGAAGATTTGCATATTTATTTTGGATAGCAACTTAGTCTTAATCAACAAGTAACCCCTCAATATCCCCTGCACGTCCTGAGATTGCCATGTTTGGCTCGCAGTCACACGACCAAGCGCAACAATAGAAATACATGCCGCTCAGCACTGACAGTGCAGATTTCCAATACAGTGTGGCATTCCCATACCATACTTTACAATCTAGCTGAAGCGGAGACAACAGCGCCCGCAGCAAAACTATTGTCCAATCCGCCACCCACAACGAGACTTGCACTGGTGAAACAGCCGCACTTGAGTGGCGCTATGCCCTATCCTCGCTCACCCTGCCATGGTAACCCCCTCCATGCCGTCCATGGCTCCTCTAAGTCTAACCAACGCCACTGCACCGCACTATCGAAACAGCTTTTGCATCTGGACATACATAGTCTTCCAAGCCTATACAGAGTTCACACTACATCACCCACGACAATGCACCACTACCTACCTGCTACCGTCAAACAATGATGTGGATGCATGCCGACAACTCGTGCTAGCGGGATGCGAAGGTTTTGACCGGTCACGGAATTGGGGGGGTTTAGACAATCGGGGGGTTCATTACCTAGTCGCGGAAGGAGCATTTGGCAGCCGCTGAGTTACGGCGCCCGTCGAAACCTTGCAATGGGTTAAATTTGGATGAGCGTGAGACTGCGCTTTGCTGGGACATGATGCTTTGGGCACTTTTATTTTTCTTCTTATTTTACTTTGGATCGGGGGCTTGTGCTTGTTCATGGGGGGGTTGGTCCTGTGCTTGTTCTTGTTCTTTGTTCTTTTTCTTGTTCCTTTGCTGCGCGGGCTTGGCGAGGCGCTGATCGTGCGCGTTTCAGATGGTGTTTCTGGGTTCAGGGTTTGGAGGGAGTTAATGTATGAGAAACTTGACGCTTAACGGCGGGCCGGTTGGGGGGTTGGGATGCCTGCGCGCCGTGTTTCTGAGGCGTCAAGGGTGCAAGAGGTGACAGCCTCGCGGGAAACGAAACGTGGGTCGTGGCGAGAGGGTGTTGGTGGTGTTGCAGGATTTGCGATTTGCACACCGGAGGTTGAGGGAGGTAGGTGGATGTCTTTCGGGTTGCTCCGCTTTTTTACTGACATGCGAGACATGGCTGCGAGGAAACTGTCGTGGCCGTCATGATTGTTCCTGCACGCTTACTGCGCTGTTGACAGGGCCGAGACAGGGTATTGCAACGTCGTCGTTGAGGAGGACACACGTCAAATGTGGATGTCTCAATAAACCCTTGTCTGATCGGCACTAGGTTCTTCCCCCTTCCATCTCATGTCACTTTACAACCATGGCTCGCTCAAATTATCTCGCCACGGATCTAATGATAGAGCCGCACACATCCCAGCATCACCATTTATATCCCATAAAAGGGGCCCATCAATGCCCATCATCATTACTGTGGACACAGTAGACCATTCCCGGGCGAATAAAAACACAGCACAACTCGCTCTGGATTCGATGCGGGGACCGGCCCGGCATGCACTAGGCTCACCTCAACCAGGGACCGTGTACCAGCGGTGCACATCCACGAGTCAAACGGCCATCAGCCCACCGGCGATGCATCCTGGAGAACATCCTGCGCGTCCCGGGTGCCGACACTGCTGATCATGGCCCTGCGACCACAGCATGAGGCTGCACAAGTCTCATTCACGTATCCCAGAAGCCAGTAAATGTCACGGCGATGACGCGCAGATTTAGCATTGGGGTGTCTTGCGACAGCAGGGCGAGCCCTGTGCGAGCCTTCCCTCCCCCGGCGAGTAGTGGTAGTGGAGCGATGGGGTGGGGCGGGGGTGGAATCTGGCTTGCCAGAGTCTGGATTGCAGGGCTTCAAGGGTGATGATGGGGGAAGGCTTGACGAGATGACAAGATGACTTTTATCATCAGTTCCAGATCTGTCGAGGGCTGGAGAGACGATCGTTTGATTATTGCTCCGTTTTGCTCTTGTTGACTTGCTTCTGCGGTAATGATCGCCCCAGGCTCTTTACTCATCTTGGTCGCAGCCTTCTGCTTCGGCATATTGGCGTACCACCCCGATGAAGAAATTCGCCGGGTACTTCGGGAGCACATCGATCGAGTTGCAGAGTCTCAAGACGTCGTTTTCTGGCATACCAACTGCCACTCTGACTGACCAGACATGTGAGCGATGCCGCTCTGGGACCGCTGATGACCGTTTGCGCACATTCGCGCGGTGATGTAAACATGCGTCCGTCACAGTTGGCTCATAATGGCGTGTTCTGCAGTCGGGATCCAGATCACGATAGTCGTTGACCCATCGCCGTTGTCGGTACCATGGTATTGGCGAGGCGAAAGCCGTAGTGTACCCTACTTGATAATTCGGTACATCACCATGGATACCTTTTGCTTAGAGTAGTGGCGGCGAAGCTGGGCACGATATGTGCCGTAGCGGCATACGTCCATGTCTTGACTTGTCGAGGAGTTTCTGACTGGCTCAGCCGCAGTCAACGCGTGCACTTGATAGATCTCATGACGTGCTAGAAGCCGGGCATATGTGCGTAAAATCATATGTGGAGCCATCGCTAAGCTCTTCACCCAGGAAATGATGATACAATAACTGGTATTAGATGGATTGATATATGTTAGCTATGTATACGTGTACGTGTAAAAGGGTATCTATTGAACGCCAAAACAATGCTTTAGTTGCAAATATAGTCGCCCAAAGAGTTTCATGCAGTGTGCTCAGTTGAGAAGTGCTAGCTTCACTCCCGGATTGTGCGCTTCGTACTGCTTCGCCATGTCGTAGATCAGCTCTCCCCACTCAAACTCGCCTCGGTGAGTCTTCTGCTTGTAGGGGCTGTGATTCATTGGCGTCAGCCAGTCGAAGATGCTGTCACCCATTACATCTTTCCATCCCACCATGAGACTTGTATACCAAGGGTGCTCGTTCGGTCTGGTCTGCATGACCACGTAGGTACGTCCTGGGCCACGTTGTATGGTGGTCAACACTGGCCAGTCATTATGAGATTGCGGCTTATCTTGGGCAGAGGGCGTTGAAGGAAGGCTCGATCTTTCGGAGTTGTTGGCGATCAAAAAGGCGATGTTATGTATACCGCCTCGCTGGATGCCCTCAACAGAGGTGTAGTTTATGCAGATGTTCCATCCAGTCATGCAGCTCATGGTGAATGTGAAGATACAAAACAAGACTCCAACAGCGAGTACCCCGATCCAGGTGCTAGGGCGCGAGCCGGTCTGTGACACGTCAGCATGTGCGTGGTGCGGGTATACATGTCGGTTTCCTACCTTTGATATCCGGTCAGCCAGAAAAGCGGCAGTCACAATCCATACATAGGTTGTGTACAGAGCCGTGAAGACGACAAACTGCAAGAAGAACTTGTGTGTGGTTTCGGCGATGATACCGCCTGCCCAAGGGCAGTAATGGTCCATCTTGCGCACGCAGCGGCCCAGTTCTTTGCAATGATGCGTCCTGTCTGGTTTCCAATTGTGGCACTTATCGCACCACAACGGCATGCCCTCGTAATCGCATATGTACGCGTCGTACTCTCCCATCCAGCTTGTCGTAATCTCGTTCTTCTCCAGCGATACATCCCCCAAGGGAACAATGTCTGGCTTCGACCATATGACTTGCAAGAGGCGCATCCAAGGTACAAGTTGTAGCAGTAGAAGTGCGGCGTATACGACGATAAGGGCGATTCCGGTGGTGCGTCGTGGTTCAACGTTGAAGTCCTGGCGGAGCTCGGCAGAAGGGTCGGCTAGATATTGTATACAAATCTGGTACACAAACACCCAAGTCACATATCCTATTGCGCCTAGTTCGAGTAATGGCATGATTACGCTCGACGATTGACCGACGCGCTGTTCGAGCGCAGAGTTGTCGCGCACATCGGCCTTCGTTGCGCCCGCGGCAGGAGCGACTGGAGGCGCCATGTACTGTGTAGAGTGTCAAAGAGCTGCCTCACAAGGAGGAGCAGTGCTATAGCAGGAGGCGGCTTGTCATGGTGGCTGATGCATCTACGTTGGCAGGAAGGGGAAGACTTGGCGGTACAGCCCTGTTCGCGCGGCTCGGTTTCGATCAGACGTCATCGCAACGCCGATCCGTTGACTGTCAAAACTGAACCCCACCAACATCATCTTAACATTACCACACACCAGCTGTGCATCTACAGTGATGTGCTTAATTCACAATGTTCGATGGTCACCATTCGGCTGCATAATACCATGCACATTGCTGCTTGGGCGCTGACGTGGAACCGGACACGGACCCTTTTTAACCGACTTCGTCACCGCTGCTCACGCCCCGCAATTACCACAACATCCCACTTTCATGCTATGCAGCCTGTCTCTCTTCACGCCCTCTGCATCAGACCCTCAGATATTGATTTTGTCTAGCTGATCAACTTTTAAGCAGGCAGAACATTGAATTTTGCCACCCTATTATGTACAAAACGTCTGCAATTATTGCCGTTGCGGAGGGTCATCGATCGAACACAGACCTCTCACCGGTTTCTCAGCCTGATCGCCTCCGAACGCTTTCGTGTTCCACCATGTCAGGCTGTGCTAGCCTAGGCGGAGAAAAATCTGGGGCGACGAATGGAAACCTTTCCCCTCTACGGCTCTTGCAGTAAACCGCCTCGGCGTCAATGATAACAAGCCTGGCGTACGAGTGATGCTGTAGAGCGCAAAAACATTGACTCAAATACCGTACCCCCGACCAGAGACCACCCTTATGAAGATTGAGAAACCCCGTGCAGGTATGGAACTACCGTCGTTGCCTTTTATGCCATGTCTCGAAACGAGAAAGAAAAAGGATCAAAGAAAAGCAGAACGACCTGTTGAGACAAGATTACAACCGCAAACAGAGGGCAGATCGCTTTCTGTACTAAGATTTCAAGATTCAGCCGTACAATTTGAGGACTCTACGAACTACCGTAAAACGTATCGAGGCAAACCTGACGAAATTTCGAGAAACAATCCCGGTGAGTGATCCTTCTCACTGCCGCAGGCTGTCGGCGCCGCCGTCGCCGCCAAGATTTAGGGCAGGTCAGTCAGCTTGACCCCCTCAATACACCTTTGTAGCCGCAGGGCGGAGCTTGTGGGACTGGTCGGAGCGGGCATTCTGGCCAAGAACATACGCCTTGCTAATATTACGAAGGGAGAGAAAGCCAGGCCAGAACTGTGTACAAACGGCGGCGCATCTATCAGTTCCGGTGAAACATGGTACATTGCTCACGTTGCTACAACTCACCGGTGGTGAGAGTACACCACTTGACCTTCGAAGATGAATCTGGTCGAGGCAACAGGGAGTGGGTTTCAGAGCCACTGGATCTTCCAGCTGTCAAAAATTGCCTGAAGATCGTATCGTCCCTGAAGAAGGTTCAAGGACGCGTCAAGTGCTTCAGCGGGCTTGCTAGACTGTGCATCACGCCTGTATGCACAATGCGGGCTCCCTGCAGCGCGATCGATATCTCAGGACTCCGAGGACCGGGTCTGCAACTCAGCTGTCCGATGCCTGTAATACCAGAGATGCGGCATGCTTGCTCTGGAAATCGATCGGGGCATCACTTGCCAATGTTTGCTGACTGATACAAGACAGGGTCAATTAACAAATTTGTGAAGAAGTGTATCTATTCCACATACGGTATAGCCAAGGCAAGAAGGCGATAGAAGTACTTGACTAGCTTCTCCCTGGGCAAAGTGAGTGCTACTTGAGCCTCCCTTGGCAGAACCAGCTCCGCTGTGCCTCGACACAAGCATCACCCGCCAAAGGTACAGCTTTCTTGGCTCATTGCTGTCCCTCTTGCCGCCTTGCACAGCTCAGCTCTGAGATAGCTTTGACCGGCTTGCCTTCAGCTTCACCTTACTCGCCTTATGGAAAGGGCAAGGAGGGTGTGAGTATGAGCACTGTCACCGCCATGAAGCAGGAAACCGTTCGGGCTCACCGTCTGCCCCTCAGTCCTTGTTGCCCTACCGGAGCCCCGGAGCTGTCTGCTATCATCCGTTGGCTTTCACGACGTTGCCTAATCAACACTCCGTCATCGTGTCCTTCCAAGGGACACTTCTCACACTTCAGTACGAGCCGCAGGCATTCGAATTATGGCTGTAAGTATCGTCCTTCTGTGAAGGAAAATGTGTATATATGCCCTTGTCATAATCATAGGAAAAATCATCAACCCGATTCTACAGCTTTCTGCACTCTATCACCTACTTTACACGGTCTATTTATTCACTACAACCTACACGATGGCAGTTCTTTCCACCCTCCAGTACATCCCCACCGAGGTCGATACTGGAACAACACACCTTGCACCATCTTCCACCGCCCACGGTCATTTCAACGACAACGAGCGTAATATTATGCACCCTAAGATGTCCAACATCTTTTTAGCATCAGCTACTCACCACACACATGGCTTTCACTTCCCTGTGCCGCACTCTGGCAATGGCTTGATGTCAACGACTTCATCGAGTGTCGTTCCCGAGAATTACGTCGGTCACCAACATGGCGGTGCTCCTACAGATGGCGAGCAGGTTTGGTACTGCAGTAACTGTAGCAACGGTCCGATGAGCACCTGGTTCTTGGCGTGTGCATGTTGTGGTCATCAGTACTGCAGCTATTGCAAGCTCGAGGATGTTCAGTAGGATTGTAGCGTTTCGAAACTCGCTGTTCCTACTCCAATCTTCGATCAACGCCCTGGGCCTACCTCAGCATTCTGGAATCCAACAGCATTGCACCAAGAACCATTTCGATGTAGACCTTGAGCCTACTCTAAGCAAATGTCCCTCGACATTGATATCATACCACACAAATTCGTGCACATCTGGCGGCCTCTGTTGAATCTGAACACCGGGGCTATTTTTTTTATTCTCGATGTTTCCTTTGGTGTTTGCGTTACTAGATCTCTGTTCATTAGCTTGACTGAGTTGGCGTTCTGATGGGGTCTCATACACTCATAGCGCGCATTCACTTACGGCGCTGTTGCCTGTAACTAGATATCCACAACCGCACAATGAAGACATGTTTATTTTTTACTATCTTCTTCTACTACAACTCCATAACACTTGCTGACCGTGAAGACGTCATATCGAGTGAAGTCAGCACAAGGTTCGAGCCGCCCATGCAGCCACCCGCGATACAAAATTCTCCTTTGCGTCACGCTCGAGTATCTGGCAGGATTGGCACACCCTCAGAGTCGAAACAAGGGGCCAAAATAGATCCTGAAACTAGTTTTTTGCCACTGTTGTGGCTTAAGGTGGCAGTTGAGATGTTTAATCCCGCAACTAGGCTGTGTAGTCGAGTGTCGTGTGCCTCAGGCATCCATCGACGTTGGTGAGGTCACAACCACGAATTTCGCGTATCGTTATCTTGTGTCCTCTCTTTTAGGGTATCAAGAATGAAGCTAAGGGTGTTATACTAAATAGACTAGCAGATACTGTGAATGAAATCCATTAGTTCGAAGCTCAGTGTCAGAAGAGGACCATCCTGTAGACTTTTTAGGCTTCAGCAATGCGGCCCTCTGAGCGTGCTTCAAAGAACTTGAATCTTTTTCGAAAGTTCGCAGTCTTGTCAAAGCGTCTCAAATTCTTGCTATCGTGTATCATGTGGCGTCTGACTACTTGAGAACAGGGGTTGGGGGTCCCTCTGCCCATCCGATTTCCTTCCACTGTAGCACATGCATCATTGCACCTTTGAAGCCCTGTTTAGACTCTTGGAGCAGCATCTTTGAAGCGTTCATTGTCGACTCACGATCCTCCTTGTCACTTAATTTGCTTTCGTCCTTGGATTCCTGGCCCTTGCCAAGCTATGTCCTTCCGCGCTTCACTCCATTAATCATTGCCTCATTCTCGTTCCCTTGGGACTTTGCCTTACATTTACGATTATTATGGCCCTAGTCACTCAGGCGTGAAGGTTAGGCATGAAAGGAACAACGACACAACATGGTCCTTCAAACTGATCGCGAATACATATATACCCCCTACTATGTTCCATTATGTCTACCATCAGTACATCAAGCTTCTCTACACACAGTTTGCAGACACTCAGAACATCCTATCCACGCAAATCCTCAATCGAAATTATTAAATACACTCAAATATGCAATCATTCTCCACCGAGAGCTTGCTCTTTCAGCAGCACGCTGGAGCCAAAACCGGCCACTGCCTATCCTCATTCACCCCTCATATACCTTCGGTCGCTCCCAAACGTCTGGCGCGTGGCAATGCACCGCGCTCTGATTGCTTCGGCTCTCACATGTCGTCTATGACAACTCGAGCAAGCCGTCTTGCTCGCCACAACAACCATCGTTACAATGCCACCCCAATTGATGGTGACAAGGAATATGTCTGGCAATGCTGCCAGTGCGGCGATGCAGGCATGAGCTATTGGAACCCTGGCTGCCATAGCTGTGGTCACGTGCGGTGCAGTGCCCGCTGCTATGTGCAGGAAGTATGAGGGTTTCTCCGCTTTGCGTGGGATGTTATTATTGTAGAGGCTTATTTTCTGGTTGGTTTCCTTGCGAGTTTGGAGTTTTGTTTTTATTGTTTGCATATTATGTTTTTGATCTAAGTTCTGATTGGCTTTCCTTGGTTTCGTGTATGCCGTTTCGATTCCTGGCGTTCTGGCTTATGGAGATATTTCTTAACATTAGCGGTGCTTGTTTGTGGTCCGTACTGAGATACATTTTATGTCGCAATATGAGAGTTCCCTCGAATTAGATGATATCAATCTCCAAACTCGATTCAGACGGAAGATGTGACCGTTTTGCAGCCTCGCCCTAGTTTCCTGCACATTGCTAAATTGTAATCAGGTACTAAAAAACACCCTCACAAGTTTGTTTAGGTTTTAAGATAGGGGAGAGGCGTGGAAACCATAATTTAAGACGTCTTTGGCGTCATCTGGACGACTAGAGGCTCTGCTCGTGTACAAAAGTAGTTAGCGCAATAGGCTAGGCAGCCGTCAGATTCATCAAGCCCCGGGCCTTGGCACAAGCCTCAACACTCGCAAAGCCTCCGTTGCGAAACACACGATGTAGCTTGGTTGGAATGATGGGTCTAACATCACTACTCCGCCCGGGCGCGATAAGCTGGAGGCGGTGTTGACACTGGTGCCCTCGCCGTTATCCCCCTTCCTGCTACCTCACGAATACGAGGTCCTTTCGTGTCACAGAAGTCCTTTTCGCCTATTGCTCTCCAATGTCATGAAGCTGACGAGTCGCTATGATGCTGTTGTGTGGGAAGTTTTGTTTGCCTGCCGCTTAAATCGAAGGTAGCAAGACTGCGCCCGTTGGATGACCGAGTCGATAAATTGCCACGAGGCCACAGCAAGCAAGGTTGAATACCTGACTAGCGCTTGGTTGTGGCACGGCTACTGCGAGGCGCAATGATATGCATACATCAATCGTGCGCGGAACAAATCCTTTCGTTTGTCGACAAATCCATGTGGTTTTTGTGAATCCCATGTTGCCACTTTCCAGGGACTTCCCTCATCTGAGTCGTGACCGGAGACAGGGATGGGAAGACCCCGGCCTGAAAATTAGGCAAAGTTGCTGGATTGTAATATTGCGCCCCATATGCCTTGCGACAGTGGGGCTGATCACCGATGATTTGAAAGTTGCGTACCAAATGGCTGGGCCCAGCGCGCCAGATTGTAACAAATCACGCTATCGTGTGTCTGAGCGATGGCATGGCATGATGTACATCCGCGTCTATGAATTTTCAAGTTGTCGATTCGATCAGACATATTCGAACTGTATTTCGCTGTGGCATTGGCAAAATTGCTCAAATCTCAACTTCTACTAAACGATGTCACATCGTTGACAGTAAATAGACATAAAATTGAGTTTGCCATGTGATACGGTCCTACATTTGTATCTCTCAACTGTGAAGGCCTTCATATTCATGAATCTTTTGCTACAGAATGACTTTGACTAAGGCCGCTTACCATACCAAGTCCTGTCGTTTTGGGACCTGGTATAGCAGCTGATGAGAGCAAAGCCGCGTGGCCAACTGTTTAGCATGGTACACACACAATCTGCCAGTCAACTACTGAGATAGTTCGCTGTCAACAAAGATCGAGGGCAAAGGGGCACCCACTGGGCCCATGTTAACGATTATGGACACTGTGAGGCATGATGACAGGGCGAAAAGCCTTTACAGCTGCTTCGTCCTTCTCCAAACAGTATGTCAAGAACAGTTGACCAGTGGTATACAGTAAAGGGCTTCATACACACTTCTCTTAAGAACTCCCCTGTCTCACGATACAGCTGCGCATCTCTTCATACCTTCCCATCAAACCTTCTTGATACACACAGGTAGTAAATACCTTTCACGACAAGACACTACCGTTTACACCACTGCTTTCAACTATTGCCAAAGATGAGTACTGTGTGGTATTGCTGCCAGTGTTACGACGGTCCGCTGAGCATCGACAACAATGTGGCTTGCACGAATTACAACTGCTATCATCAAAGGTGCAAAGACTGTATTGTACAACAAGGTCACTTCGCTCGCGACCACAATGCCGTCTCTTCGATGACCCAGGGTCTTGAACGTGGCGGAGTTGTTGATGAAGGAGATTACCGGTGGACTTGCACCAAGTGCGGGAGTGACAACTATTACTACACAGATGCGGGCTGTTGGAACTGCCAGCATTGGCGGTGCGAAGCTTGCACAGTTTATGATGCTACACGCACATAGCGAAGAAGAGCCCGGGGATGTTGACACAGTGCACTCACTGAACGAATGTGTAAGATATCTGGTTATCGATCTCCTGCATGAGATACTGACAATGCCAGACGCGTAAACACCACTCGGTAACAAACTTCAAACATGGAGCTTCAATGCATATCAACTCCTCGCCATTGTCAAATTCATGACCTTCTCTGCGTAGCTTTGCACGATTTTCACTCGAAAGGACAGCAACGTGGCAACGCTGATGGATACCATGCTATTATTTCTAACTCTGTGTGTTTTCATTTCATATCAAACAAATTCTGTGGCACTGAAGCACATTTTGCTTTTTATATAGTGTTTGCCTTTAAAGGCTGGCTAATCTGACTTCTAACCAGCGGAAATGATGAAGGCAGTATCACATATTCCGATGTAGACCCTTGCTCATAGAAACGCTTGATTTCAACGATTCTACTTTGGCCGATGCTGGCACGCGGTGGCTTAGTGATCCTAAGCCTTGTCGAAGCAACTTCCAGTATGGTGGTACCTTGTTGAACCTCGTAACCTGTCAAATATCCTAAATGGTGACATCACTCGCAGTATAAAGAGCTCTGTTTGGTCTAACTTTGATGCAAGCAACATTTGAGTACGATTGAGACCAGACGGCTGTGCTGCACTGCCGCCCAAGGACCGTGCCAAGGCCACTATTCCTGATCTGGACAGGATAGAGAAGCCTTGGGATCAGCCCGGCCTCCGAAAGTGAGACTGCGAACGCCATAAAGACTGTGGCGTTGAAGGTGACCATTGATCGGACTGACTCTGTGGCAGGGCAGAAACGATGTCATTGCTGCGGCAGGTGCCCCTTCTTTGACGCCGGCCAGCGCACAACCGCCGTGCTTGGGCCAGCGTCCTCCTCTTTCGCCCTCCGCCCCACTTGCCTGTCCCAGGTCCCCAATTACAGTAGAAATCTCAATTGCCTGTTTTTGGGCTCCTTTTTGCCTGATTGTGCATAATACGAGCAGGAGCAGACGTAAATCAGCAGGACGAGATAAGGGCGAAGTTATTGAGGCATTCAGTATTAGGTGCGAGCAGTTGTGTATAAAAAATGCATGTGCACAAGTACTTCAAGTCTTTGAATATGTGGAATGTACCCCAGGCTGGAGGCGTAACGCTATCCACGACTACCACGTGGGAAGCGAGCCACAGCCGAAGCGAAAGGAGTTCCCCAGTCAGAAAACTCCTGGTGGGCTTTGCTATAAGGAGTATCGGGCGCTATCGCACTAGCAGCTGTTGGCTGGTCCCTTAGCGCTACATCTTTCGTCAGAACTGTGCCTGAGACGACATCGTGACTTGCGTGATATAGTTCGAGTGAGAGCAGAGCCACCGTGCTTAGAGAGACTAGCATATTGTGTCCTTTTCACATCCCTACAACTCGTCAGCAATGTCTTCCACTCAAGTAACTATTGCACCCCTGTAGTCCTGCTTTCAGGCAACCGTTCCAGCGTTTACCTGTGTCGTAACACTGAATGATCATAAACTGCACAAGTGCGAAGCCACGAACAGTTTTTACAGGCTTCGTAACGACCTAGAGAAGGCAAGCAGGGCAACTTGTTGCCATGCAGGGCACTCAGAGCGAGATGAAGCCAAAGGTGAAGCACACTGGAAGGACCCCTGGTCCCCCAAATGACACAACGCGACTGTCAACTCTGGTGTATCTGTCAGTATATGTCCATAGCTCTTCCCACAGAAGATCATCCGCTACTCACAACTATCCGCATAGCAGTGACTCCCTTCTTGCCTATACCACTACATTATCAGTCATCACCACAACCCACCAGCTCTCATCATGTCCGCGTCCACTCCCACACACTGGTATTGCAGTGATTGCAAGGACGGACCGTTCTTGATTGCCAATAACGTCGGATGCCCCAACTGCTACCACGTGAGGTGCGATTACTGCGTGGTGGCGACCATCCACCCGAAGTACAGCAGAGACAGCGACAACATCAGCGCAGATTTTCCTACCATGTCGGCCTTCAGCGGTGTCAACTGTGCCCATGGTAGCAGCACCAATGCCAGAATCACTTCCAACAGCATTGCTATCAATACCCGCCATGACTGTCGCGGCAGCACTATTTCTGCGCACAACCACGCACACTTTGGCAGACTTATAGATGGTGGAAACGAGAATTATCGATGGCAATGCTGCAAGTGCTGGGGAGACAACAGCTACGAGTACGACCAGAGTTGTTCGATCTGCAGCAACCACTGGAGGTGTGCTGGGTGCGCCTTGTACAGCACCAAATAGTAGGTGGAGAGACTGAACCTGCAAGGCGCTGGGATAGACTTTGATGGGTAAGTCGCTGACTCTGTCCTCTTGTCTAGCTCCTGCTAATAGCACTTAGTGTTTGAGAAGTCGGTGGAGGATTCCCGGTCCTTGATTGTATGGCTTTCCATGGAGTTTTTCTTCGTAGATGCACTGTATACCCCCATAGCGGTCTCTTATTGTGGTCCTTTCGCTCTCCTGTTGGAATTCGTAGTTCAATTGCTATACATTATACACACAACTCCCGGCGAAAGATGTGTGACGTGACTAAAGAATGATAAGTGACTGTCGAACTCACGTGCACGTCGCACACTTCCAAGGAACGACCAACTGCGTGGTCAAGCATCATGGCGCGATAAGTTCAGATAGCGAATCATTTGATGATATTGACTTCATTGACCAGTAACACGGGTCCCGGAGCGACAAGGAATATATGCGAGCATGCTGAATGTGATGAAAAGTCAGCGATGCTGATGTGAAGAGACGGAGAGCGGGGTAGCATTTGGTAACGTTCCAAGCGAGGTGGTAAGATTCCAGGGAAATCGATGGATTTTGAGAACTTGCCGTATGAGGAAGCTTGGGTCAATTCCCGGGCGTGTGATTGGCTCGCAACGGACAGCGCCAGCGACTGCTCAATCGTGAATTCGCACCCTTCGATGCAACAACAAAGACGACGCGCCACAGTATCTCGCGCGACGCAATAACAAAGCGCTCTGGTATATTTTAAGCTGCTGTCTTTCTGTTAGACCGACGCTTTTAAAGCTCCCTTATTGTGGCGTTCAATCTGACGGGCATGCCCAGCTTCTACACGCCTTCATGCACTGACAAGCATGCGCACGAGCATCACACTATCGGCCGAGCGTGAAGGAATCGGACTACCATTACGCGCTGAGATGTGAAGCAATCCGAAATGTTCATGGGTACCAGACGGACAATGTGGGACTCACAGGGCGGCCGCATGGCCAGCGTCAACTCCGGCGATCATCAGCGGCTACAAAACGAAACGTGCGCGCACGATATAGGTATCCGTCATCACACTCTTTCAAACCCCCTTTCCTTCGTTTCATTGTTTGTATTTGTTCCCCACGTTCGCTGGTCGATTCATTCCCTGCTTTCTTCTTCTTTGTTGTGCTCCAGAGCCCTCGTCACTCATTCTATATCAAGCATCCGTCGCTCCATGACATCTACTTAACATTCAAACGCATTCATTCATTTGTTCACAAAACCCACACCCCTTTCAGTATGAAGTCATTCCCTACATTCGCTCTCATCGCCACAGCCGGGCTGGCCCCGACTGTGCTGGCTCTACCTCACCAATACAATGGTGGCCAACCCTACTCGCACCATCACGAGGACCACAAGACCTCCACCAGCCCTAGCAAACGTGCTTTGTCTGGAACCATCGCACTCGACTCTCACGTCGAGTACTCCTCCTCCATGGGCGTCATCGGCTGTCTTGTCAACACCAATCGCATTGCCTACTTCCCTATGACACCGCCCTGCTCCAACCCATGCATCAAGCTTACCGCACCCAATGGCAATAGTATCAACGTGCTGCACATCGATCAGTCGGGTGGAAGCTACGATGTCAGCATGGATGCATACAAGACGCTCAAGTACGGCGCAGGCTGGGAATCTATCAACGCACTGCCCGAGGCGAAATGGGATGGTGTCACGTACGAGTATGTGTCCATGGACCAGTGCAAAGACATATTGCCAAGCGGGAAGTTGCCTGTGGTTGCAAAGAGCCCGAACAAGTACGTCGAGTGTGCGGCTTCGGAGCCGCAGTCGTTTTGGGCGACACACACGCAGTTCTATGATATTGATGATGCGAGGTGTTTGCGTGGTGTCATGCAAACATGCGAGATGGTGCCGCCGAACAATACGCCTACCTGTGCAAATGGCAAGATGGCGGGTCACAGTGGTCAGATGCCGTTGAGCGGGGTTGACACTGTGGTCGACATTACAGCAGCTGGTGAGAAAATCCCTGCTGTACGTCCTGTCATCTGAAGCATTTCTCCATACTCTTTCGTGTCCTCATTTCTCTCCTGTCTCATCATAGCTATGGGGATGTTTGCGCTTGGTCAAATCGGCTGCCTATTCATGTCTGTGATTTGGACGTATATATATCTCTCATGATCTTTCAGCGGCAAAATTTATGAATTATATCTTTTCTATTTGCTGTACCATTATTCCATGAAAACTCTGATCTCATACCCGTAACATGTCATGAAAACCTGCGAGCGGGTGCATGACAGTTATGTCCAATCAAGGCAGGTCCTCTCTAGATATGCCCCCATGCCAACCATTCACATCCTTGTGCTTCTCTGAGTGTTCAAGATTCAAGAGAAAAGTCCTGTTCGGTTGATCTGGTTGGCCCCGGCACGCATGTAACGTGGCAGTGACTTGGTAACTTCCAAACCTTGCTGTTCCACTTCTCGAAGTCACCCGGGAGACTTGGTCAAATCAACTGGCACCGAGCTCTTCAGCAGAAACACAAGCATCCTCCAAAAGTTAGGTCTTTGAAGTGTACAACGGCGTACCCGAAGAGAGCGCTGACAGATATCGAATAGAGTAGCTGCTTGTCTTTGCGAGTCTGAATCAATATCCTTTATTCAATGGCTGATGCAGAGCGTCTAGCAAGAAAAATATACCATTTTCAAGATGTTTCAGATTCCTTTAGACACTCTTGGCAGATCAATTTAGATAGAAAAAGAACAGTCGCCGATGTGAGCTCACATATGTACTCTAGGGTTGAGCGGTAGAGGAAGCGGCTTGCTCCTCTACAGTTCACACGGATAGGAAGGATGCCGCCGGCGTGCTAGAAGATTTTATGTTGCTTCTTCTCAAACTCGATGGGTATCCAATTCGGCTCCTCGACAGTTTGTTGATGTACAAAGGGTTCATGCTCGCGAACATCAAATGAGAGAAGAAAACAACGTGGGTAAGGATTCGGATGCGAATTGAATGACGGAAATGTTGAGCCGGATTGACGTGAGCAACGAGATCAGAGGGTGTGGTGCGTATATACTAAAAAAATGCAAGAAGCATCACGAGATGTGGGGAATGATGATGTAGCGAGGTAAGAGCAATGGTGCGAAATCTTCTCTGCTACAAAGTCCATGCTATTCAGCTATTGAAAATGACAGGCATGTCGTCGAAGGGCCGTTCTACTTTTGTAACCACCCCGATTCTACTAATAGTACATCTTACCCTCGAGCGGCGCAGTGACTGGCCGCGATGAGAGCGAACAGTGCTCCAATCCACCCGTAACTCGTCCTTCGACGACGCCCCATTGTACAGGCTTCAAATGCGGATCGACCTCATTACTGGGCGCATGACAGGCTGCACTTATGATGAGGCTATTTGATGCAGCTTGTGGCAGAGCCGTCACCAGTCTGCGACTCGCCAGTTGGTGAATGGTGATGCACGAAGCGAGGAATAGAAAGAAGAAGATGACAAAGCACAGCATGGAAATACCACAGGTTGACCGAGAGGAGGTTACATCGAGTGTACTAAAGCGGGTGAAGATGTCGATGCGGACGAGGAAGAAGGTCTGCGATAATAGCCAGTGCAAGAATGTTCCGAGCACGATTAGAGGCATGGACCACCGATACGGTAGCTGTAGAAAATAGGTAGTTCGCTGTTGTCCTCTGGGCTGGCTCACACGCAGGGGTTTCCGTGTAAGGGCCAGATTGTTCCATTCTTGAGCGCCGGTCATCGCTGTGCAGAAGCTGTTGATGTTCATGTAGCAGAATGACAGCAGAAGTTGAGGCAAGTTGGCAAGCCAGACATTTTGAAGCGTTCCGGAAGCGGAAAAATCTTTGCTGCCGAAGGATAGAGATCCGTCTGAAGCGGTGCCCCACGACCAGACTGACCTGCCACTTGTTGTTGCAACAAAGGCGATGAGCAGAATAATGAAGCTTATGATTCTGAACAATGTTAGATGTGTTTTATCTCACGGTCATATACATACGCAAAGAGGGTGCATCGGGCTTGTTCGTTTCTGACCAAAGCGAAGTAGCTGAGCGTTTGGGTGTGCCATCCGGTGTTGACTTCTTTGGGTAGAAGTGCATGATCCCTCGAGTCTGCAGCATGCTCGATAATAGTATTGTTGGCATGTTGCACCTTTTCCGACTCTCGGTTCTCATGTCCGAGCTTTTCGTCTTCGAGCAAACATTTCCCTTCAGTAACAGGATCGGGATGTGACAAGAAAGAAGCAGCAGCGTCCCCGAAAGTGACAATATAACTCGATCGATCCGTAAGGAGTATAATGAGCATGATGAGTAGCTTGAAAATGTTGACCGAAATTACAACGATGAGGAAGTGCAGACTCAGCTGGACTCGACTTTGCGCACGGGCAGGCAACGCGAATGCATGTGCGATGTGCAGAGAGACGCCAAGTTCGTTGCCGAAGCGCTCTCTCCAGGTTATGTGATTCAACTCAGACATCTTGTCGGCCAGCACGAAGCCATGGCCAAGGGAAAAAGAGAGATCATGGTAATCGAACCGGTCCTGCTGCCTCAATGTCTCGTTGGATGTCAATGTGACTTCAATTTCATCGAAAGCCAAGACGAGCTCTGCGTATGTTGTTGCCTTGGTCCCTGGGAATGCTGACTTCCATTCATCGTTGGCGAGCCTGACATATGATTCATTTGACGCTAATTCAGTGTAGTACGATGATTGCACATTAACAATACTTGAAAGGTAGGTATGTTGTACAACAACCTTGAAAATGGTTGCGTTGTAGCTGCGGATATCAGCCAAGACTTGAAACTGATGACAACAAAAGTCTGCTTACAACAAGTGAAGAGGCACAGATGATAACCCCAGAATGAGAGCAAGCAATACCCGCTTACGTGCAATGCGTTTCCAATTGCGCGGAGTAAGGAGACCTATGGCGAGCCAGTCGTTTTGGCGGTGGGCTTTGTCAATCTCCTCCCTGTTTGGCGAGCTAATGACCTGCATTGCATAACTGCTGCCAGCCAGCAGTATGGAGCTGAAAACGTTGATAAGGACATGAAGACCGGTATTATATCTCGTGACTGTCGTTGCATCGCCATACAATAATGTGACGATGCCCGCCTCACTGTCATCGTAGCCACTATTGCGGGTGGTTCCGATCACCAAAAGAGCGATATTGCAGCAGAGAACGAAGAAGGACATACAGCATCCCAAAAGGACCCCCATGCGCCAACCTTGAAAGCGGCTTTTCTGCACATGGTTGCGAAGTGGCGTTTGTGTCGTCTGAAACGGGCCGACCAGGTTCAAAAAGGAGGATCCTCTGGAGACCTTGCGCTCTTGTACGTGCATTCGGTCTACGGCATCATCGTTGGTATCGTTCCTGCTGAAACGAGTCAGTCGAAGTGTGCATGTGGTGCGGAGCAAAGGTCAAAGCTGACAGAGTGTTGTCCAAACTAGTGTTATGCCTGAGGAGAGGGTTGCTATCGTTCGGCCTGGAGGTGTTGTCTTGCATGTCGACATCCTGGTTTGCCTGCCCCCTGATGTCAGGCAAAGCATAACGGGATCTACTTGATGAGCCGAGATAGACATCGTGCAGCGTCATCTTGTAATGCCATGTAGAGCAAAAAGTTTCTAATTCACTTCCAAGCGCACGGCGATTTGCTCCCTCATACTTAATTTGTGTCTGTATTTCATCGCCAAGGGCTACATTGGCATCTTCGTCATTTCCATAATGATGCGGTCGGACGCCTTAGGCAGTGCATATCTGGGCGGCGCGCTGATAGGGGCCTGTTTCAGTGGACAGGGCTGCCGATCTTTCTGGGCTGAGCATGCCTTGATGGCTTAGACAAAGAATTCGGCAGTATATTGCCGCGTCACAAATAGGAACACCGAGTTTATGGAAACAAGCGTTTCCAAGGAACCAATGTGACATAGCTTTCCGTTGCTGCGAGAGCTGACTCGACGCATCCGTCTCCTTGTCTACTGTACTGGGAGACATGTGCAGAGAGACTGCGTCCTGCTTGACGTTCCCGAATCCCGTCACAGCCTTGCTTAGCATTGCAACTGAGAAAAGCCGTGGTTGAGTTTGACGTCCAGTTTCCAGAAATTCACTCTTCATACCCAGGATAAATCCCTGTACAATGACGTTCATGCCTATCACGGGCTAAATTAGATATACGAACCCTACACAGTCTTTTTCTTTTCTCGGATCGCACTTGACGTGCCTTTGCCTACCATGATGGTGCGTAGTATTACGAGTAAAGAAGATATCTAGACGGAGCATGGCCTCGAGCGAAGGTAGATTGCCTATGGCGTATGCTTTTGTTCCTCGCTGGGAGTACGTGAAGCAAAATGGCATGCTTGCTCCAATGCTGCTGCAATCTGAACGGTGGTGCGCAAGTGTCCACGAAGGTCGCAGTTCGGTAAGCAGAGCGGACTTGTGTTGGTGAACTTCTCGGCCATAGACCATACTTGGACTCGTTTACTGAACATTTGCCGGAACGACCAGGGCGTGTGTTGCTAGACTCCAGACGAGCAGCACCAGCAGTTCAGCCTTTCTGTATGCGGCGATAGATTTTCTGCATCGTGAAGGCTGAGTTTAATTTGCATCCGACTGCTTGAAATTCTAGAAGATGTGCGTCGAGAAGAGAGAATGCTCGAGAAAGATATACGGCTCACGTGCAGCGTGTCAGGGCCGCGGGAGTGCTAGCGCAAGGCGCCGGCTCACGGGCTCACGTCATGCATCGTCGAAGACACAGCTTACCCTTTGACCTACAACATCTCAGTCACTTACCACACACCGCGCTTACCCCGTCGCGCATCGCATAGAAACAGAAAAACACAATCTTGCGATGGCTGGCCCCAAGTACCAGAATGTTCCCCAGCGCGACTCCTTCGAGGAGTCGTCGCCCTCTCAAGCGCCACCGACCTACCAGGCAGAAGACCCACAGCAAGCACTCCTCGCAGGTGTCCCACGAAGCGAGAATGACAATCTGCCCGATGACTTCAAGTTCGGTGGTGTGGTAGCAGAGGCGACTCTCGATATCCGTATGGCCTTCATCAGGAAGGTGTACGCCATCCTGTAAGCTCTTGTCGTGGCCTTGCACTCTGCACATGTTAACAGCAGCAGGACTGTTCAGCTCTTCGCGACCGCCGGGGTCAGCGCCCTCTCCCTCACTTCGGAGACATATCGAACCTGGATCAAGACCAACACATGGATGATGTGGCTGTCGCTCATCGGTACTTTTGTTTTCCTGGGTCTTACCTTCTGGAAGCGCAAGTCACATCCCATGAATCTTGCTTTCCTCGCAGGCTTTACTGCCATGGAAGCATATTCCATATCGGTTATTGTCTCCTTCTACGACGCCGGCACCGTGATGACCGCGCTGGTCTTCACGTTGGGTATTTTCGTCGCTCTCAGCCTGATCGCGTGCCAGAGCAAGTACGACTTTACACACTGGGCGCCGTATCTTTTTGGGGCTGTCTGGATCGTGATTCTCTTCGGCTTCATGGCTGCTTTCTTCCCGTACAACAGCAAGGTCGAGCTCGGTTACGGTATCGTTACGGCGTTGATCTTCTCCGGATACATCTTGGTCGATACACAGATGATCATGCGCCACTACCACCCCGAGGAGCACATTGCTGCCGCTATTTCGCTGTATCTCGACATTATTAACCTGTTCCTTGCGATTTTGCGAATCCTGAACTCTCAGAATCAGAACTAAGGAGATACGGTTTCATAGCTAGTTGCAGGGGGTAGAGAGGGCGGTTAGGTTGGGTACCTGTTCTTTTAATCTTGTTTGAATTCGGTCGCAGTCCATGAAATTTTTTTCTTGTTCCATGACTATATTTGATCGAGTTTTGTTGAACGCACCAGTGATGGCCAGATAGTACAGTTATGTTTGTTGGCTGGAACGCGTGTTTGTCCAAATGCCGGGTGGCTGACGGCAGTTTCTATCAACCCTTCTCGAGTGTCACGGTGTCGCAGCATCTACACAGTACTGTGTACAGATTAGTTGTACTTCGTATAAAGCCTGGATGTTTCATCTGTGCGTCGGCGGGGTAGGAACGGGGCCGTGGTTGGCAATGCATGGGTGCATGATTGGCTGCTAAGCAAGACCCTGAGGCACCTCGCATCTCGGAAGCCTTGGCACGATTGCATGAAGGGCACAATCAGACCGGAACGGCGTGTTGCAGGGACACTCGCGAGGACTCTGACGAAAAGGTGACAGGCTCCGCTGGTCGTGCAGATCAGGGCAGCCGCCACCTCCTTTTTTCAACAGCCCAGCGCGTTGAAGGCCACACAATTGCTGTTGCTCGGCGCCTCCATGATCCGCTTGGGCTAGCAAATTCAAGCGAGCGCCGATTCGTACCCCAAAATTTTAGCCTTCTCCACGAGACTGCAACAGTACAAACGGGTAGCTAGGTAGCTACCGTGACACTTGTCCAGAAATTTCCACGGCGTTGTGGTGTTTTCAAGGCACGCGCTCGTTCACTTGTCCTCGTCGTCGTCGTCGTATCTGGATACGCATCTTTTGCGCAATTGCCAGCTTCAGGAGCGTTGGGATCCGCCGCGCTTGCCTATCACGTCTTGTTTGAACATCCCATCCACCTCGCTGGGCCCACACCGCTCACCCGCCGAAACACCTTGAGCGCACCCCCGCCGGCTGTGGACAACTGCACTCCCACAGCGTCTGCGACATCCCTTGCTACCTCCAGACAGCCCAATGCTTGCCTATTGCTAAAGACCACGGAGAAACATCCCACCCGCCCGCTACACGACTTGCAATTGCAGGTACCACACCAGCTCTCTCGGTCCACGTACGCATTGCTGGCGCGCCACAAGCGCTCAATTGCAGCTCCCCCTCCCCGCACCGACGTCGCTTTGCTTCTGCAGCTCGAGAAGCCTTTACCCTCTTTCCAAGCATCCCCATTGCCCAGCCGAGACGCAGCTCTTTCGCGTCTGTAGACCGCACTCCCACCTACCAGCCCACCATGGCAACAGAGACTGCGTCGCAGAATGGCAGCGCCGCCGCCAACGGTGCGCCCAAAGCACAGTCCCACAGCCAAAAGAAAGCTGCTGTGCCCAAGCGACGGCAAACAGCCACTAAGAAAGTCGACGACGAGGGCTTGATGGGAACAGTGTGTACCCTGATCTGCGATCACCAGATTGGTGAGTTCACACCACACAACCTGACATTAGCGATGCAATTGGCTAACGAGTCGACCGCAGGCATTTCTGTCAATCTCCTTTCGCTACTCTTCCTGACGCACATCTTCTTTCCCCGCGCACGGGATCGAACCACCAAGTTCTTCACCATGTCCTACTACAATCCCGAGACGAACATGTATGGTTGCGGTACCGACGATCTGCCATTCGTCATTTTTTGGACTGTTGCATTCACGGGCCTTCGAGTCGCAGTCATGGACTACATGCTCGACCCCTTGGCCAGGCTCGGAGGCATCAGGACGAAGAAGGGCCTCGACAGGTTCAAGGAGCAGGCATGGCTCATCGTATACTACACTATATCGTGGTCGCTGGGCATGGTATGTTGAAGATCGATAAAGCGTGAATCGCAGCGACAACGCTAACTCGCCGCAGTACATAATGTATCACTCTGACTTTTGGCTCAACCTTCACGGCATTTGGGAAGGCTGGCCCTTCCGCGAGGTCGATGGCCTGTTCAAGTGGTACTATCTTGTGCAATGGGGCTTCTGGATCCAGCAGATCCTTGTCGTCAACATCGAGGAGAAGCGCAAAGACTACGCCCAGATGCTCACACACCACCTCTTTACAACCGCCCTAATGTTCCTCTCCTACGGGTACTACCACATGCGCGTCGGCACCGTCATCCTGTGTATCATGGATTTTGTCGACATCATTCTTCCTGTAAGTGCAACTTACAACAGTCCGTTTCGAAATCTCTGGCGGTAGCTAACTTCCACAGACTGCTAAACTGCTCAAGTACATGGGCTACACAACCATCTGCGATATTGCCTTCGGCGCGTTCGTTGTCTCCTGGATCTTCACCCGACACATTTTCTACATGATGGTCTGCTGGTCTATCTATGCCTACGCTCCTGTCGACATGGCACCCGGCTGCTACTACTCAAAGCACGAGAACAACGCCTTCGTTCCCATGGCCGACGCAACCGAATTCGATCGCCTGGGTGGCAATGCGCCGTGGAGCAATCTGCTCAAAGCCTATACCGACCAGAACGGCCCCATCTGCTGGAACCCCAACTTGCGATACTACTTTCTCGCGCTCCTCCTCACACTGCAAGTCTTCTGCCTGATCTGGTTTGGCACGATTGCAAAGGTTGTGTTTAAGGTGCTCAAGGGCAATGGTGCCGAGGATGTCCGCTCTGACGATGAAGGTGACGAGGAGGAGCTCGAAGATGAGAAGACAAACACAGTCTTGAACCTGGCTACAACATGTGCGGAGAGCGGTATGAGCCAGCCACTAGAGGAGGAGGTCGGTGTTGACGCGCTCACGTTCGCACGCCTCAATGGCGCAAGCCAGAGACGTCAGGCGAAGCGTGAGTCGAGCAGGGCAAGCGGCATTAGCATACCCGGTCACGGCGACCACAAAGAGCTGCTTGGACGTATTGGGTGCGATAAGCCTTCGTAGGCCCAAGCCCCGTGGATGCAGCTTTTCGCAATATTGGGTACCATGTTTTCCACAACCCAAAAGTTTGTGGGCGTCAGGGCGTTTTTGAGGGCTTCGCACGAGGCCGAATTACTTCTCTATTATCTGTACGACTGGATCGTGGTGATGGACATGCATACCCTAGACGCATAGATTGTTCATCGTCGCGTGTCTCTTTCAATGAGCTCTGCTGCTGTAATACTGACCTATATGCTGCAAAATGCAACAAAGTCATCAACCATTCTTCGCCCGCGCCTGTAGCATTGCGATTGAAAATCTGACCAACTCCCACCCATTCCCAGTTAACCTCGTCAACCGGATGCTTGCATCCCTAGTCAAGATACCGTCTCCACCCCTCCCGCCACGCCGCCCTCTTCCCCGCCTCGTCAAACCCGACCACAAACCTCTCCCATCGCGCGTCCTGCCCTGCCCCCAGCACTACCACCGTGCTCTCGTCCAGCCAGCCCAACAATCCCTTTGTTGGTCGCCCGCCCGGCACACCTGGGATACCGGCTTGCAACGTCGCAGACCGCGCGGCAGGCCCAACTGCAGCGGCCTCGTCGCCCATGTTGAATTTCACGCTGCAGTTTGAGTAGATGTCGCTGAACTGGCGGGGCAGGAGGGGAAGCTTGGAGAGGATTTTCCACTTGTGGTCCTCGCCTGTGGTGGAAGCCGCAGAGGAGGAAGTGGGGGTGGAGTGTGATTGTGTGGTTGAGGAGGGGAGGTCGAAGATGTGCAGGGTTGACTTGTCGCTTGTGACGGCGAGGGTGGTGCCCGAGGGGCTGAAGGCTAGCGATAGGATTACGGCTGGGTCGACGCCCCGGCGTAGCTCGAGGAGCTTGGTGCACGCTGGGAAGGACCACAGGCGGATCAGCGTGCCTGCTTCGCTGGCGGTGGCGAGAGAGTTGCAGTCCTTGCTCAGTGAGAGGGCGCGGAGAGGCGACTCGTGCGCGGGGATGATGGACACGTTGTGTGTGTTCAGGTCGAAGAGTTTGACCTGACCGACTGCACGGCCGGGAAAGGCTACGATGGAGGCACCCAGCTCGCTGAGGCCAAAGGGGTTGTTCACCGTCTCGTAGTCTGCGACTTTCTCGGGCGGCATCTTCATACGATATATGCCTACTTTGTTGAGCAGGACGACGACCAGGTGGGTTTGCGAGATGCGCACGCGCTGCACGGGCGTCTTGAACTCTAGCGACGTCGAGATTTGCTGCGTGGCGTCGTTCCAGATTTGCACCTCCGAGGCAGTGTCAGCTTGTGAGATCAGCTCCCAGCTGGCAAGGGCTGGGGGACAGACCTTGTTCTGCGGGAACTTTGGCTGCTTGCCGCCGCCCACGAGCGCGAGGTAGCGTGTGGTCCCAAGCATTTCGGCGCAGCCGATGCCGCCGCCGACCTCTGTTGGAGTTAATCGCTGGTGGAGAGGTGAGTGGAGGGGGATAGGTACCGCGTGCGAGTTTCTGTTCGCCTGACTTGGTTGAGAAGACTGGACGAGTGAGTTAGCAGTGTGTCTGGTGGAGCTTTGGTGTAGGCGCATACCGCGAAACCCTGATTCCAGAGCGACTGAGAAGCAGGAATTGTCTGCGTTGAACGAGGTAGAGAGGGCGAATGGCCCTTTGTCCGAGTCCAGTACTGGGCGGGTGTTCATATCGGTGCTTATAAGAGAGTGGTTGTGATGTTGGAAAGTGTGGGGTATGAGCTGTGGAGTGGAGAACGGTCAAGGCAGCGATAGATCACGAAATGGCCTGTCAAAAGGCACTGCAAGCTTCGTAGTGAGGTACGGCGGCATACTAGACAAGCCTCAGCATCGACTGAGAATAATACCGATGCTGTGTTGCGGTAAAAGATGGGACTGTGATTCAGGGTTCAATCGACGTCAGCCGTCCGAGCTCTGTGATCTGCGGGGTTAGTCGGAGGGATGGATATGAGCACGTGAAACGATTGGTATCTCTGACAACTGACGACTGACACCTAATGCGCTGCATATGTGTGCGCTGTCAGTGAGGACAGATACACTGCTACTTTGATGGCTCTAGTATTGCATCGCCAGCCATACTGAGGCAGTCCATGTCGTCGTGCTGTACATTGAGCGCAGCTTCCAGTCTGGGCGACGGGAGAGGCGCTCAAATATTCATAATCAAGTGAGATCATTTGCCCACCTGACGTGTTGTACCGTGAGTCTGTACTGGCTGGGCAACGAGCTGCGTTGTGGCATTGTCGAAGTTGATCGGTGTCCCGCGTTCAGGTACCTAAGTTACTGCATGTTTTGCAATGCCTGGGTATCGTTGTGATGCGGCGAAACGAGTGCATTGCGAGATCAACGCGAGATACAAGAAGTGACAGGATCTTTTCAATCATCATACACACCATTGTCACACTTGACGAAGTACTCTTGCCAACATATCGCGCTGTCTGCGTCGTGGTGCATCTTTCCCAAATAGGCCGACGCGCCGCCAAGCCAGGAGAGGACGACCGGGGTCACGGACGCTAGCGAGCCCCTTTGCCTTGCGCAGGGAGCTGCTGCCAACGTCTCCAAAATAAGTCGACGACATCTCCGCGACACCCATTGACAGCCACGCGCCCGTCTGAACACTCGCTCCACTCCGCCATCACGCCTGCAGCTGCCTTGCTCCAGGTCACGACCGTACAACTACACACCACACACACCGCTCACACCCGCAATGTCTTCGGTACGACCATCTCCAGATGGCCTCTCCCCTGGCGGCCCACACATGTCCCAGCACCACCCGTTCCGTCCACGCTGTGTCCCAAAGCATCTACTGACGTTGTGATAGATGCTCAAGACCAGGAGGAAGAAGAATGTCAAGAAGGGTATTCAGTTCTGCCTGATGGTGTGCGGCGCCTCAGGAACCGGTATGCCACCATGACTTTGCAGTACTCGTCGAGTGCATGCTGACCAATGCCATCAACAGGCCGTACAACATTCGTCAACACTCTCTGCGGCAAGCCCGTTCTCGAGCACAAGGAGTCGGACGACCCCAGCACCGCCCACATCGAGGAGGGCGTCAAGATCGAGCCCGTCACAGTCGGTGCGTATTGGCAACAGCCACTCCTGTGGTGGTGGCGCTAAGTAGAACATCGCTGACAAGGCGGAACAGAACTTGAGGAGGAGGGCACACGTATCTCGCTGACCATTGTCGACACGCCCGGTTTCGGCGATCAGATTGACAACGAGGCCAGGTAGGCATTGTCACCGCTCCATTAAGAGTGACACCAGCTTACACAGACGCAGCTTTGGAGAGATTGTCGGCTACCTTGAGCGTCAGTACGATGACATTCTTGCAGAGGAATCGCGTATTAAGCGTAACCCCCGATTCCGCGACAACCGTGTACACGTTCTGCTTTATTTCATCACACCAACCGGCCATGGGTGAGTCGCCAGCAACCCTTCGACGATCCCTACTGACAAACCAGTCTCCGCGAGCTTGATATCGAGCTCATGAAGCGCCTCTCCCCCCGTGTCAACGTCATCCCCGTTATTGGCAAGGCTGACTCGCTTACACCCGCCGAGCTGGCCGAATCGAAGAAGCTCGTCATGGAAGACATTGAGCACTACCGCATTCCCGTCTACAACTTCCCCTATGACATCGAGGAGGACGACGAGGACACAGTCGAGGAAAACGCCGAGCTCCGTGGACTCATGCCCTTTGCCATAGTAGGATCCGAGGATGTTGTTGAGGTCAACGGTCGCCGTGTACGAGCCCGTCAGTACCCATGGGGTATCGTCGAAGTCGACAACCCTCGCCACTCAGACTTCCTCGCTGTTCGCAGCGCCCTGCTTCACAGCCATTTGGCTGATCTGAAGGAAATCACACACGACTTCTTGTACGAGAACTATCGTACCGAGAAGCTCAGCAAGAGTGTTGAAGGTGGCGCCGAAGCGTACGTACTCTACCTACACCTCATGAGCAATTGCTAACACATCACAGCGGCTCGTCGATGAACCCTGAAGACCTTGCCAGCCAGTCTGTTCGCCTCAAGGAAGAGCAGCTGCGACGTGAGGAGGAGAAGCTTCGCGAGATCGAGGTCAAGGTACAGCGCGAAATCAACGAGAAGCGACAGGAACTCCTGGCCCGCGAAAGCCAGCTCAAGGAGATTGAAGCGCGCATGCACAGGGAACAGAGCGGGCACTTGCAGGACAACGAGCCAGAGGAGGCAAACAATACCCAGTTGTAATTTCCAGGCTGACGTTCGGGCTCATGCTTCGCGTTCGGGGCCGAGCCGCGTGAGAAGCGCATTTCCATTCGACACAACATTGGGCGGACTTGAACCTATCTATTACAGTACTAGGCGTTTGTAATGAAGGGTGTGCGCACTGCAGCTGCTCAAGGTCAAGGTTAGGGACGTTGGGTTTCTGTTCTTTTACCCCAGGCGGTGTTGCATGCCGTCTCGACATGACGCTACTTCTCTTATGTTTCTTCAAGACTTCGATACTTATTCCCCCGCCTTTTGGTTTTCATGTAGGAGATAGTAATCCACCTTTATAATTATCAGGATGCTGATCTCGTTCCAGAGAGCAATGTGTCTATTGTGATGCGATGGCTCACAAACACTCTGAATCCTTTTGTGCTTTCTTTACATGAGTCTAGGGTTGTGTGCAGTAGTCTTCGTCTCATACTCTCTCCCTCCACTCGACTGCCCTGCATAATCATGACGCTCATATTCTGCATCTCGCGCAGCACATGTATCACACTGTCCATATGAACACTACTTCAACAACGTGCACCACCTACGACCTGGCACTGTCAAGATGTGAGCGCTGACTGATGACTGCGTCTCCCACTTCACCAGGCCAACCAAGCAAATGCCCATCGACACTTGATAAACTCACCCGCACCTGCAAAGGGCATGCACAACCTCCGTTGCCTTCCAAATGACACCAAAAATGAGTTGTCATCACGGCTACCGCCGAAGCGGGACGCTCGCGAGAGAGCTGCAGTCAGCACAGTCTTCCGTCCCTGCCTGCAACTAGAAGATGATAAGCTACCAGACTTTGGTGAGTTGTGGGGTTGGGTTTTGAAACAGTTGTCCCGGAAGACCGTTCATGTCCTCGAAACTGCCATTGTCTTTGCTCTTCTTTCTTGGCGAACTGGACTTGGTTGGGATGTGATGGGGCTTTTTGTTGTGGTTGGAGAGAATGGTGGTGTTGATTCATTCTAGCTAAATAGTTCATGGAGGGTGGCTTGCTGGGATGGGGTTGTGGAAGTTTACTTTTTGCCAGACTGTTTGTTTGATTAAGTATCATTCGTACTGTCTTTCTGAATGCTTTTGAATTTCGAGAACGCGCCTTCTGCTCCGAGCATGTGATCTGATTGACGGTAGGCTTGGGATACCAGTGGGTATCGATGAGTGTATTCGATTAATTGCGAGTCTACAGTGTCACCCCGATGCCGGAACTACGACAAGGATTGGAATATTCATTTTTTTGTGTTGCATTGCAGCAGGAGATCTTGATGATGGCGGTGCCAAAGCGTGTCTCACAACCGCGGCAGCAGCGGTACCACGATGAACACACCCACCCGACTTATCCCAGACATACAGATGAACGGACATCAGCGCAGTGTACGGCCTGCACGAAATTCAGTGAAGTATCGAGGGCTTGCAGTCCGTGAACCCTGGTTCGTCGATCGCGTCGGCCGTTGTCACATGCATCATGCAATTCCAGGTCCTGCTCCAACAGCATGACGCCTCCCTGCTTTGTCCCTCGCTCTTGGGACTGGACAATTATCGCGCTTTGCGCGGCTGCGCAACAATTCAAAATCTGGGCAGCTAGCTGCTAGATCTCTGAAGATCCAATCGCACCAGCTCGTAGGAGTTAGTTCTGGGGCCCCGTCAGCCCGCAAGAAAACTTTAACTGGACTTTGAGCAGATCCCTAAACATCTGAGAGCCTAGGCCTCGCCTGTTTTGCTCCACCTCAGCTGCAAGCAAATCGCATCGTCACAACGACTACAGCTGTGGGTGATTCTTCTTTCGGTGCCATGCTTCGAACCTGTTTGTGATAAGTCTGTAGGATTCAGGAACCGCCGCACCAGGGCGATGCGCTCAGATGGGGAAGATCGCAGAGCCTCCTGCTAGGACGTAAGCCCTCCGACGCTGCTCAACTGCTCACAGGCGGCCCAATCGCGGATATACCGTCACAGCCCGGAGTGGATCCCGTCGTCGTGGCTTTGGGTATACCATGTGATGACAGTCTCACAACCTTTTGTTCGTTCCTGCCGGACATCTGGGTTTGACACACCGCGGAGCGGCAATTTTCTGCAGCTGCATTGCCCTCGCTGGCCTTTCAATGGAGGACTACATGCACTGGTACATTACCAACCCATATTGCAGGGGTATTCATTGACTGCAAGTTGATTTTGCCACACCCACATGCGCACTGCCTCTGCAGTTGACGGATGCACATGGCCGTTAGCCGCAGCCGCTTCGGCGACGGCAGGGGACTCGGTACCCACAGGCCGCAGCATCATCCTACGATGAGCCCTTGGCCTTCATCATCGTCATCATCAACATCAGCAGCAGTTCCACCAAGACAGATGTGGTGACCAGCTCTGTCATGCCAGATGAGGAAGTGCGCGAGGCGACGTAACTCGCCAATCAGAGTGGTCATCGACACAGGTCTCAGCAGATCCCTGCATATCTACCTGAAGTCGCTCACCACTTGTCGAAGTTCAACGCATCGGACGTCCTGCGATGACTTGGACGATTCCAGCGCGGATGCAGGGGCAGCTGTTCCCCGGTAACTGAACTGCTCTAGCGTGTACCTAAAAGTTCACTTAGCTTCCGTTTTCAACCCACTCTCCACTATTCCTGCACGCGACTGCGGCGGCAGAGCTAGTAAATGATCTTCTGGCAGCTTGTCGTCGCAAGCCATTGCCTTTCCACAGTCAGCTCGGTGCCACAATTCCCATTATTGCCAGTGATGTACGTCCGGCTAGCGGCTTGTTTGTGGGAACAGGCTTGCGCCTGCCTGCTGCTTGCCCCTGTCTTCGGTACCTTCCTAACCTTTACTTTTGCTCGATTCTACAACCTTGCAGCCCCGTCACTGAACTCTGTAATCGTCAAGGAAAGACGTAATTTCTCTCACTATACACCCATTTTACTTCACTTCGTCCTTCTCTACCTGACCCTTGACGGCTTAATCTCCTTGCGCCTGACTGCCTGTCTGCACTACCTCGTTCTTAGCACTTCAGTCAAGAGACAGACATGGACAGACCTCAAGTATCTATACCACCGGTAGGTCTTTTTGATTGCTTTGTGCCAGTATACTGTACTAACACAATGTGAAAGGCTGCGGACGTGCTTGGCGTAAGTTGAGCCACTGTAAATGAGTGAAAGCACAGTCACTAATATGAGATGCCAATAGACATTAGGGACTGGTACACACACCCGCACTATTCACTACTTCTGGAATCTTACTGACGAAATCACAGTGTACGTTTTGTGTATCGCCACTTACCCCATCATCGCTAACATTGACGCCTGTTCAGTTGTTGGTGTGTTCAGGTGAGACATTCTTTCACTCCAACGCCGAGTTCACTGACAATTGTAGATTATCCCACAGTATGCCTCATCCTATCAAGTAGCGATATGTCGTCTTACAAAAATAGGATATGGCACAACTACCGGCGAAAAAGCACCGAGGGCTTGCCTGGGTCAATGCTGATACTGTGGTCGATATGCAAGTTGGAGATACTGTCCTGCTGGAATCTCACTGACTCGGGTAGGCGGTGTACCTTTCGGTGTATATGCGGTCGTTCAGGTACTTTCATTTGCCTCACTCCTCAAGCTGTGGCTAATCGCAAGTAGAACTTCAGCTTTGCCCTCCAGTTTCAGCCTCAGGCTTTTGCCGCCCTTACACTCATCTCATGGGGCCAGACGCTATACTACCATAAGTGAGTCAAAATTCGTACATTATTATTCGTGCTGACCACTTGCAGCAAATGGAAAACATGGACTGCTACCGTGGCTACCATCCTTCTCGCAGCGAGTTTTGGTGTCATGGAGGTCATCCTGATCTTCACTCTTCAAGTCAGCATTTCGTACTCCTACGACGCCCACACCGCTGATCCAATACTTGCAGGGTCCCTATGATCGCGGTGTCAAATGGCCAATGATGCTGATGGCTATCTCGGCAACACTCATTCAGGTTGCTGGTCTGATTCCACCCTATTTCGAGCTCGCGAAACGCAACGGACGTGTCATTGGGATCGGTATGCAAGCCACAATCTTTTCAATCAGCATTGCTGACATTTGTAGACTTCTGGTTCCTACTCATTGACTATGCTGGAGCATTCTTCTCGCTCATGGCACTCGGTAAGTAAGGTATATTTTACTGACTTTCAGCACTGACACAATCAAGTCGCACAGCAGTGGTTCGACTCACTCGGTGGAAGCCTTTACATCGCTTGGTACGTTATGAACCCGCAACCTAGTCAGCATACCTGATGACCTCTAGCATGCTACTCGAGACGGGCATATTTCTATCCCAGGCCATCTGGCTTTGGCGCGTCCGACACATCAGACGAGAAGCGAAGGAAGCGGGTAAAACCTACGACGAATATGTGGCCGAGAATCCTTCAAAGAAGGCTTTCCAATCTGAATCGACTGAGACTGTTGCCGACCTCGAAGCGTGTCACGATACCCGGGTGGTGACTGAGAAGGACGACTGTTCATCAGAAAAGCCGTCACCAAGCGAAAACAACACGGCGGAAGCTCTTGGTTTCAGAGGGAATATTGTCGCAAAGTGGAGAGATCTGGTACTCAGGCCGGCCCCTGATCCGCAGTCTTGATCAACCTCCTTCTACACGTGCTTGTTGAGGCTCTTCTTCCTTTCTAACTATCTTCGCGCCCTTACAAACGTCAGGGTTCGTAAATCTTGTCCGGATAAAAGTGCTACGAGCGTGGACTGCCATTTGCTTGCGTTTTCCCCACATTTCTCGAAAAGTTAGGGCGGCGTTACGGTAATGGATCGGTCGGGTTTCGAAGGAACCTTTAGCCGGCGAAGAATATGGACATCAATTGAAGCCATCTCAATCCGCTCAGTGTTTTCTGGTCTTCTCGTGCGCTGTATTCTCCTTTGCGTGTCATCTGTAGCATCACTCTTCGCTACAGCACGAACCTATGATTCTCACGGTGTCACCCAGGCGTTCCCGATTCGGTCAGCCTCGGCCCCAAATCGCGGGCGGGGTACATAACCGAATCTGGCTTCTTCAACAACTTACAACACAACAACACAATGTACACAATACCGAGAATTCACTCCAAGATCCATAATCGTGCAGCACAGGACTTCGGTCACGAACAAGTTGGTCCAATAAAGCTGTGCAAAGCAAGTGAAGGCGATGTGTTCGCAATTGCGCGGCCAAAATACCATGTCTTAGAATTTTTGGAGTTGTAGGCTTTAACTGAGACACGCGCCCGCTGCGTATGAACGGCGCAGCAGTTTGGAGCTGTGCAGCACGGGAATTCAGTGATTGCGCGGCCGAAATTGTGTGTCTTAGAATTTTTGGAGTCGTAGGGTTTAACTGAAACGCGCTCGCTGTGTATGAATATCGCAGCATTCGGAGCTGTGCAGCACGGGATTTCAGTTATGAATAAGCCATGTCTTAGAACTTTTGGAGTTCTATAGCTTAACTGAAATTGCGCGAAAGCAAGTGAAAGTGATGTTTTCGCGATTGCGCGGCAGCACGCCCGCTGCCTCTGAACAGCGCAGCGTTCCGGAGTTCCATTTAATTCTTCCCGGCTACACACCAATCCTTCCAACAATCACCACAACTTCACAAATTCAACCACGTACCCGCCAATCACACATCAACCACACACCGAAAATTCCATTCCCATACCAAAGCCATGTCAACTCCGGAAGATTCATCCATCCCCTCGCCTCCGTTCTTCTTGATTCCCAATATCAACAATTTACGCGACGCTGCTGTCTCCCTGTCCACTCCTGAAGGACCTATCCGCCAAGGCATTCTTTTCCGATCAGCAGAAGTCAGCAAGCTCGATCGTTCTGGCTGGGAAGCTGTACATGACCTTGGCGTAGCGCATGTCTTCGATCTACGCTCCAAGCCTGAAGTTGAAAAGGGCTGGGCGGGAATCGTAGCCAAAGCTGATGGCAGCGAAGACGTTCGCCCCGGCTGGATCCGCGACATGGAAGGTGCTGGCATTGAACGCACTTGGGTGCCTATCTTCAAGGAGACAGACTACAGCCCCGAGAAGCTCGCTGAACGCTACCAGAAGTACATGCAAACCAGCGTTGAGGGTTTTGTCGCCGCGTACCGCGGTATTCTCGCCAGCGGCGGCGAAGCTTACCGCACCATTTTCTTGTATCTTGCCTCTCTCCCCACCGCGCCATCATCCTCGGAGCAAACCGACAATTCCAAAAAGCTTGGTGCTCTCATTCACTGCACCGCAGGCAAAGACCGTACCGGCGTCTTCTTCGGGATCCTCTTTTCTTTCCTCGGCGTCCCACGCGCCCAGATCGCCGCTGAGTACCATCTCACAGAGTGCGGTCTCGCCCCTGTGCGCGAAGAAGTTGTGGCCCGCCTCCTCCAATCTCCCGGTTTCCAGAAGTACATGCTCGCTCTGTCCTCCGGTCAGTCGCTCAGCAAGCAGGAACTCGCCGAAATTGTCGAAAACCGCGATGAGCCCGCCACCCAGACGCAGGATTTCCCGCCCGAGGTCCGCGAGCAGGGGCGACAGGCTGCGCTGCGTATGGTTGGGGCCAAGGAGGCTAGTCTGCTTGCTACGTTGGACATGCTGGATCGAGAGTTTGGGGGCGCGGAAGCGTATATGAGGGGACATTGCGGATTGGGTGATGCAGAGTTGGAGAAGCTGAGGAGCTTGTTGATTGTGAAAAGCTGACTGGGGAGAGAGAAGGCGGTGCTGTAGCGAAGTCCGCGGGAGGCATGGGTGGTGTTAGCATAAGGGTAGTGTGCATCTTCCGGTGTCTACCCTCAAGACGGCACGCATTATCACTTGCATTGCTCAGGAGTTGAGTAACTTGACTTGTTTAGAACTAAAACTACGTCAGACTTCATCGCTGCCCCGCATGAAATTTTACCCTCTTGAACTATTTCTTACCGTGCGAGCCATGGGTGAGGTCCGAAATCTGATTCCGGAGCCATGTATATCTCAATCGTCGTAAACAATGTCCTCATATCTGCAGTGATAGCCCTTACCTGGGCTTGAGCGCTTGGTATACGGACGAGTTGTTGCGGTTGAAATGAAATGATTAGTAAACCAGTCGAAAATTGGTTCCAGGAACCGAAATTGATGCAAACAGATCGATGATCCCCGCCTCATTCTCACACTAATTTACACCTGGAGTCGGAGCAATTGTTGCTCCATTCCAATCGGCGGACAGGCTCTCTGGTTGAAAATTTGCACAGTCGGATCAATCTTTTGCATGGGCAGATCTGGATTCATGCATTGGCTTTCAAATCCGTCTTTTGTCAATCCTGGTTCACATGAATCGCACTGCCACCGTGATTGACAGTGACTGCGATCACTTTTTTCTTCACATCGCCTCGCACGCTGCCGCCTACCAGATCATCGCTCATTATAGCATCTTACATTTAATAAACATCATGAAAGCCCTCGTTACTACAAATAGTCTATACTCAAGAGTCGCAAATCTCGTCATCGGCAAGAACCTTACCTCAACAAGAGCTCAGTGGAAGGATATACCTGTACCTGATATCTCAGACAATGAAATACTCGTCAAAGTGCGCGCTGTAGCATTGAACGCGACCGATTTCAAGCACATCGATGCAATCTCCCCTCCAAACAGCATTGTTGGATGCGACTACGCAGGGGAGGTGTTCAAGGTGGGCAAAGGCGCGGCAAAGTTCTGGAATGTCGGCGATAGGGTGGCGGGTGCTGTCCATGGCGGCTTGTTTCCGGATCGAGGCTCGTTCGCAGAATATCTCAAGATTGATGCCGACCTTGCCTGGAAAGTTCCTCCATCGATGGACGATGCTGTGGCAACTACCTATGGCGTCTCAGCCGTGACGGCAGTATTGGCTCTTTGCGGTCGCCTGGGTTTCCCCAGCGTCAAGACATTGCTTAGTACAGGCCTCAAGGATGAGAAAGAGAACAGCAAGGTTTTTGTCTATGCGGGCTCAACTGCTGCTGGTTTGTCCGTAATACAGCTGGCCAAAGCCTTTGGACGGACCGTCGTCACTACAGCGTCGCCTCACTCGTTCGATCTCGTCAAGAGCTACGGCGCAGACGCCGTCTTCAGCTACCATGATGCGGACGTCGATGTGCAGATCGCCAAAGCCCATCCCGACATCAAAATCGCGGTTGACTGTTTTTCAGAGGGCAAGTCAACCAAGATCTGCGAAAAGGTCATTGGAAGCAAGGGCGGCCAGGTGATAACGCTTCTACCCTCGACGAAGCCGACTTCACCAGCAGTCAAGCACGAGCTCATCATGGCGTACACCTTGTTTGGTCATGAGTTCCAGTGGTTACCACCTGTGGGGCCTAAGTTTCCTGCAGTGCCTTCAGATCGTGTTTTGCTCGCTCAATTCTACGCCGCTCTGCCACGCCTGACGGATGTGCTGAAGCCTCTTCCAATCACCCGAGAGACCGGCGGTATGGAGGCTATTCTCCAGGGGCTGGACAAGCTGCGGACAAAGAAGGTTTCTGGTGGGAAATTGGTAATTGAGTTCTAGTCGTTGCTACTACTGCTTCGAGAATGCTTCTTGACCGCGAGGAATGAACATTGATTACGTGGATGGTACTTTAGAAGTGTTTTACTACAATCGGTGCCTTTTGGAAGCCATCAAGTTACGCAGTCATATTGCCCCAGAATAACCAAGAACATCACCGGAAAGTACAGTTGCACTCTAGGTCTACACGTTCAGCAATTTAGTACTTTGTGTCTCCAATGGAAGCCTTGCTGAGCACGTACTTGATAGATTGAGGTCTCTAATTTGACGGACTCAGGGAATTCTATCGAACATACGACTACACGCAAGATGGTGACACGCTGAGTCCCAAAGTGTGAAAGTCACGTGAAACACCAAAGTACTTTCTTGTTCTCCCTCGCCAATGAGAATCAATCTTGGTCACGTACATAAAATTGATCATTGTTCCAAAGATCTACAATCCAAAGAAAATACAATCGTTATGGAAATATGCTTATCTCATCTAGCAGCGCGATATTATACCAGGGCAGGGTGGTGCCATCGTGGCTCTGGAAAGTCCCACTAATCTCCCTAGAAGCCGAGTCGAGCGTCTCTAGAATTCCAGCGACACTGAAATCGACAGTAATTGCACCCATAGCAGCCGCCTGCTCATCTGATTTGAGCACTGCTGCAGCCATGTCTGTCAGAACCAGGCCAGGATGGATGACATATGAAGTCAACCACGGCTCTTCGTAGTGCAAGCGTCGAACCATCCAGTTTAAAGCTGCCTTGCTGGAACCGTAAGGGCTAAGAATGAGCGGAACCTCGACAAGGGCTTCCTGGAAGCCAATGCTACTCAAGATGGTTGAGATGGCAAGGAAGACGGGGTTGCTGCTCTTGCTGGCTTGGAGGAGAGGCTTGACGGCCTGGAACAGAAGTATGGGGCCAATTGCGTTTGTGTTGAAATGGTCGCGAAGACCCTCGGTTGTCGTTTGTGCGACAGATGTGCCAGAATGGGAGATGCCAGCGTTGGCGATGACAAAGTCAAGAGATGTGATGCCATGCTCGGAAGCAAGCTGGGAGGCCGCTTCTTTAGCGTCGGTCTCATACTGGGCATCGATCTTGACAATGATGACCTTGGAGCCGGTTGCTGTGGGCAGGCTGCTCAAAATAGACGCCGCGGCGGTTGTGTCTCGAACACCAGCAATGACAGTAGTATTAGGTCTCTGCAAAAGCGATTCAGTAAGCCCTTTGCCAATGCCACGATTGGCGCCAGTAACAAGATAGGTGGTAGAGGACATTATCACAATTTCAAGTGCTCGATGTTACTATGGAAGCAGTTCGATTAGGGTGTATGGCTGTAGTGTGCTCGACTATAGACAGGTTGTGTTATTAGTCGAAGATCATGTCTCTTATACGTTTCTAGAGATCCCGGATTTAAGAGCAGCAGATCTCATAATTTTTTGCTGTTACAAATATTGGATATCCAAACTTGTCCGGCGGCTACCGTTGAGTGTGCCGATCAGTGACCCCACCTATCTGGGGGTCCACATCCCTCGAGGCTTCGGACACCATGTTGGCATGATACCTATTAATTTGTGAATGAAGGATGCCCGATGGTGACCAATCTCTTACGTAGTGTATGATGATACTGGGTGCGTAGGAACAATTGCACAATGTAAGTCGTCAGCTATGGAAAAGACGCAGGTCGCCAAGGACTACAAGCTCAATATCTCCTTGATTTGTATAAGTGTACTATTTCCTGCCGCAGTAGTGCCGTAGAATCCTATAGGTTGGGCCAGTACTCTTTTGTCCGCAGCGATTCATGGCCCTTTCATGCTTTTGTATGCTTATGGACTGTTACTGGAAATTGTGTTGGTCTGACGAACCAGTAATTGACAGTCTTCCACTGGTCCTTCGACATGCCTAGTGTGAAGTCGAAGCTCTTCGCAATCTCTGGTATTAACTTGGACATCTCGAGTATGCTGATGTGACGCCCAAGACATGTGCGTGATCCTAGTCCAAACTATTGACCTAGTTAATACTCTCACCAAATTTGAAGAAAGTAGGACTTATTCTTACAGGCATGTAGTTAGATTCCATCAGCTTGTATCGCTCTTCATCTGCGGCTTTCATTTCTTCCCATCGCTCTGGGCGGAACACATGCGCGTCATCACCAAAGACACGCTTGTCGTAGTGTGCAACCCAACTGTTAAGACCGATATTAGTGCCTGGTGGAAGCCAGTATTCACCCAGCTGCAAACCCCCTTCAGGAACAACTCGCCACAACGGGAGTCCCGTCGCAGGGTGCAATCTCAATGCTTCCTTGAGTACAGCTTGCAAGTAAGGCATGTCTTGTGACTGTCTGAACGAGATTCTTTTGTCCCAAAGGCCCTGATCCTGGATTTCTTGTCGTAACTTCGTCAAACATTGTGGTGTTGTCGTCAAATAATAAAGCACGCTTGACAGCGACACGGCTGTTGTGTCCGAGCCTGCAACAATGTTGCTAAGACCCATCATGAAAATATGATAGGCCGTGACCTTCTCCGGATCACGCGCCTGAGCGTCTGACATCTTGTCGAGAAAGTCTTGCGGAGCGGATTGATCGACTGGGGCGTTGCGATCTCCCTGTTTCCTCGAGCGATTGCGTTCATCGATCTTCTTCTGCACAAACTTCATGAGATAAGTCCGCCCAGCGGCCCCTGACCCAGGTATTTTCTCCAAGATCGAGTAAAGGATCGGGTGCAACCGTGGAAAGATTCCGACTAATGTAGAGTAGACCATCGACTTGTCCAAAGCAACCAGAGTGCCTGCGATGTCTTCGCCTTTGTTCAGAAATCCGAAACGTTCCGAGTAGGTGATCTCTCCGAGAACGTCAAAGGCGTAGCACTGGAACCAATGTGCAAGGTCTATCGTAACGCCAGATTGCGCGAATCCATTAAGCTTATCGAGGAAGATGTCTATGCAGCCGTCTACGTAAGGCTCGTAGGATAGAAGCGAGCTCATGCTGTACAGTCCTTGGAATCGTTTCCTGGTCTCAGCATGCCTCTTCATATCTTGGTCCGGGAAAAGCGTCCATCGATCTGGACTAGGATGCTTCCAACCTTGATACCAATCTCCTTTCGGGAATTTTGAGCCGATTCCGTACACAGTCTTGTCAGGTCTGGTGATCGAATAATATCCAGGGGCGACCCGAACGATATCCCCAAACTTCTCATGGAGAGCGATGTTCTCGTGGTGGAATTCACCTTCACGAACCTTATAAAAGTACCATAACCTCGATAGACGAGTTGACCATGGCCCAGGGATTGACCGGGTGGGTGCGACGAAGTATTCGTATGCTGTTGATAAAATCACGTAGAGTAGTCCAGCAATACTCAAAACATACGTGGCTTCCAAAAGATGCATGTTGAACTGTTGCAAAAGAGTTGATGAAGCCGGGTGATAACGAAAAGAGTGTTGAGCTAGCCACCCTACCGTTTTTAAGCGCGGCTGTGTTTCAGCGGAATCAATGATTTTAACAATGCTATCCTCGGCAACCAAGCCCTAGTATACATCGCAGACCAGGCATTGAAGAACATTTCTGTGGGGCCGGCAGTGTTGACCTGTTGATCGTGGGGTTATGATGCTGTTCCTGCTGCAGTGGCCCCCGTTCCAGCATCCCGTGTTCCGCGTTCCGCGTTCCGCGTTCCGCGCCCCGTTGTCCACTGCCGTGCATCAATTACCAATCGTCTTGTCTCTCAAATCATGGGGAAGCCACTAGCGAGTGTGGAGAAGCGAGATTAGCTTGAGTCCGTGCTCTTGACGAGCATATTGCTTCGGATCTGCATCTGGCATGCAAAGACAAGCTTTAGCCACGAAGCTGGAGGTCGTCGGCATATCGGAAACGTTTGTGTAATTCATGTTGGAAATCAGCACTGCGAAAAGCCACCTCGGATGATGTAAACATATAAGAAGGCCGCAAAACCTCTGGCAAATCGGTGCATGAAAAGCTATAATGGCTACAATGAACTTGCAAGGAACCGACAAAGCAGCTGCTCTACATCTGGAGATGAGTTGTGGGGACGGATCGCAGGAAACAGAACTTTGTGTGCACAAGGCCAACGACAATGTGTGAGTGGATATGTTCAACGTCAGCTCTATTTTGCTCAACCCTGCCAGAATTCAGCACTTGCCACAACTGCCACTGGATCCAAGCGCTGAGCGTTGTCTTGTGCGCAAGATCGATCTTTACATAGTTCCAACGGTCGCCCTGCTTTACCTGTTCTGCTTTATTGACCGCGCGAACATTGGTAAGTGATGATATTCAGAGGGTGACCTTCGACTAATAGATGCAGGCAACGCAAGGCTAGCAGGTTTCGAGCGGGATCTGAAGTTGACAGGCTACGACTACAATACAGTCTTGTCAGTGTTCTACATCTCATACATCATCTTCGAAATACCATCGAACGTGGCATGCAAATACTTTGGACCTGGCTGGTTCCTCCCTGGAATTACCTTGGGCTTCGGGATCCTGACGGTCTGTTTCGCTTTTGTGAAGGATCTGCCTACTGCTTGCGCTGTCCGGTTCCTTCTTGGGATATTTGAAGCAGGCATGCTGCCCGGTGTCGCGTACTATATGTAAGATTACACGAGTTGCGGCTGTGCAGACCCAAAGACTGACTTGTTGTAGGTCACGTTGGTACACGCGCTCGGAACTTGCTTTTCGTATTGCCTTGTACGTGGTTATGGCCCCTCTGGCTGGAGCTTTCGGTGGACTGCTTGCCTCGGCGATACTGAGACTTGACTCTTTTGGGTCGACCCATAGATGGGAGATGATCTTCGCAATCGAAGGGATCGTCACCATCGGACTGGCGATCATTAGCTTCTTCACCTTGACCGATCGTCCAGACACGGCTCGCTGGCTGACAGACAGAGAGAAGGAGATTGTGCTGAATCGCTTGAAATCTGAGCGCATCGGCACAACAGAAGTGCTGGACAAGATGAGCACGGCAAAGGTCCTCCGAGGTATGGTCAACCCCGTCGTTCTAGGGACCTCCTGGGTATTCCTGCTGGCCTGCATCACAGTACAGGGCTTGGCCTTCTTTGCCCCAACCATCATCAGGACAATCTATCCCAATACCACAGTCGTCAGACAACAGTTATTGACAGTACCACCTTACAGTGTCGGAGCTGTCGCGATCCTCTCGGTCAACTTTGCTAGCTGGAAAACAGACAAGCGCAACATTTACATGTGCTTGAGCGCGGCACCTGTTATTGTAGGCTACATCATGTTTCTTGCGAGTACCAACTCGCGAGTGCGGTATGCTGCAACTTTTATCATCGCATTAGGGGCTTTTAACTCAGGAGCGTTGTGCAATGCGCAGGTTGCGGCCAACGTTGTCAGTGATACAGCGAGGTCGTCGGCCATTGGCGTCAACGTCATGGCTGGTAATATCGGCGGGCTCATCGCCACGTGGGCGTTCCTGCCCTTTGATAGACCGAATTATCGTATCGGCAATGGGCTGAATCTAGCGGCACAGAGCCTGATTCTCATCACATGTGCTGGCATGGAGTTGTGGATGAGCGCTGATAACAAGCGCAGGAAGGAGAGGGATGCTGAAGCTGAGATCGAAGGCCTCAGCCATGCTGCGATCGAGCAGCTAGACTGGCGTCACCCTGGATTCGAATGGCGACCTTGAAGGGTGGGAAACATTTATAGAGAGCGTTACATTGTGGCTGCAGGGACATGAATTAATAACATGCTGGCGACCCATGCGCGAACGTAAATCTGAGTGTGAGGATTGTTGCGGGATCGGCAGGCATGTCCTGACAGTTTCCGATGTGCCAAGCAACCGACTGCCGAGCCGGACTGTCACGTGTCGACGTGCCACCACCACCACCCCGCTTCTCCAGAGATGCATCACACGACTTCAAGGCTTATGTCGTGAAACTTTCTTCTTATGGTCATGTGAAGCGATTTGAAGATGCAAGCAAGAAATGAACAAGGTGTATCGCCAGGAGCATACCGCTCCAAGAGAACCCGATATGCGTCACGAGCGTGGTGAGTACTTTGGCCGCACTATTGGACACTGAGTGTGCTGATTTGCGAGAGCAAGGAATGTCAGCGACGCAAAGTCAAATGTGATGGTGGCTCTCCATGTGCTCGGTGTTCTGGTCAATGCTTCACCTGCACATACGGACTGTCAGCTCGGCAAACATCTGCTAAACGCCTGTAAAGAATCTGCAGCCTATCCGAAGTAAATCAATTAACATGTATGCAGATCTGGATCAATCTCCGCGAGTGAAACTAGGAGAGATCTGGTAGAGACATGTTCTCCCACTCCTTCGAGCTCATTTGCTCCCAATACAGACTCCACTACTATGTTAAGCGACAACGTAACGAGACGGCTTCCTGACATCGCTTTACATCAGTCTACTTTAGAGCATCCTGCTGACGCACCCGACTTCAGTGGACCCACATCTACCGAATACACGTTCAACGCTGTAAATGGTAAGCTTCGAGACATGGGGATGCAGTCAGCAATACCAGACCGACAACTAGGTTCCGTTTTGCCACCCACGTCTTCCGGGAGACTTGCGCAGTACGGACCGTTCATGAAACTTCTTACTATGGATCCTCTCTGGGATATGACAAGGAAAGACGCCAACTTCTTGATTGACGACTGGTGTGCAGGCCTTGGAAGCGTTTATCCTATCGTAGCTCGACAGTTGATGCTGGACACGGCAGAGAGGGTCTTTGACGCCCTCCATCAAGCACGCAGAGGCGGTCTCAGAGACATGGGAGGATCAGTCGCTGAAGCGCTCTTTGACCACGACACGAACAAATTAAAGATTGTCCTTGCGATCGGTATGACAAAGGAGGCTGGTGGCCGAGAACATCAAGCCCAAAGATTGTTCCAGAGTACATCCGAAGCTGTTGAGGGCCTGATCTGGAACCCTGAAGGTCTTCAGGGCATACAGCTTCTTTTCCTGGTAGTAAGTGCTTGCCATCATAACGACTGGTCCTTAATCTGACGACGTAGGCTATGTACCACTATCACTTGAATGAGGAGGTCCGGACTGGGCGATGCATAGCGTTTGCGGCACGTCTTTGTCTCGAGACAGGATTACACCGTCGGTCAACACTTGAAAGGATGTTCCCGGATGCCTCACAATGTATTGATGCGTTGCAGGCCTTTTGGGCTGTCTACATGCTCGAGAGGCGACTCAGCTTAGGACAAGGGATACCGTTTTCGATCCAGGACTCCTACATCGATCGTTCATTGTACACCATTGACCTTGCAAATCCGCTGCTGATGTCCCTGCTGCAGTGGACACGACTTGCAGGTAAAACATGGCATGCCTTGAATCACCAGGTCGAGAAATCATACGAAGCAAGGGTCGACGAGATCAATTATCTGGATTACGAAATCACAAAATGGTTTGACGAGTTGCCAGAAAAGTACCGCTTGAAGGACAGCGCATTGTGGTCGATCCAGCAACCAACTTACTATCATTCTGTCTTCTTTGTGCGTAAAACTCACCTTCGCAACCTCATTTATCGGCCAATCCTGCAGCTTCCAGTAAAGACTGGTCAGCATGAACCGATGTTGCTTAAGGCCATTGAGATATCAAGAGACACCGTGCGCACGCTACATCATCTGAATGAGCGAACATCTCTTATTCGTACGCACCCGATGTTCTTTCAACAGCTGCTACTCACGGCCTTTGGCAACATGTTACTTGCAGTTGTCAGCACGGGACCTAAGATCAGAAGCAGTACACGTGAGGAGTTTGATATGTTTCTACAACTTTTCCAACTACTGAGCTCAGAGTGCGCTGCACTAAGGCAAACTTGGCACCGCCTTCAAGGGCTACGTGACTTACACACCAAGTTAGGTCACTCTGAACGCGGCATGCCAACTCCACATCCCTCCGAAGAAGTTCCTATACCTCAACACAGCACATCGACGACCTTGTCTTTCGATGATATATTTCCTGACGCCGACTTGCTGTTGACGCTGGTAAATCCAGGTAGCACAATTGACCAGCCTAGTATTCCAACAGAGCACCAAAGTGCAGAGTCCATGCACGAAGGCCTTCTCGACCTTGAGAATCTGTTTGATTTCCCTTTCCTGGGTTACGGTACCCAATTCTGAACTGGACATGCGCCACCGTACCCAAACGGAGACGTGACATTGAATGCCAGTCTACATTATGCGCAGACAAACGATCAGCACAAGTCCTTGTCGATGAAAGGGACAGCGCATTGGAACAAGCTCGTGTCTGAGTTAGCATAGTCTACAGGGGTTGAAGGTGCCAGATGTTTGGAATGGGTATAACGTGAGGTTTCCGTATCAAGTCTATTGAGTGGTATCGAGTGAAACAAATGGCTTTGCTGAATGTTTGAAAGAAAAACCTGTCGCAGCACTGCCTTCAAGAAAAGTCGTTGGGGAAACACTTCTCCTTCGCCCATAGCTTCTGGTCATGTGTCAAAGCGTGAGCCTCCATCTGCGGCTTGTTCGTCGAGACCAATTCTTTCCGACAGTTTTGGCACTACACCACCGCGACCATAAATGTTAGCTGACTTCGTTTCAACGCTTGATCTCGAGGCCCTAAAGTAGAGAGACGATGCCAGAATTGAGTTTCCATACAATTGATGTCGGCTTGGGAGCCTTGACAGGAAGACCGTTGGCTTTGACAGGCGCACGGGTGCCGGCCTTGTCAGCCGCCCTGTGCTCGCGTTGAATCTATGGTTCGTGAATAAGCCGGGCGTCCTTGACCTTCGACAATCATACGAAGGACATGGCACATACTCTAGCTTTTTTGGAGATCGGCATTGTGGCAGTTGATCGATGTTTTGCTGAACAGAGGTGGAGATGATCCCACGATCTTTTTCTGCGCTGATTTTCCAATTTAGCGTCACGCCAGTAGAGGCATGGACCAATCACCCAGCTCCTCATATCTACTGACAGCTTGCTAGATCACTGGCAATTTGAGACTGCTTCACGAGGTTTAACTTCATACTCGGTGCGAACCCGTGTTCTATGAAACTGGCATAATGTCCATAATTCGATATTACAATTACATTCATGCTTGATCCAGCGACTGTGCAAGACATGTCGCAAAATACCTTCCTCTCAGATTCTGCAGTTCTTCATGCGTACCCATCTCTGCGATCTTGCCATCCTCCATAACAAAGATGATATCTGCGTGTCGAATCGTGCTTCTGATATCTAGTCAGTAAAGGTATCAAACTACAAACAACTTAATGTACTCACAGCCTATGCGCTACAGCGATTGTTGTTCGTGTCATTGCGGCCTCATCCAGCGCCTTCTGCACGATCCTCTCACTCTGCGTATCTAACGCGGAAGTTGCTTCATCGAGCAACAGCAGCCTTGGCTGGCGAATCAGTGCCCTCGCGATTGCAATGCGCTGCCTCTGTCCGCCAGAGAATTGGAGTCCTTTCGATCCACACTGAGTATTAAGCCCCTCTGGCAAAGACGAGATGAAGTCTAACGCATTGGCCTGCCGGCATGCCTCATTGATGTCTTTTTCAGAAACGTCATTTTCAAGACCTAAAGTGATATTTTCGCGGACAGATCCAAGGTAGAGTGGTGGTTCCTGTTGGACGAGAGACATGTATCGGCGGTAGAGTTGTGGTGACATGAGCGATATATCCTCGTCATCGAGCGTGATGCGACCGGATATTGGGTCGTAGAAACGGAGGATCAGGGAGACGATTGTGCTCTTACCACAGCCTGAAGGTCCTACGAAAGCGGCGAATTTGCCTGGCTCAATCTTCATACAGATCCCTCTCAGCACTCTGGAAGCGTTGCGCTGCTTGTATCTGAAATCGACATATTCCATTGCGATAGCACCATCTGACGAGGGTCCTTTCCCAGCGGTCTCGTCTGACTCTCCAATATTTGGCTTGATCGTTCGCAGCCAAAGAATGTAGTTCGCGCTACCTTTTGCCTTGGTTATTGAGGTGCTGTATTGAAAGAACTGCGCAACGCCTTGCCCTCCGAAAACAATAGCGATGAAGATGACAAAGAACTGCGAGACATTGTATTCGCCTTTTGCAATCAACTGCGACCCATACCAAAAGCCCAGTGCCATGACTAGGAAGTCAGCAGATTGTGAAAGCGCATACGGAATCAGAGCGAAAATGAGATTGCGGATGACCCTCCCTGTGATGAAGTCAAGCGTGTTGGTGTAGTGATGTAGGACGGTTGTTTCGAGAGTAAGCATGCTGACTGTTCTGATTGAGGTGACGGCTTCCGTTGCAAGGCCTGCGCTGCCGGAAAACTGTTCTTCCGTAGCAGCCTCCAGCTTTTGGTCCAGTCGAATGCGATAATATCCAGCAGCAACAATGACTGTCAAACCGCCGAACACAAGGGTGAGTCCAAGTCTCCATCCGTAAGCTATACCGAGTGCGCTGCTACCTACAATGTTGACAAGGATATTGAACATCAGGCCGAGGTTTGCAGACATCAGCTCCTGTAATGAAGTAGGTGCAGACGACAGCTTTGAAGCCAATGCGCCAGAAGAGTTTTCCGGCCGGTCGAAGAAGTCCTGATCGAAGCTGACCATGCGCTCAACCATCTCCCGGCGATAACGGTGAGTCAAAGTCTGACCAATGCCGTTGCAGGCCAGACCAATAGCAAAGTAAGCGAAAAGATTCGCGATAGCCAGTACGAAGAACATCAGCGCCCAAAAGTTCGCTTCGTCTTGCGCCTCAGATCTCTGTAAGGTGAAGACACGAACCAAGCGTGAGAAGATGATCGCCTGTGCCGGATAGGTGCCGCCTCCAATGATGCCGCCGATGATGGTTGCGGCGTACCAATAGTAGAGATCGATGTTCTCCTTCAGCATAATCCAAACGCACTTGGCAAGAGAGTACCCGAGTGTTCCAGCGGCAAGTTGCTCGACTTCGCGTTCCAGCGCATTTGTGTCATATGCCGAACGAGTTCGTTGTAGAGTGGCCTTTCGATTCAAGCTGTTCTCAATCTCTTCCGTCTCCTGAAGTTCCTTTTTAAAATCCCCGTCGTTGGCTTTCGTCCCGAGATCTTGCGCATGCACCATAGCCGCGTATAAGCCGTCGTGTTCCAACAGCTCGCGATGTGTTCCTTGCTCGTACACGAGACCTTCTTTCATGACAACGATGTTGTCGGCCGCCATGACAGTAGCAAGTTTGTGAGCGATGATCAAAGTGGTCTTGTTAATCGAAACACGATTAAGCGCACTCTGGACAACTTTCTCGGCACGGGGATCCAGCGCGCTGGTCGCTTCATCGAACAAAAGGACTTTCGGGTCTGATACGATACTTCGGGCAATGGCAATCCGCTGACGTTGCCCACCGCTGAGCATACTGGCGCGCTCTCCGACCTGCGTGTGATAGCCGTCAGGCAGCGCATCGATGAAGTCGTGCGCGTTACTATTCTTGCAGGCTTCTTGGATCATCTCCATTTGCTTCTCTGCAGGCAGATTCTTTTGATCACCAATCAATCCCTTGGCAACATTGTCGTAGATGGTTCCTTGAAATAGTGTCGGCTCTTGCTGAATCAGGCGTATGTTACTCCGCAGCCATTTTGTATTGTATTCAGCAATATCGCGACCATCGAAGAGAATCTGACCGGAGGCAGGATGGTACCATCTCTCAAGTAGACCCACGAGGGTAGACTTGCCACAGCCACTTGGTCCGACCAAGGCCGTTGTTTTTCCAGCTGGGATGGATAAATTTAGTCCGCGCAACACTTGAGCGCTTGGTCTTGTCGGATAAGCAAATTTCAGATCATGTATAGAAATTTCGCCGACACAGTCGGGAGGCTGCAATCCTTCGGATGACAGCGGATCAAGCGTTGATGGATTGTCAATGATTGCGAACAGCTCGCCCGCAGCTGAAGAAGCATTAGTGATTGACTGGAATTGAGGGAAGATCAGCAAAGTTGCGGTAGCTCCAATCACAACACTGAGAACGACAGTGAACACAGTGCCAACGTCGCCAATTTCGCCGCTCTGGAACATGCGAAAGCCTTGCCAAAAGGCCAATGCGGTGCCAGACATGACTAGGAACGTCTGGCCAGAGAACAACACGCCATAGATGATTGACTTCTTATTTCCTTCTTTGTGCGCTCTTTGCAAATACGCTTCGTATTTGTCGACGATTTTCTTATGAGCGCCAAAGGCATGAATGGTCCTGATGGAGCTGATTGCATCTTGAGCCAGGGTTCCAGCCTGGGAGTAGATCTTAGTCTGAAAAGCCACAATCAGTCGAGTGTATTAGAATGACAGGTGTCATGATTGACTTACAACTCTAGCTTCGATAGGTGCATCCAAGCCTATGCAGACCCCTGTGATCAGAAAGATGGCAGGAATGATGCTCATGACAATCAAAGCTAGTTTCCATTGTACAGCCAGGGCAACGATGAAGCCGGAGAAGAATAGTGAGACTCCCTGAACGCAGGTGTACAACTTTTCCGCAATGCCTTGATTGATCCTGTTCCCGTCTAGACTCGGACATCAGCAATGAACAAAGTGAACCAGAATATATTTCTTACTCGTAGTCACTTGACTTGCAGCAGAGCCACTGCCCTCCTTGTCAAAATGCGCGATGTCTTGCCGCAGCAACTTATCCAGGAAGTCTTTTCTCAGAGCGCACGTCGTTCTGGCTGCAGCAATACAAATGCATAGAGTGCTCAAATATCCAATAATAAAGCGAGCTACAAACAAATATACAAAGTAAAGCACCAACTTATTGATGTTGCTGGTGAAGTCCGAGGAGTTCTGGCCTGTTGCTTGTTGATTAAATTCCGATGTGGACTGACCAAAGATCAATGTCATCAGTGGCAGAGCGGCGCCGACAGCAGTAGCACCTAGAAAGCCAAACGCATATAATGCGCTGTCCGCAGGGCTAGCATATGTGAAGATGCGCTGCGGGATCAGTCATAAGTGTATTCCTATAGTGGTACATTCATTGTGGACGTACAAAGTAGTCTTTCAAACCTCCCTCTTTCTCTTTCTCTTCCTTGTTCTTCTCTTCCTTCTCGTCTTTGAAGCTTGCATCAACGGCGACAGACTTCTCGTGCTCAACATTCGTTGACGCTTCAGCCGCAGGCACAGGTTCCTTGTCCATCGCGGCCATGGCGACGGAACGGCTTCGCTCGATACTCACAATCCTCTCCTTGTCAGCTAACGAACAGAGGCACTCGATAGCAATGGGTTGTTGATGCAAAGTGCGATTTGCTTGGTCCAATTCTAGTAGTCGTTGTTGTCTTTGTATCATTCTGGAGACGGAAATCACGGGGTCCGGCTTGGGCTTGAACGCGAGAATATGGCGGCGCAACAATCAGCCGTGACGCCACAACGTCACCACCCCAAACTTTAGATCGAGTTTAGGCCCGAACATTCGCTGCTTCCGAACTTACTACTTACTCGAATTCCGACGCCTCGACATGGTAGGGGTTCGCAGCGACGAATCGCACGCGCATGCTGTTCGACAGAGCGAGCGCTACCTCTTTGCTTTGTTGGCACGTGACAGCGTCTGACCTAAGCATACATCAGGCCATCTTGACTTTCGATCGCAAGTCTTAATGCGTAATAGCTACGAATGACTAAGATTCGCACAGGCTTATATGTGTAATTCACTTTCTGATCGGCGTACCATTCCATCTCTTTTCTGCTGCCGCCACCGTCACATGCAGTTTGGCCAGATTGCAGATTGGGACCACCGCAGCAATCTTGACGAAAGCTTTGGTTGAGCCCGATCTTAAATATGCAGGAGAACTCGCGAAAGAAAACCCAACTTCTAATTACGGACGCGGACATTGTCGACGCTTTAGGAACTCTCAACTCCATCATTATTGCAACGGGTGAGGATCCTAGGTTGTCCTCTTCTTAAAACGACTGCGTGTTTGGAACTCTGTGCACACGTGATGTTCTGTTTGAGTTTCACACAAAAAATGCATATCACTTAGCACTAATCGTCCAGCTGCGAAATTCCGACACCGATTGCTGAAGACTTCAATTTTTTCACCAACAGATCTGGGTAACAAAAGACCGGTGAAGTGAACGACTCAGTCTTGGGCAGGCCACAGCCTCGATTTTCACGAGACTGTAGCCTCATCTGAAGATTTTCCAACTCAGGCTTTGCTGAATTGCAAATTGCTGCGTGCATGTCGAAGCGGATGCCACCTGCGCGCACGGACTCGCACTCGGGCTCTCACCGTAACATGATTCGGCTTTACAATGTGGACCTCCCATCTAGGGTCGGATTCAAGGGGACATCTGTCTGCTAGCAGTACGAGATATTCTAAGATTCCTTTGGCCAGCATCATCGGAGGTAGTACATACTGCCTACTTAAAGCCGTTGCAGAGTTTGCGAGACGTCGACTCATGAAGACTATATAAGGAGTTCGAGGTCTGAGTACCAGATTACAGAACTCACCCTTTCGCCAACATGCAGTCATTTCAACTGGCCCTCCCGAAGAATCGCACCGTCTCAGGAGCTCACTCCATACCATAGACCCCTCTCCCCAACTCGCTTATCGACTATCGGCCCTTGATCGTTGCCCTCCACGGCGGATGCTACGACCACCAATACTTCGATGCGCACCCGAGATATTCCGCCTCAGTCGCAAGCCAGGCCTTTCAAGTTCCCTTCATCACGATCGACCGGCCCTCTTACGGCGGTACCAGCTCGATCCTGCCTATTTCCCGAGTATTCAGACTTCACAACAGAAAGCGCGCTTGCGATGCACCAGTCAATCCTGCCGAAGCTTTGGGATGAGTTTGGACTGCCTGGTGGGTGTAATTGCGTCGTTTTACTTTGCCATAGCCTGGGCGTTATGGTAGGAGTTGCGACTGCTGCTCTGCACGCACGAGACGAGACACCAATGTATCCTCTTGGCGGCGTCATTGCCAGCGGCATGGGCAATGTCTTCACTTTATCGGGTGGCCCGACTCATAACTATGATACAGTTGACGAAGAACGTATCCACATGGACGTGGGGGTAAAGGATACTGTGATGTTTAGACCGGGCACTGTTGCACCGGAGATGCTCGATGAGAGTGAGCGTTTGAATGCTGCAGCTCCAGTTGCAGAGATAAATGGGTTTGCTACGACATGGATGCCCGTTTGGAAGGAGGAGTGGGCTGCTGCGGTGAAGGTGCCCGTTATGTTCTCTCTAGTTGAGGATGATCCTTTCTTTACAGCCACCAGCGATAAGATGGCGCAGTGTGTGCAAGCCTTTACCAACAGCAGGCGGGTAGACGGAAGCCTGATCAAAGGCGCACCTCACTACGTCGAGCTTAGTCACTGGTCTCAGGGCTGGTATGCTCGATGCTTCGATTTCGCCATGGAATGCGCAGCCAGCTTTGCTCTGGAAAACCCTCGGATTTCATCCAAATAGTTGGCTGAATTGAATCATACTGAACCTTTTCTCCACCGTGAAGAGACTGCGTGCTTCCAAATCGCAGTGCGATGAACAACCCCAACCTCACGACAGCACTTGATTCAAATACCTCTTCGACCCACACCTCGCGCCTCCATGTTTTCCATCAACTCGACATCCATTCGCATCCACGACCCTCAACAAACTGGGCCAAATCACAACTTCCGCGACCGGCAGGGAGAACTTCAAGCTCTCCCTCCGCGCAGCACTGGACTTCGCATGCACCTTCTCCGGCTGCAGCTGGCCCTCTGCAGCCTCAATCTCGCGGTTGTGGTACCAGTCAAACGACCACAAACATGGTTGGCTGAACAAAAGAAACGCAAGCTTTGCGCCCTTTCTAATCAACATCCTGAGCTCGCTGACGCGCGAGCCTGTTTCAAAACCGGCGTCTTTGGGGATGGCGTACATGTTCAGCAACGGCCCGAGATCTTCCATCGCATGCTCGATATTAATCGTTCGTGCATCAAAAGGCGAGAAAGCGTTCTCGACATAAGTATCGTGTAGTAACGTGGCGGAGATCTGTTTCCAGCGCGATAGCAGCGTGAGGTTGAGGGGCCGCGGCTCCCTCCCGTCCATGGTAAGGGCACTTCGTCCCATGCAGAAGCTCTGGAAACAGTCGACGACTTCCGGGGGTAGTAATGTTGCGCCGAGACTGTTGCCCGTGCCGAGTTTGAGTAGTAGACTCCGACTTAGCATCACGCGCCCGATGCACATGACCAGCATGCCCAGGCGGGTGGTCCGGTTGCTGAGGAGATCGAGGACCTGTGGCCAGGGGAGTAGGACGCCGGAACTGGCTTGCTCGATCATCATCTGCGAGGCACCGCCGCCAGGGATGGGTCCGTCGCTGTAGAATTTCTGGACGTAGGTCTTTGTTGCTTCGTACAAGTTGGAGAATTGTCGGGAGATGGCATCGTCTGAGAGGTTCATGGGGACCTTTGAAATGTAGATGCGCTGTAAGTCGCCATCTTTGTACCGGTGGTCGTTGAGAGTCGGCATGTCGAGTGTGGTGGGCGAATACTGCGCAGCCTAGGAGTTCATCTCCTCTTTATACATGCGGTGGTGTTATATGGAGAGACAGATCAATCTAATATTCTCGATACTTTTACGACACACCCAGTGGATCGATACTGCACATTTACAGCATCGAGATCGCTGAACGGATGTGGCGTCGGGTTGGCCACATGCGGCCTCACAGAGAGCGAAAGCCACTGGTAATATCCCGATCGAAGACGAATTGCATGACGCCCCTGACTCTTCCAGATGACACAAGTTCTTGCATTCCTGTCTAATTAGTTGCGGTGCAGTTATTCAAACGGCAAATTGCAATCGTACTCCCACTGCAGCTCGTGGCGCTGTACCCGACATGCCCATTGACAACGGCATGGCAAAGCGCATGAGTCTGTGCTCGGTGGTGGCGACCGAAGTGAATTCAGCAAGTTAGGATGATGGGAAACGCAAAGACTCCCTGTCCGATGTCGACGATCGTTCCATGTCTCAAATGTGTATGATTGAAAGGCCGCATGCGGGTGTCACTGCGGGAAAATGTGGGGTGAGACTCGAGGAACACAGCATTAAACGAAAACAAAGAGACGAGATGAATGATGCAGTAGCTCTGCAACTGAAGTCGTGGGTGTGCCTCCCCTTTGCATGGTTGGTCGTTGGGAGTGAAGATGTTTCGACACTGCCGCAATAGGATATCTCAAGATCTTCTCCAATGTCAACACGCCAGTCGAGGAGTCAACGTATCCAACGGCCTGCCTCAACGTCACCTCGCATTAATCTGTTGATAGCGAATGGACCACTTCAAACGCCCTACCAGATCAGACATTATTTCGTAACCTCAAGCCAAGCCTCAGATGAGAACCGAAAGTGAGTTCCAATCGCCCAACATATACTCTGCTCACACAAGATATTTGAAAACCTCAGTCCGCAGTAACAGCCTCACACATCTATTGCACGAGCCAGCTCTCTTCGCCTTGCTACACTCTGGCCATTTCAAACGCTTTTCTTGTCGTGTCGACAGATCCACAAGACCCATACACTTTCCATTAGCCACTGACTATACCTGACATGGACCGTATCTCGAGCGGTTGAGATAAGACATTCGAAGTCATAGGTTTGGCACTTACACTAGTGATGTCAAATGAAGGTGTTAAGAAGCTGACATGTGGGAACTCACAACCCAGCGCACTCACTCTCACGCCTAATCTCCGTCGATTAGCTAGCGGACTGCACTTTTCCATCCGCGATCTTCCTATTATGTGTGTGAGTATGGTAAACGAGTGACCCCAGTAACTAAGCACACAGCACTCACACGACCCTGCGACCCCTGACTGTACTCTACTTGTACTATCCCTCATATTAAATTGCAAGCATCATACCAGACACTTATATTTACACATGTAAAATTACTTTAAATCTCTACCCCTTTTCTTAGCGCAAAATAAAGCATACTACACTGTGATACAGCAACGCAACATCTGCTCCTTGAGTCCATGTCCCCTTATAGCCTGGCAAATCTAGACACTGTTCATCCCACGCTCAACGCACCACATCCTTCAGACCAACCAACCCACCTCCTACGCATCCCCCGTTCTGATTCCTCATCTCATTGTTTCCCTCACCTAAACAAATAGCAAAAACCCACCATCTCCGCAGCAGCCACTCACACCCTGCGCCCCTAACCGCCTGTACAGAGTTCCTGGGGTATATCGCGCAAGACCACAGGCTATACAGGTAGCAGGAGAGAAGGAGGAAATTGTAGTGCGTAGGCAACAGTATCAACAAGCTTTTTATGGCTATGAAGTTGGCGTTCCCAACCATGGATTAGGTTGGTGTTTTTTTTTTTGACGGGCCGTAGTACGGCTTAATAGAGGTTGGCTGGCTACGCTACGTGCGAGAAGTTTAGCTGCTACTATGGAGCTATACCAGAGGGTTCTGGAAGAGTGGAGAGTCGCGGTATAGAGAGAATTGTAGGAGGACAGGTGCTGTAGTTGTACGTGTAGGGAAATAAGCTACCTATATGACAAAGTGTGGTACGAATAGTTGATATGATAAGATATAATTAGATAGAAGTAAAAGCTGCAAGGGCTGAAGAGGAAGGCAAGGTATAAGGTCTGCCTTTATCTCCACTTCAAAAGCACAGCTACACTATAACACTACACCTTACTGCTGTATTATATTACATAGATAACTACAATACAGCATAAACAACAAACCCCACCACAGTCTCAAACCACCTACCCACCCAAGCTATAACACATAGCATATCCTCAGCATCTCACAACCCGTTAAAAGTCAAAACCACCAAAGTGGGTTCATTTACAACATCCACCCTTCCCCTGCTGTTAATCTTCCCTACCTGTCTTAAGAAGGTAAATACAGTATTAAATACAATATACTACATCCCCTCCCCTATAGACACACATAGCAAACAATACCGGGTGGTCCAACACATCTCACCACCCTCCCTACAGTCTACTGCACCAGTAATACAAATCCCAGCCCACGTCAGGGGCGGGACGGATGTAATGAGAGCAAAGTATAGGTACTGTGCAGAGGAAGAATAATAGCGGTTTGTGGGTTATGTGTGGTGGGGGTGGGCTTGTGGGGGTGGGGATGATGAGGAGGATGGTATTGGAAATACTGCTATGAGATGGGGATGGATGGATGGATGGATGGATGGATGGATGGATGGATGGATGGATAGGTAGAGTGGTGGAGGCGGGTTAAGGTTTGCTGAGGGGAGTTGGGGGGAGTTGGGGGAAGTTGAGGTGTAGATGTAGGTAGAGATAGGAGGAAGAATAACAATAACAATAAGAATACAAAAGCAAAGGAATACTGTTTCCCTTGATAAGTAAGTCCAACTGTCTAACAAATTGTGATTGTGATTATAATTGCAAGTAAGTAGGTAGAGGTAGAGGTGGTACGTGTTGAATTTCTCTCTCTCTGTCTGTCTCTGTCTGCCTATGTGTCTGTCTGCCCATGTGTCTGTCTGTTTGTCTCTGTCTGTATCTCTCTCTCCCTCCCTCTCTCCCTTTCTTCTTCTGCTTCTTCATTCGACATTCTCCAGCCCCAGCTTCTTCCACTCCTCTCACAGCTCGTCTCTCGATGCTAATTCCCTATTATACCAGGTATCTTGACTCTCATTCTCTTTATCCACCTTTCTTTTCTCTCTGCTCTGCATTTGGTATTCTCCCAAGTTTCTGTGTCTCGCTTCTCACTTCTCACACACACAGCATTACGACACGCCACCCACGACGATTCACATCACACTCTCTTGTTTTTGTTTTTATTTGAACTTTTCCATTTCCATTTATCCGCAAACATTAAACTCGAAAATTCCTACAGCAGAATAAGATAATTACTAGGCGCAATACCCGTCTCGCCATTCGGCTTCTTAGCCTGCCACCAGCGCCCACTCACGTCCGAGACCTCGAGGATATCGTGTTTCTGGAAGGAAATCTCGTTTGCGTCGTCCGGGTTGGCTTCGTAGCTGTAGATGGCCTTTGCGCGGTAGGGGTACTCGATGGCGTGGTCGGCGGGGTCGTCGACGGGGGCGGCTGAGGTGGCGGCGTTGGGGGTTAGGGCGCCAAAGGCGGGGGCAGAGCTGTTGCGGCCTTGGGCGCCGGGGGCGCCACCGGGGTAGCCGGAGACGGGGGAGGAGGTCTCGAAGCCGTTGAGCTGGGCTGAGGTGTACATTTGGGGTTGCTGGGAGATGTGGGTCTGGGGGCGGTTTGTGTAGCCGTTGGAGATGGGGCGCGAGGAGCGGGAGCCGGGGTGCTCTTTGTGCAGGGCGTACGAGTCGACAAAGGTGCGGTGGCGGGCGGCGGGCTGGGAGCCGTAGTAGAAGATCCAGACAATCTGAGGAGTTAGAATAGGATATTATAGAAAGAAAGAGAGAGAGAGAGAGAGAGAGAGAGAGAGAGAGAGAGAGCATACAGCAATCATGGAGAGCAGAATGTAGCCGGCGGCGGCGGCCTCAAAGGGGGCGACGGGGGAGTAGACGAGCGAGTTGACCGAGGAGGTGGTGAAGACGAGGCCGGCGGCGAGGAAGCCGACAATCTGGGAGGGGTCAGCGAATGATCAACACAGAGAGATCAGTGGATGGTGAATGGACGTACGGCGACATGGTAGGTGCGCTCAGCGTCCGATGCGACGGTGACGGTGACGCCGGCGATGCAGAAGAACATGAAGACGAGGGTCCACCAGGCAAAGTTGGGAAAGCCGCCGCGGATGGCGGAGATGATGCTGGCGACAAAGGCAATGATCCAGGCGAGCTGCGAGGGTTAGTGTTGGTGGTGGCAGGCAGGCAGGCAGGCAGGCAGGCAGGCAGGCAGGCAGTGTGTTGCCGTGTGGGAGGAGACTCACAATGCCAATGGAGATGGTGGCGAGGGCAAAAGGGTCGCCGATGATGCGGCCGACGCTGAAGGCCGAGGCGCGCTGGGAGGTGTAGCCGTTGCCGTAGCCTGATTCCATTTTCAGAGAAGGCGAGTCGGAGAAGCCGTAGGCGGGCATGCGTGTGTTGGTGAGGGAGTGCGAGGCAGAGACGGCAGGGTGTGAGTGTGGCAGAGCGACGGCAGAGCGACGGCAGGTGACGGCGGGTGTCGGCAGAGTGTAAACGGCGACGGAGAGAATGGAGGCGACGAAGAGAAAGTAAGCGACAAAGAGAGTGCGAGCGGCGAGCGGCGTGTTGGGCGTGGAACGTGTTGAGCGTTGAGCGCAGTCTCGCGGCAGTCGAGCGACAGTCCAGCTGGTCGATGGCCAACAACAAACGGGGGGCAGGCCAGACGCTGCTATGTATGGGCAGGAGGCGGTGCTCTGTACAGCGCAGGCTGCGTGCGACAGGCAGAGGCACACGGGCACTCAGTCACTCTGGCACTAGCACTACACGGTATAGGCAAGGCAGCGCAGGACCGTCGAAGCTGGGCAGCGGGGTGGCGGCAGCAGACTCGGGCAGGGCGCTGGGGCTGCGTGGGTGTCGAGAGTCGCGAGCGTGCGGATGAACAGACACCAACTCGACTGAGGCCAGCCTGCCAACCCAGCCCGGCGCATCCAGTCCAGCCAGTCCAGCCCGTCCAGCCCTGGCCTCGCCCGTGCTGCCGCGTTTCAGGACTTGCGCGCCGTCGACGGGCCATTGGCTGCGTTGGCCTGCTGGCGATTGGCAGCCGTCCTGGACTCCTGGCGCTTGCCGAGCTGTGCGCACCGAGTGGCCTACGCTGCCCAACGGCCACACGACGTGCAACATGAGGCAGCCCTGAAACAGCGGCGAGCACGGATGCCCTTTGCACCGACGTCGTTGTCTGCCGTGCCTGCCTATCACCTGCCATGACGATTATGATGATGATGATGATGATGATGATCCGTCATTTCTTGGAGAGAAACAATCTTCCTGTCCACGACCAGCTAATCAACGAATGTATTTCAACGAATGTATTTCAACGCACTGTATTTCAACGCAATGCTGGGTATCATGCTACCAGTCCACGACAACGCCAAACACAAACACTACTCCCACCACACCTACACATCATCCCCCCTCCTCTCCTCCCGCTGCAACACCCTATACCCCTTCACCAACCGCTCCTGATACCCCGCCCAGCACAACCCCGCCGCCACCCAGTGCACCTCCCTATCGCGCTGCACCAGCAACCCACTGCGCCTGCGCAGCTCCGCAATCTTGAGCGCCTGCTCCAGATGGCGCACCTCAGCCTGTGCCAGCCGCGGACGCAGCCGCGCCAGCCTGACAAACCCGTCTGTCGCCGCCATGGGCTGGTCCGCCAGCGCCTTGAGCTGCGATGCCGTCGTCGCAAACGCCGGTGCGCGCTCCACCACCAGCTGCGCCTTTTGCGAGGTGGAGAGCGGGGTGTTGTTGGTGTTGGTGGAGGAGGTTGTGGGTGCGGCAGTCAGGATGTCTTTGTGCTTGCTTACTGCTGCTTATTAGCTGCGTTCGTGCTCGTCGAGATGGATATATAGTTTCCCCAACTCACACAGCTCGTGCACGTTGTCCAGTAGTGCTGTTCGTCCTGCTAGCTGCTGCAGCGACTGCTCGATGCGCTGGATTCGCTCGCTGACTGTTTGCGCGGAAGAGCTGCTGTCGCCTGCTGGCTTGGGCCCGCTCAGTAGGTACTCCAGCCGTGCTAGTCGCGACTCGAGTAGTGTGAATGTGAACAGCACCGCTTCGTCGTATTCGTCCATGCTCGCGTGGTGGGTGGCTGACTTTGGTGACTGATGTCGTGACTGCCTTTTCGTGACTGATTGTCTGACTGAGTGCCGTGATGGATTGTCTGATCGAGTGCGACTGACTGGCCCATGTGGATGCTGACATGGGTAGTCGGCGGTAGACCGGTAGCGCTCCCGACAAAGGCCAACGTCACCCGTCAACCGGCCCTTGGCCCATCCAGCTGTCAACCGACCCATACATTTCATCACCCACTGGCCTCGACAGCCTCCCCGTCTCCCACCTCAACACCTCGTCTTTGCCTCCCGCATGCCTGTGCGACGACGACCCAACACCCACGGAGACTATGGCTAACTACGCTGCAATTGCCGACCACGACCCCGACCTCATGGCCGCCAGCACCGACTCGCTGCGTGGCCGACGGTACGCCACATTTCCAAAGACCGCCCACCACACACAGAAACACTAACAGCTGCAGACGTGCCCGCGGAAAACACACCCCCCGCCACCATGGCCAGGCCTCGTGGATCTCCAGCGTCATCAACCTCGCCAACACCAGTACGCTCCCCAAACAGCCCACACCCACACCCTCCCACGCCTCACAGCATGCTCACCTCTCCCAGTCCTCGGCGCCGGCCTACTCGCCATGCCTTCCGCCCTCTCCAAAATGGGCATCTTCCTCGGCATCTTCGTCATCGCCTGGGCAGGCCTCACCTCGGCCTTTGGCCTGTACCTGCAGACCCGCTGCGCCCGCTACATTGACCGCGGCCACGTCTCGTTTGCCGCCCTGTCGCAGCTGACCTACCCCAATGCCTCGGTCCTGTTTGATGCTGCTATTGCCATCAAGTGCTTTGGCGTTGCTGTCAGCTATCTTATCATTATTGGTGATTTGATGCCTGGTGTTGTTGTTGGCTTTGCGCCTGAGGCGGGGAAGGTTGCGTTTTTGGTTGATAGGCAGTTTTGGATTACTGCTTTCATGTATGTTGTCTCATTCCTCATATTCATTATCCTTTCTCTCATTCCTCGTTAATAATTCCAGGCTCATCGTAATCCCCCTCTCCTTCCTCCGCCGCCTCGACTCGCTCAAATACACATCCATCGTCGCCCTCTTCTCCATCGCCTACCTCGTCATCCTCGTCGTCGCCCACTACATCAAAGGCGACACCCTCGCCCAGCGCGGCACCGTCCGCGTCTTCGAGTGGGCCGGCCCCGTCAGCGCCCTCGCCGCCTTCCCCGTCATCGTCTTCGCCTACACCTGCCACCAGAACATGTTCTCCATCCTCAACGAAATCTCAGACAACTCACACTTCCGCACCACCACCGTCATCGCCGCCTCCATCGGTGGCGCCTGCGCCCTGTACATCCTCACCGGCATCACCGGCTACCTCAGCTACGGCGACAACATCAAAGGCAACATCGTCTCCATGTACCCCACCGCCGCCGCCTCCACCATTGGCCGCCTCGCCATCGTCATCCTCGTCATGTTCTCCTACCCGCTGCAAATCCACCCCTGCCGCGCCTCCCTCTCCGCCTGTCTATCCTGGCGCCCCCGCCGCTCCACCACCCTCTCCCACTCCCGCTCCCCCTCCCCATCCACATCCCCCAAACCCCACCCCGAAATGTCCGACCTCCGCTTCGCCATCCTAACCACAACCCTCATCGTCCTCTCCTTCATAACCGCCATGACCGTCTCCTCCCTCTCCCTCGTCCTCGCCTACGTCGGCTCCACAGGCAGCACCACCATCTCCTTCATCCTCCCGGGCCTCTTCTACTGGAAAATCTCCGACCCCGACTCGCCCCACCACCAGCGCCTCGTCAAGCTCGACGACGACGCCCGCGAGTTCGCCACCGGCCTGGATGCTGGCGCTAGTCGCGAGGGGATTTTGAATCGTGATGGGCGGAGGAGGTTACTTAGAGTGGCGGCGTTGGGACTCGCGGCGTATGGCGGGGTGGTTATGGCGGTTTGTTTGGGTATTAATGTTTTTTTTGGGGGTGGAGGGCATTAGAATGGATCTTTTTTTGCTCTGGTCTTTTTGGTTTGTTTTTTTTTCTAGACAGCGGGGGCGTTTCTTTTTATTTCTCTCTTTGTATATATGTCTGTGTAGGTTTTAGCGTTGCATTGTGTAAGGTGTAGCATGGCGTAGCATGGCGTAGCATGGCGTAGCATGGCGTAGCATGGCGTAATATAGCGTAGCATCGTACTGTACAGTACAGTACAGTACAGTATAGTACAGCGTGGTGTAGACTAGCATAGCACAGCACAGCATAGCAAGGCTAGCAACTATATTAATTATAAACTATAGACTACAACGTGTTTCACCACCGAGCGGCGCACCCTACTGAGCGGCGCACTATCGCTGCGAAACCGCCTGCGTCACAACAACACACTATGTCACAACCACAACAAGCTGCTAGACTCTATACTAAAGCTGATGTACAGCTTATAATATTTAAACATTTTAAGAAATTAAATTAAAAGTATTTAATATACTAAGTAAGTCTATAAGGTCCCTTAAACAACAATCTAACGCTAACATAACAGAACACGCTCTTAATATAACTGCAAGCTAAACGCAAAGCGCCTTATAAAGCTAGAAGAGAAGGCAGTTATAATATGTATACTTAAGGAATCTAACTATAGACTACTCTTCTTAAAGGCAGATATGCAAGATATAGCAAATAAACTACTAAGAGAGTGTAGTAGTAACGCTGTTAGCAAGAACTAAGTTAATAGGTTTATCTAGTGTATATCTAAGCTAAAAAAGCAATAGTCCTGCCTGTACAATTGCTAGCAAGCTACATATAAGGACCTAGCAGTTGTCTAGCTCTAGTTTACACTTGTTTAGTTAATAAAGGCAAAGTATAGTATTCTAGATAAGGACATAACGTGTTTTATAAGCGAGTCAGCTACCTAAGTAAGCTAGCTACCTAATACTACTAACACGCCTGCGCAATAATGCTGCATAACACTACGTAATCTATATATAGCCTAGAGGTTGCAATAATACTATTTAGAAGCCTTGCTATTATCTACGTCCTTTATTTCTACCTTGCACGTGCAGGAATTATGCCTAATCTTACTATAACGCCTATAGCATTACTTAACACACACTCTCTTTATAAGCGTCTTACCTTTACTATAAACTCTACTCTTCTTTTTAGTAATTAAGTTAGCTACCTTACTTACTATAAGAGTCTTCTTTATATGTATATAATATTGCTTATAAGTCTTATACTTTGTAGATACTTTTATAGTGTCTTAAAGGCAGCTTATTTTCTTCTACACTAATACTATATTATAAGCTATCTGCTAAGCGCTCTTTGCTAACTATTTAACCTATTTATTTAATAAACTTGCTAAAGACTCTTACTAGATTTATATCTGCTTTTAAATTAGAGTTAACTACTTCTTTACTTTATAAGTATTATATAGTGTCTTTAGCTTCTAGGTAATATTGCTAGGTTTTAGTAGTATAGGCGTGCATAAGCGCATATTAAGCTTTAATAGCACTATCTCTAGGTTATATAAGACTAGGCTAGCACCTCTAAAGCCTGCTTAAATATTCTTTAGTGTAAATATCTTCTTAAAGGTTACTTTAAAGGCTAGTAGGAAGGTCTCCTTATTAATATAGTAGATGTAATTACGTGCTAAGGCTAAGACCTTGTTGCTATATAGGCGCTTTAGTAGTAAGAAGCAGGCAACATTAAGTAGTTATAATAAGTGTAATAAGTGTAGAGGTATACAGAGAGTAATTATCTTCTTCTCTCTGCAAAGATCCTAGAAATCTACTAAGTAGTAGCTCTTATAGCTATTAACAATAAGCAGTCTATAGACTCTAATAGGCTTTATATATATATTAAAGTAATAAAGCTAGGTAAGTGCTAGATTATTATTAGTTTAGCTAGTAAGACTAATATTAATAACCTAGTAACGTAAAAAGTCCTTAGTAAACTAGTCAGAAATAAGAACCTTACCTGCAAGGATAAGAAATAGTAGAATTACCTTCCTTGTTAACCTAATGTTACGATCTCTTTATAACAACTAACTAGATAACAACAGCTAGCTATTGCTAACGTACTTAGCGCAGTAATTATAGAGGCTTCCTGTACAGCACAGTTACAGCATAGTCTTATTATAGGTTACGTAACAGGCTTACTCCTTAGCAGTTAAGCTAGATAGATACTTACGTAACAAGCTTATGTAGCTTATGTTAAGCTTAGTAAGCCTAGCTTATGCAGCTTACGTTAAGCTAGGCAAGCTTAGCACACTCTCTATATATCTCCTTAGTATATAGCACAGTAGGAACACAACTCTTACAGTTTGTGTTTAACCTAAGTAACAATATAAGTTATTAGATCTTAACCTAATCTTTAAGATAGACAGTCTACTCTGTACTACTTATTATTACTCTTTGCTCTTAAGACAGACAGATAGTATCTGTACTCCTTATTGCAAACCCTAACCCCTTTAGCCTCCTATTACTGTATTCATCCTTAAGAACTAATTAAATAGTGCTTACGAGCTTTGCTTAAAGTACGACCTTAACACCTAACACCTTATACTAAGGTAACCTACTTATAATTGCTAGGTTAGAGTTTCTTCTGCTTCCTAGGCTTCTCTAAGCCTATTACTACTAGCTGTAATAAGATCTTGCTTATTAGGAAGCTAGACTTATTAAAGTTATATAATGTGTTTTATAAGCAAGTTAGCTACCTAAGTAAGTTAGCTACTTAACACTACTTATATGCCTATGCAATAATGTAGTAGAATGTCTTAATAACGCAACGTGAAAAATACCTATACTAAGGGCAATATATTTCTTGCTATTACTAATATTAGTTTGCAGCAAATTTATAGCAAAAGACATGCTATAGTAGTATATACTATGCTTTAATTAATACTATAAGACTAACGCGCTAGATAACGCTCTTAATAAAACTAAGCTAAATTGAAAGCGCCTTATAAAGCTAGAAGAGAAAGTAATTATAAAGCGTATACTAAAGTAATCTTTAAGAGAGCTTCTGCTATTAAAGCTTATTATATAAGAAATAGCAGATAAACTGCTAAAAGAGCGCAATAATAAGCCTATTAGTAAGAACTAGGTTAACAACTTTATAAAATATACCCCTAAGCTACAAACATAATAGACACGCTTTTATAACTACTAGCAAGCTGCCTATAAGAACCTTGTAGTTCTCTAGCCTTAGTTTACGCTTGTTTAGTTAATAAAAGCAAAGTATAGTATTCTAGATAAGGACATATACAACTTTAATAAGTCTAGCTTCCTAATAGGCAAGATCTTATTATAGCTAGTAGTAACAGGCTTAAAGAAGCCTAGGAAGCAGAAGAAACTCTAACCTAGTAATTGTAAGTAGGTTACTCTAGTATAAGGCGTTAGGTTAACAGGGAAGGTAATCCTACTGTTTCTTATCCTTATAGGCAAGGTTCTTATCTCTAACTAGTTTACTAAAGACCTTTTATATAACTAAGTTATAAACATTAGTTCTACTAGCTAGACTAATAATAATCTAGTACTTACCTAGCTTTATTACTTTAATATATATGTAAAGCCTATTAGAATCTATTAGCTACTTATAATTAATAGCTATAAGAGCTACTACTTAGTAGATTCCTAGGATAGCTGCAAGAAGAAGAAGATAGTTACTCTCTACATGCCTTTACACTAATTATACTTATTATAGCTACTTAATATTACGTGCTTCTTACTACTAAAGCGCCTATATAGTAATAAGGTCTTAGCCTAAGTACATAATTACATCTACTATATTAATAAGGAGACCTTCCTACTAGCCTTTAAAGTAACCTTTAAGAAGATATTTACACTAAAGAATATTTAAGCAGGCTTTAGAGGTGCTAGCCTAGTCTTATATAACCTAGAGATAGTGCTATTAAAGCTTAATATGCGCTTATGCACGCCTATACTACTAAAACCTAGCAATATTACCTAGAAGCTAAAGACACTATATAATACTTATAAAGTAAAGAAGTAGTTAACTCTAATTTAAAAGCAGATATAAATCTAGTAAGAGTCTTTAGCAAGTTTATTAAATAAATAGGTTAAATAGTTAGCAAAGAGCGCTTAGCAGATAGCTTATAATATAGTATTAGTGTAGAAGAAAATAGGCTGCCTTTAAGACACTATAAAAGTATCTACAAAGTATAGAACCTATAAGCAATATTATATATACGTAGAGGAGACCCTTATAGTTAGTAAGGTAGCTAACTTAATTATAAAAAAGAAGAGTAGAGTTTATAGTAAGAGTAAAACGCCTGCAAAGAGAGTGTGCATTAGGCAACGCTGCAAGCATTATAGTAAGATTAAGTATAATTCCTGCACGTGCAAAGTAGGAATAGAGAACATAGATAATAGCAAAGCTTCTAAATAATACTATCTAGGCCTACAAGCAATTATTTACAAGTGTTGTGTTGTAATACAGCGCTGCGTTAGCATTCTAGTAGTAAGAGTGCGCTGCTTAGTAGAGTGCGCTGCTTAGTAGTAAAATACGTTAGATTATAAATTATAATCTATACATATATAACTTTATTAACACAGAGATCTAAGAAAATAACGCTCTTTATAGACTTATATAGTTTTAGTAAGAGTAAGAGTAAGAGTATAAGTAAGAAGAAGAGAAAGAGAAAGAGAAGAAGTATAAGCAAGAAGAAGAGAAGAAAGAAGAGGAAGAAGAAGAGGAAGAGAAGGAAGAGAAGGAGAGGATTCTAGTGCATTGTCTATCTTTTTATAATAGGTAGGTTAGTAGTATAGTATAGTATTTACTACTACGTTAGGTAGAAAGAGAGAAGAGTAGAATAGTATAAGTAAAAGAAGCAGAAAGGTAGAAAAAAGAGATATAAAAGGACATAATTCTCTACAAGCATTCTAATATAAGCAAAATGCGCTAAAGTAGATACTATAGTGTACTTAGCAATTGCAATAAGTAACTCTATTTCTAGGCTCTTTCTCTATCTACCTATAGACTTTATTTATCTTAGCTATATCTTCTATATGTAAATACTATCTATATAACTATAACCTTGTAATTCCCTTATATTTATACTTTTTATGCCTTATTCTCTCTCTGCTGCGCTGTGCACAATCTACCTTCTACCTTTTGCTCTGTGTCCTAAGCCTCTAGCTTCAAACTTTATATCCTAACTACACTACGCCTTTGCGCCTCCTTGTGTATAGTAACACTTCTAATAAAAACAGGTAGCAGTAGATATAATGTTACTGCGTGAGCAGTGTCGTTCCGGAGGCTATAGATCAACGATTGTATTGCTATCTGTTGTCGTGTTGTGATGTTTTGTTACAGGAGCTCTCATCTCAGAGGTAAGTGCACTCGCCTACCGGGCAGTGCCTACCTCAACAGAGTATCACATGACTTACGCCACGTGGTTACACACCCCCTCAGCTGCAGTGCCAACTAAAGCTGACCTTCTTGAGAGATGCTCCATACCATATCCCATCAGGATAGTAAGAGTGATCGTCCTTCACCCCCCACCTAGTACCAGTGAGTCAAGCTACCTGGCTTAGGACTCTGAGGTCCTTCCAGCCCTGACAGGTGTCCTTCAACGTTCTTCAGCCCAATCTGTCTGACAAATTCAGCATGCTTCTGTCGCGCAAGGATCTTGGTGAATCCATCAGCTGGCATGAGATTAGTTAGCTTCCATTCAACTGATATACGTCCTTCAGCTACCTCCTGTCTTAGCCAATGTTAGTGAACGTCAACGTGTCGCAATCACGTGAACAGCTTGTCTTCATGCTTTGTGACCACACCTACAGTTTGCAGGTTGTCACAGTAGATTGTTGGCGTTATCTCCAGGTCGAGCTTAATGTGTTTGAATAGTCGATTCCAAGCTTGTAGCTCGCTGGCTGCTGTTGATAGCGCTAACAGCTCTGCCTCAGTAGTTGATTTCGTGATTGATCTCTGGAGTGTTGCCTTCCAGTCAATAGGCATGCCATACAGCATAAATAGATATCCCTGTGAACTGCGCCGTGTTGAAGGATCGTCTGCAAATGCTGCATCAGAGGCACCATAGAATAGTGGATCTGCCATAGCACTCAGACTTGAGCCTATGTATACCTTGCGGCTGCTCTGATCTCCATGAGCGGCAATTGCAAGTCGCTTCTGTCCCACCAGATATCTCCAAGCATGGTATGCCGCACTGACATGCTTTTGGCCTGGGTTCTGTAGATAACGCGATAGTTCTGAGTAAGCTTGCGCAACATCAGGTCGAGTGTATGTTGAGATATAGGCCAGTGATCCCACTAGCTCTTGATATAGCTTTGTGCGCTGTTCGTCTGCCTCCTCTGTGCTTGCGCCAATGTTTCCATGTACCAGCGGTACTGCTAGGTCTGCTTTGCCTGTCTGAGCAATGTTGTATCTTGCTGCCACTTTGTCAATAAAGCTGTCCTGCATCAGCCATATCTTCTTCTGGCTGCGATCTCGGATGACGCGTATGCCCAGGAACCACTTCAGTTCTCCCAGAAAGCGAATATCATATGCTGCTCTCAGCTGCTGATCGAACTGACAATAGGCATCCTTGTTCTTAAGAGCTACAGCTACCACAATGTCGTCTACAAAGAAGAAGACAATTAAGTAATTGTTGCTGAACAGACATGGTACTCCTGGCACCTGCCAAAGGCCCAGCTTCTCAAGTGTGGTAGTGAGATGCTTGTACCATAGTTGTGGCGCGTCTCGGAGTCCATACAGTGCTCGCTTGAGCTCAAGCAGTTGACCAAGCTCGCTCTCATATCCCTCTGGACATCGCACGTAGGTACGTCGATTGAGTTCAGCGTTAAGAAAGGCGTTCAAAACGTCGTACTGGTATAGCTCAAGGTTAAACGCGGCTGCCAGGGCGATAAGGCATCGAAATATCTTTGCAGCTAGTGTTGCTGCGTATGTGTCGCCGTAGTCTTGCTGCAGATCACCTCTCACGACCAGTCGAGCTTTAAACTTGTAGAGGTATCCGTCCTCATCAAACTTGTACGTGAATACCCACATAAGTGGCAGTATCTCAGCTTCTGTCACTTCTAAAGCGTCTGCTGTTTGACCAAAGCAGCCTAGTTAAACACAATAGTTAACTTCCTTGCAGCTTGCTTTCTCAAACTCATCTCCAAATGGATGCTGATTTAAGTCTTTCCATCTCTTTGGCTCAGCTAGCAGCTGGTCACGATGAAGTCGTATCTTTGGTGCTTCACCAACTAGCTTTGCCAGTGCTGTAGGGTTGACACAGGCTGTAAACGTTGCCAGGTACGTGCCAAAGTTAACTGGCTTTCGAATCCGCTTGCCCTCGACAATGAACTGCTCTGACAGATGACTGCTGATCTCTGCCCGCCGTCGAGCATTGTTGGAGGTTCGATCTGGCTCCTCTCCTTCATTTGCTTGCGCATATCCACGTCCCCAGCTAGCATCGTCTGTCAACTGATTTATGAGCGGTTGGCCTGTAATCTGAGTCATCTCTGGCGACTCTGGCGTCACCTCTGGAGTCATAAGCGCTCCAGTGTTCTTCTGTTGTTGATTGTTTGATTGTATTTGAGAGAGGACTGTGCCTCTGTCTGATTTCTCTAGCAGATGTGATCCTTCAGGTTCTAACAGCTGTTCTGTCAGGATATTGCTGTGATCTAGTGTATCCTCAATATCTAGCACTTCTGCTACTTCTTGAATGTAGCTCTTCTCTGCATACTGGCCTTTGCCACTGCAGAGCTTGGCTCTAACAAAGATAACATCTCGAGTTCGTATAACACGTCTCAGTGTTGGCAACCACACTCGGAAGATGTTAGTAGAGTCAAATCCCACCAGGTGGCCAATCAAAGCTCGAGACTCAAGCTTGGCTCCTCGCGGCAGCTTCTCATTGAGTACATAGGCTTTAGCTCCAATAATTTCAAGGTGAGCAACTGATAGCTTGATCCCCTTGACCCTGGTGTATGGACAGTTCCAGTCAATCGCTTCAACTGGCGTCCGATTGAGTAGGTATATAGCTGACATAACGCACTCGTTGGCATACTCCTCAGGTAGTCCTGCGTGCAGTCGAATAGCTCTGGCTCGAGTAATAAGAGACCTGCCTGCGCGCTCGATGGCCCCATTCTGAGCCTCTGTGGCTCTCGGCTCCACAGCGACTCCAAGGTCTCTGCATACTTCAAGCAGTTCAACATATCCAGTCTCCATGTCAAGCCTCACAATGGCAACCTGGCTCTTGAACTGACGTTTAATCTTTGCCAGCAGTCGCTCAAAGACTCGTGTCAGAGTAGACTTGGTCTTGTCTGGTATGCAGCATCCTTCGTGCCACTTTGTGTTTTGGTCAACCATATGAAACAGGTATTGGTCGCCATTGTAACATTGCTTGCCTCTCTCAAGCAGCTGTATCAGGTCGATGCTGATGCGCTCAAACGGCTGAGTAGCCGGCTCTCGTGGTGGCCTCCGACTGACCAGCTTTGTCAATTTTGATTGTATACAGGTCTCGCAGTCCCTCCACTTTGGCGCTGGATTGCTGTTTATCAGCTGTAGTCCATCCACACTCTCTGGCAGATGACTGATGGCCTGTCGGCCTGCATGACCCCACACCATGTGAGCTTCCTCTGGCGTGAGCTGCAGCGGCTTCCTTGGTTCGTATGAATGCTTCTTGTAGGTATAGGGCAAGGCTGAGGCTGAGGCTGAGGCTGAGAGCAAGGAGGCTGCGTCCGGTCGCTCCATGTCGTCAGCGTCTATCAACCAGTGCCCTCCCATGTACTGAAGCTTGCTTATAACGTTGTTCCACCTTCCTTGGTACAGGCAGTCTCGGCCTGAGTCGAAGTGTATGCCAACTGATCGACAGCGTGACAGACCAACGACGTTTGTGAGGAATCCTGGCACGTAAGCCACGTAGGTAAGCTCTATCTGCTCTGTGCCCTTAGGCGTGTTAATAAGCAAGACAACGTCTCCCCACTCTTGTATCAGGAGCTCCTGGTCGCCCGCTTTGACAACCTCTCCTTTGCCATCGGCTCGCTTCTTCCAGCTATAGGCTCTGGTGTTTGTAACATGCGTGTTTGATCCAGGATCTAGGATCCATCGATTGATTAAGCTTGGCTTAATTGCCTGCTTGTTAGTACAATCTGTGCTCATAGTGAGCTGCAGTACACAGCTGTCAAGATCTTCGATCATTGGACTCCTGTCATCGAATGAACGTGGTGCACTTGGAGCTACTGTCCAAGATGCTGTGCCTGTGTTTAACTTGAGAGCTGCTTTCATAGCTTGTCCCACAGAAGACTGGCTTTCCATAGCTTTGCCAAACTTCTCCTGTATCTCAGGCTTTGGCGTCCAGCCTTGAGGCTTGCCCTTCCCTCCAAGGTACCAACAGTCCTTGAAGCTGTGCTTGAGGCCGCACTTGCACTCAAGTCTCCTGTTACTGTTATTGTTGTTGCGACTACGCTGCTCAGCGCTGTCTAACTGTTTGTCAGAGCTCTGATCAATGCCCAACGTCGCAAAGGTACCAAGCGACGACGCTACTGGTCTCGTTGAGCGCCAGTACATGGCAAACTCAGCTACCAGATCGTCCAAAGTTGGAATTGGCTGAGCGTTTAGCTGTGCTCGAAACAGTGTAGCTTGCTGGGTCGTCGCCCATGTGTCGTCAAGACCTTTGATAGCAAGCAGGAAGTCGCGCTGTGCTCGCGGCGATGTGACATCAGGCAGATGAACTGCTTCACACATCCTCACAACGTGCAGCCACTCTTCCAGCCAACTGTCAATGTTGTTGCGTGGTCGGCTCTGTATTTGCCGATACTTGGCTATCAGCTGTAGCTCCCTCTCGGCCGTTGATGGGCAGAGGTGCTTCTTCAGTTTCTTCAATCGAGCGTGTGCAGTGTTGTCGCTCTGTATGAGATGTATGTGACGGCGGCTGATCGTTCTGCCAATCTCCTGGGTAAAGTCGTTCAACGCTTTCCTCGTGATTGTGTATTTAGCCAGTGCTCGATCATAGTTCCTCTCCGCCTGCTGGTATCTCTGGAACTCCTCAGTCGTCATGTCCTTGAGCACAACGCCGGTGTCCTCTTCAGTCTCGTCGTGGTAGTGCTCTGGCTCAACTGCGGCTGGCTCCTCAAGCTTCTCAAGGGCCGTCTCGTCGAGGTCAGGGTTCACCATTGACCACAAGTGATGCCTGTCCGCGCTATCCTTTCGTAGGAAGATCCATTCTTCCCAATCCCCAGGCTTCTCAAGTATAACTGTCGTCCTTGTAATCAGTCGATCTAGCTCAGTAGTAGCCATCCTGAATCAGGCTCTATCAGCTTCTCAGATCAACTCTCGTACAGGCAGTGCACAGTGTGCTTGAGGCTCTGCAAGGTAAAGGTAGCGGTGCGATGACGTAGCTCTATTGACAGCAGTCAGTAGCTCGTCGGCATGCAGTAGCAAATACAGCGTGTGAAGTCGACAGCCGGGCTCATAACTGTTACTGCGTGAGCAGTGTCGTTCCGGAGGCTATAGATCAACGATTGTATTGCTATCTGTTGTCGTGTTGTGATGTTTTGTTACAGGAGCTCTCATCTCAGAGGTAAGTGCACTCGCCTACCGGGCAGTGCCTACCTCAACAGAGTATCACATGACTTACGCCACGTGGTTACATATAACGCATCCTGCAGAAAACTCCCCCTAACCTTGTGCTATAGCATATCTATTCGCCTAGGAAGCTAAAGGTTGACAGCTATTCGCAATTGCTTCAGCTCTGCTTCCCGAGCGGCGTCCTAGTGCTAGGTAAGTGTTACATACTGAAGCATAGTCATTGATTCTTCTTCTCTCTTTCTTTGTCTCTGTGTTTTGCTGGTGCTGCGGGTTTAGGTTGTGGTGTTTCTTTTTCCGGATTGTTTACTTCTTTTGGTTTTTTGGCTGGGTTTGGGTTGTTTGCTTGCTTTGGGGGCCTTTCTTGCTTTCGGTCCTCTGCATTTTTTGGGTCCTCTGCATTCTTTGAGTTCTCTGCTAGATTTGGTGTCTTTTCTTGCTTCAGTGTCTTTTCTTGCTTCAGTGTCTTTTCTTGCTTCAGTGTCTTCTCTTGCTTCGGTGTCTTTCCCTTCTCCTGTTTCTTCTTCTCCTCGTCTGTCGACTCTTTCTCCTCTTTCTTCTCTTTTTGCTCTTTTTGCTCTTTCTGCTTTGATAATCCCGTGATTGGATCTTGCGAGATAGGCAGTTCAGGCTTTTCTGCATTTTGTACAGCATCGGCTGGCTGTAGCGGCTCAGCCACAACAGCTTTTGCTCCGTCCACATTTGATCCTGTAGAAGGATCCCGTACCAGAAGAGCTTGACATCCGTCGTCTTTGAATGAGCCTAGTGGTTTAGTCTGCTGAAGAATACTTACAACCTCCATTGCTGTAGCTCTCCTTGTTCTCTGCATCCTTAGCATCCTGTACAGACATGTTTGCTGGCTTAATGTCTTGATGACGCACATTTTGCGAATGTATGTGGGCGAGACCTGAAGCGAGACAGGCTACCCATCCAGGAATCAAATCTCTGATTTCACTTCGCTCTTCTTTCTTCATGTTAGGGAAGTCCTTCAGGAGGGTGTTGAGATCCTGATCCCAACTGGCGACATGATGAGATGAACACTCTTTGAGTTATTGGGCCACGGCGTTTTGTAGCAGTCCAAGATCTGGACAACGTGCATATGTCTTGCAAGCTGCATATTTCTGACCTCCCTCTCAATTTCTTCCTCTTTCCTATTGCGAAGCCTCAATTCTTTTTTTGCTACTGAGCCCTCAAATCCTTCTACAGAGACTTTGGTAACGCTCGCGCATGCTCCAGAACCAAGCGTTTCACCTATGATATATTTGTATTTGGAACCAAATTCGATAGTGTCCCAGATTGAGTTGTTGTTATTTGTGAGGAAATCATCCATAGCCTCTGTTAAATCGGATGAGAGCCTTTGTTTCTCTCTGGGTCTTTCGTGCTTCTGCTGAGTGTTTGTAGGTACATTTCCCTGGCCGTTGGTCTCGCGTTTAACTAGACGACTTAGAAGAGGTTGGTATGGAAGCCTGCATGCTGGTGGTAAGGGCGATTCGGATCTGACCTGACTGGCAGATAAAGTTTTGCCTTTGGCTGGTGTTCCAGACATCCTTGTAGTTGGGGGCCCCTCTGGAAGAATATCACAAGGATAGGAGGACGGTGAGATGGTTCAACGCTTGTTAGACTTGAAGGGAAATCTGTGTGGACCAAGGTAGACCGGACAAGGGGTCATCTTGAAGAAGCTGAGCCTCGGGCTGACCGACGCTGCACTGCCCTATTTGGGTGTTGGAATCCATCAGGAGCGCTTCAATGTGGCTTGGTCCTGCACGCTATCTCCACACAGGGTTACACAACCAATATTCACAATACATACACAAGTCACCCGATCGGTAGGGCTGGCGAGAAATGCATAGAAGGACGCAAATTGACTCAACGAGAGATAATCCTATCGGTTTTCCAGGACAATAAATCAAGACAAATGAGCTTTACTCGGGCAAAAGGATGGAGTGGGAGCATGTCTGTCTACTTTGAGAATGGGCAATAGTGGGGCGGCCCGTGAAGCCAACCTGGCCGGGTTAGATTGTTGCTGTACGAGAGCCGAGGTTTCAAATGGTTGAATTGAAACTGCTGATTCTGCAATTTCTGCTCATGCAAGTAAAGAACTAGAACTACTATATATCTATAGCCTGTACACTTAGGTAGTATTACTAATTTCTCCTAGCAGAACAATTTGGGAAGTATTATGAATAGAAGGAACTATTATTACTCTAAGATGTTAGGCACTATACATGTCCAGAGGAAAGACTGCCACTTGGGCTGCAAGCAAGGGCAACTGTGCAAGCAAATATCGACTTTCACTTCTAGGGTCAAAACTGGATCCACTTAGCGACCATCAAACTCGAAGCACCCGACAATAAGACTCCTTATACTCACTTCATTCCCCATCTCCAGCGCGCGACCACAGTACCTGGAGATGCTTGTGGTATAGAGAAAACACTTCATCATGGTCAGCCGTAGCAGCAACAGTTCGGCGTCCAGCATCTCACTGCCACGGTTACTCAGCACCGGAAACTCACATTTGGTCGCCTATGAGCTGTCGTCTGCGGATTGAAAGGGAGTGGTAGTCTCTCGGCTGCGTCAAATGCGGAATTCGGTACCCTTGACTGTTAGCGGATTGAGCGCTGAACTCGCTCGCCATCGGACTTCACAAGTGGCCGGGACGACCTGCATCTGCGTGCATGATTGCTTGCGTGCATCTTGAATGATGGAAGTCTGCTGCGGGTCGACGGGGTTGCCTCTGATTGAATTCTTTGAGACGTGTGCTCCTGCGGCCATTACTCGATCTTCTCGAAAGGCCCTGTTCATTCTCGCTCAGGGCCCTCATCGCCCCAGCTTACAGCCGTGGTCCCGACCACCGCGCCTAGAACCGATAACATCACATGCCTCTTCGATCCTTGAAAAGGGATGTCAAAGACTCCTTTGCTCTCGCGTTATAGGTTCCGGCATTGTGCAGGTTCGCGTAGGTGCGAGGCGGCCGACCAACACCATGACTGTTGTTACAGCCTGCAGACAATGTCAACATTTAATTACACGGAATTTCCCACAACCAGACGTTACAATACGTGGACAAAGCCGTTTTGGCTGTCCACCAACGACAGGTCAAGATCAGCAGTAATGGTACTGCGAAAAATAGAAAAAGAATAAGTATATTGCCCCATCATATTTGTCTATCACGGCTCGAATGAGTCGTCGGCCGAGATTGATCAATCTCAGACGCTGGCTACGCTTGTGCGCATTTGTGCGTGAGACCAGTAATCGCTTTGCAACGAACAGCCCAACAGTACCCAGGTCAAGCCGATGTTGATTGCGGTTGGCAGGACCACTGCGATCCTCTCTCCTGCTGTAACCCTCAAAGCGTTCCACAAAGTTTCCACCATCACTGCCATAAGAGACAGTGCAATCGTTCCAGCAACAACAGTTGGGTATTTGCTATAAAGACTCATGCACGTTGTCGTGTAGCCTGCTGCGGAGACGATTATCCCACTAGCAAGAGTTGTACTTGATAGCTGCGAAATCGGCTCTGCGACAACCTGTGCGCAGCAAGTTAGCTTGACGAGAGCGGAAGAGTCGCGGCGACCACGTACACGCTGCACTTCTCTCAAAATCGTGTTCTCGCTCGCAACATCCTGGAGCGCGACTTGGATCCCACTCATTGTGGCGCCGAACCCCCAGATACCTACACCACAAAGCGCATCGCATAAACGCGATGGGCGTGGTCTGAACTTCAGTCTTTGGTTGCCGAACCGTTGCGGACGAACGTAGACGTGCTTTTCCATTCTGGCAAGAAGACTCCTCGATGAACCGTCAGCTAAAGGTACCTAGTACATTGTACAGCCAAACTTGTATGCTCGCGATAGTTATCAGCCTCGATGTGAAGCTCTTGTAGGTTATAAAATGCTAATTTAGCTGAAAAACGACAGCCTACGACACGTCTGCAGACGCTGAAGAGGAGAAGAGGAATATCCAACAAGGCAATACGCACACCAATAGATATGAGGAAATACACCTGCGCTGTGGGTTACAACGCGGAAGTTGGAAAAGGTTCACGGCGAGAGCCCTTCTGGATGGATCCTCTTTTGATGTTTGAGGGATGTGAATACGCCCCGCACGTGGATGGCGGTTTCTGAAACGGCTACGCTGTGCACATAGCCCTAGCTTTGCATTGAGTTTACAAGAGACCAATCCGCGGCCAACGATGCTACCTCCGCAGGCAGCCTCGTGCAGGAACCGTACATCATGACGACACCGACCATGGCCCAGAGCCCGTTGTTCCTGGCCCGAACGAGCGGTCAGCTTTCAGGATAGGAAATGCCTTGTGGATTCCGGCTCGTGCACTGTTCGACAGCTCGTCCTTGTCAGTGCGGAGGGCACTCTGCTATAAGCGGAGCAACAATCCTCTTTCATCTCACATTTTCGCTTCTCATCCATCGCAACAACACAGACTTGAGCTTCTAGTATACTCTATTCTTCTCCTTGCTGCATTCAAGTGATGCTGCTCGGTGCCAATCGTTCAACGTGACGCAAGTTTCCCAGTCATTGCTGCGTCCGACATTCGCTTTTTCCATTTGCACTGGATCGACTGAGGTCTGTCAAACCGTTACAAGTAGTGTTCATCTGCTGAAACCGTCGCTGACCCTGCACTCTAGAGGTTGTCCATCCTCTGGGGAGACAGCCATCCACTTTTTCGACCCTTGTATCATTCGCTTCGCGCTTCCGCCGCCTTCATCCTCTATATTAGCGGCATAAACAAACATGGGTGTCAGGTGTCGATGGGTTCTTTATACGCTGCGTCTACTCAGCGTTACTGATGCTGTTGTTGACTTTGTCCTCGGCCTGGCATCGCGGTCGAAGAAGGATCCCATCCCCACAGTGGGCGCTCTCGACACTGACATTATTCTTTTCATGTACGTGCTTCCAGCCTCACCCGTCTCGGTCACACTTTGCTTACTCACTCAAGGCTCTGTGGCATTTGGTTTGTTCTGCTACTTCTCTTCCTTTTCTTCCTTTCCCTTGCATGGCGTAAAGTAAAGAGGACCAAAACCCCCTTAAGGTATGTGGTCAACCCCGAGTCTGTCCCTTGTCAAACCTGACACTCTCCCAGCTGGGCCTTGATCACACTTGGTTTTATCGGCTCTATCTCATACTATTTCCGGGTGCTTGGCCTCGATGGTTACGACTGGTACTTCTGGGGTCCCGCTGCAGCAGAACTTGGCATCGTCATCGCCTATGTCTTCAAGATGGCTATCGACAGCTCCGAGCGAGGCTTCCTGAAGAAGCTGTTCAATCAATGCTGGAGAGGGGGAGCTGATGGTTCCGATGGAGGGGACGATGATAACGATGTCCCTGGAGATCTTCTCAATGACCTGGGAGCCGGCTCGCCTGCCGAGGATGTCTAACAGCCTACCCCCTCAGAATTCGGACGACATCATCCTTCCCGCCTTGACGAACAACGCACCGTTACGCCCCATCCACGACCAGCCTCCGACCCTCTCCATACCATCCAGCCTCGATCTCGCTCACACTTTGTAATACCACTGGCTGGATGACATCATCTACTTCGCATTTTCTCCTGCACTATTGGCAAGACACCATGCATACCTCACCGACCGGCTCGCCACCCTTCGCATAATCCGACATCTCAATTGGATTCGATTTATTTCTTGTATATACTAGAGAAACCCTTGGAAAGACCGCATGGCGCTGGAACTGTTCGCGGAAAAGCTGCATTGGCAGGATAATTGACCAAAAGTAAGCACGAAGACATGGACAGACCGCATGGATGAGCATCACGCCTCAAATCATCGTTTGCACGTTGCTCATACATTCACCGTGAATGGTATTGGCAATCGGGCATGACCGGATCTACTGTCTCAACGCATACTCTAGAATATAGACGTAACACCAAGTCCTGTACGTCACGTGCTCTCTTGTGATCCCTTAGTGACTCGTGAATGGCATCTGCTCTTTTTGTAGTCACTGTTGCCCTACCTTATTAAACGTTCACACTCTAAGCTACTCACCAGTCTGCTACCAACCTTACTATTGTTAGCAAACAGCACATGCTGCGAACCCGCATGTTACAGACCATTGCACAAGAAAGGTAAAATCTCACGTGTTGAGGTTGTCACTACCTGCCGAAATGTGGGGTCAGGGGGTTGTTGAGAGTGGGGATGGACCGGCCGGCCCGTCAGGCGCTAATACACTAGTGCTAGGTAGATACTGGCAGGCTACCGGCCGGTAGGCTCAACGTCAGGGTCTCACCTGAAAGTCGACGTCACGTTACATACTGGCCCGGAAAACATCTTCATCATATCGGTGAGCCGCCCAGGCCAATCTCATCACAACATGCTTGCCCTTTCTATCACCATCATTTTTTCCCCCTACCACGTCGGCCTCCGCGACCACCGTGTGGGCGACGGCCCAAACCGCATCCTCAAGCACGGCCTCATCTCACAACTAGAAGGCCTCGGCGCCAGCGTTTCCATCACCGAGATCCCCCCGTCGACAATTTCGAAGGCGAAATAGGCCGCAGCTTCGAGGTTCTGCGTCGAACCTCCCTCGCCGTTTCGGAAGCACGGGCCCAAAACTCCTTCCCTCTAGTCTTGTCGGGGAACTGCATGGCCAGTGTAGGTGCGGCGTGCGGACTCGGCGTTGAGGATCTGGGGTTCGTCTACTTTGATGCGCATGATGATATGGATACGCCGTCCACGAATGAGAACGGATATTTTGATGCCATGGGGTTGTCGATGCTGGCAGGGCGGAGCTGGCATTGGCATGCGCAGCAGATCCCCGGGTTCAGGCCGATGAAGTACGACGGGCGGTTTCTGTACGTCGGGCTGCGTGATGTGAATGAGTCGCAGCGGAAGACGGTTGCCGAAGCGGGAGTAGATGTGATTTGGGGGGATGCGGAGAAGTGCGTCAACTTCCCTGTGGAGTTGGAAGAGCGGCTCGAGAAGAAAGCCATGGGGCAGGCGTTGGTGCACCTCGATCTGGACGTTTTGGATCAGAGTGTGGGGAAAGTGAATGGTTTTGAGAGCAAGGGAGGTTTGACAGAGGAGGGTTTGGTGCGGTGCATGGAGTTGTTGCCGGGGAAGATGACGCCGGTATCGTTCAACATGTGTTCTTTCAATCCTAATCTGGGTGACGGGGACAAGATTGCAGCCATTGGAGTTCGTGCGGCAGTGGCCTTTGTAAAGGCACTGCTTGCCACAACTACAACAGTGTGAGTCGAGAAGAGAAAAAATCCCTAAATACCGCTCCGGCCTTATCAGGCATGATCTAACGTGTTAAAATATTACAAGCAGATTAATTCGCACATTCTAATTAAGATCGTGGACATTACAGTCTGCTTCCAACTTAGCTGTTCAGCTCCTGCACAACAAAGTTTTGACCAGGCTACCCAGCCAATTGGTCACACAGCTCGCCCTGGGACGGGCGTTGCCTCACTTCAACGTCTTGCACAAGCAGGATCCACTTGTGTCGATTCATTGTTCTAGGGAATGTGAGATATATTGAAATTGTCCGTGTTGCTCACTGCTACAAGGTGGTGCCTCTCAAAGTACTCGTGGAGACAGCTCCAGAATTACAGAGAAAGCCAGATGCGCTACGTATTTGTGCTAGGTACGACTTCTTTTTCATTCCAAGGGTCTAATCTAAGACCACAAACTAATAAAAGCGATGTCTTGAAACGAAGTGAAGAAAACGCTGCAACTTGAAACACGCTTATTCTGTTGTTCTGGTATGGGCCCCCCAAATCCCCCTTGACCTTGCACTGAGATTCGATAACTGTCTCTCTAAGCTAAGTCGCAAACTCCTGCAAGGCAGAATGAGTAGCAAAATATGCCTCCTTAGGATTGTAGTGCTCATCAAACATCAATGGCTTTGCACCAGGTAGCCATGTATATAGATGCTTATCCGTAAATCCCCAGAAGCTTATGTCCGTGATACCCGCGTTGAGAGCCTCTTTCATCACAGCCCCATATATGTCAGCCTGAACTGTATCGTCGAGTACGTGAACGTCCAACTCAGCAATCGAAACTTCCAGCCCAAGCGCCTTGTAAGATTTAACCATAGCACTCAAGACTCCAGGCTCAGGGGCTGCCAGAGTGATGTGCATCTGCAGAGCAACTCCATCGATCGGAACGCCATCTGCTACCAGTCCGGCTACCAGGTCGTAGAGACCTTGGCGTTTCTCTATATTGGACTCAACAAGATTCTCGTTGATGAATAACTTGGCAGAGGGGTTCGCGGCGCGGGCAATACGAAAAGCATCTGACACGTAGTCGGGCCCGAGCACCTTGTAGAAGTCGTTGACCTGCAGATTGCTTCCTTGGGTTTCAAGCGCCTCAGTAACGACGTCCCACCGGTCAATGGTCTCTTTGTATCGATGCATGATTGCTTCAAAATGTGTCGTCATCGCAGCGCGGAACGCCGTGGGGTCCGTGATGTTGAGCAGATGATCGGGGTTGCAGCAACTCGAGATGAGTCCATGACCCTTGACCACCATGTCGTGCGCACCCGCAAATTCCACGAGACGGTCAAGAGTATCCCAGTTGTAGTGTCCCTTTGTTGGATTGATAAATGCCCATTTCATCTCGTTCTCGGGTGAAAGACTGTTGAACTGCTCGGCGAGCACGGCCGAGAATCTCGCATCTTCGAGGTAGGTTGGGTTGATTGCTCCAGATCCGATGAGAATATCCTTCTTCGCGGCTTCAAACCTCAGCGGAGTAGTTACGTCGCACCTGCTGGTAAGCGTATCGACTCGTTCCGTAACCGCGAGTACGGCGGTCACGAACATGGTGGCGCCACTGGCCCTGAGGATACTTCTGATTGACATGGTACTTCAAAGGCTGAAAGCTGATGATTGAGTTACTGCTAACAGCGTCTTTGAGTTGGTAGTACCTTTATAGGCTTCAAGTGGAAGCGGTCAAGCCCAGACGATATGACGACATCACCGATGAAAAATCCATGAGCTGTTCTGCGCGATAGTATTCTATTCTCTTAACCTAGGCATATAGCAATGAATCACGGAGTCCTGTAGACATTTGTCGCGAGTGGAATGTGCACATCCCTCCTTCTGTCCTGAACAATGACAAAACGGACGCGCGTTCAAAATCGCAAGGTCAGGATGCGACACCAGCTGAGGTCTAGTCCCCGAGTAGATATGGCCGATACCATATGGGCCTGTAAAAGGACCATAAGACGCATTTCGTTCTGTAGCTTCAACTTACGAAACACGAGTTACGAGATACGAGATACGTTTTGGCGAAGAAGAAGTTCAGACGGTAGACACCGAAGGCGGCTGTAGTCTTTGGTTCTGGAAAATATACCATCACTAGATGCGGGGCACTTGTGCCGAGGGACTTTGTGTTGGTGCGGTTGTTCATGTTTCTCGCTTCCCACCCTTTCAATGTAAGGCGTCTATATCTATTGCTAAGTCCCCGACCAATATCAATCACTAAGAGCAACGTACCACATTAGGGCTTAGAGCCTCTCTGAGCCTGACAACGAGGTGATGATATACGAAGGTTGTAGTGGATGAGATGTAAACACAGCCCTTCGAAAGCGAAGGGTCAGTGACTGTCTTGGACTCCAAGCCAGTGTCTGTCAGGCACCGGCATATTAAGAGGCATTTAACTACCATTGAAAAGGCCATATAGCAGATATTCATAATCTAAGCCTTGATCCGATCACCAGTGGAGTCATCTGTTATTTTGCCAAAAGCCTCTTGTCGTGATGATCGGACATTTTCTGCCACAGGGACTTGGGGTCAAGAGACGGCTGCCGCCGGCCACCAGCATTCGCAACATCCCTCTGGGCTCTTTCAGTGAGGCGAGCTCTATGATTGAAAGCTATGTAGGCTCGGAAGCTCAAGCTAGTGTGCAGATGTGGCGATGTAGGTAAGCACGGCCGGTATGCTCTTCGCCGCCACTGGACAGGATGCTACCAATCAGTGTATAAGTGTTGAGACCTAGAGCGACACGTAACTTTCAATTGATCTGTGAAAAATCATCCACTTCAGGCGAAGAGGATCCCTGATGTTTTATTTGCATTCAGTCCAAGCCGCACAAATCTCTAACGGAGTAGGAAAGCTGGATGCCGACAGTGAGCATTAGTCCGAAGGATTGCGACTTTCATCCTTCAGCAAAGCTGTGGAGAGTCCTGTTACAAAGAGCGAGCGCACGTGCCAGTTTCATGGGTTCCATCATTCCAAACTTGCTCTCGTACTCAGGAGCGAATCTTCTAGGCCCAAAGTGCAACTTTTTCCGTTGAAAAGGACGAAGGCCACTCAGAGATTACCATTTTGGCTTTTTAATATGTCTACCTAGAATAATTGACAAATTGAATGAAATGCACACATTACCAGGCTATGATTGCAGGCAAGAGCCAATATAATAATGCAGCCGAGCAAATACATATTATAGCTGTGTTCAGGATTTGCGTCCGAACTCGTGTGAAACCCAAGGGAGCAGTCTATTGCCTCTCAAAGCAGATTGACCTGAAAATGCGTCACCATTGCAGTTTCCGCTCTGATGCATTAGAGGCGAAGTTGACAAGATGACCTAGCTAGCATTGATTGACGTGCTGTGTACAATTCCCATCGAGTTGATGTTCGTGCCAAGAAGACTGTCTTGGCATCGCCCCGCGTTCAAGGGATGTTGGCCCGCGCACGGTACTGGCTTCGATCGACCTGGGAGGCAACAACAACACTTCTCAGCTCGAGACGTCCATCATGCTCAAGCTCAGTGACCTTATCAATCACGCTGTACTTCACGTGGCCTTGTAGCTGAATATCCCCAAGCGGAGTGACCGACGACAGTTGCGCCTCCACTTGCGAACTGCAAGTCCTCTTCCCTTCGCAGTCTGTCATTTGTTTTCAATTCGCGTGCGACAAGCCTACCTATCTTCGACAACTCTGGTGAGGTTGAACTATATCACATGAAAGTGGAGAGATGGAACAATTAAATCTGTGAGCTCAGGCGGCGAGGCTTGACAGCACGTCCTGGGTCGCAAATGCTCGGCTGGACGATGGCCATGGGCAAGTGGGAGCGTTTCCAACAACGCACAAGCTCTATTATTGGCAACGTAAAGATAACACGGCCGTCCTCGGGCCATTCCCCGTTCTTCCTCAAGTAACAACCCTCATTGAAAGAGTTCTGACACAGAAAGAAGAAATCGACTAGCGAACCGGCCAGTAGTCTAAATTTAGTACGAGGCGTTGCTTACACATACTAATGTCATGACGATGACTCTTTTTGATGAGTTTAGATCTAGCGGCGTCCGACCACCTTCTACACACCTTTTTTGCAATAGATCATATTCTCATGGCTCACCAGGCACATGTTATCCCTTGGCAAACATTTATCAGTAACCTAAAGTTCAAACATTGCAATGTACGAAATCGCGGCATTACAAACCTGCACCTCCGCAACAAGAATAACAACCAAGAGAAAGAATTGCAATATTTCGTTAAAGGCTTCAGCCGCGCCCTATCCAATTACTCAGCAATTGAACGCATGAAATACGATGTCGTACAGAGCTCCCCGGAATTAGATGAACGGGTCATCTCAAAAGATGTCGTGAAGAAGATAGCCACGACAGTGCTTCGATATAAAGGCAGGTATGATAGAGTAAACAGCACAAACTCATCCGATGACGCGCTATCTCTATACGAGTGCACCGTGGAGTGTTTCGTCTCAGCTACTTATCCAAACGAAGGCGACATGAGCGACCACATCCGGGGAGCGTGCGAACAAACAAAGACCATGCTCATGTACGGAGAGATGGATCCCCTGTTTTGCTTGGCAACGCACCCGTCTGTCTACTTCAACAGATTATGGGATGAAGCCCAATATGCGAATGCTCAAGGCTTTGGTTTGAGCAAACTCAAAGACTCAGCACTAAAGGCATACGTATGCCTCAATGTCATGTTTCTTCGGCCGGAGCTTTACAATCCGTCTTCTCGCCAAACGTACCTCCAGATAGAAGCTGCGGCACACCGGACAACGTTCCCTCTAGACTGCTACGACTACCGTTTGACTGCAGCATACCAGCGTATGTTGGTGTGCTGCACATGAATCCCCTTTGCTCCAGATCACTACGAAGCTCATACATACCCTCATCGTCAGTTTTTTGGTATACCCCGAGGCATGTTCCGTTTCGACGATCCCTACAGTGGCCAGAAAAGAAGCGTCCCAGGTACGGTGCCCGTCTCGCGTCTCGTAGAAACGGATTTCCTCAATGTCCGCACACCTTCGAAAGCAGATATTCCCGTTGTAATCGCCCTCTTGCACGCCAAAGGTCTGCCAAGCGAGCTTGCCCTGCGAGTGTTGGACATGGCCGACTACAAAGCAATCGGGCGCCTTTCCATTCGCGATGATCCGCTTCATGCAAGCAATTCCGAAGAGCTGAGACGGTACTTGAGTTTCTGTTGGATTATACTTGTTAGGATTGACATGCTGATCAAGGCAAGCGGGCAATGGCTGGATTGGGAAGCTGAAGTTTCAGATACAATGTGCGACTTATTCGAGATGGATGGCCCGAATCGTCGAAAGACACAAGAAGTGGTCAACGACGATACAGAGTTTAGTCGCAGGATCCACCGATTTGTGTTCAGTATATAGCCACGTCAGGAGGAAGAAATTGCCGGGATGTATAGTCAGAAGTTTGGTGACCTTTTACTATTATCTGCGTCACGCATTCTCCTAGCATTTCCAAGTTCCATTGCGCATTTCAGTTGCTCTTGCAGTCACGTTTCGCGTTAACTATGGACAATGATAAAGACCATAACATCAGAACTGTGATTAACCCGTGCGCGGAAAGTCAGACTGAAGGTGGAAAGTTGTATTCCTTGCAAGACTCAATTAAACAACGATCTCCGCCATAGGACAGTGGGATACAGTCCGCTTCTATTATGCTGCTTGGTTCGGACGACATCCCGAGTTCGTTAGATTGATACCCTTTTTTGGCCTGCATCGACCGTATTTCTTTACCGACTGCTGCGGTTCGTTTTTGGCAGCAACGTTGAGCCGCGGTGGTGCTGCTGGTGCTCCTCCCGCAGGTGGTGGCGTTGAGCCAGTAGACTTCGGTGCCACTTTACCAAAGGGCAATCCTCTACGAGTAAGACCTCCCCGCCCTGCCTCCACAAAAGTCTCTTCCCATTCGGCATTCGCAGGGTCGCACAAGCTCGGGTCTTGTGTTTGCGGAAGACACAGCAGGTAATTATCCTGGACACCGCAAAAACTCGTCAGGACGGGTTCACACCGCTGGACGTGGGGAAATGCGCAGCCTCCAGTACTAGTACAATAGTCGATAGAAAAGCTCTGAGCAGGCTGTTCGGAGTTTTGTGGGCCACCTGATTGATCAAGATTCTCGTCAAGTAACACCGCGTCAGGCTGGGTGATGTCGAGACTAAGGACTGCCGGAGTGGTCGCTACAGGCTTTGGTGCAGCCTGATCAGATCCTGGAAGGTTGATTGAGCCCTCTACACATTTCGACATATCGTCCAAAGCGGCTGCGACCGCGTCAGACCATAAGCGAGTGAAGTTGAAGGCATTCGCCAGAGAGTAAAAGATGCGACAGTTGGCAGCTTCGTACTTAAACTGAAGCGGCACCTGGTCATTGGGCCTAACCTGATCACGAAGATTGATGCCAAGGGCTGCCGTAAACACACCAGAGTCGCGATAACCCCTGTCATTGAGCTGCGGGAGAGTGGCTAAGGTTGCCTCGTCGATGTTGAACGCAGGATTCGAGAGCAGATTTAGATCGCGATCAATCTGATCCGCGGAGTAGACTGCTGCACCTCGGTTGCCTACGGAAACAATATGAGTATTGTTTCTAGAACGTAGGTGGAACGATATGTGACCTACCTCCTACAGCCTGCATGGGTCCATTGCTAGGATGTCCACCTACTGCGACAGAGTGGACACCAACTTGCTTGAACATCTCAACCAACAGAGCGCATGTTGATGAACAAGCGCCATCTGTCAACTGGGTAATATTAGATTCGACCTACAAGCGAAAATCACAGTACTTACTATGATGATATTCTTTGCTTCGAAAGGCGGAGTAGTGTAACCCAATGAAGCCTCAAAGGAGAAGCCCCGGGGAATCCAGCCTTCGAATAAAGCAGAAGCAAAAGCAGCGTTCGAGAGATTGTACCGTTCCTAATCTTCGTGAGTAGCTTCAAGCATCTGGCATGGGAAGGAAACTTACTGCAAGGGAGAATGAGTCGCCATTGTCTTGCACAGGCCCAGAGTACTCATTCCAGCTGGTGAAATTTTGACCGGTGACAGCGTTCAGCCTCGAGGTGACAACCCACTCAGCAGCCAGAAAGTCCACATACTGAGGGTCTTCAGGTGTGAGGTTGTCAAAGTACGATGTGTATGCTTCGCCAATGATACCTCCGAGATAGTGATTGCGACGCCTGCTACCTGCGAAGGGATCTGCACTTGGAAAGAATCTCTTGAAGGTGCTGAATGCAAGCTCGAGGGTTCCACCTGTATTCTGCTGGAGGTCAATGACTACTCTGTCCAAGCCCTGTTCTGTTGTGTTGCTGATGAAATTTGATACAGCTTCGCTGAAGTTCCCGATAGAGTCAGAGTACTGAGTAAACGAGGGAATGCTCAGTACCGCTGCATTGATGACTGGGAGAAAGTATCCGGAAACTATGCCATCGTTAACAAGCGCGAAACCTTCTTGTCGCACATCAGGATCAGGATATGCGCCATAAGATACTGTGCGCCAGGACTGCTCTGGTGGAGGTAAAACAGTGGGCTCAGTCGCGTTCGCGGGAGCCGAAGGAGCAGCGTATGCTGGATTGTAGAAGTTTCCGCTCGGCTCATGTGAGGCAGGCAGAAAGTTTAAGACAAAGTAGTTATAGAAGTCTCCGCCGGTTGTCAGTGGGCCTGTCTCGTACGGCTCCTTCCATAGTGCAAGCCAATAGTCGAGATAGTCGGTTCCGTTCTCCATGACCAGAGCGATCTCGTCTCCTGGATAGTAGCGTACACCACTATCCCAGATGCTACCAAAGCCTTGGGTAGACAAAGCAGGTGTGTAGAATATCTGATTCCAATCGGCGTGCGGTTCGATCCCTCCAACGGCATTGATGCTTGCAAGTCGTGTGAGATACTCGATGGCATCTTCGCCATTGATTGTAGCGATGGCAGAAGGCGTCCAGCCTTCGTCCCGACTCTTGATAAGGTCATTGGAAATGTAGACCTTGGGTAGACTTGTGCCGTCCGGTGAGGCAGCAGTGATGGAATAGGGTGCGAGGAAGGAGAAAGCCGCAGTGATGCCGCCTCTGAGATAGAGATGGCCATCGTGGGCTCTATCAAGCAAGTGTTGTACGTCGATTTCGAATTGATACTGATTTTGGTAGACTTGTGCCGTGACGTTATTTTGTATCTCCGCCAATCCTGAAAGGATGTCCACCGCAGGTTGTTGATACCCCGTTGGAGGTTCGCGAAGATATGCGAGTGTGCTATGGAATTGCACAGTGTCGTTGATGTAATCTATGAATCGAGTGGCAACCGCAGGATGGAAAGGCACCGTGGTCAAGCAAGCGTAAGCATCGATAGCATAATGGTATGCGTAGCCAAGATTGACGTTATCGATGATGGCCCCGCAGGCACTTGACTCTGGGTTTTCAGCATCTGCCTGGCGTACACGGACTCTGTCAAGTGTGTTGGCACGCGCTGTGATCGATCGAGCATTTACTAGACACACACCAGCCAGCAAAACTGCTGAGAGTAATGAGGTATGAGAAGGCATCTTGATGATGACGGTCGAGGGGCATTCATTACAAGACTATGAATTCATTCCGGTATATAAATAATCTAGGTCCTACCTCTTCTAAGAATGTCTTTTGCGCAGCACGCCTGCTCGGCAAAAGCTATTTACAGGGGTTATGTCATGAAGAGATTGTATTTGGGGCGGGAGCGGGAGCGGAACGGCGACTGCGCGCTTTGATGGACAAGTCGTTTGGTGATTGGATCCTGTATCTCTGAAGTCGCCGTTCAGTATCTACCAGGCCTCCCATGCATATTGGGTCGAGAAATTTTACAATGCTCCGTTAGTGGTAAGTGTCATTTGCGACCGAGAGGCTGAAGTGCAGATCAAGAGTCGACCACTCGCACTGCGGACACAAATACTGTGTTAATGATCGTTCAAAAATCCCTTCATTTTCATCCATGTCGGTTCGTCATTACTTCGTACACTCCCCGTTATGAGCCTGACTCTTCCTCAGCCCCGCGTCAGTCCCAATTGGTCTTAGCCCTTGACTTCCTTTTTGGCCCCCAAAGTTGACGTTGGGCCCCCATGGTCGGCCCCCATTTCTGGCCCCAAAACGTTGCCACAGGCGCTGGCGTGGCTGGATTCATTTCCGTATCAGTCAATGATGGCGTATTATTCCGTCCGTATGGGCTCCACATAACATCGGTAAGGCGCGGTGGACCCGGCTAGGGTTGCACAAGTACTAGGCCTTAATCTACCGCGACTTGATACCACACGCCACGAGAAGACTGCGCCTACTCATTAACTGGAAGGTAACGTTCTCATTTGTGCTTTGAAGCCTTAGCATAGAATTGACAAGCACCTTTGCGACCCAGCCTCATGTTCGCCCTTTCGGAGCATCCGGATAATGATGACGGAGATGTCTTTGCACGACATGTGGTTGTTCATTCAGCATTTCAAGAAACCTTTCCGATCAGTTGTGACATCTACGAGCAAATGTTTGATGGTGTGTTTGGCAGTGAGTTGTTTCTTGAGTGGCTGCAGTGCGAAGATCATTGGCAACTTCACGTTGTTGGTGGACCCGGAGCAGGAAAGGTCAGTCCGCATCCAAAGTTGAAGAGGCCGAGCTTATAGTTGCAGCTAGACCACATTTGCAGCTCTCGTGGCCAAAAGTGTGAGAGAAAGCATCTCGATCTCAGAAGAGCAGACCGCTCAGCTTGCCACCATCTTCATCGACGATCGCAAAATCAAAAATGAACTCGTGTTCTTGGAGGATATCCTGCACAGCGTATATAGTCAAGTCACGCCTCTTGGATGCTTCGTTGACACTCCAACTCGATCGGCGTATGCAGCTTATAAGAAGTCACTACATACAGGACGAAGGGCTTCGCATCGCATCACAGCTATCGCAAAAGCACTTCGCCATAGAGTTATGGAGGTAGCACAAGCTGGGGTGGTGGCATTGATCATAGATCACCTGGATCAGTGTAGTCCAGCACTACGGGAATTGATTCAACAGCATCTCGACATTCTGCAAGATAACGGGCTGAAGATACTGGTCACCTCACGGTTGCCAAGGCATGAGCCGGCGGTAATCAGATGGTGTGACTATCATATCCAGGAAAGACCCCTAGAAGTCTATTGGCGCTGCTCTAATTGTCATGAAACGGACGTATGTGCGAGTTGCAAGCCAAGCCGAAGCGCTTGTAAAAAGTGGTAAGTGTCACATCCTCGTAGGTATACCAAGAAGATGTTGCAGCCACCATCATATCATTCTCTGACCTGAACACTAGTGGATTCACAGATACGTGGAAAGCCCCAGACTACTACACTTTGGTTCTAGATGGGCTGTCAGAGGATACCATGACTAAGTATCTAGCGTGGGATCTTGAAAGAGAACATGGAGATTTAGGCTTCATGTCTTTAGAAAATCCGAATGAACCTCCTCTTTCGTCCTTCGGAATCGCTTTCAGAGCTACAATGCATGGTACAAAGGGTTCCGAATGGCTGCAAAGGATAGTTCGTTACATCGACGGGAGCATACTGCAAGCCAAGCTGGCCCTCGACAGAATCCACAGCCTACCTTCTCCTGATGATGTCGACCTAATGCCCAAACGCATACCTAGGAATGTCCAGGCTCAATTCAATGCAGCAATCAGAGCAATTGAGCAGCAGTCGGCTGACAGTAACTCCGTTGCGCTCAAGGCAATTGCAGCTGTAGGACAGAAAGGAGAGGCAGTTCAAGGTCTGAGCTTATCTCGTCTTGCCAATCTGTTACGAGAACGAACACAAAAGCGGCTAACCAGTACAATGCCACCCCGCAGTCCAGAAGATGTATTGCAGGCGGCGAACGGATACCTCAGACTCATCGCACCGCCATTCCGTGGCCGCGAATACACCATTGCAGCATGCCATCGGCTGTTCTGGATGTTTGTGAACGACGAGTACAACGAGGACCTGATCATGGCATACGCGCAACTGCCTACATCCAAGATTCCGAAGTCTTTCACGTTCCAGTCTCCGTTGCCTCGCCACTTGCCAATCTTTCAGTCACCACCAGGTTCTCGGCGCGAGTCCTCTGAAATACCGAGGGACCAAAACATATTCCCATCTCCAGGTTTGTTACCTTCACCACCTGAAGAGGCGGGTCTGGGCATACGATAGTCAAAGCAACATAGCAACGATGCTCAACTTGTGGTAGTTGAGCAGAATTCTTAGTCAGAGACATATCGTTAACGAGTCTGTGCACCGCGTGAGCCAGGTCAGCGCGTAAGCCACCCCACCACCTTTGGCACCCAATAGAAATAAGGTTATTAAGCCACGTACAAAAGCAATTATAACACAAAAGCTAGTAAATTAATTTATTAGCTATTACAATTAATTTAGCTATCTTAATTTGTAAGAACACGCCTTGTTGTAAGCACGTTGTCTTGCGAGAAATTTGGATCTTGACGCTGTGGAGCGTTGTTACTGCGTCGATCGGGTATGTAGCCCTCAATCTTAGTAGCTGGTTAATTAGTAACCTCTTGCTGTGTAGGCACAGGTCAAAAGTTTTGATCGTTATTGCGCCCTGCAAGGTAGTCTGCTGTTCGATCATTAGATGTTGATTTATCAGTTTTAGATCCTCCACCCCCCACTAACGGCTGCGTCATAGGTTGAACAGTAGGCGCTGGTGTCTTAATAGGTGCAACGTGGTTGTAGAGGCGCTGCTAACGCGCTGTTAGAAGCTCTTTAATTAAGACATTATTGTTCTTATATTGCTCTAGGACATTAAGCAACTTAATTACTTCCTCTACTACTGCGTTGTGTGCGTAGCTGTTGCAGCCTTTATAGAAGCTAGACGTATTAAATATTATATCTTGCGTACGTATAACTTAATCCTTTGTAGGTAGCTAGATACAGAAGATATTAGTGCTATTATAGCCTACTAAGTGGCTAATTAGCGCGCGAGAGGCTGTCTTTGCTCCTTGCAGCAAGTGTTTGTTAAGGACGTAGGCATAATAACCTATTAGACAGAGATAGCTAGTTATAGGCTTCTTGCCCTAGACAATCTTGTACAGCGTACGCTAATTAATAACTTCTAACAGTGTTTAATTAAGCAGATATGCTGCAGTCTTTATTATTTTGTTTGTTAATTGCTCTAGAAGATTGCCCTAAATGCGTAGTGCGCGAGCCTTTATTATAATTAGCTTGCTAGTAATTTTAGCACCTCTGTTCTGTGCAGGAGTGTCTAGAGCACGCAGCTTAAATTAGATTCCTAGGTTAGCATAAAGCTGCTCTGCAAAGGTGACAATGCCTTGTTTAGCATTAAGCTTAATTACTATTACATTATAATTATACTAACGCTAGATACGCTGTACAGTGTTCTGTAGCTAGCAACCTAGCTAGGCTTCTAACTTTGTTAGAAAAGTCTCTGCTTTGTGCTAACGTAAGTGTTAACAGACAGTATAAGCACCCTATTTATCCCTAGTGTAACAGGACTCTCCTTGCTCTTGCAGTTAGATAACATTAATTAAGATGCAATAGAAAGGACAGACAGCGTCCTCTAGTGTACAGCAAGAGACTTGTTCTGTTAATTTTAATTTAGTGCAGACTTAACAGAAGTCTTGTTTAGCTTTATCTATTACCTTTACACCTTTAATGTTGTTAGTTAGGTAATTAATAGCCTTGTGTCCTAGATAACTCTAAATCTTATAGGCTAGTGTTAAAGATATCTCTTAATCCTTCTTTAGTGCCTTAGACAGGCGTGTTTGTATAGACATTGCTAGCAAGAATAACTTTAATAGATAACAAGAGGGGTCTACATTAACAAGCTAGTAGCTATTGTAGTACTCTAGGTAAGTAATTATGCTGTGTTTGTTGTACAGCGCATCTTAGCCTAAGTTAAAGTAGATACTAATATTACAACAGCGTCTAAGGCTAACAACACTTATAATAAAACTAGGTACTAGAGTAACATAAGTAATTAATGTTAGCGCAATACTGTTTAGTGTGTTAATTATTAGAGTTATCTTGCCCTAAGCCTTAATCTTGTATTGGTGCTTGCCTGCTCTAACAGTCATGCTAGTGTCCTTAACACGCTCCTGCTCCTAGCCTACCTAGTCGCTTGTGTTAATAACGTGGGTGTTAGATCCTAGGTTAAGAATCTATTAGTCTTAGAGAGTTATAGTGTAGTTGTTAATTGCAGCAACAGTCAGGTTGCTTAGCAGGGTAACGTTGTAGTCGTCAGCTGGCGCGGCTAAGACTTCGCTTACCATGCTGTACAGGCGTGTTGCAGATACTGAGCCCCCATTGCTTGGTAGGCGTCCATCGTCAAGATCAATGGTAGCGGTGATTGCTAGTGCTGTCTTCAGGAAACGCTTGTTAATCTTATTAATTAACTTCTAGATGCGCGCCTGTAGCGTAGGATTGTCCCTTAGGGTCTAGTTAATGTGCTAACGCACTGCAGAGTCTTCTTAAAAGTTGCTTAGGCGCTTGTGAAAATCTTTGTTAAGGTAATAGCAGTTACTATACCTGTGCTTTCTGCTGCAGATACAGTCGCTCTTTAGCGCTTAATCTCTATTAGCTTTGCTGCTACTGCTCTTGTTATCCTGCGGCTTTGCTGCCTTAAGGTTACCTGCTATAGTAGTGAGCCTCTGTAAAGAAGGTTAGACGTGTTAAATGTATATCGTGTATGCAGCAACATAGTCCCCTAGTGCAGCTACTTGCGTATTATTGTTCTTGTTCTTGAATAGCTTAATCAGCTTAGGCGTGGCATACTCTAGGTTAACGCCTTTAACAGCTGTAAGGAAGTCTTCTTAAGCGCGTGTACCCTTAACGTCTGGCAGGTTAATCTTAGCGCATTAGTTAGTAACTTTAATCTATAATTGTAGCTATTCCTTAAGATTATATAACTTTAGTAGAATACATAGGCGCTTGTATTTGTTAATTAGGTTACGTTAGTAAGCTGCTGTTAATAGCGCAAGGTGCTTCTTAAGAGAGACAAGCTGCGTGTGTAGAGTGTCCTTGTTATGCAGCAAGTAGATGTGACGCTTGTTAATTGTCTTGCTAATATCTGTATTCAGATTCTGCAGCGCCTGCTTCTGCTTAAGATACTAGGCCTGCTGCTTCTTATATTAATTATACGCAAATTAATAGCGTTAAAATTTGTTATTGTTAAGGTTAACGTTAGTATAGACTGTACTAAGTGCCTTGTTAACTTTGTATGTGTGTGCTATAGGCTTAACAGGCTCTGTTAGTAGAGGCAGATTAGCTGTAGCAACATCAGGATTGCAGTACTGCTATAAACTATGCTGTTGCGCAGCGTCCTTACAAAGAAAGATCCAGGCCTGCCAGTCCTCAGGCTTGCTGAGGACTGCAGTGACACGCGTTGTTGTAGGATCAGATTCTATTGCTAAAGGAATAAGTGACGTTGCACTAATTGTATGTAGTAAGGATTAAAAGAAGGTGAATAATTTCTGTGTAAGGCGCAGCCTTAGTAGGTGCAAACTAGGCTTATAACTGTAAGATTACGCAGTTAGGTAATTAGTAGGTAAGTAAGAAGATTGTATATTAACTGTCTCTGTGTGCTATCTTAAAGCTGCAGAGTATGTAGGTCCACAAATGTAAACAGCGCTACTCCCAGATTGGTGTAGCCCTCTCACACAGGTAAGCAACAACCATGTTAAGAGAAGGTGCATCCATCTCGCCGAGTAAGAGCTTCCTGAACCGTCACATAATTTTCTTAGAAGAATAATTTTGCAACTACAGCTATTATATATAGGTAGAGGGCTTAAGGAGGGCTTACAAACAACCTGCGCCTATATACAGTAACACTACTATGTTACTTTGTTAGTTTTAACTGTAATAAACTTAAAGCCTTGCGCTTACCTTAGTTAGGTAATTAGATACTTTCTCTAGCGTTGTAATTGTGTTTTTAAGCTTCTCTAGCTGCTTTACAAGTGTTAATTTAAGTATACTCCTTAGCACGCCTTTAGTTACACACCTTCTTCTCCCTTAACTACCTTATATAGTTATTCTCTTACTCTTTAACTCTAAGTAGCTTCTTCTAGTATTAAATTTTACGTCTAGTAGTCTTAGCAGCCTCTTCTTCTAACTGCTGCTGCTAAACTACTATAAGGCGTTAATTAGCTTATGTCTTTAATAAAGGACTCTAAAAGATAGCCTTCCTCTGCAGGTTGGGGTTAGTAGGGGATAGAGGCAGTACTTTCTTCTTCTTAATCTTCCTCTTCTTAGCTACTACTGCCTCTTTAAGGCCTTAAATCTTATGCTAGGTAAGCTTGTTAAGTAGGTAGAGATAGTAGAGTTGTGTTATAGGCTAGGCTCTAGTTGTACAGGACTACAATACTAGAGGGCACGTGCTAACACTGCTAGGGCTTAGCAACCCCTTTTTCTCTTATGTACGAGCAGCAGAAGATAGTTCTTCTTTATCTTTCTGCTTCTGTAGTATAGGACAGATGCATACTTATTAGAAGGCTACTTTAACTCTTAACAAGTTGTTGTAAGAACTACAATGTTTCTTACAAGCCTACTAAGACTGATACCTATCTGACATCTACCTAATCCTAGCATCACTAAGTCCTAATACTTCCCTAGTTCCTAAGACACTAGCTAGTATATAAGCAGAGCATAGCACGTTGCTATAGTAGATAGTTTTTAAGTATCCTTTTGTATAAAACCTATAGAAATAGAGACTTTCTCTTAGCAATGTTTACCTAGTGCTTCTATACACCTTACAGTAGTAATAGACCTAAATTAGAGCCCTCTAGCATCTTATATTGTTATATTATACTTAAAAACTCTTCCTAGCTAGTAATAGACTCTAAAGAATATTATATTAGTATTTAGTTGTAAGCAGCTTATAAGCACTGTTCTATATTAGACTATACTACTTCTAGTACTACTTACCCCTTTAGTTAGAATTCTAGAGACTTTCTAACAACTAAATCCTTTAGGCTTAGATCTTCCTATAACTTACTACTCTAGGATTACTTTAGAGAAGCTGTGTTAGATTGCGCTAAAGTAGACACACAGTGTAAGAGTACAGCCGCTGCGGACTTGTATGTAGGTAGAAACCAGATGGATTGATAGCCCTCAGCTCCGGGACGGAGCTGTCCTTGATCTTATGTCCATCCCGGAGTAAAGTTTCGACAATAAGTCCGAGACGGACTTTCTTAACTCTGACGCCGGACTTCGGCCAATCCGTTAACCGTGTCTCGAGGCACGGGCTGCCGAGATGCCAACCTCGGGTCTAACCCATTACACACAGAGACTACTAACAACCTACCTAAACTAGATACAAACCTAATATTAGGCACTACTACTAGACTAACTACAGGGTCCTAAAATTAACTTAGGTTAAGATAACTTTAAGATTTAGCACTAGCAACTTAATGACTGCCTTCTTAGAAGAGTAACTCTGATTTAGTAGCTTATTAACCTAATCTAGCTAAGGAGATAGCAGCACTAAGAAGAGAACTTGCTTAGTTATAAGCTAGTCTCCTGCTAGCAGATTACTTACTATATACTACTAAAACACTACTAGTACAAGTTGCATAACAATCTAGCATAGGATACCTCTCTAAAGCTAGCTCTATCTTTACTATTCACAAAAAGCTATCTAAAAGAACTTCTAATATTAAGGTACTGTTAGATAGAGAATAACTCTACCTTTTAGCAATAGCAAGTATTAATACAGAACTAACTTAAGATTAATTTAGATTACTATTAGAGTGTATGTATATATATAGCTCTTGTCTAAGGCTATACTAAGTTGAAAAATAGCAGTCAACTCCGACCTCCGAACAGGAGATCTGGTATACCTTACTGGAGGTACTCAGCCTCCGGCTGGGAGCAACCAACCTCTGGTACAGAGGTTAGAGAGTAACTGGTGCTACCTTAGAGGTATTAGTAAGAGTGCACAGATATACAGTACCCCTTATAAACTACACTGTTATAGACAGAGATAGAATTAACTACAACAGAGGTCTCTGCAAGACGTCCAGACTGCACACTTTAGTTCTAATTATCCCTAGGGAGCTTCTAATACTAGCAATTTATTTTAACTAGTTATAAGCCTAGGTTTTGTAACCCTAAAAGATAATTAAGTGTGTATGTGTCGCGTACTGCAGGTACAAACAGACATACAGCAACAGCAGTAAGTTGCTGCTTAAAGAGCAGGCAATAACTCCATCCCCTGGATAGCAGTGAGTTGCTACTTAAGGAGTAGGCAATAACTCTATCCTACCTACTTCTGTTACTCACAAGTTGCTGCTGAGGCAGGCAATACTAATAATGTTGTAGAGGCAGTAAGTTATAACTAAGACAGTTGGCAATAACCCCACGCAACAACAACACACTAAGCCAGTAAGTCGCTATAGGACCTGTAGGCAATAACTGCACCTGCTACGATCTAGGAAGGTACTAATACTAACCTACTATTATAACAAGACCTTACTAGAGGTTACCCTAAATAATAATAATTTAATACTACCCTAATTTACATTAACTAGCAACTAATATAAAGGCAATTGCTACAAACATATATAATAGCTGTAGACGCAATAAGTTTACCTACAGACAAAGAGATGTCCTAGCAAAGGAAGGTTACAGTGCTCTTAAAGGAGAACTTAGATGCGTGGTTTAAGCAGATGAGAGACTGGCTAGAAGGCGAGGGTCTATTCTGGGTAATTAAGACTGCTACACCACTTAGCTCTACAGGGTCTACACCTAACCTAAAGGGGACTACTAAGGGAGTGGGGAATCTTTCCTTAGACGATCTACCTCCTAGAGGAACTAGCAGCCTCCTAACCTACAGGCAACTAGACGCTAAAGCAAGATACACTATTAGACTCTTGTTAAATAAGTTTGACCTTAAGCGTGTAGAGGATGCTAATACAGCAAGAGAGATCTAGGCAATACTCTAGAAGAAGTATAAGGCAAAGCTACTAAGCGCTAGAAGACAGTATCTTACTAAATACGTTAATTACAAGATAGACCTATCTATAATAATAGAGAGGGCCTAGGAGGAGCTTAGTAAGCTAGGGCGTAAGGTAGTTAAGTAAGATCCCTCTTTAAAGACCTTGAACAGTATAAACTAATGCCTAGCTAGGCTCCTAAGCGCACTACCTGCGGAATACTGCTTATATTAAGCTGCACTTAATGCCTGCAGGGATGTAGACGTAGAAGAGGCTCTTAAGATTCTTACAGAAGCTGAACACACTATCTACCTAGAAATAGGCATGTTTGCTAAGAGACCTACTAGTAGCTACAAGCCTTAGAGGTCCTAGAGCCCTCTCTAGAAGGAGGGCTAGGATTGTTATCTATGCAAGGGGCACGGCCACTATCTTAAGAACTGTCCCTACACTAAGGCTGCAGTCCAGGCAGCCTCTGAGAAGCAGAAGGCTGACGCATCTAGCCAGAGGTCAAGTGATAAAGTGGAGTCTGAGATTAGCAAGCTTAAGAAGACAATTAATAGCCTAGCTAAGGAGCTTAAGGAGGTTAAGTCCTAGCAGAGGTTAAAGAAGGCCTACACTGCTAGAGCAGTGGAATTAGAGTCATCTGACAACAAAGACAAGCATTACTCTAAGGAGTGCTAGGAGGAGACAGCAACCTTCTGCAAAGAAAACGTTAGTACTACCTCTGCAGATACCTAGATATTAGACTCTAGCGCAAGCTCTTACATAACTAACAACCTTAGATTCTTTAGTAAACCCCTGCAGCAAACAGGCTAAACACCTATTAAGGTTAGGGGAGGTAGACTGTACTTAACATAGAGAGGGACTATCTAAATTTAAGATAATAGTAGGAGTTAGATTAAGCTAAAGAACGTGCTTTATGTACTAGAGCTAGGAGTTAATTTGTTATCTAGAAGGAAGCTCTGCAAGGCAGGGTTAACAGGACACTTTAACAATAGGAAGATGTATTACTAAGACAAGTTAGGGAATACTATTATTAAAGCTACTAAAAGGGATAGAGTGTACGTCTTAGACAAGATAAAGGCAACCTACAGTAATGCAGGCGAGCTAGAGGAGATTAGTACAGGCTATGCCCTTAACAATTAAGTGATTAAGGAAGAACAAGAGGAGGCTAGTAATTCTAAACTAGAGGAACAAGACAAGAACGTAGTCTAAACCTACTAGTTGTACCACTGCTACTTTGCTTACCTTAGACTAGCTAAGATTAGAGCAATCTACAAGATAACTACTTACACTAAGCTAGTAAAGATAGCTAGGTGTAAGTGTAAGGTCTGCTAGGAAACTAAGATAGTTAAGCAGAAAGGAAAGGTTGCTGACTAAGCAGAAGCGCCACTTAAGCGAGTGTTAATTAATACCTGTAGGCTATTTCCCGCCTTAAGAGAGGGGTATACCTAAGCCCTAGTGATTAAAGATGACTACACCTAGATGTCCTGGATAATCCTGATTAAGGACTAGAAGGACTGCCCTAGGCAGCTCTAGCTATAGAGAATTAAGGTAGAGAGGCAATTAGGACACAGACTTAAGGCAGTACAGATTAACAACGCAAGTAAGCTAACAAAGCACTTCTAGAACCTAGAACAGGAGCTTAGAATTAAGGTACAGACAACAGTCCCTCATACCTTAACTTAAAACAGGTTAGCTAAGAGAGAGAACTAACAGATTCAGGCAGACTCTCGCACCCTACTAAAGGATACTAAGATGCCGCCAGAGTTCTAGGTAGATGCCTGCTAAGCTAGAGTATACATCTAGAACTGTATTAGAAGTAGACTTGTTGTTAACAACTACTTAATTAGCCCCTACAAGGCATTTACAGGAAAGGTACTATCTGTAGATTATATCTAAGTGTAGGGATGTAAGGTACACTCTTATATAGAAAGAGAGTTAATACTGCAAGGCTTCTAACGTAACAAGCTAATAGACAAGTTAAGAGTAGGAGTATTTGTTAGCTACGTGGGAGACACTAGCAAACAGTTCCTAATCTAGGCGCCTAACTAAAGGGACATTATAAAGTTAAGTAACGTAGTGTTTTATAAGGACTAACTAGGCAGGACAATTAACTTAAAGTTCTAGAGCTAGTACGCCCCTAGCATAGCACTAGACTAGAACGCTAAGGGGAGACTGTAACTGGAGAAGGAGGTTAAACTTCTAAGATCAACAAAGGATCCACCTGACCTATCCGTCTAGAGGTCAGTGGGAGCCGAGGCGGAAGTCAACGACCCTACCTGGAAGCCAACCTCAGTGGGAGCTGATGTGTTAGCTACTGATTAGACTACTAGGACAGCTAGTTAAGAAGCTCCAGGACCTGCCTAAGAGGAGAAGCTAGAATAGGGAGTACCAGCTGACTAGAAGCTAAGCTAAAAGGTGGAGGTTGTTATATCACCAAACCCCTAAAAGCGAGCTAGAGAAGAGGACCTAGCCAACTAGGAAGACGAACGAGCAGCTAAGATGCACTAAGCACTGATAGCATTGCTTACAGCATCTAGCATTAGTAGTGTATCTGGAGACGGAGTTAAAGACACCCACTAGGAGGTCCTAGGCCTATTCCAGCTAATGACTTGTGAAGCTAAGATAGCAGAGTCCGCCTTCAGTGTCGTAGGCAAGGGGTCTATCCCTATCCCACAGAACTACTATAAAGCTATTATAGACAATGTCTAGGGAGAAGGCTAGAAGGAAGTAATAAAGAAGGAATTGATCGCGCTTGCAACAAACCAGACCTAGGAGGTGGTAACCCCTCTAGTTAGGTCAAACCTAGTTACTAGCAAATGGGTATTTAATACCAAATTTAACACTAACAGCTTGCTAGACAAACTAAAGGCTAGGCTAGTAGCAAGAGGCTTCTCACAGAAGCTTAGAGTGGACTACTTCTACACCTTTGCACTAACCCTACAACACAATACACTTTAAGTATTTATAGCAGTATATGTAATGCTTAATCTAGAGATGCATACAGCAGACGTAAATAACGCCTTTACTAAGTTATTCTTAAAGGAGGTAATCTATATAAAGGCTCTGCCTAGAGTAGATGTACCTGCTAGGCAGTGTCTTAAGATTAACTAGAGCTTATACAGGCTAAAACAGGCAGCAAGAGACTAGAATAAGATTTGTGTCCTAGAACTACAGAAGCTAGGGTTTATTTAATTAGATTTAGACCTGTGCCTCTTTACACACCTAGAGCAGGGAATTATTCTCCTAGTCTATGTTAATAATATTTTACTAGGCACTAAGAAGCTAGAGAATATTAGGTAGTTTATAGAGGAATTTAGTAAGGTTTTTAAGATTAAGAACCTTAGCAAAGCTAAGAAGATCCTTAGAGTAAGAGTTACCTAAGATTAGGTTAAAAGAACAATTACACTTGACTAAGGACACTATATAAGGGACATCCTAAGCAGATATTAGATAGAATAGGACAAGGCAAAGAAAGTAGACATCTTAATGAACGGCTACAACTTATTAAGGCTAGCTGAACTATCTAATGCTAGGGCTGACTAACAGGCGTACTAAACTCTTATTAGGAAGCTCCTGTACTTGTTAATCCTTACAAGGCCAGATATCAGCTTTGCCCTTAGGAGGCTGAGTTAGTACCTCTCTGACCCTGCAGAGTTCTACATGATTGCTCTAAGGAAGGTGCTGAAGTACCTCTAATCAACTATAGACTACAGAATCACCTTTGGCGGAAAGGATCCTAAGAGGCTGGTGGGATACTCTAACTTGGACTTTGCCTCTGACTAAACTGATAGACTATCTATCCTTAGCAACGTATTTATGCTTAGAGGTGGGCTAATTAGTTAGGCTAGCAAGAAGCAAAAGTTAGTAGCTACCTTAACTATAGATGCAGAGTATATAGCGATGTGTGAGGCAAGTAAGCAGTCTTAGTGGCTGTTACTTGTGCTTAGGGAGATAGGAGCTCTAGAACTAATAGGCAATTACAAGTTTAAGCCTACAGTAAAGGAGAAGACTAAGTTTATATTTAGTTCCCTAGTCCTTATACAAGGAGATAACTAGGCTGCCTTAGGGCTTGTCTAAGATGCTTAAATCACCCTAAGATTAAAGCACATTAATGTGGCGTACTACTATTAACAAGACCTGATAAGGAAGAACTGACTGAGAGTCGAATTCGTAGGTACTGCAGAGATAGTAGCTAACAGTATGACAAAGCTACTTCTAAAGACTGGGTTTAACTAATTCTTAGAGTTGTTAAGGTTACAATTAATTAGTCTGTGTGCCTAAGTAGGAGAGTTAAAAAATAGCAGTTAACTCTAACCTCTGAACAGGAGATCTGGTATACCTTACTGGAGGTACTCAGCCTCCGGCTGGGAGCAACCAACCTCTGGTACGGAGGTTAGAGAGTAACTAGTGCTACCTTAGAGGTATTAGTAAGAGTGCACAGATATACAGTACCCCTTATAAACTACACTGTTATAGACAGAGATAGAATCAACCACAACGGAGGTCTCTGCGAGACGTCCGGACTGCACACTTTGGTTCCAATTATCCCTGGGGAGCTTCCGATACTAGCGATTTATTTCAACTTACTTTAAGATTAGCTAAAGAGTACTTAGAACCTTAGTATTTATCTAAAGATAATATAAACTATTTTGAATTGGTAGAAGAGATAATTTCTTTATTAAAGTCTTATTTTATTATAAAAAAATAAGTAAGCTAAGAGTAGAGCAACTTTTAACAAACTTTAAATAAATAAGTTAGAAATATTTTTTATATTTAAAAGTAAGTTCTTTAGTATAGTAATTAAGAAAATAAATACCTAAGTTAGAATAGTTTTACTACCTATAGACTAAGCTAACTCTAGCTCTCTTAGTACCTAATCTTAGATTTACGTAGTAATAGAATAACTTTTTCCCTTATATAGTAGAGTACCTTACTACCTATAATATAGAGAGAAGAAATAACCCTACTATATTATAAACTCTGTTTTTATAACTATAAAGCTCTATATATAAACTCTTACTAGATATAAAATAGAACTTTATCTAAACTTACTAATAAAAATACTTAGTTTAACTTTAACTAAATATATTTACTTAAAACTCTACTATACTATATTAACTATTAATTACTTCTACTCCTGCTAGAGATTAGACTCTAAGTACTTACTATAGCTTTAGTAAACTAGAACACTTTATAAAGAAATATACTATACTATATATATATAAGATTAAGGTTTAAGAAGAGGGTTTTATAGATACTGAGGGAGACTTTATATCTACCTAGAAATTTATAGGAAACAGTACTACTTAGAAGAAGTACTTTACTTAGGCTTAAACTAATATAATCTCTCTAACCTTTTATTATCTTATTTATTTAGCAGCCCCTATTTCCTTATATCTACTATGCTATACTATAAGAGTTATAGAGTCTAACTCTACTTCTTAGCTAATACTAGTGCTTAAGGTTTCTTATTTTTGAATTTTTCTATTATATATTCTCTTTCTATAGCTCTTTAGACTTTAATCTAAAAGCTACTTTTTAAGGTCTAAGTAAAAGGCTTTTAGAACTAAATTATATTTTTAGTAGCTTACTATATTGAACTATATATAATTATAAATAAAAGAAAAGTCTATACCTACCTCTTTATTATTATTAATCTAAGTTTATAAGATTATATAATTAGTATTAAGTAGTTAAAATAATTTAAACTTAGACTTAATATAAAGTAATCTTAGCTTATTTAGCTAGCTAAGTACCTATACTCTTATAATTTAGCACTACTTATACTAATAACTCTATATTTAAGTAAACTTTTATTAAATAATTAACTAAATATTAAATATAAAGATTAACTTTAGAAAGTAGATAACTATTTGTAAAGACAAAGCCTATATATATAACCTTACACTAAATAAAAGAAGTACTGTGCATACTAAAGTTCTGCTTTTAACCCCTTTATGCTAAGCTAGCTAATATACTCTAAACTTAGACCTTATCTAAAATATACCTACCTAAGGTTGCTACTATAGTAGCCTTATTAGTAAATACCTTTTATTTTTTTATAAAAAAATTTAGTAATAAATTCTTTATTACTAGTCTATATAAAATAGACTATATCTTAATAGACTTCTAAGATAACCTTAATTATACACAGTTACTAAAGAAATAACTTCTAGCTTGCTATATAGAATACTAGGATATTGTTAAGGGTCAAAGTGGCCTTCTAACGAGTATGCATTTGTCCTATACTACAGAAGCAGAAAGATAGAGAAGAACTATCTCCTGCTGCTCGTACATGAGAGAAAAGGGGTTGCCAAGCCCTAGCAGTGTCAGCACGTGACCTCTAGTATTGTAGTCCCGTACAACCAGGGCCCAGCCCATAACAGATATATTTAACTAAACCAAAGCTAAAACTCTTCTACTATACTATTCTTATAACTACAAGATAGTATTAAAGGAACTTCCTCTAAACTTATACTCCTTATTATATAAACAAAATTTTAAGAAGCTAAAAGCTACTAAAAAGTTTATATAAGACTAGTAAAAGTATAAATAAATTAAGTATAGTTAGAGCTCTTTTATATTACCTGTTTTATGTATACATAAGCTAAATAGCAGCCTATATATCTATATAAATTATTAGAAGCTTAACAGCCTTACTTATCAAGATACTTATTTTAAATTTTTATATAAATAAGTTATTAGCTTATACTTCTAGAGCTAAAATGTTTACTAAAATTAATATTTAAGTAGTATTTAATAGAATTTATATAGACTTATTTTCTAAAGAGTATACTATATTTTAAACCTATTATAGTACTAATAAGTATAAAGTCTTACTCTTTAGCCTAGATAATAGGCTAGTAACCTATTAAAGGTATATAAACAATATACTTATTGATTACTTAGATAATTTTTATATTACCTATCTAGATAATATTATTATCTACTTTAAAGATATTCTAACCTATAAAAAGTATATAAGAATAGTACTAGAATAACTCTATATAGTAGAACTATAGGTAGATATTAGAAAGAGCAAATTCTATATTACTTAAACTAAATACTTAGGTCATGTACTTATAAACTATAGAATTTAGGTAAACCTTAAGAAGGTATACTTGTTATATTATTAGTTACTACTAACTACTATCATAGGTGTAAAATTCTTTTTAGATTTTACTAAATTCTAATACTAATTTATACTTAAATTTTTAAAAGTAGTAAAGCCCTTAATTATACTATAAAGTCTAACTAACTATTTTAAGTAGACAGATACTTATTGAAAGAGCTTTAATAGCCTAAAGTAAAGCTTGCTAGTTATACCTACTCTATGTTATTTTATCCTAGAGCACCTTACTAAGATTAAAACTAATATGTCTAACAGTGTAGTTACAGGAGTCCTATTGCAATAATATCCTGATAAACATTAATATCCTGTAGCTTTCTCTAGCTAAGTCTTATCTAGTATAGAACTTAACTAGGAAATTTATAATAAGGAATTTTTTACTATACTATAAGCTTTTAATAAGTAGTAAGCTAAATTAATGTTAGTTATAACTATAATCTAAGTTTACTTTAACTGCTTAGTACTTAAGTATTTTATAAGAACTAAAATCCTTGATATAAAATAGGCCTATTAGGCTAAAACTTTTACTTTATTGAACTTCTAAATTAAATACGCCCTAAGAAAAAATAATATAAGAGTAGATATTCTTAGCTATTATAAGTAAGACTTTAGTAATCCTAAGTCTATATAAGAAGACAACTAATTATAAGTGTTATTAGGTCCTTAGTAGTTACATAACTATATTAACTTTAACCTAGCTTAGGATTACCTTATACAATCCTTAGTACTAGCTATTAGTACCCTATAGCCTAAGATATAATTAGACTTATTAGAACTTATTGAAGCTATAATATAGTATAACTGTTAGACCTTTATTAAAGAATACTAAACTCTAGCTCTAGGCTATTAGAACTATAATAAGTTACCTTTATATTATAATTAGTTATATATTTTAGCTAACTTAAGATTATACACTTGCCTTATTCAAGAGGTTTATAAATAGGTCTTAATAGCTTACTTTAGTATAAAGAAGACCTACTAGTTACTATTATAAAAATACTACTAGTAAGATATAAGAGTAAGTTATAAACATTATATACAGAACTATATACTCTATTATAAAGGTTATTTAAGGTAAACCTAACTCTATAAGTATTTTTATCCTTTACTTATTCTAGCTAAACCTATATAGTACATTTATATAGACTTTAAGGATTTTTTAAAAGATAAAGCTAGGTATAATTAGATACTAGTTATTATTAATTATCTAACTAAATAGGCTATTACTATACTCTGCTATAAGATAACTATAGCAAAAAGGATAGCCTTTCTGTTTATCTAATAGGTCTATTATTTTAGATACACTTCTAAGTTAATTATGTCTAATTATAGTCTTTAGGTTATGTCTAGTTTCTAGTCTAAGTTCTATTAGATTATTAGCGTTAAAGTTAAACTTTTAACAGCCTACTATAAGGTAACTAATAGCTAAACTAAGATAATAAATAAGTATATTAACTAAAGACTATACCTATTTATCTTCTATTATTAAGATAACTAGTCTAAACTATTGCTGTTTAGTAATTGTACATAGCTTATATTACTACACACTGCTATTAAAATAAGTCTATATTTAGTGTTATACAACAGCAAGCTTAAACAGAGTTAGTAATAAAATAGATTTAATATTAATTAATCCTCTAAAGATAAGCTTAATTATAAGGACGCTTTAGAACTAGCTACCTATATACATAACACTTAGAAAGTAGCTTAAGAAAATATAAAGAGGGCCTGGATATAGATATAAGCTACTAAGAATAAGTATTATAGTTCTATAAACTAGACTGTTAGGGATAAGGCTTACCTATCTACAAAGAATTTAGCTGCCTATTACTTAAGCTAAAAGCTATCTAAGTTATAGAAAGGTCTATTTAAAATTCTAGAATAAGTAAGATACTTATAGCAATTAAAACTTCCTCTAGATTCCTAAATATATAATGTCTTTGCTCTAGACATACTATATAGAGACTTAAGTAATCTTCTGCTAAGGTAAGAAGCTCTAAAGCCTGTAGAAATCCCTATCTAAGGTGTAGAAGAATAGGAGGTATAAGAGATCCTTAGTAGTAAAATAGTACGCTGTTAGCTCTATTACTGTACAAGCTAAGTTAGATATAATCTAGACTCTACCTAGTATCTAGTAGAGAATTTTAAGAAAGTGCTATATAAACTCTATATATATTACAAAAGGTATTCTAACTAACTAAGGCTTTTAAAAGACTTAGTAGAGTAAATTAAAGCTTAGAAAAAAGAAAAGTAATAAAAGGGTTATAGAATAAATTAAACTAGAATAAAGGAAATCTAAAATATTAGGTATAGCTAGCTTAAACTAAAACCTAGGAACGCTAAAAGAATAATAAAGGAAAATTACAAGTACAACAGAGCTGTCTTAGACTAGTATTAGACAAATTAGGAAATATCTATGTCTAACAGGTTGTTAGAGATATTAGACAGCTTATTATCTAACGCCCTTCTAGCCTGATTATCTAGGCTGCTACTACAACTGCAACCCTCTTTACCCTAAGCCCTCTTAGAAGCAGTCTAACTCTAAGTGGACTATCCTACTACTAGACAAGCACTATAGTTACCTGCGTTCTATTGTTTACCTAACGCCTACAGAGATACTACTGCCTGCCTTAGTGCTACTACCTCCTCTAACAACTTAGCTACTGTTTCCTATAGGTTCTAGATAGCCTTCTAAGCTATATAATAAGTTATTAGCTATATATAATACTATTAGAGTAATATATTAGTAGCAGAGACTTCTTTAAGCTGCGTAGTTACTACCTATACTATACCTACTAAGGTATAAGCTAACTAATAGAAATTACTCTAAGCAGTCTTATAAACTGCAACTGCTAGCATTTCTTATAACTCTCTAATCTCCCTACTTCTCTTAGCTCTAGCTATCTTCTATATAATAAGGTTACCTTAAAAAGTATTATACTTAGCACTAATATAAATTAGTACTAAATAACACTTCTTATTCTAAAGAATGTAGTAGTTATACTTTATTAATAACACCTTTTTAGAAGTATACTTTACTATAGTAATTTAAGTAAAAGTATAAATAGAATAAAAGTAAATAACCTAGTAAGCTACTATAAGAGCGCTAGGTAGAATAGGTATTAGTATAGTACTAATAAACAAGCCTAAAGAAAGTTAGCTTAAACTACTACTAGAAATAAGAGTTATAATTATAGCAGAATTATTATCTATTACTAGCTAAAGATAATAGGTATAGCTAGCTTATATTAACACTTAGCCTTAATACTAAGCCTAACTAAACTATAATAATATAGTAACTATAAGTTATTTCCTAATATAATAGTTATATTAGAAGTAGGTTTAAGTATATATTTATTTAAAATATAAAATATATAAATAGCCTAAATAATAACTAAAATAAAGATGGTAAATAAAAGTAAATAGTAAACAGAGTTTAGTAAATTTAGATAAGTAAAAGAAAAAAGTAATATTAGTAATAGGTATATTGGAGCCCTAATAGACAGCATTTAGAATAAGGCAGTCTATATTATAGATTAAGGATAGTCTACCTACAAAGGCAGGGGGTAATATAAGAACTATAATATTTCTTATAAGCCTACTAAGACTAATACTTATCTAATATCTACTTAATCTTAGTATTACTAAGTCCTAATACTTCTCTAGTTTCTAAGACACTAGCTAGTATATAAGCAAAGTAAAGTATATTACTATAGTAGAGAGTTTTTAAGTATCCTTTTGTATAAAACCTATAGAAATAAAGACTTTCTTCTAGCAATATTTACCTAGTGCTTCTATACACCTTACAGTAGTAACAGACCTAAATTAGAGCCTTCTTAAAGAAGTCTTTGCTACTAATATTGTAACAACACAGGATGCTAGAGGGCTCCGATTCGGGTCCGTTACCACTGCAAGGTGTATGGGAGCACTAGGTAAACGTTGCTAGGAGAAAATCTCTATTCCTATAGGTCTTGTACAAAAGGATACTTAAAAACTATCTACTACAGCAACATGCCATGCTCTACTTATATACTGGCTAGTGTCCTAGGAACTAGAGAAGTATTAGGACTTAGTAATGCTAGGATTAGGTAGATATTAGATAGGTATTAGGCTTAGTAGGCTTATAAGAAACATTGTAGTTCTTACATTACCCCCTGCCTTAGTAGGCAGATTGTCCCTAATCTGCGGCGTGGACTGCCTTATCCTAAGTGCTGTCTATTAGGGCTCTGATATGCCTATTGCTAATGTTACTTTTGTCTTTTACTTATCTAAATTTGCTAAACCCTATTTACTATTTACTCTTATTTACTGTCCTTATTTTAGTTATTATTTAGGCTAATTACACGTCTTATATCTTAAATAGACATATACTTAGACCTACCTCTAATATAACTATTGCGTTAGTAAACAACCTACAGTTACTGCGTTATTGTAGTTTAGTTAGGCTTAGCATTAAGGCTAGGTGTTAATATAAGCTGGCTATACTTGTTATCTTTAGCTAGTAATAGACAATAATTCTGCTATAATTATAACTCTTATCTCTAGCAGTAGTTTAAGCTAACTTTTTCTAGGCTTATTTGTTAGTACTATGCTAATACCTATCCTGCCTAGCGCTCTTGCGGTGGCCTACTAGGTTATCTGCCTTTGTTCTATCTGCGCCTTTGCCTGTAGTACTATAGTAGAGTACACCTTTAAAAAGGTGTTATTAATAAAGTGTAAATACTACATACTTTAGAATAAGAAGTGTTGTCTAGTGCTAATTTACATTAGTACTAAGTATAATACCTTTTAGGGCAACCTTATTACGTAGGAGATAGCTAGGGCTAAGGAGAGTAAGGAGATTAGGGAGTTAGAAGCAATGCTGGCAGTCGCGGTTTGTGAGACTGCTTAGGGTAATCTCTGTTAGTTAGCTTACACCTTAGCAAGTGTAGTGCAGGTGGCAACTGCGCAGCTTAAGGAGGTCTCCGCTACTAATATGTTGCTCTATCAGTATCACACACAGCCGACAACTGATTGTGAAGCTTAGGAGGCCATCTAGGACCTATAGGAAACGGTGGCTGAGTTGTTAGAGGAGGTGGTAGCGCTGAGGCAGGCAGTAGTATCCCTGCAGGCGATAGGTGAACAACAGGACGCAGGCAACTATAGTGCTTGTCTAGTAGTAGGACAGTCTGCTTAGGGTTAGACTGCTCCTAGGAGGGCTTAGGGTGGAGGGGGTTGCAGTTGTAGTGGCAGCCTAGACAATTAGGCTAGAAGGGCGTCAGACAGTGAGCTATCTGATATCCCTAACAACCTGTTAGATATAGACATTTCCTAATTTGTCTAATACTAGTCTAAGACAGCTCTATTGTACTTGTACTTTTCCTTTGTTATTCTTTTAGCGTTCTTAGGTTCTAGTTTAACTTAGCTGCACCTAATATCCTAGATTTCCTTTGTCTTAGTTTAATTTATCCTGTAACCCTCCTATTACTTCTCTTCTTCTTAAGCTTTAATCTACTCTGCTAAGTCTTTTAAAGGCCCTAGTTAGTTAGGATACCTTTTATAATACATACAGAGTTTATATAGTACTCCTTTAAAATTCTCTACTAGATACTAGGTAGGGTCTAGATTATGTCTAACCTAGCTTATACAGTAATAGAGCTGACAGCGTACTATTTTACTACTAAGGATCTCTTATACCTCCTATTCCTCCACACCTTAGATAGGGATTCCTACAGGCTTTAGAGCTTCTTGCCCTAGCAAAGGATTGCTTAGGTCTTTACATAGCACGTCTAGAGCAAAGACGTTATGTATCTAGGAATCTAGAGAAAGTTTTAATTGCTATAAGTGTCCTACTTATTCTAGGACTTTAAATAGACCTTCTTACAACTTAGATAGCTTTTAGCTTAGGTAATAGGTAGTTAAATTCTTTGTAGATAGGTAAACCTTATCCCTAACAGTCTAGTTTACAGGACTGTTATACTTATTCTTAGCAGCTTGTATCTGTATCTAAGCCTTCTCTATATTTTCTTTAGCTACTTTCTAAGTGTTATGCATGCAGGTAGCTAGTTCTAGAGCGTCCTTGTAGTTAAGCTTGTCTTTAGGGGATTAATCTGTATTAGATCTGTTCTAATGCTAACTCTGTTTAGGCTTGCTGCTGTACAACACTTAATATAGACTTATTCTAATAGCAGTGTGTAGTAATGTAAGCTGTGCGCAATTAATAAGTAGCAACAGTTTAGACTAGTTATCCTAATAATATAAGACAAATAGGTGTAGTCTCTAGTTAATGTACTTGTTTATTATCTTAGTTTAGCTATTAGTTTCCTTGTAGTAGGCTGTTAAGAGCTTAACTTTAACACTAATAATCTAATAGAACTTAGACTAGAAACTAGACATAAATTAAGGACTACAATTAGACACAATTAACTTAGGAGTATGTCTAAACTAATAGACCTATTAGATAAACAGAGAGGCCATCCCTTGTGCTATAGTTGTCTTATAGCAGGGTATAGTAATAGCCTGTTTAGTTAGACAATTAATAATAACTAGTATCTAATTATACCTAGCTTTGTCTTTTAGAAAATCCTTAAAGTCTATACATAGGTGCTGTATAGGTTTAGCTAGAATAGGTAAAGGATGCAAATACCTGCAGAGTTAGGTTTGCCTTAGATAACCCCCACAACAGGGTATGCAGTTCTGTACGTAACGTTCACAACTTACTCCTATACCTTGCTAGTAGTATTGTTGTGACAGTAACTGGTAGGTCTTCTTTGCACTAGGGTGAGCTGTTAAGACCTAGTTGTGGACCTCTTAAATAAGGCAAGTGTATAATCTTAAGTTAGCTAAAACACATAACTAATTGTAATATAGGAGCAACCTAGTATAGTTCTAATAGCCTAGGGCTAGGGTTTAGCGTTCTTTAACAAAGGTCTAACAGTTATACTACATCACAGCTTTAATAAGTTCTAACAAGTCTAATTGCATCTTAGGCTGTAGGGTGCTAATAGCTAATACTAAGGATTGTACAAGGTAATCCTAAGCTAGGTTAGAGTTAATATAGTTGTCTAACTGCTAGGGACCTAACAACACTTATAATTAGTTGTCTTACTATGCAGACTTAAGGTTACTAAGGTCTTGCTTGCAACAGCTAAGAATATCTGCCCTTGCGTTATTCTTTCTTAGGGTGTATTTAATTTAGAAGTTAAACAGGGTAAGAGTTTTAAACTAACAGGCCTATCTTATATTTAGGATTTTAGTTGTTATAAAATACTTAAGCACCTAGTAGTTAGAGTAGACTTATATCTAATTTAGTGTAGACATAAGCTCTGCTCTCTATTTATAAAAGGCTTAGAGGATAGCAAAGAGTTCTTTATTATAGATTTCCTAGTTAAGCTCTAAACCTGCTAGTATACAGCTGTAGAAGGCAGTAGGGTACTAACAACTGTCTAGATGCTTCTAGGACATAACTCCAGCTACTACCCTGTCTAATGCAATAGTCTCTAATTTAGTTTTGTAATTAGGGTTAAAATAGCACAGTGTTAGGATAGCTAGCAAGCTCTTCTTAAGGCTCTTAAAGCTGTGCTAGCACTCTAGTGTCCATACAAAGGCGTTAGCAGGGCTCTGCAATGCAATAAGAGGTTTTACTACTTAAGAAAACTAAGGAATAAATTGTTAATAGAAGCTAGTAAAGCCTAGGAACAATTTCACACTAGTTACAGTAGTAGGTGGCTGCTAATCTTGTAGTGCTTATACCTTCTCTAGATTAACCTCTACGCCTTTTTTAGTAAGAACGTAGCCTAAGTACTTAGTACAGGTTACATAGAACTTGCTTTTCTTAATGTCTACTTGCAGACTAGCTTAACAGAGGTGTTTAAGAACCTTCTTAACATGTTGTTAGTAGGTCTGCTTATCTTTAGAGTAGATAAGGATGTTGTCTAGATAGGCAATGCAGAAATTGTCTAAGTAGTTAATTAGCACGTCGTTCATGTAGCATTAATAGGTGGCTAGACTATTACATAATCTAAAGGGTAAGACTTTGCATTTGTACGTTCTATATTAGGTCTAAAGCGTAGTGTACTCCTTAGAGGCAGGGTTTATTTAGATTCTGTTAAACGCAGAGCGAATGTTAAACTTAGTAAACACTTTAGCCTTTAAGGGACAGGCTAGCAACTTGTCTATCTGTAGTATTAGATAGGAATCCTTGCGTGTGAGGTTATTTAACTTGCAGTAGTTAACATATATATGCAAACTTCTATTCAGTTTCTATATGCAAAGGATTAGGGAAGCAAAAGGGCTCTAACTATACTTAATCTATCTGTGTTTTAGTTGTTCCTGCACAAACTTCTTAGTAGCTTTAAGTTCCTTAAGATTTTGTTTATATAGAGGCAAATAGGAGTTAGGTAACAGCTCTTCTAGCATAATTTTATAATTGTATAGACAGTAAGGCAGAAGTGTTTTAGCTTTAGTCTAGTTAAATAAATCCTAGTATTCAGTATAACGAGCCAGGAGTCATTCCTTTAGCAGCTGCGCGTTGTCAGGGTTGTCTTGGCAGTCTGTTAGGACACAGTCTATCTTGTATAGGCTAGTAATAAAGAATTTATTTCCTAATTTTTTTATAGAAAAATAGAAGGCGTTTGCTAACAGGGCTGCTATAGTAGCAACCTTAGGCAGGTGCACTTTAGATAGGGTCTAGGTTTAGGGCATATTAGCTGGCTTAGCATAAAGGGGTTAGGAGCGGAACTTTAGCATGCGCAGCACTCCTCTTATTTAGCGCAGGGTTGTGTGCAGGCTTTGTCTTTGCTAATAGTTGTCTGCTTCCTAAAGTTAATTTCTACGTTTAATATCTAGTTAATTATTTAATAAAGGTTTGCTTAGATATAGAGTTATTAGCATAGGTAGTGCTAGATTATAGGAGTGTAGGTACTTAGCTAGCTAAATAAGCTAGGATTGCTCTGTATTAAGTCTAAGTTTAAATTATCTTAACTACTTAATACTAATAATGCAATCTTATAAACCTAGATTAACAATAATAAAGGGACAGTTGCAGACCTTCCTTCTATTAATAATTATATGCAGTTAAATGTAGTAGGCTACTAGAGACGTGATTTAGTTCTAAAAGCCTTTTACCTAAACCTTAAAGGGTAGCTTTTAGATTAGAGTCTAAAGAGCTGTAGAAATAGAATGCATAATAGAAGAATTTAAAAACAAGAAACCTTAGGCACTAGTGTTAACTAAGGAGTGAAGTTAGACACTGTAACCCTTATAGCATAGCACAGTAGACGTAAGGAAATAAGGGCCGCTAAACAAATAAGATAACAAAAGGTTAGAGAGATTATATTAGTTTAGGCCTAGGTAGAGTGCTCCTCCTAGGTAGTACTGTTTCCTATAGATGTTAGGTTAGATATAAAGTCTTCTTTAGTATCTACAAAATCCTTATGTTTAACCTTAATCTTGCGCATACATAGTACAGTACATTCCTTTGTAAAGTGTCCTAGTTTTCTGCAGTTATAGCAAGTATCTAGAATCTAATCCCTAGCAGGAGCAGGGGTAATTAACAGTTAATGTGGCACAGTAGGGTTTTAAGCAAATGTATTTAGTTAGGGTTAAACTAAGTATTCTTATTAGTAAGTTTAGACAGGGTTCTGTTTTATATCTAGCAAGGGTCTGCATATAGGCCTCTGTAGTTGCGAAAACAGGGTTTGCAACATAGTAGGGTTGTTCCTCCTCTCTATATTGTAGGCAGTAAGGTGCTCTACTATATAAGGGAAGGAGTTATTCTATTGCTGCTTAAATCTAAGATTAGGTACTTAGAGAGCTAGGGTTAGCTTAGTCTACAGGTAGTAAAACTATTCTAACTTAGGTATTTGTCCCTTAATTGCTGCGCTAAGGAACTTACTTTTAAACGCAGGGAACATTTCTAACTTATCTATCTAGAGTTTGTTAAAGGATACCCTACTCTTAGCCTGCTTATTTCCTGTAACAAAATAGGACTTTAATAGGGAAATTATCTCTTCTGCTAATTAGAAGCAGTTTGTATTATCTTTAGACAAATACTAAGGTTCTAAGTACTCTTTAGCTAATCCTGTAGTATAACCCTAGACAAGAGCTATACGTGCACGTACACTCTAATAGTAATCTAAATTAATCTTAAGTTAGTCCTATATTAATGCTTGCCATTACTAAAAAGTAGGATTACTCCTATCTAACAGTACTTTAATATTAGGAGTCCTTTTAGATAGCTTTTTGCAAACAGTAAAGACAGAGCTAGCCTTAGAGGGGTATCTTATGCTAGAGTGTTGTGCAACTTATACTAGTGGTGTTTTAGTAGTATGTAGTGGGTAATCTGCTAGCAGGAGACTAGCTCGCAACTAAGCAAGTTCTCTTCTTAGCGCTGCTATCTCCTTAGCTAGATTAGGTTAATAAGCTACTAAATTAGAGTTGCTCTCCTAAGAAGGTAGTTATTAAGTTGCTAGTGCTAAATCTTAAAGTTATCTTAACCTAAGTTAATTTTAGGACCTTGTAGTAGGTCTAGTAGTAGTGCCTAATATTAGGTTTGTATCTGTTTTAGGTAGGTTATTAGTAGTCTCTGTGTGTCTACCTTAGCGCAATCTAACGTGGCTTTTCTAAAGTAATCCTAGAGCAGTAAGTTGCAGGAAGATCTAAACCTAAAGGCTTTAGTTGTTAGGAGGTCTCTAGAATCTTAACTAAAGGGGTGAGCAGTACTAGGAGTAGTACAGTTAGACAGTTGTCAGTGACTGCAAGCTGCTCACAACTGAACACTAATACGATATTCTTTAGAGGCTGTTACTAGCTAGGACTAGTTTTTAAGTATAATGTAATAACATAGGATGCTAGAGGGCTCTAATTTAGGTCTGTTACTACTGCAAGGTGTATAGGAGCACTAGGTAAACGTTGCTAGGAGAAAATCTCTATTCCTATAGGTCTTGTACAAAAGGATACTCAAAAACTATCTACTACAGCAACGTGCCATGCTCTGCTTATATACTGGCCAGTGTCCTAGGAACTAGGGAAGTATCGGGACTTAGTAATGCCGGGATCAGGTAGATGTCGGATAGGTATTGGGCTTGGTAGGCTTGTGAGAAACATTGTGGTTCTTACAAATATATTACTCTATTAGTATTATATATAGCTAATAACTTATTATATAGCTTAGGAAGCTATCTAGGACCTACAGGAAACAGTAGCTAAGTTGTTAGAAGACGTAGTAGCGCTAAGGTGTTAAGGTTATACTTTAAGCAAAGCTTATTAGCACTATTTAATTACTTCTTAAGGATAAATACAGTAATAGAAGGCTAAAGAGATTAGAGTTTGCAATAAGAAGTAAAGATACTATCTGTCCATCTTAAAAGCAAGAGTAATAATAAGTAGCATAGAGTAGACTGTTTAGCTTAAAGCTTAGGTTAAGATCTAATAACTTAGACTATTACTTAGGTTAAACACAAACTATAAGAGTTGTATTCTTACTTACTATATACTGTAGTATCTTATAAAGTTCTAGAGTTCTATAGGACCTAGTCTTATAAGACTGTAATACTAGTAAGACAAGAAGTAACTCTTATTAGTCTGTTGTCTTAGAATCCTAGATTTAGTTATAACTTGTCTTACTAAGACGCTTTACCTACTAAGGCCTAGCAGTCCTATGCACTTTTACTGTCTAGGTAGAGTGTAGCCTCTAATAAGGTCGTTGTTCTATCTTGTAATACTTTCTACTGTACATAACTGTGCCTTCCTTAGGCTTCTGTTTAGGTTTATAACATAAGGCAGGCAGTAGTATCTCTATAGACGTTAGGTAAACAACAGGACGCAGGCAACTGTAGTGCTTATCTAGTAGTAGGACAGTCTGCTTAGAGTTAGACTGCTCCTAGGAGGGCTTAGGCTAGAGAGGGTTGCAGTTATAGTAGCAGCCTAGACAATTAGGCTAGAAGGGCGTTAGACAGCTAAGGATAAAAGTAATAAGGCGCTAAGAAACATTAGCTATTAACTCTGCTATATCTTAATTTAGAACTTACTACTCTACTATAAGATAGCAGGCCTAAAAGAGGTTCTAAAGACCTAGAAGAAGCACAAGAATAAGAGTAAGACTCTTAATCTGCAACAGAAGAAGTAGGCATAAGGTAGAGCAGTTTTCTAGTTACCTTAGAAGGTAGAGGAAGCTTATAAGTATAAGTAGACTAAATAAGAAGAGTAGCGCATAGAGGAGCTTAGAAAAGCTAAAATAGCTAAGCTAAAGAAGGCTAATAAGCTATACAAGGAGAAGATTGCTAAGGAAAAGCATGTGTAGCAAGTAAGAGAGAAGAAAGAGTATAAGTAGGCTAAGGCTTAGAAGGCTGTAGAAGAAGCTAAGTAGAAAGCTATAAAAGAGTATAATTAAGAGCTTTAGAACACTTAAAAAAGTATACAATTATCCTAAAGAGGCAGAGGCAGGCTTTCAAAAGCTGTAGTAGCTAAGAAGAAGCCTGCGTGTTGTGTTGTAGGTGCTTGTAGGGCACCTAAGCCTGCAACGCCTCCTCTACCTCCTTGCACTCACAAGCTTACTAGTAGCTACACTGCAACCTTATATAATTAGATTGTATAGCAGAATTTCTTCATATATATCTACAGAATACTCTACTAGAATATTATACAGTAACAGCTATTGTACGTGGTTGTACAGCTTTATTTTTAGAGGGCTACTGAGGTATCAGAGCGGACGTTGCGCGACTCCGGGCGTTGCGCGCACGGACACGGTATAGCAGTGATATCTCCTACACAAGGAAGAAGTTCTTGCAAGGAGTTGTGTCAGTCTCCATCTTTGAGCCTGGTAAGCCGCTACTTGTCGTCTGAAGGCGTTGCCACGCTTCATCGCCCAGATTGCGAACTTCGAGGGCACCGGTCCGACGAAAGCACCAGGCTTCGCTAGTCTCTTGGAGCAAGAGACCATAGCCTTCGTACCAAGTGTGTTCCTTCAGATTGCTTATGCCAACACGAGTAGATCTCTTTGTTAACGCAAGTATGACAAATACCGTCTCGACATGGTTTGATGGGGGATCGATGTCAGGAAAGGCGTAGATCTCGAGTGTCATGTCAGACAAATGTGGGATATCGAATGACCAGTGTGTGTTGGACTGGCTAGGTTTCAAACAACCCACGTGGAGGAAACCTTGCATCGCAATTTTTGTAGTAGTGAGCGTGGGCTCCTTTTCGCGACGCTCATCTGAGAGCACATGTGGTTCTTGATACGTATTGGAATAATTTGTTAGCTGCCTCGAACCAAGAACTGACTCTGTTCGTGGTGGAGATGACGTTCTTGATCTCAGTAAAGGTCGTGGTTGTGCAGCATCTGTCGATTCGAATGTGTCGGGATGCGAGCCCTTCCGCGAAGCTGCACTCGAATGTCTTCTTCTTTCATTTGCCAGGTTCAGCTCTCTTGCCATGTCGTTAGCATTTTCCGATCGTTTTCTAGGAAATCCTGGCCGGATCCCCTCGTCGCCAATGTCAAACCAGATCTTATCACCCGCATGGTCTCGCACTATGTAGCTTCTCTGCCACCTTTTCGATCTACTTGGCGTCATGATGGTACCTTGTATCGAAGTCCAAGACCAGGTTGGGTTCACTTGAAGCTCCACAGGGCGCTTGCTGGCTCGGCAGTCTTCAACTTTCCAGGCCAATTGCTCCTCAAGAGCTCCCTCCCACATGCCAGCAACATAGTCTTCACTCTGCAGTTCCCGAAGTCGTTTGACGACGCCCCAAATAGCCATACGTTTATCTGTAAGGTTGGTGAGATCAAGGCTGGTGTAATCCTTGACTGTTGAGATCCACAGATCGTCGAGCGAGTCATCATTGACGCCAGACAGCAGCCTCGTACCCCTAGTGCTTTCTTGAAGACGCCCACGCCAATGGCGATCTATTGCTGATTGCTGATCTAGAGGTAACGGCAGTCCAGCAGGGAGGGTTTCGCACGCACTCAACTCGGTACAATCCCAGAAGATCTGTTGTCTGCTGAAGTGTAAGATCCTGGGGGCCAACATACGTTCTGAGTCACGTCAGTACACAGCACCTAAATATCACAGGTGCACTAACCTTGGTATACCCAACCACGCTTGTACAATGGTTTCCCGAGAAGACCTTGCTCCCAAAGATCGCCACGTAGTACCACCCATCTTTGGTTTCCAAATATACGAGACCCTTCCGTGAGATCCAGAAGTGCTGGCATGACGTTCCGAGCTTCTCTCTTCCGGAACAACCCACCAGCGCCATCTCCTGCATCAGCTGCAGCGATGTTGCAATACGAGTTTCGGTAAACCTTCTCCATTCGAGATCCTTCGTGCTTCCAGTCGTCGCTATCTCCTTGCTACTCTTTGGTCAGCACAGGCAATCTTCATGTGCGATTCGAGCAAGTACCATGATACATACTATGACAAGCAGTCTTCATTAGTTCTGAACTTCCCAGCATTCTTGCACGGAACTTACGTGAATCGATCCAGATGTAATCAACCTCAAGGAACCACGCCACCTCAATGGCCTGCTGAAAATTCTGTGACAATTCATGCCACGGCACGCCAACAAGCATGAACTCTTCCAGAGTACTGGAGCGCAGTGTCACCAACGGATCATTGCCCCAGCAATGACTCAAGGTAACGTAAGGCCCCTTGATATTATGAAGCTTCGTATTGACAACTCGCAGTCGGTCACCTGCACGTTTCCCGCCAATATGGAGTAAACGCGTAGGAACGAATTTGCTCGCAGAGCCAGCGCGCTTGGGGCAATGCATGTGCTCAATGCCACAGGTCCGGATCCAATCCTTGATCTGCTGACCACCATTTATGGCCGGATCTGTACTTGTGCCGAGCTCAGCAGCAGACAGGAGATCATCTAGCTCTGCTTCGAGAAAGCAAAAGAATCTCCGTTCTGGGAGACCGAGGGTTTGCAGACCTTGTTCTTGGTCTTCGTTGCCATTCTTAGTCAGGTGCCTCGGCACTTCTCTGAATGTGATGGCAACTTGGTGTTCGTATTCCCTTGTTCGTCCTAGGCTGCGAATACTCCATCGGTACAAGGCCGTACTTGAGCCCTGGCCTGGCTGTAATTTATCTGTCTTCGCCACATCTTCATGCAAAAACCGTTTCAGGTCAGCATTCTGGTGTTCATGTTCGTGCAAAGTCGGGCGAAGTTTCAAAACATCTTTATGTAACAGGGTGCAGAAAGTGCAGGCCCGGCGCGCAGAGTTCGTGAGGGATGATTCGCTCGGATGGTGGTAGCCCCAGGAAGTTTTCGCGTCCAAAAGGTTGGTATAGCAAAAGTCGCAAAATCTTGATATTGATGCCATAGCTCAACACGGATGTGTTAGAAACCAACTAGATGTGTGTCGAGGTGCGAAAGACAACGGTAAGCATGAGAGGTGGATGTAGTGACCTGCCGCTCTAGATCAGGCGCTTGATGGCACCCCTGTCAGTCTACGTATTTGGCCCCCAACGTAGGGCTGCCGCGCTAATTGCACTTGTTTTAAGTCATTAGACCAACACCTGCCATAGCCTGTAGTGAGGTAATCGAGATAACCGGAACGGTCGTCGGTCAGGTCGTGACTTACCATGCGCTCGATATGACAATAAATCCAAGCCAACCTTCGCTTCCTTTCGAACGATGTCTCATTTTTGCATTTACTCAATACACAACCACCACCCACCACCAAACAGCACTCCCACAATCAACATTGTCAATATCGCCGCCCCGGCTTTATCCCCTCCCGTCACAGGGTTTTGATGTAGCTTTGGCAAATCGTCATCCACACTCCCCGTCCCCAGCCCTGGATCCCCTTTACTGTGACCCCCCGTCTCCTTCGTATACGGCGGCGGAACACGATCAACATTCAACACCGTGATAGTATTGAGCGCCGTCATCTGCTGTCCAACGCCCATGACACCATCATTTCCGTCCCACCACCAGCGCATTCCACACGCGTAATTCCCCGCGCCGTGCTGGCTCGGCCCAACGCACGTCTGCGCTGCGGCCTTCGCGGAGGTTTGCAGGTGCGGCATGATGATATCGTGCGTCCAGGGCGCCATTTGCATGCAGACGCCTAGAAAGCGCGAGAAATACGCTTTAAAGGATTTCTGATCCGTGTTGCAGAGTTCTTTTGCTTCGCAGACTTCGGTCATGATCCCGCGGTAGTATTCGGGGAAAAACTTGTCGGTCTGGTTGAGGTGGCGCTCAAGTGCCAGGCGCCACTTGTCTGCACCGTTGGTGTAGTTATACATCTGGAGTTGTGTTAGCTGACAGTGAAACATGGGGGAAGATAGGAAAAAACATACGTATGCGGCGCCTGCGATCATGATGCCGTAGTTGTACGTCCACGTGGTTCGATCTGCTTCCTTGCATGGAGGGTTGGTTTCCATGCTCATACCGTCGTTGATGGTGCCATCGTCGTCGAGCAGGTGGCTGTCGTTCATCCAGTCGTACGCCTTCTCTGCCCAGAGAGCATATGTGTCGTTGCGTGTGAACATGGCTAGTCGCGCACCGAGATGGAACATACCGCCGTTTGAAGCAGTGTTCTTGTACGTCCAACCATTCAGCCAGGGGAAAATCTGCCAGCGCATACCACCACCACAGTTGCCGTCATGGACTTCCTTGGTGTAGCGTTTGACGAACTGGTTAAACACTGACTGCACCATGGCGAGGTACCCAGGCTTGTCATCGGGAGGTGCTGGGAAATTGTACTCTGCGGCAGACATCATGGTAAAAGCCCAGAAGACTTGATCGTCGTTTCCCTCGTTCTTGGACTGGTTTTGTGGCATCTGTGCGTGTCAGTCAGGTGTGGTCTCATAACATGAACGCAAGCCTACCAGATCGAGCTTCTCGCCGAATTGATGTATCATGCCGTCGCGAAGCATATCGTTATACTGGTCGTCACCTGTATATCTCCAGTAATCCAGTAGTGTTCCAAACATGCCACCAGCTAGCCACCAATAATACGGCTCGTACAAGATTCCAGGATAGCCACCGAGGATATGCCAACCCTTGTCGTCCTTGGTGGCGTAGTTCGCAACCAGCTCTTTTGCGATCTTTGACGACGCATCTTTGATCGAGTCTACAAGAACATCAGTATCATATATGACACTGAGCGCCACAACTTTGCGCACCTGGTGATGTGGGATCGAGGTCGATTGCGACGACATGCGGTCGCACAACGTCCGTTGTCGAGAGCAGACTGAGCGCCGCTAGTGCTCGCGCAGGGCTGAACCACCTCATCTTTTGGTCATGGGACGGTCTCACTCCAACACCGACTCCAGGGTCCTTGCACTGTATACGAAACTCAAAGCAGCATACAGGAGACAGACAAGGGAAAGAGACGAGTGAGTAGAGAGGGAACGTTCAAGCGAAAGATCAGGCATGCAGATCCGTCTGCCGACAGGTACCATGTATTAGACTATTGGGATGGATGCATTCAGGGCCACCACTCCACCTTTTCACACGAATACGCCTCGCGCTCGTCCAATGACCCCCTGCATTCGCGCAGCAATCTGCCGGTACCATTCGCCCGCTGCCTTCGAGCCACAATGCACCTCGTGTTCGGTTCGCATCTTCATCTGCCCTGTGTGGGCTTCATCCATGAAAGGGCGACCAGTCACGCAGCCTCATGCTCGCTGGGTGGAGCGTCACCGTTAGGGAAAAGCGGGTGGGTTGCACGGCTCAGGCCTCCTCCGCCGCTGCTGACTGGCGGTGCGACTTTTGGGTCGAAGCTTTGCAGAGATCACAATAAACGTTGATGAAGACATGCTGCGGTGCGCATCACAAAGGAGCAAGATGGATGATGTGTCGAGTTGCGTGTTCAAGCGTTTTGCAAGCAGTGCACGATGGTGAACGGACGGCCTTGGTGGAGCTTGTGAGGTCAGCAGCACATCAGCGGAAAGCTTGATCCCTGTGCCAAGCCGCATTGTTCGTGATGGAAAAGTGGAGTGGAGATTGAAAGGGGTCAGGGGCTGGCGCTATTTTTGGGTGCGTGCGCTCTATGATCCCTACAATACGTGATCGTACCGAAATGTGCATGGAGTGTATGCGGACTTTAGAATTAAATCGTGGATTTTGAGTTCGAATTCGCCGACCGCAACATTTACATCCTGAATACGCCCCATTTGCTCTCCTTCTCAACGCCAGTGTTCTGTCCACCACACGCCATCTGCAGGCCCATGCCGAGGACTCTCCTTGTGTGCTCCGGAGGGATGATCCCATCATCCCACAGCCTCGCCGATCCAAATGTAGCCTCGCTCTCGTGCTCAATCCTGCTCCTGAGCTCCGGGTCCGATTTGCCGACTGCGGCCATGACGGACGAAAGCTGCTCGGCTCCCATGATGGATGTCTTCGCGTTGGGCCACGTAAAGAGCAAGCGCGGTGAGTACGCACGACCACTGGAGGAGTGTTAGTGACATCGGTTGATAATTTGGGAGGACGAGTCTTCACGTACCACATGCCGTAATTTCCAGCGCCTGCACTTGATCCGACAACGACAGTGAACTTGGGTACATCAACACAGCTGACAGCAGTGACGAGCTTGGCGCCATTCTTCGCAATACCGCCCTTCTCAGCATCCTGGCCAACCATGAAGCCAGAGATGTGTTGCAGGAAAACCAGCGGGATCTGGCGCTTACCGCACAGCTGAACGAAGTGTGCGCCCTTGAGTGAGCTCTCGCTGAAGAGGATGCCGTTATTGGCCACAATGCCGACTGGGTGCCCATAGATGGTAGCGAAACCGGTGACGAGTGTTGAGCCGTACAGTGGCTTGAATTCAGAGAACGAGGAGCCGTCTACAATGCGTGCGATGACCTCGTGAATAGGAATCTGCTTGCGCAGGTTGGTGCCTACGATGCCGTTCAGCTCCTTGGGGTCGTACAGCGGCTCCTTGAACGTTGGCTTGACAGAGACAGTCTGGTTGCGGTGCCAGTTGAGATTACCGATGCTTCTACGTGCCAGGACAAGCGCGTGAGCGTCGTCGACTGCAAGGTAATCTGTCACGCCAGAGACTTCGCTGTGTAGTTTGCCGCCACCGAGATCTTCCGCAGAGACAACCTCGCCAGTTGCAGCCTTGACGAGAGGTGGGCCAGCAAGGAAGATGTGACCCTGGTTCTCAACGATGATGCTCTCGTCGCTCATGCTGGGAATGTAGGCACCACCAGCTGTGCAGGGTCCCATCACAACACTGATTTGCGGGATACCCATGCCAGACATACGCGCCTGGTTGTAGAAGATGCGCCCGAAGTGATTGACGTCCGGAAACACATCAGCCTGGTGAGGCAAGTTGGCGCCGCCAGAGTCGACGAGGTAGATACATGGCAGGCGGTTTTCCTGCGCAATGGCTTGAGCTCGCAGGTGCTTCTTGACAGTGAGCGGATAATATGTTCCTCCTTTGACCGTGCTGTCGTTCGCAACGACCATGCACTGCACGCCGTTCACTGTGCCAATGCCAGTCACGATGCCAGCCGCAGGCGTGTCTTCGCCAGGGTAGACCTCATGGCCTGCCATTTGGCTCAGCTCCAGGAACGGTGTGCCAGGATCAATCAGCGCCGTGATGCGGTCTCTGACAAGCATCTTGCCGCGCTGGAGATGCTTGTCTCGTGCTTTCTGCGGCCCACCCTGCGCGATCTTGGAGTGGAGGCTGTTCAGCTTCTCAGTGACTTCCTCCATCTCGCGCCTGTTTTCCTTGAAATCGGGCGAGTTTGTGTCCACGAGCGTGGGAATGACAGACACGGCTTCGGCATGGTGAGAGTGGGTGAATGTCGCGGTGCTGCGTGAGGTTTGGCGAGACGGGTGAGCTGGAGCTTGAGCAGCACGCAGCGAGGCACCCGCAGAAGGCACAAGGCGTGCTTGAGCTTGCGAGCGGATGGCCACGGCCGGACGAATGGAGTGCTTGAGCAGTGTCAGAGCTTCCCGTGATGGAACTTTCGAGGCCATGTTTGCGCTGCACGTTGTTAGCTTGCAGCTGCTGGTAACTTGCTATCGCTGCGCGCAATGCATACAAGAGCACCAACGAGGCGGTCGTTGGGTGAGAGTGCGGCGGTTGAGGGTTTTCTGGAACTCGTCAAGCTGCGGCGACAGGAATCAAATTTCACAGTCCGCGCATTTCGGTTATGCAGCGGCTCAAGAACGCACAAGAATGTCACGTCGTGAAAGCTGGGGTTGGCAAGGCGGAACAAAGCCGAAGCAAGGCGGGCCTCGGTACTTGCGGGGAAGGCACAACCTATTGGCCTAAGCCAGACACAGCAGGTACTAAGTACAAGCCCAATCTCTCTTCAGTGCCCGTTTTTGGACACCAGTCTCAATGTATATGAATATATCTATTCATTCTGGATGTCAAAGAAGCCCTCCATTGGTTGTTCATCACTATTGCCTGACGCCACAATTGATCAACTCTGCTTGCATAAACACACAAACCAGCTGGGTAGTCTTTACCTGTGCCGTGTAGTGAAAATAGGCTCGAGCAGCAATGTGGTTCTGGAAAGTAGCTGACACACCAGAAGCTTGGTCATATTCAAATACAGTATTGAAGAGCACGTGTCTTTCTGCGTTGTAGTCAATTGAGGCCCCATCGCAATATGCACGAGTTTGTAGAAATGTTTAAGAGCGGTGCTTCGTAAAGGTTTATCATGTGGCTTGTAGCCTTTCCTTAGTCTTACAGGATATACAGAGTCTTCTCCCAACGCGTGGTGTATGTTACAACATCTACATCGTGCCTGGTCCATCAAAAACGCCTGTAGATGCATCCCCCTAGTCTCTAACGTTGCCAGCTACTGCTCTCTTCAGACACAACTTCTGCCCATGCATTGCGACCCGCTCTTGATATTAGATCTACGCAAACAATAGCGCAAGTTTCCCCTCCCAATCGGTCCTTCACAGCGACTTGTTCGTGGCTCGTTCTTCAGGCTCATCCCCTACCGCGCGCGCTCATGCCTCGACTTTCTGCTCCTGTGTGACCTCAGCCTCAGCAGGCGGCGTAATGGGTGTCTCCGGTATTAACGACTTGGCCGCCGAATCAGCCTTGATGACCTGACCCTGGATCTTGGAAACGCGGTACTGTGGTTCGAGAATGCCGACCTGCTCGCCGTTAGCGCTGCCTTTGGCATCTTCGCGACTGCGCCTTTTGCCATTCTAATTCTCGTAACAGCTCCGCAACAACATCCACTAGGAATGCTTTGCGATGCGCCATTCATGCGGTCCCCCAAGTCCAAAAGGTATTCAACGTACCATGCTCAACAGCCGCCACGCAGTATCGCTCGGCTGCGCACCAACACCAACCCAGTACCTCGCCCTGCTCACATCGAGCTTGATGTCTTTCCACGGCCGTCCATGTGTGTCTCCCGGTCGCGGTGGCTGTGGGATGGGGTTGTATGTGCCGAGGACTTCGAGGGGCCGCGAGTTGCGCGCTGTGCGGGCGTGCGTCAGCACAATGTTGTAGAATGGCGCGTGCTTCTTGCCGAAGCGCGACAAGCGGATTCGGAGGACCATGGCGGCGTGTGGAGGGCGATGTGGTGATACTGTGGTAGGGCGTCGCAATGGTTCAAGGACGAGATATTTTGGACCGAAGATTGGCCGGCACGTGATTTGGGCTACTTCACGACAGCTTCTCCTTCACTCTGATAAATGGAAAGCATTAATGATGTATTCTTTTCATCATTGGAAGCGCGGCGAGCAGTGAGATATAGGCCATCAGCTTGCGCCCTCTTTGCTGCCGTTTTTCCGTGTTTGCTGACCTGGCCATGAAAGTACTCACCCGAGCTGTGATGTAATCACAGGTCCATCAGTTCCCATACAATCTCGAAACACCAACATTCTTTGCAAGTGACAGCATCACGTCAACAACATAAGATATGGCTTTTCGAGTAAGATTCCAAGATCAATGCACACACTACATTCTGACGCCCCAGACACTCTCGGCCAAAGCCGCTGCAGCACTGGACCAAGACCTCATGTCTAGCGGCGCCTTCTCCCTTGACCAGCTGATGGAACTCGCCGGACTATCCGTTTCGCAAGCCTTGTTCAAGTTACACCCACTCAGCTCCGGGCCCCGCATCCTTATAGCCTGCGGGCCCGGCAACAACGGCGGCGACGGCCTCGTCGCAGCCCGACATCTGTTCCACTACGGGTACAAGCCCACGGTATACTACCCCAAGCAGAGCAAAAACGAACTGTTCCAAAGGCTGCGGAAGCAGCTGGAGGATTTGAAAGTGCCATTTACAGAGGACTTTGGCGTGGCATTGAGGGAGACGGATCACGTGATTGATGCTATCTTTGGGTTTTCATTCAACGGCGAGGTGCGCGAGCCATTTCCATCCGTCATTGAGGCACTGGCAAATGCAAAGATCCCCGTTCTCGCTGTCGATGCGCCTTCGAGTTGGGACATCGAGGATGGGCCGAGAGACAATGGACCAGGGAAAGGGTTCATGCCGCCCGCGCTGATCAGTTTGACTGCGCCCAAGCCGTTAGTGAAGTGGTTCAGGGGCAGACACTTTGTTGGTGGGAGGTTCCTGAGTCCGGCAGTCGCGCAAAAATACGAATTGGACTTGCCGAAGTATGAGGGATTGGATCAGGTTGTTGAAGTGCCGGTTGAAGGGGGAAAGCTGTGAAGCCCCCTGTGGATGTGCGGTTATAGTGCCGAGGAAAGCGGAACAGATGGAAAGTGACTTGACGTTCTTTGAACTTGTAGGAGTGAACTCAGCACGTAGCCTGGCCCTTGACCCTGCTGCTCCGCAGGTTCGCGTGATAAACAGGCGTTGGCTGTGCTCGTACAGTCCTCGATTCTAGATCAATTCAACTTTGTGTAGCAATCGAGAGCGAATCGAATCGGAGCTGTGCTTTCCCTGCTGTTTTCAAACATGCATCTGACGTTGTCTGGAAGCATCTACCTCGTGAACCGAGTCATTCCCGATCTCTTCGTCCTTGGCTGGGCTTAGTTTCTCCCGCAAATAGCGGATTCAATTGCGTTGATCAGCTAAGTACTTGTTTTTCTACAGGAACAGGTCGTCATCGTTCTTATATTCGCATAAAGCAGACAACGAAATTAAAAGTTGCACGGCGGGCTTAGACGCAGTAAGCCATCCCTAAGCCTGAAGTGTGCAAAAAGGTCGGCGCCTTCGAAGTCACTAAAGCGTGCGCAAGTCCGGGACACTTGAGTGCACTGAGGATAATCACAAGGACCATTCAGGTTCCTGCTAGATCAAAGTGCTTGCAGTATCAATCTCGCAACGAGTCTTCAAGTCGACCCAGGAACTACATTCGATACTAATGAACGTGAACAACGATCCCATTCTGAAATACCAAATACCTTTTAGCATTCTCTGTTATGTCAGGTGTCCCTAAGCGTGCCGGTCCACTGTGCCCAATGGCGCTATACCAGATTCGATTTGACGGCATCCGTGATGTCCTCATAGTTTGAGGAGTTTCAACATGTCGAGGTGCACAGATGGAGGACTTGCGTCCCTCCGGAGTTATGGGGGGTGATGTTGGCCTGGCTCGTCTCAAGCAACAATTTGTTGATCACCCAAGGGTGGCCCTTGGTAGCAAAGCCCGATGGCGTCCTTCCCAAGCGAACTCCTGAATCGACATGAAAAAGAGAAATTTCTCTCGCCTTGGTTGGTTCTTCATGAGCACCGCTTGGTTTGTCAAATGTCAGAGTTCAAGTCTGTAACGCCCGTATTTCTCATAGGTTATCAACGCCTTCTCGCCCAATTCACGTGGGTTAGCTCATTGGTGTCTTACCAGCCTGTGATTTGTTATCCGTCTTGGTTGCGTCTAATGATAGCTGAGAGGTTCAGATTCTTTCTTCTGTGCCGTGTAACCCTGCGGCGTTTGCGCACTCTGACCTTTTTGGTCGGTTCCAGAACGGCCTTGTCCATGTTCAGCAGGTGTTGAACAGAATAAAAACGGGTTTGCTGTGGTGCGAGGCTCTCAGTAGCTTGAACCCCTGCAATCCTTTAATGAACCCTGCGATCCTTCAAGTTGACCAAGGTAAGGCGCTTTTCAAAAGAGCCCGCCCAGTGCCAATATCAGGAATCAGCCTAGGAACCTTCTGTCCGCACCAACACATCGCTTCCAACAGCAACAGCGGTCGGGCAAATGTCTGAATCGCTGATGCTCATTCAACTCACCCCTGATTGAAAATCGTAAGCTGGGCATATATATTGGTGGTTTGCAAATTTCTGCAGAGCAAGAAGATTAGACCCTCGATTTACAGAATTGTTCGGTAGGCAGAATGCTCATCACATCGCGTGGATCGGGGCTGAGCACATCTTAACTTGCTGTGTAAGGCGTTCAGCTCCACCGACCACTTCCTATCTAATCAAACTTTTGCACGTCAGGCCTGCCAGCTTCCGGAAGGATTTGGCAGGCCTGACGGTTCCCACCACTCACGAGCGAACTACAGTCACCTCACACCGAGGTGGCCATCTCGTGCAACATGCTGTCCCACCAGAGGCGGCAGCTTATGCAGGACCGGTGTGGCGATGCAAGCGATTGAAATATGGAGTATCGCGCTGTCGTGAATTTGCGTAGGTTTTGTCCTTCCTTGCTTTGTCAGCATGCTAGCGTCTATGGCTGGGTCGAAGGCCGCTTGGATGAAAACCTCAAACTCCTGGAATGTCTTTACAAGCGCCCGATGGATCCGGATCGCGTTAGCGACAGTGGTTGTGGTATCAACATGCATCTTTCTCGCCGTCGAAACGCGCGCATTCGACAAGATCCCTGTGCCGTCATTGATCAGCCACAAGGCTCCCGAGCCCGAAGAACCGCCACCAATTCCTCAACCACCATCTTATATCGAAGCCAACGTCCCTATTGCTGCCCAAAGGCCAGAAAAACTAGCATACGTCACCTTCCTTACGGGCAATGTTGCTGAAGGCGATGATTTATTCACGCCAAACGCTGATCAAGATGATTTGGAAGAGGACAAATACTTCCAAGCCATTCGCATCCTCCTCTGGCAGTTCATTCACAAACCTGAGACACGCACTAAGCATGATGTTATCGTCATGGTCACGCCCACGGTCTCTCAGGCACGACGCGATCGGTTGAAGAAGGATGGCGCGATTGTCCATGCCGTCGAGTTCCTGCATACCCCCAATGACGCATGGGTCCGGCCTGAGGTGCACCGATGGGACGATGTTATGACAAAACTGCGCGTTTGGGAAATGACCCAGTACGACCGTATCGTTGTGCTCGACGGTGACTCGATGCTACTCAAAAACCTTGACCCAGTCTTTGACGACCCCGGCGCCCAACTCCTCGCGACCAAGCCATCAAACGAGACTAATCTGCCCTCAACCTATCTCCTCGCGTCCATTTCCGAAGTCTGGGACTCGAGTCATTCATTCCCGCCGACCCACGGCACAGGTCTTAAGAATCCTGGCAACATGAACGCTGGATTTTTCATCCTGGCGCCCTCCCTTCCAGTATTTGAATACTATAAATCCCTGCTTGACACACCAGGCTCGTTCGACCCCCGATACCCCGAACAGAACCTCATGAACCACGCTCATCGCTGGGACGGGCCTATGCCGTGGCGGGAGATTGCGTATACCTGGAACATCCGCTGTCCAAACGATAACGATATTGCTCAGGGGCTGACAAGCTTACATGAGAAATGGTGGACACAGCCGTACATCTATAATAATGATAAGACAAAGCAATGGTTGCAGTCACGGCGATGGGAAATGAAAGGATGGTATGATGCTCTGGAAACATCCAACTTGACATTCTCATAGGGATATTATGGGCAGTTCATTGCTTGATAACTGCTAAAGAACATTGCTTTTATTTTCATAGAAAACGTCCTTTCAACCTGCCTTGAGGGTAGATGTACTTATAGTATATATTCAAGACGGTTGAATATACATAATGATGGAAAAGACTTCTAATAAGAGTTTTCTAAATGTTAAATTTTAATCTGTCGTTATTTCTACCTATAAACCAGGTTAAATTTGTAACCAATTTTAGCAAGCTACACGCGTATAAGGCGTGATTTGCACACTTGAGAGGAGTCCTTGCTCGATACGTGGTCCAATTGGGGTCCATGACAGTTTTTGGTAATTCATAAGCAGGCTGCACTGAAAGCTTCAAGCCCATTGAGTGTAGCCATGTGCGTAGTCTCATGATGTAGTCCCTGTGCCCTGCAGAAAGGGCAGCTCGGAAGTCATGGACATGTTGGATACTTTGATCGTCGCTATCCAGCACGCACGGGAACGGTCCAGGGGCCGTTGTTTGTATAACCAGATTTTTTTTGAAAGTTCAACAGCGGTAAGTAAGCCTGTATGTCATAGCCGTAAAGTTGTTTGAATCGGGTTGGCAATGTGCGTGACCACGAAACATTCGATGTCAGTTCCGGACTATCCTCCCATCCTACATTCGAGTTAGTAGAAATCACATGCAACTCATAGCGCAACACATACCGTAATTCCCAACTTTTCGCAATTGCTCTAGAAGTTCCTCGTCCAAGATTTTATCTTCCCAGAAGTCGATGACTGTCTGGGCGCCATCTTCATGAAAGTAGTCCACGACATAAGAACCTTCATCGAATATTGTTTGATGTGTTGAACTCGGAAACTTCAAGTTTTTGTGTCCAAATGGCTTTTGGAAGAAATTGAGAAGCCGATAGGATTTATCTTGCGCTAACGGAGGCAGAGTGGGGTTAAAAGTGCCTTGTTCGGTAACGTGCAGAGTTTGGTCGGTCAAGGAATCCGGTGCAAGGACATACCGGTCATATGTCACATTCTCAATTCCTGTTAGGCCAAGCGCTTCGTATACGACGGTCGACTCGAAGTTCACTACAGCAGTGACGAATGAAACAGGCTCGCCTGTGCCCCAGCCAGGGACTCTGCCAGCGAATGACCGGTTCGATGATAATGCGTCCGTGAAAGGAACCTGTGCCATCAAATCAGATTACCATCCTCTCGCTAATTATAGCCCAACTTACCAGGTCCCATTGCAGTTCCTTGGATCCAGGAGTAGCGGGAACACCTTGACCTTGGTTGGGACCAAGTGCAAAATCCATCAGCAGCCCGCTTTGCCATGGGAATCAAGAGCCGCCCTGAATAGGCCCCGGAAAGATTCCGTGCCAAAATTGAATGTTGACCAGTTTGCTCCCTTAGGCATTGGACCTGTTTCTCCTCCATACTCAAAGAATGGCACAAGTTCAATGCCACCAGCACCCACAGCTCCTGCCGAAGTAATATCAGCGGCAACCACAGCAGCATATACGCCACCATCGGGTAGCTAGTAGCGAAACCGGGGTCGATCTTTTGCTGATGGGTCGACGAACGAGGTGAAATTCAGTGCAGTGGAACTTGCGGCTAGTGTTATCGAGCCATGGAGAAGCAGAGCGACAGCGGAGCCCTGGTATAACCATCGTGTCAAACACTGAAGTGCATTCATGCTTTTTGGCTTCCGGACAGAGGGGATCCAAATCCGTGATGAACATTATCGCTATCTACCAAGGGGCGTTATATAACAGATCTTCTCTAGGTTCTGATCGCGTGCATGCGGCAAAAGTGGTGCTAGTATGTACCACTAGTGGTGCCGTATAAACCACGTTTTATACGGTTTCCCCGCCACCGCATGCAACAGCGATCATTTTGTGTGGGGTAGCTGGGGTTTCTCGGGTTGACAGGGACCGAGAACCTAATATGCTACCGAGGACAAGGTTCTCTGATGTGCGGAATCTAATTAGATTGGTGAAGGGGTATTCGTATTGAATGCGCGTATTCGGATCTCAGTTACTAGAGCGAATTAGGTCTAACTGTTGCGTAGCCCCCGCAGCGTGAGGTTGGCACCATAACAGAAAGACATACATTGCGCAGCCTTCACGCACTAATTGTGTACATGACCTGCTGTTCGATCGTGCAGCTATCCTGGTTCATCCGAGACAACACCAAGCTATTACAAGTTCAATAAACTATAGTACACTATAACGTTCTTAGGCACCTAATGCGCGTTTTACTTAATGCGCACCCTACTATAATTTATTCTATTTTTAAAACTATAATAACTTAATACTACTATACCTTTATAGAATACTCTAGCAGAAATATATAAATTAAAACTAAAAGTAAAAGTTTTATACTAAGCACTTGCTAAAAAATATAGTTATTACTACTTAACTTTAATATATTACTACTAAGGTTAAATAATACCCTACTAAGAAGAGGCACTATAGTAATACATTCTCTACTTATGTAATAAAGTAGAGGTAGTAGAGTATATTAGAGAACTTATAAAAAGAAATCTAAAGCCTATATAATAGATAGTAATAAATTTCCTTACACCTCTATATTGTTAGACGCTCTCTAAGATATAAATTACCTAGTTCCTTAACTATTATTTAGATATACTTATTAACATATAGTATATACCTATAGATAGTAATTATTACTATACTAATTCTATTAATAGATACTAACTATATTTTAAGCTACTATATAAAAAAATAGCTAAGTATAATATATTACTAAAGAATACCTATAATATAGATAAGAAAGGCTTTATAATTAAAGTTACTAAGAAAAGTAAATAAATCTTTAATAAAGTATAATGTAACTAAATATAGTTTAGAAAAAGTCTATAAGATAGTATTTATAAGTAGGTAACCTTCTTAGCAATAATATGCACTAATAAATTAGTTCTACTACTTTATATTATCTTTCTAGTAGCTAGTAAAGCTGTTTAAGTAAGTTAAGTATAATAACCTAGTTATATATAGCTAAAGAAGTAAAGCTTACTTTAGTACTATATATATTATACTATACTAAGAATTCTAGCTTTAAAATTCTTATGCTTACCTTTTTAGTATAGGTAGAGATATCTTATAGTATAGATGTTAAAGGTAGGGCGCCTATCTATTATATAACTCTAAAGCTACCTAAAGGTCTAAAGTTTCAACTTAGTATAGACTAGTTATATTACTCTAGCTTAGATTATAGGCTTATAAAGTTAATTACTAAAGTAGAATTATAAGAAAGACATTTCTTATAAGGTCTAGCTTATTAAATTAAATTATAGAGCTATTATAATTAGGATTTGTAGATATATATATACTAAGTCCTTACCTCTTAAAGACAAGAGGCTTCTAAGGAGGGAGGTAGTGTGACAACCTAGTTATATATAGCTAGGGAAGCAAGCCTTTGTTACGAACCTTGGAAGGGGGCACAGCGAAAGATAAGAAGAGGAAGGATTGATGACACTCGGGGACGACCCGATGGTCTTCAAGAAGGTCAGCATACAGGAACCAATAACGCGCTACCCTACCTGTTCTAATCTCTTAGCAGAACGCTACAATAGAACATGTTATGTGTGTTCTAGGGAATCCTATAATGTCCTATAAAGTACTAAATTAGAACAACACTAGAACATTAGAACTAGTATAGAACATTATTAGTATATAGCACTGTAGGAATATAACCTCTAAGGTCTGTGTTTAACCTAAGTAACAATCTACGTTATTAGATCTTAACCTAACCTTTAAGCTAGACAGTCTACTTTGTACTACTTATTATTACCCTTGCTCTTAAGACAGATAGATAGTATCTGTACTCCTTATTGCAAACCCTTACCTTTTTAGCCTCCTGTTACTGTATTTATCCTTAAGAACTAATTAAATAGTGCTTATAAGCTTTGCTTAAAGTACAACCTTAACATTTTAAACACCCCTAAGATGTCTATAACTTTAGGTACCTAAGCTACCCCTAGCAACAGCTCTAACAACACTAATATAAGCAATAACTACAACAGAAGTTACAGACAGACTGTAGCTGTAGCTAAGCCTAACTACTTTAACAGAGATTAAAAGAAATTAGAAGACTAGCTTATGCAGTTTAATCTATACTTTATGTTTTAAGGAGACAGGGTCTCTAACAACTAGAAAGTCTTGCTTACTGTAAGTTACATGTGTAGCAGAGCCCTTGCATAGATTAAGCTGTTCTTTTAACACTACTATAGTAAAGGCAACTCTAATAACATTAAGTCCTAGTTTAAGGACTTTAATTTGTTTAAGGAATAGATCTAACCTGTGTTTAGAGTATCTAATAAACCTACAATTGCTAGATGCAACATTTAGCGCATTTAGCAGACAGCTTTACCTATAGACTACACTGTAAAATTCTAGCAGCTTATAATCTTATTAGGTTTTAACAACACTGCGCTTATAACTATGTTCTAACAGGGCCTTAAACTAAGGGTTAAAGAAGAACTTATGCGCACTGCCGCTTCTACTAACACCCTTAATAACTTAGTTAATAAGGCAATTAACATTAATGTCTAACTATTTAAATTAGCTAAAGAACTTAGGAATAACTTGCGTTTATAAGTTAGCAACCTCTTTCTAGCACCTAAGAACTACTAGCAAAACAACAACGCTTAACAAGGGTAACGCGGTAGCTATTACCTGCCTAACACATCTTGACGTGTCCACACGTACGCTAATAATGGTTATAACAGACTAGAGGCTATAGACCTCTCTAATCTTAATTAAGAACCTGTTAAAAGGTAGAATAATAAAAGAAAGGGTAGTCAAGGGAAGAACAAGCTACTAGTGACTTGTTATGGCTGTAGCAAGACAGGCTACTATGCTAGAGATTGTTGCAACAAGAACAAAGTTGTAAGACAACTTAATATAATTACTAGCAACTACACAAACAATTCTAGTAATTAGGAAGTAATTACTAAAGATATAGGACGTTTGATAGAGGATCTAGAGACAGACTCTGTTAGAACAGAGGATTACATCACCTCTGACAAAGGACAACGCACTGTACGTAGCAGGGCTCTAACACTATACTAAGAACTCTATAAGGAAGAGGTAACACAATACTAACACCCTAGCAACATTAGCAGAGCACGACGTTACCTAGAAGGAGACCCTACAGCACTACAGTTATTTAACTAGCACCTAGTCTATGCGTAACAAACTAACGTAGAGTAGCACAAAATTGCATAGAAGGCATAGAAGTAGAACAACTTTAGATTGCAACTAGCTAACAAACTATACTACAAACTAGCCAGGAACATAGAGCAATGTCCTGCACCTACACCTCCTAGTAAGACTAACAAAATACTCTAGGACATTCGCAATAACAAACACTACACGTTACTCTAGATATATTATTACTATAACTACTGTAAAACACACAAAGAAGACAAGCTAGAGGCATAATAGTTCCTAAGTAAGACTCTACAATATAACTTACTATAGTTTAAATGTACCTAAACTTAATGTGCAGAACACATCTAGGATAAGCGTTATATAGGCCACTTCCTAGGTGCTATAGACGTAGACAAAATCCTTACAATGCACTTAGTACACAACAAGGAATGTAACAGTAATAACTAGGCTGTATGCCTACACCTAGGATGTAAGAAGCATCTTAGCCTAAAAGTGATTTATAGCTTCGCCACGTACAACTAGTCTTTTTTTAGGACTGCAACTAGATAATATAAGGAAGGACACAAGACAGCGTGTTATATTAACAACATACAGAGCCCTAGGGATTAACACAGCAATGCCTATAGCGCTAATTCCCTTATCTAGATTCCTGTTATGCTAAATGGCAGATAGATAATAGTAATAGTAGACTTAGGAGCACAAGGAAATTTTATGTCTTAAGCTGCAATAAGTTATGCAGGTATAACTATACAAAGAAAGGGAAACCTGTACCCTTTACAAGTTGCTAATAGAGAACTAATGCTAGGAGAAGTAGTAGTAACCTATAAAGTAGTACTATGCCCTTTAAAGATACAGAAACACTATTAAAGAATAACTCTTAATGTTTTAGGAACAGCCGCCCACAATATTATATTAGGAGTACTATAGTTAAGGGAGCATAACCTAGTGATTAACTAGAGGAATAACAAGATAATGCTTAAGTGTTGTAGACTAGGTATACTACAACTTGATCCTGCGCAGCGCACAAAGCAGCTAGCAGATAAGAAGGAGATTAATAATATCTCTTTGCCCCAGACGCGCTAAGATAGAGTAGTTAACTATGCAGATACTAACTTGCCCCTAGATCACAAAGCGACAGTTAAGGAGCAAAGTGCAACTCCTAATATCCTAGACAAATATAAAGAGTTTAAAGAACTCTTCTGCAATAAGAAGACAGTAAAAGCGCTGCTGCAACACTAAGACTAGGATTATAAGATTAAGCTTAAAGAAGGGAAAGTACTACCCTTTAGGCTAATATACTAGATGTTAGAAAAGGAACTTAAGGAACTGCGTGAATACCTTAAGGAGAACCTAGAGAAAGGTTTTATTAGATAATTAGAATCCCCTGTAGGATTTCCTGTTCTATTTATACTAAAGAAAGATAGCAAGCTATAACCTTGCATTAACTACTAGAAACTTAATAATATTATAATTAAGAACTAGTACCTGCTACTAAACATTAGCAAATTACAGGATTAGTTAGCTAGAGCAAACTACTTCACTGTGTTAGACTTACAAGGAGCGTACAACCTTATCTGCATAAAGGAAGGCAAAGAATAGAAGACAGCGTTTAGAACCTATTATAGTTATTACAAGTATTTAGTTATGCTATTTAGGCTTACTAACGCACTAGCTATATATTAGGCGCTTATTAACAACGTGCTGAGAGCACATCTAGACATCACAGTAGTGGCGTACCTTAATAACATCCTAGTGTACAGCAAGACACTAGAAGAACATATTACTTACGTACAAGAAGTGTTAAGATGCCTACATATAGCAAATCTGCAACTAAAGCCTAAGAAATGTGAATAGCATAAGGATAAAGTGACGTTCTTAGGGTTTAGAGTAGGAAGAAACAGAGTTAAGATAGACAAAACTAAGATACAGGTTGTTAAGGATTAGCTAACGCTAATAACAGTAAAGAAAATCTAGGAGTTCCTTAGATTTATTAACTTTAACTAATAGTTTATTAAGGACTACTCTAAGAAGGCTTTGCTACTAATAAAACTTATGCAGAAAGACACACCCTTTATATAGGGAAAGGAACAGAATAACATATTTAAGTTACTAAGACAAGCATGTATTAACCCCCTAACACTTGCTACATTCTGCAGCAACAAACTGCTATAAATAGAAACAGACGCCTTAGACCTGGCGTTAGGAGCGTGCATTACGCAGGAACAAGATAGGCAATAGCACCTAATTGCCTACTACTTACGCAAGTTCTTAGGACTAGAAGAACGCTACAACGTGCATAACAAAGAATTGCTTGTAATTATTTTAGCCTTAGAACATTAGCAAGTATACGCTGAGAGTTGCTTAGAGCTTACAATCTACACAGATTACAAGAACCTAGTACACTTTACAACAATAAAGGTATTAAATTAATAACAAGTATGTTAGTCTAAAACTCTTAGATAGTACAAATTTAAGATTCTATACACACTAGAAAAAGACAACAGAAGAGCTAACACCCTTAGTAGAAGACATAATCTTGCAGGATTAAAGACAATTAACAAATTAGCTATTCTTAGAATTAACAAGGATAGGTCCTTAGGACTATCCTAATAGCTTAATAACATAATAATTATCTAGCAAAAAGAACAAATAACTATAAGGGTTCTACTAGAGTTAGAAAATAAGATTATTAGAAAACATCACGACAACCTGTTGCACAGACACCTAGGCGTTACTAGGACAATAGAACTTATTAGACAATATTATAAGTTCCTAAATATAAAGGATAAGGTTACAAGATATATTAAGAAGTGTGTTAAATGCTAGTAAAATAAACATAGTACACATGCAAAGTATAGAGAAGCGCAGGCTATAGAACTGCCTGTTGCACTATAGATGAACATTATAATAGACTTTATTACATAATTACTAATCTCTAAAGATCTAGTTACAGGATACAGCTATAATTTAATATTTGTAGTAGTAGACTAATTTACAAAAGCTGCTAAGTTTGTGCCTTTCTAACATAGTTATACTGCAGAGCAGCTTACACAAGTATTTCTAGATAAGATTGTTTAACACTACAGCATTCCTAAATTAATTATTAGCAATAGAGATAAGCTCTTTACATTAAACTTTTAGACAACATTCTTAGTAGCAATAGGAACTAAGAAGAAGCTCTCTACAGCATACTATCCGCAAATAGACAGATAAACAGAACAAGTAAACTAGATAATAGAAACATACCTCTGCATCTACTGCAACTAACAGCAGGACAATTAGGTTTTACTCTTGCCTATAGCATAAATTGCATATAACAATAAAACTTTAGAAGTAACAGGCTTAATGCTGTTCTTTACAAACTATAGAAGACACCTAAATCTCTTTATATAAAGCCTTAATAGCAATATCTAAATAGAATTAGTAATATCTTTAGTAGACAAGCTAAAAGAAGTACACTAAAAATTGCTTAAAAACATTGCTAAAGCTTAGGCATAAGTAATCTCTTATGTTAATTAAAAAAGAAAAATAGCACCTCTGCTAAAGAAGGGGGATAAGGTATATCTCCTTACAAAGAACCTATGCACACAGCAACTAATAAAAAAACTAGATAAGGTTAAGGTTAGACTATTTTTTATCTCTTAACAAATTAGCTCTGTAAACTACAGACTTAATCTACTAAGAGACGCAAAGATCCATCCTGTGTTCCACATCTTGCTACTAGAACCAGCTAATCTAAGAACGCCAACCCAGAAGGACTTCTACTACTAGAATGACAGTAACAACAAATAGGAAGTTAAAAAGATAATACAACACTAAGGAAACAGACAAAACGCTAAGTATCTAGTTAAATAGTTAGGATACCTACACTTAGAAAACACATAGGAACTACAGAAAAATCTCAACAACTGCAGGGAGAAACTTCTACAGTATTAAAAAGGAAAATACTACTAGGAATTAAACTCTTAAAAAAAAAAAAAAGAGCTTATCTAACTTCTAATTAAATAAACTTTAACTAGAAATTAAATAATAAAAACATAAGAAATAAGAAAACACAAAAACATACCTTACAAACTGCTAATAGCTTCTGTCTCTGTATTGTTAAAGGAAAGGAAGCCTAGATTACCTTCTAGGACGGACAGCATAAAAGCGCTCTAATCAAGGGCTAGAGACCTAGGCATCAGACTGCTCTCTAGCTGAGCAACATCCTAATTAATGCCCTTAACGGCTTTAAACGCCTTAAGATCCTTAACATACTTTCTAGTCTTGTCTACCTACTATTTCTTGCAACATTGCAACATTTTCTTTTGTTTACAAACACAATCTTTCTTTACACGCGCAGCTAGTATAGCTTCTAGGGCAGCAGACTTAGCCTTATCTGCTTCTGCCTCTTGTTGTTCTAAGCAACGCAGCTTGCAATTAATCTTCTTAAAGTTTAGAATTAGAACTTTAACTAGAACGCACTTCTGCCTACTAACATAATAACAATTCCTGCACTCTTTCTTTAACAATAACATTTAGCACTCCTAACCCCTCTTTACACAGTACTAGTAAGACACTATTGCTAGTTACCTAATATAATTAATGCAATTGCTAATAGAATAATAATAGGCAGTACTTCTAGAAACTATAAAGTTAGTTTATAGGGACATAAAAGTTAAAGGGGGAGGATAGTGTTACAAACCTTAGAAGGGGGGCACAGCAGAAGATAAGAAGAGGAAGGATTAATAACACTTAGGGGTAACCTAATAGTCTTTAAGAAGGTTAGCATACAGGAACTAATAACGCGCTACCCTACCTGTTCTAATCTCTTAGCAGAACGCTACAATAGAACATGTTATGTGTGTTCTAGGGAATCCTACAATGTCCTACAAAGTACTAAATTAGAACAACACTAGAACATTAGAACTAGTATAGAACATTATTAGTATATAGCACTGTAGGAACACAACCTCCAAGGTTTATATTTAACCTAAGTAATAATCTAAGTTATTAGATCTTAACCTAACCTTTAAGCTAGACAGTCTACTCTGTACTACTTATTGTTACCCTTACTTTTAAGACAGACAGATAGTATCTGTACTCCTTACTGCAAACCCCCTAAACCCCTTTAGCCTCCTGTTACCGTATTCATCCCCAAGAACCAATTGAATAGTGCTTACGAGCTTTGCTTAAAGTACGACCTCAACAGCTACATGTAACTAGGTTGTTACATTAGTAACTTAAAGCTCTTATCTAGTTGCTTTCTATATCTCTAACTACTCTTAGTAAGCCTTATTTACCTAATTATATATATTAGCTTCTACTTCTAATAAAGAACTCTACTAAAGTATATCTTATTACAACTCTATCTACTATATGTATAGAGGTAGTACCTTTTACTACTTTAGCTTTTTTCTTTACTTTGAAAGCTCTTCTTTTACTTTATTTAATTTATATTATACTAGCTTAAACTATATATAGAGTTAGTTAATAGCTTGCTTAAGCAGGCCTAACTTAGTACTACCCTTACTACCTACAGACTGCTGTAGCAGTGCCTTAGCTTTAAGCTAGTTTAGCGTTGTAGGTATAGTAGTTATAGCTGTTTATCTAAGTAGTGTTACAAGCTTAATTAAGGTAAGTACCTTTAACTTATTAAGTATAATATTAGTATTTAGCAGATAGATACCTATAGTTAAGAAGAATATTTCTACTAATATTTTAGTAAAGGTAGTTACTTAAGCTAGCTAGAAAAGTTTAAAGAAGTTACTTAGGCTAATACTAAGTATACCTTAGCTCCTCTATATATAGTAATTAAGCTCTTTAGTATAGTTTTAAGTAAGTAGAGTAAAGTAAACTATATCTAATAGCTATAATATATAGGTTAAATAAGGTAGATGTATTATTAATAGTATCTTATAAGTATTATAGTAGTTAATTAAGGCCTTTGTTACATAGCTACTATAACTGTCTAGAATAAGTAGGTACTACCTCTAGTAAGCTATTAGTGCAGTATACCTCTTTAAGATCTATTTAAGCTAAGTAATACCTAGGTTATTATTTATATAACTAGTAAGTAAAGTTATAAAGAAGAAATTATATTTTTTAGAGTTAATTAAAGCTACTTAATATAATAGATAGGCGCCCTGCTCTTAACATCTATACTTTAAGACGTCTCTACTTATACTAAAAAGGTAAGCATAAGAATTCTAAAGCTAGAATTCTTAGTGTAGTATAATATATATAGTACTAGAGTAAGGCTTGCTTCCCTAGCTATATATAACTAGGTTGTTACACTACCTCCCTCCTTAGAAGCCTCTTGTCTTTAAGAGGTAAGGACTTAGTATATATATATCTACAAATCCTAATTATAATAGCTCTATAATTTAATTTAATAAGCTAGACCTTATAAGAAATGTCTTTCTTATAATTCTACTTTAGTAATTAACTTTATAAGCCTATAATCTAAGCTAGAGTAATATAACTAGTCTATACTAAGTTGAAACTTTAGACCTTTAGGTAGCTTTAGAGTTATATAATAGATAGGCGCCCTACCTTTAACATCTATACTATAAGATATCTCTACCTATACTAAAAAGGTAAGCATAAGAATTTTAAAGCTAGAATTCTTAGTATAGTATAATATATATAGTACTAAAGTAAGCTTTACTTCTTTAGCTATATATAACTAGGTTATTATACTTAACTTACTTAAACAGCTTTACTAGCTACTAGAAAGATAATATAAAGTAGTAGAACTAATTTATTAGTGCATATTATTGCTAAGAAGGTTACCTACTTATAAATACTATCTTATAGACTTTTTCTAAACTATATTTAGTTACATTATACTTTATTAAAGATTTATTTACTTTTCTTAGTAACTTTAATTATAAAGCCTTTCTTATCTATATTATAGGTATTCTTTAGTAATATATTATACTTAGCTATTTTTTTATATAGTAGCTTAAAATATAGTTAGTATCTATTAATAGAATTAGTATAGTAATAATTACTATCTATAGGTATATACTATATGTTAATAAGTATATCTAAATAATAGTTAAGGAACTAGGTAATTTATATCTTAGAGAGCGTCTAACAATATAGAGGTGTAAGGAAATTTATTACTATCTATTATATAGGCTTTAGATTTCTTTTTATAAGTTCTCTAATATACTCTACTACCTCTACTTTATTACATAAGTAGAGAATGTATTACTATAGTGCCTCTTCTTAGTAGGGTATTATTTAACCTTAGTAGTAATATATTAAAGTTAAGTAGTAATAACTATATTTTTTAGCAAGTGCTTAGTATAAAACTTTTACTTTTAGTTTTAATTTATATATTTCTGCTAGAGTATTCTATAAAGGTATAGTAGTATTAAGTTATTATAGTTTTAAAAATAGAATAAATTATAGTAGGGTGCGCATTAAGTAAAACGCGCATTAGGTAACTAGGAACGTTAGTGATTAAAGCGCCAAAGCGGTCAGTTGGTCATGACTACCAGCGATCTAATCGATATCATCCGCAATTGGGTTTCGCGAATGGAACAGACTCCGCAATAGTTATTAACATTTGGTTCAATTGGGCTCGCGCAAATCTGCGCAAAGCCTATTCCCTTATAGTGTTGTTTACAACTACGAATGCAAAACTGTTCGAACTACTGGGCGACAGAAAGATGTTGATAATGTGCTTCATTGCCATCGTTACTGAAATATTAGTCAACGCGCACAAAGGATCGTATCAGCAAGCTCCGTTATGTCCAAGGAAGGCCTTTCATGGTCCATGATCTGGACACCAATAATGAGTGAGGAACTGCAGAGAGAACTGCACGCTGACAAGTGGTGTTCATTCACGATTGAATATCTGGCCAATACTGCATTAGTGTCATCCTTGCGATATGCTTGTACCGTGCACGGACAACCAACGATCGCCGGCAACCAACGATCGGAGAGCCACATAACCATCCTGACTTCGACGCATAATAACTCAACACAATAGAAAGGATTAATGCTGCGCTTACAGAGATAGCTAGTTTAGAGCCTAGAGAAGACTTTTTATATACTTAATTAGCTAAAAAATATAGTGTAAGTTATATAACGTTAGTGCGTTGCTATTAACGCATACAGGTTTCTTACAACGTTACTAACTTAAACTAGGCTAAACTTAACACATAATAAGAGGTAGAGCTTATAAAGTATATATAAGAGCTTACTAGCTGTTATATAATAAGAGCTTACTAGCTGTTATATAGCGCCTATACAAGAGATAATACAAAATTTTGCGTCTATAGTTGCTAAATCTCCTTGCTCGAAGAGGTAGGTAAGTTGCTTCCTTAACTATTACTATAACTAACTTAACCTATAATAGGTAACAGCTATAGACTCTACCTAGAACTACGCTAATTCTAAGGCAAAGTATAACTTATACTTTAACCTTTTACTATATATCCTTGCTAAATATAATATTAAGCTAGCGCACATATACAATATAGATAAGAAGAGCTTTGTAATTAGAGTACTTACTAAGAGTTTCTGTATCTTTAGTAGGCTTTAATAGAAGAAGTAGAAGGTTAGATAGTTACTTTAAGATAGTAACTATAAGTAGGTAAGCCTATTAGCTTACATTTGCGCTTATAGTACTATACTACCTCTAGGCATTATATTTGCGTCTAAAAACTCTACTATTTAAGCAAGGTAGGTAGCTAAAATTAACCTAAAAACGCATCTAATTTACGCTACTTTATTGCCTACTAGTTAGACTAACAACAATATAGGGTTAGTATAGCTTGCGTAGGTATTTAATTAATATAACGTACCTCATAGGCAAGCCGCCTACCCAGGCGAGTTGCCCACTTTGGCTAAGACCACACCAACTTACCCTTCCTATACTAATGCCTTAACAACAGAGCTAAATAAACGCGTTAAATAAGACTTAGATACAGCTTGCGCTTTAAGCTCTTAAATAAGACCCTAAACTCTTAGTATAACACAATGCAGCTATCTATAACGCGCTATAAACAACCCTACATAATAGACACGCTAGACAACCTTTGCATAATAATACTATAGCTAACTTATAGAATCTAACTAATGTAAAGGAGGAGGTAATTATTAAGCACGTACTTAGGCTAGTTAAACAAGGATATTCCCCTTAGCTCTTAGATATAGCTAATATAGCTAATTCTCTGCAAGAAGAGCATAGTTTAGCCCCTGTTAGCTTAAACTAGGCTAGTACATTTATTTTATACTAACTAGAGCTTAAAGTAAAATTTAATTATAAGTATAATTATAAGTAAGCCCTCTGTAAGAATTCTAGAGTTATATAAGGCTAGTTTAGCCTAGTAGCTAATATTAAAGCTAAGTATAGCATCTAAGACAATAATATATATAACTTTAATAAGACAGGCTTTATAATAGGCTAGATAACCTAAGGAGTAGTTATTATAGCTTCTTTTATGCAAAGACAACTAAAGGAGGTTTAGCTAGGCAACTAGGAGTAGGTAACAGTTACCTAGGGCATTAATGCCACAGGATAGGCTATTCTGCCCTTTATTATCTTTAAAGCGCGCTACTACCTTAGCAGCTAGTATAAGGACAATGCCCTGTCTTAGGATTAGGTTATTACTATCTCTAGGAACAGCTAGACTACTAATAAACTTAGTTTTAAGTAGATAAAGCACTTTAACAAGTATACAAAGACGCACACTGTTAGTACCTACTATTTACTTATTATTAATAGTTATAAGAGCTATAACTCTGCAGAATTCTAATAATACTGTAAAAACAATAAGATTATAGCTATATACATACCTCTGCACTTATTACACCTCTTACAGCTACTTAATATAGGTTGTTTTGCCCCTTTAAAGTAGGCGTATAGGGACTAGGTTAATAAGCTAGTGTGTACTTAGATTAACTACATTATAAAGTAGGAGTTTCTGCTATACTTTAAAGCAGCCTATAATAAAGCTATTACCCCTAGCAACATCTAAAGAGGGTTCTAAGGGGCTAGACTAGTCCCTTTTAACCTAAAACAGGTTATATTAGCCCTTAATATAAAGTTACGCACACTATTACTATAACTCCCTACTAATAATAACTACTAGCAGTTATAAACTCTAAAGAACCTCTTTAAATTTAGCTTATAATTAACTCTAATTAAAAATAAGTATAAAAGGTAATCTAGTAGCTTACTAACTTCTACTATAAGCACAGTTAAACACCTCTTAAAAAGGGTAATAGGTATAGTATATAAGATAACTTTGCTTAAACAAGAACGCGCTAAGCTTTAGGCAGCCTTAGTAGCTGCTATAGAGCGTAAATTACACAAAAGAAAGCAAGTTTAGGCAGGAGGAACCCTTATAGTTAAGGAAGGCTAGCAGTTAACTGCTCTAAAGGAGTTTAGCGCGCGTAGTAATAGTAAGAAGCTAAAGAAGAGGGTGCGCGCTAAAGGAGGTAAACTATCCTAATAATAGTATAGAACATGTAGAAAGACAGGGCATAACGCGCAAACGTGCAAGAATAAAGTAGAAGAGCTCTCTAAGTAATATTATATGTTACTTTACCCTATACTAGCCTAGAGTAGGCTAATGCAGGCTAAAGTAGGGTATGATAGTTGAGAGTCTTGGCAAAAGTAGGCGACTCGCCCAGGTAGGCAGCTTGCCTGTGAGGTACGTTACAAAGCAAAAAGTATTATAAAGATACTGTCTACTTATAGTTAATAGCTATAGTAGCTACCTAACTTAAGAGTTTCTTAAGTACTGTTACTAGAATTAAATCATAGTAGCTATACTACTCCCTTACTCTACCTAGACGCTATAGCTACTTAATATAGTATGCTTTAAGCTGCTCTTATCTAACTACTTAGATAAACTATCTAACTACCTCTAGGTATCTTACGGTCTATCTCTAATAGGAAAACCTAAGTTTCTGCACCTATTCTAGTCTGCCTAGACAAATACCTTTATAGAAAGATTAATACTTAGTGCCTTTAGAGTTATAGGCATCTTACTATTAAATGCTAACGTTATACTTAATAGGTTTTGCTACACCTCTTAAAGTTACTTAGTATCTATATCCTCTAATAGCTTAGCTTATAGCGCAGACAATTAGCTAAAGGCTTACTTACTACTATGTGCTAAGGTAAAGGATCCTTGTAGTAAAGGCGCGTAGAAGCTAGGTGTTACGATCTCTTTATAACAGCTAACTAGACAATAACAGCTAGCTATTGCTAACACACTTAGCGCAGTAATTATAAGGGCTTCCTGTATAGCATAGTGTAACAACCTAGTTAGATGTAGCTAGAGAAGCAAGTCTTACTCTAGTACTATATATATTATACTACGCTAAGAATTCTAGCTTTAGAATTCTTGTGCTTACCTTTTTGGTATAGGCAGAGACGTCTCGTAGTATAGATGTCGAGGGCAGGGCGCCCATCTGTTACACATAGTTACAGTATAGTCTAATTACAGGTTATGTGACAGGCTTACTTCTTAGCAGTTAAGCTAGGTAGATACTTATGTAATCAGCTTATATAGCTTACATTAAGCGCAGTAAGCCTAGCTTACACAGCTTACGTTAAGCTAGGTAAGCTTAGCACACTCTCTATGTATCTTCTTAGTATATAGCATAGTAGGAACATAACTCTTATAGTTTGTGTTTAACCTAAGTAATAATCTAAGTTATTAGATCTTAACCTAACCTTTAAGCTAGACAGTCTACTCTATACTACTTATTATTACTCTTGCTCTTAAGATAGACAGATAGTATCTGTACTCCTTATTGCAAAACCCTAATCTCTTTAGCTTCCTGTTACTGTATTTATGCCTAAGAACTAATTAAATAGTGCTTACGAGCTTTGCCTAAAGTACAACCTCAACACTAGGTTACACTATCTACTATCTATTAATCTAAAATAAGCTTCTTAATAACAAGATAGCTAGCCTACGCAACATTTTAAACCTCTAGAAGAAGAAGAGGAAGCAGGTAAATAAACAGCTATAGCTTCTACGTAATAAGGACTACAGTAGTGCAATAATATAGTTACCTTAGATCTTTTAAACTATGCGCGCTTATATAGCTTAAGAAGTTAAAGAAGTGAAGGTAGAGAATTAAAAAAAGGCAGAGATAAAGGAGTTAAGAGCTACTAATAAGCAATATAATAATATAAAAGCAGAGGAGAAGCATGCGTAGTAGTTAAGAGAGAAGAAAGATTAAGCAAGGGTGTAAGCTATAAAGGCAGCTAAAATAGGTAAACGCTAGGCTGTAAAATAGCATTAGAAGGACTCTTATAACGCTTTAAAAAGTATATAATTGCCTAAAATAGGCAAGCGCAAGGCTTTATAGTCTTAAGCACCTAGAAAGAAGTAGAATTATAGTAGTGTAGGTAGTAGTAGCTAGCCTTTTGCTTATAAGCGTTTTCTAACCTCTTTACCTATATATAACTACTATAGTTGCAAAATTACTTTTTAAAAAAGACTGAAGTAGTAAATTTATTATGTAGGTCTATAAATTACTTTACTTAAAAACCTTATAATATTATCTACTATATATAGCTCTATAACCTTATTTTTATACAGCTTAAAATAAGCTTCTCTAATTATTAGTTGCTAGTAGTTATTAGTTATCTATTAATAGTAATAGGACTATGTATATTATACACAGATTTACATTATACACACAAAAACTATCTATAGCAACTACTAAAAGAAGGCTATAGAGCTATATGCAATAGCTATTATTGCAAGATTCTTTAGTATAATAATCGACTAAGCTCTATAGTACTTACTCTGTTGCTATTTCTTATTTAGGCATACAGTGTAGCTACTGCAAGTAGTAACTAGTAGAGGTGTTAGAGAAGGTAATGCCTTAACTACAACCTATATAGCACTATATATATACTATTTTTTAGCTACAGGTTCTATAAATACCTTTTGTAAAGCCTTGCGCTTACTTATTTAAGATAATTGTATAGATTTAAGAGCATTACGCTCTTATTGCTTCTATTGTTTCTCTGCCTTCTTAGCAGCCTTCCTAAGGGCTTTTACTTCCTTTATCCTTACTTATTCTACCTTCTACTGCTTTTTCTCTTGCTCTTTATAAACCTTCTACTTAGCCTGCTCTGCCTTTCTGCAAAGCTTTGCAGCAGCCTTCTTAGCCTAATAGCAAGTGTTAAGACGCAGTTAATGCTAAGCTTTATCTACCTTTAAAGGAGACTAAAACATTACAGAAGAATTAAAGAACTTAGAGGCCTGTAATATTAGGGCTTAGCAGTACTTCTATAAGGTCTTTTTAGTATTTAATATAGCTATAGAGTCCTTTATTTTCTACTTCGAGAGGAGTATTATAAGCTACTAAGTAGTTTAATATGCAAACTAGCTTCTTTACCTTATAACTTATAAGGTTCTTTACTGTTGCCTTGCAAAACTATTCTATTATAAGCCTATTAATGTTAAGAAGTAGTAATAGAGTATAAGACTCTATAGTAGGCTTCTTCTTAAACTTCTTAAGTACTATAGCTAAGTCTAGCAAAAAGATACCTATAGCTTTAAATAAGCTTAATACAGTTGAAATAAATCGCTAGTATCGGAAGCTCCCCAGGGATAATTGGAACCAAAGTGTGTAGTTCGGACGTCTCGCAGAGACCTCCGTTGTGGTTGATTCTATCTCTATCTATAACAGTGTAGTTTATAAGGGGTATTGTATATCTGTGCACTCTTACTAATACCTCTGAGGTAGCACCGGTCACTTTCTAATCTCCGTACCGGGGGTTTGGTTAGCCCCATCTGGAGGCTAAGTACCTCCGGTAGGGTGAACCAGATCCCCCGTTCGGAGGTCGGAGTTGACTGCTATTTTTCAACTAATACAAGCTTAAAGGTAAACGTTTAGTACTAGGCAGCTTAGAATAGCTTATAGAAGTAGTACTCCTTAATGCCTGCTAAGGCCTAGCTTTAGTATAGTTAGTACCTAATAGTAAGAAGCAACCTATATCTAATAGCTGTAGTATGTAGGTACAATAAGATAGAAATATAAGTAATAGTATCTTATAGCAACTATAATAGTTAATAAAAGCTATAGTTATATATAAGCTATAGCTAATAAGAATAAGTAACTACTAAAAAGTATAAGCTTTAGTGTAATGGGTTAGACCCAAGGTTGGCATCTCGGCAGCCTGTGCCTTAAGACACGGTTAACAGGTTGGCCAAAGTCCAACGTCAGAGTTAAGAAAGTCTACCTCAGACTTATTGTTAAAACTCCACTCTAGGACAGATATAAGATCAAGGACAGCTCTGTCCTGGAGCTGACGGCCATCAATCTATCTGGTTTCTACCTACATACAAGTCCGCAGCGGCTGTACTCTTACATTTAGTAGTAGTCTTCTGCTTAAAGATCTGTTTAAGCTATATAAGACTAACTTTATTATTAGACTAGCTAAAGAGTGTTGCAGTAGTAAATATAGAGTCTTTTCCTGTATCTAGGTCCTCTATCTAGGATAACTATAGAGTGTTTAGTGCGCTAGTAAAGATAACTCTAAGTAATAATACTAAGCTATTAGCGCAGATAGTTGCAAGAATTAATACCTATTCTCTATTACTATCCTGTAAGCTGTAGTATTTACCTCTAGCTTTTTATAATACCTTATTAAGACTCTTTTACTTCTTTTTACTAATCTAATCAATAGGCCTTTCTTATCTATATTATATATATACTGCAGCTTAATAGAGTATTTATTAATCTTAGAACGTAATAGGCTAAAATAGTGTAAGTACTATTTGCTATTATTAGCGTTATAGTATAAGGTATCCATAGCAGAGGTCTATTTATATATAAGTGTTTTATAGCAATAGTGTAGGAACCTAGTAACCTAGCTATTGCTAATATACTATTAAGCTATTTTAGAGGCAAAATTTTATACTATTTGCCTTATAGGTTGTAGCCCTTGCTTAGTAAGCTTCTCTATATAACTAATAAGCTTATACTCTTTTTATAAGGTAAGCTTTAAATATATTAAGTTACTGTCTTTATATAATATATATACGCTTTAGTGCTGCTATAATAAAGTAGATTACAACACTAAGCTTTGCTTAGCAATTTTAGTATATAAAAGGTTACTAGCTTTATCTACTCTATTATAGGCTTTAAGGGCAGCTTCTAAATCTATGTCGTTGTAAAGTTATGGCGTTGAGGAAATTAGTGGGTTATGGCGTTCGCGTGCACGGTCCCGTTAGTCGGGGTCCACCAGACACCAGCAAGGATCATTCGCTCTGTACGTCGCAATCTTGCACGGCCTATGCCATCGACACTAAGACATAAGTTCTGAAACAAACAGCAAATGCAGTCTCGTAATAAGGCGCAGGTATTGCAGACCCGCACTTGAGCAAATCTTTACTTTTATTGAAAGTAATCATGTGCCTGTTGTCACGCTTGAATCTTCTGGTCTCAAAGTGCACAAATCGACTGATAAGCCGTACGTAGCGCTGTCCCATGTGTAGGCAGACGGACTTGGAAGCACCTCGGAAGACGGACTTCCTACATGTCAGCTGCAATGGCTGAGCGCGCTCGTCTCCACATTGCGGCCAGGTGCAGCTTTTCGGATAGACAGCATCTGTATTCCTAAGGTGACATCTGCTCGCAAGAAGGCTATCAAGATGATGGCACGGACCTACTAAAATGCCGAAGCAGTTTTGGTGTTAGACAGCGGTCTGCAGCTCCTAAGATCTACTAAGTCGCTTTATGTGAAATTGCTCGCAGTCTTGACATCGGGCTGGATGCGGCGACTCTAGACACTTCAGGAATGTGTACTGGCGAAGCAATTTTACATACAATTTGCCGACACTCACAAAGCTCTCAATAATCTGATACCCCGGGTGAGCGAAATAGTACTTCAACCATATCAGACTAGTCTGGCAACGGAACTTTCGTCTGATAAAACGGTCTGGCCACAACATCTACACTATTAGTAATGTGGCCAGGTTACTGCGCTGGAGGGACACATCCCAAGCCACCGACAAGACCTTAGCCGTCGCGAGTCTTTTAGGTATACAGGTCTCGCCTCTCCTGGACTTGACTGGAAAGGAACGCATGTTGCTGCTGTTCAAGGAACTGCATAGGGTGCCTAAAAACATACTCTTTCTTTCCGGATCAAAATCGGATGTCCCTGGATTTCGGTGGATTCCTACGTCGTTTATGGCGGCCTAAAATGGCAACAAAGGCAGTCCGGAAATATCAACGCAAGGTACTGACGCTACTTGTACAACTAAAGGCCTCCATGCAACATACTTTGCACTAATCTTCCCAAAAAGGACTACTAAGGCAGGTCAACCTTGGATATACAAGATAAGAAATCTGATTGGCTGTACAAAGTGCTCGAACTACCTGGCCTAGACGCAATAAGCTACTAATGTAACTTGGTCTTTGACAATGGCTGCCATACCACGAGGAAGTGCCGACTATTATACCTGTTAGTGCAAATAATTCACAGAAAATAACTTGTTATCTACATCCTAAACCACGATACCCACCTTTCCCGCCGTGGCGGCGAGATCGTGATACGCCTCTCTTTCTAGCGCGAACTTGGGCACCCTCACCCGCATCACCTATCCTGCCCGTCCCGCCCATCTCGATCTTACCTACCCCTTTCTCCCCACCCCATACACCCAAAGCCGCTGCCCTCATCTCCAAGGCTTGGATCCTTAGCTCAGCAGCGCCCAGCATCTCCTCAATCCTCCTTTCTATCCTCCCTCCCACGTCGTCCAGCGCCTCCTCACTCACGTCCCCTATTGCCTCCCTCAACCCATCCAACGCCTCCCTAACCTCCTCCTCGACTGCCTCCACCACACTCTCCTTCTCCAGAACCAGCGCGTCCACCCCATCGCGCTGCACATCCCTTATATCCTCGAGCGCTGCATCGCGATCACCGCTGATATCATCTAGGGCACGAGAACACTCGATATGCAGCTCTGAGACTCGTTCGTCTGCGAGTTCGTTGAATTCGAAGACAGAGAGCGCAAGATTGCTGGATACGCCACGGTTGAGCGACGAAGAGATCATGTGTGAAAGTTGAGGGTGGAAGTGTTCGATTAGGGAGGGGATCAGGGCGGCGCCAAGAGGGGTAAGGGAGGGGGGCAAATGGAGGGGGTGTGTGGGTGTCGGGTGGGAAGAAACGTTGGGGGACGTAGGAATGTCGGAGGTGTAGGATGGGAAGGTGGGGAGGGCAAGCAGGCCGGGGAGCAGCTGGGGGAGAAGGGTGGGAAGTTGTTGCTGAAGAAGATCGGGGAGGCGGTGCTGCAGGGCGTGCGCGATGGCCTGGTCAGTGTGAGAAATGACCTCGTCGGCGTATGTGGGAGGGGTGAGGTGGGCCGAGTAGGCGGGCGAAGTGGCAACCTCGGTCGGGGAGAGGATGGGGGTGGGCGAGGACAAAGTGTCGTCCTTGGCGCGCTTGTAGTCGGGGGGTGTTGATGGCTCTGAGGCTAGGCTAGTCAGCAGAGCAGGACGATGCAGGCGATGCAGGCGACGACTTGGACTCACGCGCACGCTTCCGCGGCGTCTCGGGCCCGAACACGGTCCAGTCGGCAGCGTTGAAGAACTGCGAGTAGTAGCGTGCTACAGGGAAGCCGGTGTAGTCGCCGCTGCCATTGGCGATGTTCTGCAGGACGAGCCAGGCGTTATGGGCCAGCCATTTGCGGTCGAGGACGATGCAGATAGTGGTGGCTTTGGCGAGCTGCACCAGCTCGTCGAACGACGCCTTTGTGGCGGGCTCGGCGCCCGGCACGAGGGCGTCGACGCGAGGGCACCACAATGGGCAGGGCTGTTTGAGGCGCAGGGTGAGGGCGACGACGTTCGGCGGGTTGCCATCGCGCTCGAGCTCAGCGAGGCGGGCCTGGAAGACTGCGGCTGCGGCCGTGTTAGACATGGCGGGCAGGTTGGACGCACTGTGGATGAGGTTGTCGGCGTCGTACTGCGCGATGAAGGCGTGGGTAGCATCGGCACCCTCGACCAACGCACCGGCGACGGTGGCCAGCATCAGCGTCGCCTGCTTGTTCGCCTCGTTGTGCTGGATGCGCAGCTGGAACCGTAGCGACAGCGGCACGTGACCTTGACCATCACCCACGCACGCCAGCGCCGGCACGCCCAGCTTGGGCTGGCGCGCGGTGCTCATTGCTGCGGTTAGCCTGCACACAGCAATTCACTCAGCTTACCGCAAATCCCCCCTGCGATACCTCAACGCAGTGGAACCCGCCCGCCCAGGCTTTATGTGGCAGATGCGGCGAGCAGCCTTGACTCGAATGCGATCGCCTGTGTCGACCGCTGCCTATCTGTATCCGTGCAGCAGCCGAAAGCCAATCCACACCCCTCTGGCAGCGGCCAGCCAACGCCAATCCGCGCCGAGTTGCGCGCGCAGAAACGAAGAGCAGACCGCGCGCCCGAGGCCTTGTGAGTCGCGCAAGGATGATGGGTAGAAGCAGACAGGGAGTGCGCAGATACAGAGCAGGCAGCGGCGTCGGCAGACGAGGTCGGGGGAGGGGACGTATGGGCATGCGACAATGTGAAGGTGTGTAGGGAGAAGGGATGATGGCGGCAATGGTGGTACTAATAGGAGAGATGATGGTGAGGAGTAAGAGCGCGCAGGTGTTGCAAGGCAGTAGCTAGAGCTTAGGCAGAACGCGAAAGCGCCCTGTCACGTGCACTTAGCAGGCAGCAAGCAGACATATCTATTTAGCAACACTTAAGCTATAATGATTGATAAGACTATTTATTTTAAGTAACTAAGCATACTAAAGTACTCTAATAATATACTTTTTAAGTAATATATTTTACTAACGTGTTTTATAAGCAAGTTAGCTACCTAAGCAAGTGTTACAATCTCTTTATAACAGCTAACTAGACAACAACAGCTAGCTATTGCTAACGTACTTAGCGCAGTAATTATAAGAGCTTCCTGTACAGCACAGTTATAGCATAGTCTTATTATAAGTTACGTAACAGGCTTACTCTTTAGCAGTTAAGCTAGGTAGATACTTACATAGTAAGCTTACGCAGCTTACGTTAAGCTAGGTAAGCTTAGCACACTCTCTATGTATCTTCTTAGTATATAGTATAGTAAGAACACAACTCTTACAGTTTGTGTTTAACCTAAGTAATAATCTAAGTTATTAGATCTTAACCTAACCTTTAAGCTAGACAGTCTACTCTATGCTACTTATTATTTCTCTTGCTCTTAAGACAGACAGATAGTATCTGAACTCCTTATTGCAAAACCCTAACCTCTTTAGCTTCCTGTTACTGTATTTATCTCTAAGAACTAATTAAATAGTAGTTACAAGCTTTGCTTAAAGTACGACCTTAACAGCAAGTTAGCTACTTAATACTACTAACATACCTGCGCAATAATGCTGTATAACACCACGTAATCTATATATAGCCTAGAGGTTACAATAATACTATTTAGAAGCCTTGCTATTATCTATGTTCTTTATTTCTACCTTACATGTACAGAAATTGTGCCTAATCTTACTATAATGCCTGTAGCGTTAACGTAGATGTACACCAAGTGGCGCAGTACACTGAGCGGCGCACTTTTGCCAAGACCACACTAAAACATACCCTATTCTGGCCTAAAACACCACAAATTAGCGCTGTATAAGGCATAACAAGCTGTAGTATTACTTAGAGACCTCTTCTGCAGCATTCTTACACGTTTGTGTGTTGTGCCTACCCTCTCTACACTGTCCACAGCGTTGTTAGGATAGTTTACCTCCTTCAGCGCGCACCTACTTCTTCCTCTTCTTTCTATTACCACGCGCCCTAAACTCTACTAGAGCTACTAACTGTTAGCCTTCCTTAACTAGTAAGAACCCTGCCCCTTAAATTTACTTCCTTTTGCGCAATTTATATTCTGTAGTAGCTACTAAGGCTATATAAAGCTTAGTATTCTCTTATTATACTAAAACTAGCTTATACGCAATAATTGCTGCCCCCTTTAACACTTTCTTAAACGCCTTAACTATAGATGTAGGAGAGCTGTCTATATGCCTCTAAATCCTTGTCTTTACAAGCGTTAATTATAACCTAAGTTCTAGGGTATTACTTAGTGTTTGCAACTACTAGGGCATGTTATTTAAGGGGAGTAGTAGTAATTAAGTCTGCAGCTTCATATTAAGGGCTAATATAACCTATTCTAGGTTAAAGGGGACTAATCTAGCCCCTTAGAACCCTCCCTAGATGTTGCTAGGGGTAATAGCTTTCTTATAAGCTGCTTTAAAGCATAGCAGGAACTCCTACCTTATAATATAGTTAATCTAGTTATATATAAGCTTGTTAACCTTATCCCTATACACCTTCTTTAGAGGGCTAAAACAAGCAATATTAAGTAGCTGTAGGAGGTGTAATAAGTATGCAGGCATGTATAGGGTTATAATCTTATAATTCTTACAGTATTGCTTAAATTTTATAGAGTTATAGCTCTTATAACTATTAATAATTAGTAAACAGTAGGTGCTAATAGTATGCGTCTTTATATGCCTGTTAAAGTGCTTTAACTAGTTAAAACTAAGCTTATTAGTAGTCTAGCTGTTCTTAGAAATAGCAATAGCCTAATCTTAGGGCAGGTTGTTATTTTTGTACTAGCTAGACAGGTGTTAGTAGGCTTTAAAGATAATATAGGGCAGAATAGCCTATCCTGTAGCATTAATGCCCTTAATAACTGTTACTTACTCCTAGTTGCCTAGCTAGACCTACTTTGCTTGTCCTAGGTTCTCTATATCTGTAACAATAACTCTAGTAGATATCTAGCCTATTATAAAGCCTGTCTTGTTAAAGTTGTACGTGTTATTGTCTAGGATACTATACTTAGCTTTAATATTAGCTACTAGGCTAAACTAGCCCTAGATTACTGCAGGATCCTTACAGAGGGCTTGCTTATAGTTATACTTGCAATTAAAGACTCTTTTAAGCTGCTCCTAACGCAAAATAAACCTGCTAGCCTACCTTAGGCTAACAGGGGCTAAACTGCGCTCTTTTTGCAGAGAATTAGCTATATTAGCTACAACTATAAGCTAAGGGGACTCTCCTTATGTGACTAGCTTAAGTATGTGCATAACAATTACCTGCTCCTTAGCACTAGTTAGATTAAGTAAGTTAGCTATAGTATCTACGCGTAAAGGTTGTCCTGCGCGTCTTGCACAAAGTGTAGTTTTAGAGGTGCTGTAGATAGCTGCAGCGCGTTGTACTAAGAGTTTAGGGTCTTGTTTAATAGCTTAAAGCGCAAGCTGTATCTAACGTTCTTTTAACGCAACTAATTAAGGCTAGTAGAGGGGCATCTAGATAGTAATAGTGTTTTGGTGTGGTCTTGGCAAAAGTGCGCCGCTCGGTGTACTGCGCCACTCGGTGTACATCTACGTTACCCAACATACACTCTCTTTATAGGCATCTTATCTTTACTACAAACTCTACCTTTTTTTTAGTAATTAAGTTAGCTACCTTACTAACTATAAAGGTCTTCTCTTTATATATATAATGTTGCTTATAAGTCTTATACTTTATAGACACTTCTACAGCGTCTTAAAGGCAGCTTATCTCCTTCTGTACTAATACTATATTATAAGCTATCTGCTAAGCACTCTTTACTAACTATATAACCTATTTCTCTAATAAACTTTCTAGAGACCTTTAGTAGATTTAAATCTATTTTTAAATTAGAGTTAACTGCTTCTCTACTTTATAAGCGTTGCGTAGTGTCTTTAGCTTCTAAGTAATATTACTAAGTTTTAGCAGTGTAGGTATACGTAGGCGCATGTTAAGCTTTAATAGCATAACCTCTAGGTTATATTAGACTAGGCTAGCACCTCTAAAGCCTACTTAAATATTCTCTAGTTTAAATATCTTCTTAAAGGTTACTTTAAAGGCTAGTAGGAAGGTCTTCTTGTTAATATAGTAGATGTAATTACATACTAAGCCTAAAACTTTATTACTATACAGGCACTTTAGTAGCAAGAAGCAGGCAATATTAAGTAGCTATAATAAGTAAAATAAGTGTAGAGGCATATAGAGAGTAACTATCTTCTTCTTCTTGCAGCTATTCTAGAAATCTACTAAGCAGTAGCTCTTATAGCTATTAATTATTAATAGCTAATAGATTCTAACAGGCTTTATGTATATATTAAAGTGTTTAAGCTAGGTTAGTATTAAATTATTATTAGTCTAGCTAGTAGAACTAATATCATTAACCTAATTGTGTAGAAAGTCCTTAGTAAACTAGTTAGAGATAAGAACTTAAGTAGCTATAATAAGTATAATAAGTGTAGAAGCATATAGAAAGTAATTATCTTCTTCTCTCTGCAGAGATCCTAGAAACCTACCAAGTAGTAGCTCTTATAGCTATTAATAATAAGCAGTCTATAGAATCTAATAGGCTTTATTTGCATTTTAAAGAAATAAAACTAGATAAGCGCTAGATTATTATTAGTCTAGCTAGTAAAACTAACATTTATAACCTAGTTATATAAAAAATCTTTAGTAAACTAGTTAGTAATAAGAACCTTGCTTATAAGGATAAGAAATAGTAGAATTACCTTCTTTATTAACTTAACACCTTATACTAAGGTAACTTACTTGCAATTACTAGGTTAGAGTTTCTTCTACCTCTTAGGTATAATAATATAAGTTGGTAGAGACAGTATCTAGAAGCAGTGTAAATCTGCTACAAGGTATATAGGAGTGCTAGAATATTAAGAACACTTAGATAAATTATCTTTCTATCTATAGGTCTTATATAAAGGATATAGAAAAGCTATTTCTTTAACTATAGTGTCTAGATCTCTCAGATACTTAGACTTAAGAAAGTTAAAGCAAATATAGAATAGAGACAGGAAGATACCTATAGTATAGTATAGTAGCATGTAACTAATTTACAGAGGCATGTTTAAGTTATACTATAACTATAGGACTATTAAGTGTCTCATTATTATATTACCCCCCTTCTTATAGATAGATAGTCTCTAATCTATAGCAAGTTAGATTTCTTCTTCTTTTCTTACCTTATAATATAAAGTCTGTTAATAGAACTAGGTTCTACTATACTTAGAGCAGATCTAGGTGTCTATTAGAAAACTAGGTTCCTTCTTAAATTCTGCTAAGGGGGTTATAGGGGCGTTTGTAGTAGTTTAGGCTATAACTAATATTATTATACTTAGGCTTAGCTACTTTAAAGACCTAAAATAGAGTTAATTTACAACAGATTCTAAGCTACCTTATCTCTATAACTAGCTTTTACCTAGAGTTACTTTTACTTAAAATTTTCTTACGCTACTATAAGTACCTAAACTTACCTGCTTCTTCCTAAGTTAAGTTAGTTTATTACTCTACTTTTGTTTACTATATAGCTCTTTACGTCTCTTACTCTCTTCTCTACTAGACTTATTCTATAGTAAGCTATAGCTATACTTACACTCTTACTCTATACTAACTAGCTATAGGCTTATATATAATACTAATCTCTATACCTTCTCGAGCGCTTATAAAGGCGTTCTAGGTTATAAGTATATGTTTAGTCTAGGCTATAGCTTATAGTTATTATATAGAGTTTAAATTTATTTTAGCTAGCTTAAAGAAGTATACTTATTACACACTTTAAAACAAGAAGTATAACCTAGTAAGTATCTATAAGCACTTTGCTATTAATATGCATATCAACTAGTTGCAGGTGGTTAGGTATGTTAGGCCTAAGTTTATAGTGTTTTAGGAGGTCTTAGAGGTATATAAGCTAGCTTTAAGGAGTAAAAAGAAGCATAACTAGGATAAAACCTAGTTAGAAGTACATTCTGTTACCTTTATATTAGTAAACTGTGTGTAAGTAGTAACTGCCTAGTTTAAGAATATATTAGTAGTAGAAGTACTGCTAGCTAGTTACCTCTAGGTTACAGAAAAGAACTAGGCCTTTTAGGCACAGCTAGCAGACTTAAAAAAGTCTGTTACGCTATTAACAAATAAAGTAACTGCGTTAGCTGCAGCCTAGTTAGCTTAGGGGAGCAACAGACTTGCTAGTTAAGGTAAGAGAAGAGAAGTCTATAGTAGTTAGGAAGGCTATAGTGGTAATCTCTATGGTGTATTAGGCAGCAGGTCTCATAGTAACCTGTTATTAGTTCCTAGCAATGTGTTAGGTAATAAAATAGAGAAGTAAGAACTAATATTAGTCTTATAAGAGTCTTAGTTATATACATAATAGTCTTCTACTTCTTATAGTAGTTTCTATATATTAGTTTTTAACCTAGTTATCTTCTAAATTATTTATATTTTCTTATTTCTTCTTCTAGGCTGTAGTCTATTTATATAATACCTTAAAAGGACTTCGCTAACTTAGATACTTATTATAAAAAACTTACAGCTTATAGAGTGCACTTATAAAGTTTGAGGCCTTATACTAAGTAGAGTCTAGATTATGTCTAACCTAGCTTACTCTATATTCAAGAGTAGAACAATAGAGTTTACTAGATAGTATCTTATCTACTTCCTATTCCTTAACACTATTATTAATACATTATAGGTCTATCACAGAGACTAAAAGGTAGAACCTTATACTTAAATATTCTATAACACATCTAGAAAGTAGTATACTCTTCTAAGGTAGGATCTATATAAATTTAGCTAAATGCTACGCAAATATTAAACTTAGTAAACACTTTAGTCTTAGACAGTTAGCATAGAAGTTTGTCTATGCAAGGTATTAGGTAGATATCTTTCTGCGTTAAGTTATTAAGTTTATAGTAATCTATATAGATTTACAAGCTGCTATTTAGTTTTTAAACACAAAGTATAGAAAAAGTAAAAGAGCTCTAACTATATTCTATCTAACTATTCTAGAGTTGTTTCTAGACAAAATTCTTAGTTATTTCTAGTTCTTTAACATTTTGCTTATACAGTAGGCTATAGCTATTTAGTAGAGGTTCTTTAAGGATAATCTTATATTTATATAGCTAATACTTAGAAAGTTTCTCTACTGTAGTCTTACTAAAGACGTCTCAATACTGCTAGTAACAGAGTAGTAAAAGTCCCTAAACTAGGCAAGTGTTATTAGAGTTATCTCATAACTTTCTCTTACCTTCTAACACTAACTTAATTTTTTCTAGGCTAGTAGTAAAGAATTTATTTTCTTTTTGTTTTATTTTAAAATAGAAGTATTTATTAAAAAAGAAGAAATTTATTCTATTAAAAATTATATAGAGTTAAATATATTATAAGACTAGTGAGGTAATTTAGTTTTAAAAGCCCTTAACGTTTACCTTATAAGGTAGCTGTTAGATAAGGACCTAAAGGGCTAGAGAAATAGAAGAAACTTTGCTAGAATTTAAGAAGAGGTATTCTTAGACACTAGTATTAACTAAGTAATTAAGTTAGATACTAAGGCTAATAGACTAGAGAATAGATAAGGTAAGGAAGTAAGAACTACTAAACAAATAAGAGAAATTAAGATTTAATAGGTTGTAATAGTTTAGACCTAAGAAGAAGAACTCTCTAAGGCAGGTCTATTTCTTTTCTAGATTTACTCTTTATCAAAATCTTCCTTAGCATCTATAAAATTATTGGGCTCTCTGTTACTTTTTAGTTCTTAAACGCTAGAGATTAAATAGTCTTTAGTAAAATGTTCTAGCTTGCTACAGTTATAACAACTGCCTAGAGTTAGTTCTTTTATAGGTCTTAGTGTTCTTAATAGTAGTTATAAGGCTAGAGTAAACAAGTACTAGATATAGTTCTATTGCTATTACAAAGGGCTGTGTCTTAAAGATACCTTATTTGCATTCTAATTTAGATCTAAATAAAGTTTTAACCTAGTACGTAGAGTAGGCTATGTAGGTAGAGTTACTACTTTATTCTTTAGATAGTGTCTTCTTTCTATATTAATAGTAGTTAAGTATTCTACTATAAGCTTAAAAGAGTCTTTCTACTACTACTTAAATCGTAAATTTAGTATATAAAGAGCAGAGGTAACCTTTGTCTATAGGTTGTAGAACTACTCTAATCTAGGTACCTGTCCCTTAATAGCTGTGCTAAGAGAGCAAGCTTTAAACACTAGAAAAATCTTATTTCTTTCTATTTAGAGTTAGTTAAGAGCAGATTTGCTTTCTACTCTCTTATTTCTAGTAATAAAGTATAATTATAATAGAGTAATTATCTCTTCTATATTTAAGAAGCGATTCTAATTAGTATTATATAGTAGTTAAGCTAGGTAGATACTTACATAGAAGCTTATATAGGTTATGTTAAGCTTAGTAAGCCTAGCTTACGCAGCTTATATTAAGCTAGGTAAGCTTAGTGTACTTTCTATGTATCTCTTTAGTATATAGTACAGTAGAAGTATAACTCTTATAGTTTGTGTTTAAGCTAAGTAATAATCTAAGTTATTAGATTTTAACCTCATTTTTAAGCTAGACAGTCTACTTTATACTACTTATTATTACCTTTACTCTTGAGATAGATAGATAGTATCTGTACTTCTTACTATAAACTCTAAACCCCTTTAGCCTCCTATTACTATATTTGATCTTAAGAACTAATTAAATAGTGCTTATAAGCTTTACTTAAAGTATAACATTAATATTGTCTTTATACTAATACTTTACAGATACGTTTACTCTGATAGTAACCTATATTAATTTCTAGTTAGTCTTAAATAGAGGCTTACTATTGTTTAAAAGTTAGGTTGCTTCTATTATCTAAGTTGTTAATAGCTAGAGTTTGTTCTAATAGCTTATAGGTAATAATAGAGAATATAGTAGGTGTCTTAGACAGAAACCTACTATTTATAGGTTGTTAAGACTAAGTTAAAGGTAATTTAGTTATAGGCAAGAGATAATTAGGCGCAACTATAGTTAATTGCTAGTTTACTCTTAACTCTACAAGTTTAGCTTAAAGTTATGCAACTAAAGAGGTAAGTAAGTTCTAATCTAAGTTAAGATTAGTATTAAGTTCGACTCTTAAAGAGCTAGGTAAGGTAGAATAATCATTAGCAGGTTCTGTAGGCGCTATACTTATAACATAACCTAAGTGTTAAATAGGTTCTCTTAAACTGTTTTAATTAGGACCTAATATTAGTATTAGCTCTAATCTAGGTAGGTTATTAGTAGTCTCTAAGTTTCTACTCTAGTGCTATCTAACGCAGCTTTTCTAAAGGTAATCTAGATATAATAGCTATCGAAGTTCTAAACCTAACTGACTTTAGTTGTTAGAAGATCTCTAGTATCCTAATTATAAGTGTAAGAATAACAAGATTAGCGTTATAAAGACAGAACTAATAATATCTAAGCTCTATCTGTTTAACATAACTAAACAAACAAATTATGATATTATTTAGAGGCTGTTACTAGCTAGGACAAGCTTTTCTATATAGTATAATGATATAAGTTAGTAGAGATAGTATCTAGAAGCAACGTAAATCTGCTACAAGGTATATAAAAGTGCTAAGATATTAAGAGCACTTAGATAAATTATCTTTATACCTATAGGTCTTATATAAAGGATATAGAAAAGCTACTTCTCTAACTATAGCATCTAGATTTCTTATATACTTAGACCTAAGAAAGTTAGAGTAAATATAGAATAGATATAGAAGGATACCTGCAGTATAGTATAGTAGCATATAACTAATTTACAGAGGCGCGTTTAACCTATACTATAACTATAGTACTATTAAGTGTCTAATTGGTTGAAATAAATCGCTAGTATCGGAAGCTCCCCAAGGATAATTGGAACCAAAGTGTGCAGTTCGGACGTCTCGCAGAGACCTCCGTTGTGGTTAATTCTATCTCTATCTATAATAGTGTAGTTTATAAGGGGTATTGTATATCTGTGCACTCTTACTAATACCTCTAAGGTAGCACTAGTCACTTTCTAATCTCTGTACTAGAGGTTAGTTACCCCTATCCAGAGGCTAAGTACCTCCAGTAGGGTGAACCAGATCCCCTGTTCGGAGGTCAGAGTTGACTGCTATTTTTCAACTTAATTGATATTTTAAGCTTCTCTAAGCTAATTACTCCTAGCTATAATAAGATCTTACTTATTAATAAGCTAAACTTATTAAAGTTGTATATATTCTTATCTAGAAAACTTTACTTTGCCTTTATTTATTAAACAAGTATAAACTAAGGCTAGATAACTACTTAGTTCTTCTAGGCAGTGTAACGACACAGGATGCTAGAGGGCTCCGATTTGGGTCCGTTACCACTGCGAGGTGTATGGGAGCACTGGGTAAACGTTGCCAGGAGAAAGTCTCTATTCCTATAGGTCTTGTACAAAAGGATACTTAAAAACTATCTACTATAGTAACGTGCTATGCTCTGCTTATATACTAGCCAGTGTCCTAGGAACTAGGGAAGTATTAGGACTTAGTAATGCTAGGATTAGGTAGATGTCAGATAGGTATCAGGCTTAGTAGGCTTATAAGAAACATTGTGGTTCTTACATTACCCCCCGCCTTAGTAGGCAGATTGTCCCTGATCTGCAGCGTGGACTGCCTTATCCTAAGTGCTGTCTGTTAGGGCTTTAATATGCCTATTGCTAATGTTGCTTTTGTCTTTCACTTGTCTAAATTTGCTAAACCCTATTTACTATTTGCTCTTATTTACTATCCTTATTTTAGTTATTATTTAGGCTAATTGTGCGTCCTATATCCTAAATAGACATGTACCTAGACCTACCTCTAACATAACTGTTATATTAGTAAACAACCTGCAGTTACTGCGTTGTTGTAGTTTAGTTAGGCTTAGCGTTAAGGCTAGGTGTTAATATAAGCTAGCTATACTTATTATCTTTAGCTAGTAACAGACAACAATTCTGCTGTAATTATAACTCTTATCTCTAGCAGTAGTTTAAGCTAACTTTTTCTAGGCTTATTTATTAGTACTATGCTAATACCTATCCTACTTAGCGCTCTTGCAGTGGCCTACTAGGTTATCTGCCTTTGTTCTATCTATGCCTTTACCTGTAGTACTGTAGTAAAGTACGCCTTTAAAAAGGCGTTGTTAATAAAGTGTAAATACTGCACACTTTAGAATAAGAAGTGTTATCTAGTGCTAATTTACGTTAGTGCTAAGTATAATGCCTTTTAGGGCGACCTTGTCACGTAGGAGATGGCTAGGGCTGAGGAGAGCAAGGAGATTAGGGAGTTAGAAGCGACGCTGGCAGTCGCGGTTCGTGAGACTGCTTAGGGTAATCTCTGTTAGTTAGCTCACACCTTAGCGAGTGTAGTGCAGGTGGCAACTGCGCAGCTTAAGGAGGTCTCTGCTACTAATGTGTTGCTCTATTAGTATCACACACAGCTGACGACTGATCGTGCGGCTTAGGAGGCTATCTAGGACCTACAGGAAACGGTGGCCGAGTTGTCAGAGGAGGTAGTGGCGCTAAGGCAGGCAGTGGTATCCCTGCAGGCGTTAGGTAAACAACAGGACGCAGGCAACTGTAGTGCTTGTCCAGTGGTAGGACAGTCTGCTTAGGGTTAGACTGCTCCTAGGAGGGCTTAGGGTAGAGGGGGTCGCAGTCGTGGTGGCGGCCTAGACAATTAGGCTGGAAGGGCGTCAGACAGTGAGCTGTCTAATATCCCTAACAACCTGTTAGACATAGACATTTCCTAATCTGTCTAATACTAGTCTAAGACAGCTCTGTTGTACTTGTACTAATATCCTAGATTTCCTTTGTCCTAGTTTAATTTATCCTGTAACCCTCCTATTACTTCTCTTCTTCCTAAGCTTTAATCTACTCTGCTAAGTCTTTTAGAGGCCCTAGTTAGTTAGGATACCTTTTATAATATATACAAAGTTTATATAGCACTCCCTTAAAATTCTCTGCTAGATACTAGGTAGGGTCTAGATTATGTCTAACCTAGCTTGTACAGTAATAGAGCTAACAGCGTACTATTTTACTACTAAGGATCTCTTGTACCTCCTATTCCTCCACACCTTAGATAGGGATTCCTACAGGCTTTAGAGCTTCTTGCCCTGGCAAAGGATTGCTTAGGTCTTTACATAGCATGTCTAGAGCAAAGACATTATGTATCTAGGAATCTAGAGGAAGTTTTAATTGCTATAAGTGTCCTACTTATTCTAGGACTTTAAATAGACCTTCCTACAACTTAGATAGCTTTTAGCTTAGGTAATAGGCAGCTAAATTCTTTGTAGATAGGTAAACTTTATCCCTAACAGTCTAGTTTACAGGACTGCAATGCTTATTCTTAGCAGCTTGCATCTGTATCTAAGCCCTCTCTATATTTTCTTTAGCTACTTTCTAAGTGTTATGCATGCAGGTAGCTAGTTCTAGAGCGTCCTTGTAGTTAAGCTTGTCTTTAGGGGATTGATCTGTATCAGATCTATTCTAATGCTAACTCTGTTTAGGCTCGCTGCTGTACAACACTTAATATAGACTTATTCTAATAGCAGTGTGTAGTAACGTAAGCTGTGCGCAATTAATAAGCAGCAACAGTTTAGACTAGTTATCCTAATAATATAAGACAAATGGGCGTAGTCTCTAGTTAATGTACTTGTTTATTATCTTAGTTTAGCTATTAGTTTCCTTGTAGTAGGCTGTTAAGAGTTTAACCTTAACGCTAATAATCTAACAGAACTTAGACTAGAAACTAGACACAAATTAAGGACCACAATTAGACACAATTAACTTAGGAGTATGTCCAAACTGATAGACCTATTAGATGAACAGAGAGGCCATCTCTTGTGCTGTAGTTGTCTTGTAGCAGGGTATAGTAATAGCCTGTTTAGTTAGACAATTAATAATAACTAGTATCTAATTATACCTAGCTTTGTCTTTTAGAAAATCCTTAAAGTCTATACACAGGTGCTACATAGGTTTAGCTAGGATAGGTAAAGGATGCAAATACCTACAGAGTTAGGTTTGCCTTAGATAACCCTTACAATAGGGTATGCAGTTCTGTACGTAACGTTCACAACTTGCTCCCATACCTCGCCAGTAGTATTGTTGTGACAGTAACTAGTAGGTCTTCTTCGCACTAGGGTGAGCTGTTAAGACCTAGTTGTGGACCTTTTAAATAAGGCAAGTATATAATCTTAAGTTAGCTAAAACACATAACTAATTATAATATAGGAGCAACCTGTTATAGTTCTAATAGCCTAGGGCTAGGGTTTAGCGTTCTTTGACAAAGGTCTGACAGTTGTGCTGCATCACAGCTTTAATAAGTTCTAACAAGTTTAATTGCATCTTAGGCTGTAGGGTGCTAATAGCTAATACTAAGGATTGTACGAGGTAATCCTAAGCTAGGTTAGAGTTAATACAGTTGTCTAACTGCTAGGGACCTAACAACACTTATAATTAGTTGTCTTACTATGCAGACTTAAGGTTACTAAGGTCTTGCTTGCGATAGCTAAGAATATCTGCCCTTGCGTTATTCTTTCCTAGGGTGTATTTAATTTAGAAGTTAAACAGGGCAAGGGTTTTAAACTAACAGGCCTGTCTTACATTTAGGATTTTAGTTATTATAAAATACTTAAGCGCCTAGTAGTTAGAGTAGACTTGTATCTAATTTAGTGTAGACGTAAGCTCTGCTCTCTATTTATTAAAGGCTTAGAGGATAGCAAAGAGTTCTTTATTGTAGATTTCCTAGTTAAGCTCTGAACCTGCTAGTACACAGCTGTAGAAGGCAGTAGGGTACTAACAACTGTCTGGATGCTTCTGGGACATAACTCCAGCTACTACCCTGTCTAATGCAATAGTCTCTAATTTAGTTTTGTAATTAGGGTTAAAATAGCACAGTGTTAGGATAGCTAGCAAGCTCTTCTTAAGGCTCTTAAAGCTGTGCTAGCACTCTAGTGTCCATACAAAGGCGTTAGTAGGGCTCTGCAATGCAATAAGAGGTTTTGCCACTTAAGAAAACTTAGGAACAAATTGTTAATAGAAGCTAGTAAAGCCTAGGAACGATTTCACACCAGTTACAGTAGTAGGTGGCTGCTAATCTTGTAGTGCTTATACCTTCTCTAGATTAACCTCTACGCCTTTGTTAGTAAGAATATAGCCTAAGTACTTAGTACAGGTTACGTGGAACTCGCTTTTCTTAATGTCTACTTGCAGACTAGCTTAACAGAGGCATTTAAGAACCTTCTTAACGTGTTGTTAGTAGGTCTGCTTGTCTTTAGAGTAGATAAGGATGTTATCCAGATAGGCGATGCAGAAATTGTCTAAGTAGTCGATTAGCACGTCGTTTATGTAGCGTTAATAGGTAGCTAGACTGTTACACAATCTAAAGGGTAAGACTTTGCATTTATACGTTCTGTATTAGGTCTAAAATATAGTATACTCCTTAGAGGCAGGGTCTATTAAGATTCTGTTAAACGCAGAGCAAATGTTGAACTTAGTAAACACTTTAGCCTTTAAGGGACAGGCTAGTAACTTGTCTATCTATAGTATTAGATAGGAATCCTTGCGTGTGAGGTTATTTAACTTGCAGTAGTTAACACATATGCACAAACTTCTATTTAGTTTCTACACACAAAGAATTAGGGAAGTAAAAGGGCTCTAACTATGCTTAATCTATCTGTGTTTTAGTTGTTCCTGCACAAACTTCTTAGTAGCTTTAAGTTCCTTAAGATTTTGTTTATACAGAGGCAAATAGGAGTTAAGTAATAGCTTCTCTAGCACAATCTTATAATTGTATAGACAGTAAGGCAGAAGCGTTTTAGCTTTAGTCTAGTTAAACACATCCTAGTATTTAGTATAATAAGCCAGGAGTTATTCCTTTAGCAGCTGCGCGTTGTCAGGGTTGTCTTAGCAGTCTGTTAGGACACAGTCTATCTTGTATAGGCTAGTAATAAAGAATTTATTTCCTAATTTTTTTATAGAAAAATAGAAGGCATTTGCTAATAGGGCTGCTATAGTAGCAACCTTAGGCAGGTGCACTTTAGATAGGGTCTAAGTTTAGGGCACATTAGCTGGCTTAGCACAAAGGGGTTAGGAGCGGAACTTTAGCATGCGCAGCACTCCTCTTATTTAGCGCAGGGTTGTGTGCAGGCTTTGTCTTTGCTAATAGTTATCTACTTCCTAAAGTTAATCTCTATATTTAATATCTAGTTAATTATTTAATAAAGGTTTGCTTAGATGCAGAGTTATTAGCATAAGTAGTGCTAGATTATAGGAGTGTAGGTACTTAGCTGGCTAAATAAGCTAAGATTACTCTGTATTAAGTCTGAGTTTAAATTATCTTAACTACTTAATACTAATAATATAATCTTATAAACCTAGATTAACAATAATAAAGAGACAGTTGTAGACCTTCCTTCTATTAATAATTATATGCAGTTAAATATAGTAGGCTACTAGAGACGTAATTTAGTTCTAAAAGCCTTTTACCTAAACCTTAAAGGGTAGCTTTTAGATTAGAGTCTAAAGAGCTGTAGAAATAGAATGTGCAATAGAAGAATTTAAAAACAAGAAACCTTAGGCACTAGTGTTAACTAAGGAGTGGAGTTAGACACTGTAACCCTTATAGCATAGCACAGTAGATATAAGGAAATAAGGGCCGCTAAACAAATAAGATAACAAAAGGTTAGAGAGATTATATTAGTTTAGGCCTAGGTAGAGTGCTCCTCCTAGGTAGTACTGTTTCCTATAGATGTTAGGTTAGATATAAAGTCTTCTTTAGTATCTACAAAATCCTTATGTTTAACCTTAATCTTGCGCATACATAGTACAGTACATTCCTTTGTAAAGTGTCCTAGTTTTCTGCAGTTATAGCAAGTATCTAGAATCTAATCCCTAGCAGGAGCAGGGGTAATTAACAGTTAATGCGGCACAGTAGGGTTTTAAGCAAATGTATTTAGTTAGGGTTAAACTAAGTATTCTTATTAGTAAGTTTAGACAGGGTTCTATTTTATATCTAGCAAGGGTCTGTGTACAGGCCTCTGTGGTTACAAAAACAGGGTTTGCAACGTAGTAGGGTTGTTCCTCCTCTCTATATTGTAGGCAGTAAGGTGCTCTACTATACAAGGGAAGGAGTTATTCTATTGCTGCTTAAATCTAAGATTAGGTACTTAGAGAGCTAGGGTTAGCTTAGTCTATAGGTAGTGAAACTATTCTAACTTAGGTATTTGTCCCTTAATTGCTGCGCTAAGGAACTTGCTTTTAAACGCAGGGAACGTTTCTAACTTATCTATCTAGAGTTTGTTAAAGGATGCCCTACTCTTAGCCTACTTGTTTCCTGTAACAAAATAGGACTTTAACAGGGAAATTATCTCTTTTGCTAATTAGAAGTAGTTTGTATTATCTTTAGACAAATACTAAGGTTCTAAGTACTCTTTAGCTAATCCTGTAGTATAACTCTAGACAAGAGCTATATGTGCACGCACACTCTAATAGTAATCTAAATTAATCTTAAGTTAGTCCTATATTAATGCTCGCTATTGCTAAAAGGTAGGATTACTCCTATCTGACAGTACTTTAATGTTAGGAGTCCTTTTAGATAGCTTTTTGCAAATAGTAAAGATAGAGCTAGCCTTAGAGGGGTATCTTATACTAGAGTGTTGTGCGACTTGTACTAGTGGTGTTTTAGTAGTATGTAGTGGGTGATCTGCTAGCAGGAGACTAGCTTACAACTAAGCAAGTTCTCTTCTTAGTGCTGCTATCTCCTTGGCTGGATTAGGTTAATAAGCTACTAAATCAGAGTCGCTCTCCTGAGAAGGCGGTGATTAAGTTGCTAGTGCTAAATCTTAAGGTCGTCTTAACCTAAGTTAATTTTAGGACCTTGTAGTAGGTCCAGTGGTGGTGCCTAACATCGGGTTTGTATCTATTTCAGGTAGGTTATTAGTAGTCTCTGTGTGTCTACCTTGGCGCAATCTAACGCAGCTTTTCTAAAGTAATCCTAGAGCAGTAAGTTGCAGGAAGATCTAAACCTAAAGGCTTTAGTTGTTAGGAGGTCTCTGGAATCCTAACTAAAGGGGTAAGCAGTACTAGGAGTAGTACAGTTAGACAGTTGTTAGTGACTAGAAGCTGCTTACAACTGAACACTGATGCGATATTCTTTAGAGGCTGTCACTAGCTAGGACAAGTTTTTAAGTATAATGTAACGACACAGGATGCTAGAGGGCTCTAATTTAGGTCTGTTACTACTGCAAGGTATATAGGAGCACTAGGTAAACGTTGCTAGAAGAAAGTCTCTATTCCTATAGGTCTTGTACAAAAGGATACTTAAAAACTATCTACTACAGCAATGTGCTATGCTCTGCTTATATACTGGCTAGTGTCCTAGGAACTAGGGAAGTATCGGGACTTAGTAATGCCGGGATCGGGTGGATGTCGGATAGGTATCGGGCTTGGTAGGCTTGTGAGAAACATTGTGGTTCTTACAGGCAGCTTGCTAGCGATTATATAGGCAGAACTACTACTTTTTAGCTTAAGTGTATACTAAATAAACTAATTAATTTAACTTATGCTAACAGCATTACTACTACACCTTTTTAATAGTTTATTTGCCATATCTTATATCTCTACTTTTAAGAAGAGTAGTCTATAATTAGATTCCTTAAGTATAGATATTTTTACTACTTTCTTTTTTAGCTTTACAAGGTACTTTATATTTAGCTTATAGTTATATTAAGAGTTTATTCTACTATATTAGTGTTAGATTATCTATTTAGGCACTTTATAGATTTTCTTAGTATATTAGATATACTTAATTTAATTTCTTAAGATATTAAATACTATAAGCTATGTATTAGCTTTAGTATACCTTCTAAAGGCTAATTATAGTTAAGATGTTTTGTATTGCTATTACAATGTTACTCTAGTAGTAAGAGTTTAGTACTCAGTAGAGTGTAGTACTTAGTTGTAAAACATATTAGTTCAAATGATATACTTATAATATTATAACACTAGTAAGCTAATAAGGCCCATAGAAGCTAAAGTAATATAAGTAAAGTATAATAGAGATAATATTTTAATAATAAAAGAATAATAGTTGTATACTATCTAAAGTAGAAAGTTAATTATTTATAAAAAAGTATATTAATAAGTAAAGATTCTCTATTCTAGAAGTAAATAGGTATAGTATTACTATAGAGATAGGCTACTTTTACCTACACTTATTTAATAACTAAACTACTATTACTTTAGTAATAGTTATAAAGTAGCTGACGTGTTTTAGAAGCAAGTCGGCTACCTAAGCAAGTTAGCTACCTAATACTACTAACACGCCTGCGCAACAACGTAGCAGAATGTCTTAACAACGCAACGTGAAAAATACCTATACTAAGGGCGATATATTTCTTGCTATTACTAATATTAGTTTGCAGCAAATTTATAGCAAAAGACGTGCTATAGTAGTATATACTATGCCTTAATTAACACTATAAGACTAACGCGCTAGACAACACCTTTAACGCAACTACAAGATAAATTTAAAGCGCCTTACAAAGCTAGAAGAGGAGGTAATTATAGAGCGTATACTTAAGCAATCTTTAAGAGGGCTTCTGCTATTAAAGCTTATTATATAAGAAATAGCAGATAGACTACTAATAGAGTGTAATAATAAGCTTATTAGTAAGAACTAGGTTAACAACTTTATAAAACGTACCCTAGAGCTACAAACATAATAGACACGCTCTTATAACTACTGGCAAGCTGCCTATAAGGACCTAGTAGTTCTTTAGCTCTAGTTTATACTTATTTAGTTAATAAAAGTAAAGTATAGTATTCTAAAAAAAGATATATATAACTTTAATAAGTCTAGCTTCCTAATAGGCAAGATCTTATTATAGCTAGTAGTAATAGGCTTAGAGAAGCCTAGAAAGCGGAAGAAACTCTAACCTAGTAATTACAAGTAGGTTACCCTAGTATAAGGTGTTAGGTTAACAGAGAAGATAATTTTACTGTTTCTTATCCTTATAGGTAAGGTTATTATCTCTAACTAGTTTACTAAGAACTTTCTACGCAACTAGGTTATTGATATTAGTCCTACTAGCTAGACTAATAATAATCTAGTACTTGCCTAGCTTAAACACTTTAACACGCATGCAAAGCCTGTTAAAATCTATTAGCTACTTATAATTAACAGCTACAAGAACTACTACTTAGTAGATTTCTAGGATAGCTGCAAGGAGAAGAAGATAGTTACTCTCTGTATGCCTCTACACTTATTGCACTTATTGCAGCTACTTAATATTGCCTGCTTCTTGCCGCTAAAGTGTAAGAACCACAATGTTTCTCACAAGCCTACCAAGCCCGATACCTATCCGACATCCACCCGATCCCGGCATTACTAAGTCCTGATACTTCCCTAGTTCCTAGGACACTGGCCAGTATATAAGCAGAGCATGGCACGTTGCTGTAGTAGATAGTTTTTAAGTATCCTTTTGTACAAGACCTATAGGAATAGAGACTTTCTCCTGGCAACGTTTACCCAGTGCTCCCATACACCTCGCAGTGGTAACGGACCCGAATCGGAGCCCTCTAGCATCCTGTGTCGTTACATAAAGCGCCTGTATAGCAACAAGGTTTTAGGCTTAGCACGTAATTGCATTTACTATATTAACAAGAAGACCTTCCTACTAGCCTTTAAAGTAACCTTTAAGAAAACATTTACACTAAAGAATGTTTAAGCAGGCTTTAGAAGTACTAGCATAGTCCTATACAACCTAGAGGTTGTGCTATTAAAGCTTAACGTGCGCCTGCGCACGCCTACACTGCTAAAACCTAGTAACATTGCCTAGAAGCTAAAGACACTACATAACGCTTACAAAGTAGAGAAGCAGTTAACTCTAATTTAAAAGTAGATTTAAATCTACTAAAGGTCTCTAGCAAGTTTATTAGATAAATAGGTTAAACATTTAGTAAAGGGCGCTTAGCAGATAGCTTATAATATAGTGTTAGTACAGAAGGAGATAAGCTGCCTTTAAGATGCTATAGAAGTGTCTATAAAGTATAAGACCTATAAGCAACATAATATATATATAGAGGAGACCTTGATAGTTAGTAAGGTAGCTAACTTAATTACTAAAAAAGAAGGTAGGGTTTATAGTAAGAGTACGACGCCTGCAAAGAGGGTGCGTGTTAGGCAATGCTGCAGGCATTGTAGTGAGATTAGGCACAATTCCCGCACGTGCAAGGTAGAAATAGAGGACATAGATAATAGCAAGGCTTCTAAATAGTATTATCGCAACCTCTAGGCTATATATAGATTACGTGGTGTTGCGCAGCGTTGTTGCGCAGGCATATTAGTAGTGTTAAGTAGCTAACCCGCTTAGGTAGCCGACTTGCTTATAAAACACGTTATATAATAGTATATACATTGCTAGAACAGTACTTTAAGTAGAAGAAGATAGTTTAAGAAGATAGAGCTAGTAAAAGTAACAAGGTAAGTTGCTAGCACTAAGCTATAGAGGCTAGAATCTTATAGTAGAGACTAGCATAAATTAACTTATATCTTTAGCTGCTTATACTATATAAACTTACTGCTATAAGTAACTCTTATAAGGTAATACTATAACTTTACTAGATAAGAAGCCTATATAATTACTATGCTAAGTATATTAGTAACTACTAGTAAGTAGTATTTAGTAAGCTATTATAAAGAGATTACAATACTACCATACTTTCTAAGTAGTTTAAGTTGAAAAATAGCAGTCAACTCCGACCTCCGAACAGGAGATCTGGTATACCTTACTGGAGGTACTCAGCCTCCGGCTGGGAGCAACCAACCTCCGGTACGGAGGTTAGAGAGTAACCGGTGCTACCTCGGAGGTATTAGTAAGAGTGCACGGATATACAGTACCCCTTATAAACTACACTGTTATAGACAGAGATAGAATTAACCACAACGGAGGTCTCTGCGAGACGTCCGGACTGCACACTTTGGTTCCAATTATCCCTGGGGAGCTTCCGATACTAGCGATTTATTTCAACTGTTTATCTACTTTATCTTATATATCTACTAATAAAGAAGCTAGTTTATAATGAGACTTCTAAAGTATATATATTATAAGTACTTCTTTTTCTAGCTTTATAAGGTACTTAATATTTAACTTCTAGTTATATTAAGAGTATATTCTATTATATTAGTGTTAGATTATTTATTTAGGCTCTTATTAGATCTCTTTAGTATATTAGATATATTTAATCTAATTTCTTAAGATATTAAATACTATAAGCTATATATCTACTTTAGTAAAGTGTCCAGAGGCTTTTTATAGTTAAGATATTATATATTATTATAATAATATTGTTTTAGTAGCAAGAGTATAGCACTTAGTAGAGTAGGGCGGTTAGCAGTAAAACAGGTTATAGCTATAGTATTATTAGATAGAAGTTCCTAGTTAAGTTATATCTTAAGTAAAGCTTATAGAAACTAGAGTTGATAGCTATCTACGTTAAGACTCTTATTTGCTTAAGTCGCAATGGATAGCTTTCTACGTAAGACACTAGAGCTAAGAGAGAAGATAGAGGATCAAGCCTCTCTTGGCTAACGGGGCGAGTAAGTTGCCTCTGCCATTTGTCAGTGATAGAAGGCTTGTTATACAGATGTAGTGCAGGCTAAGCGCTGCCGTAAACCTTAATTGTGTTACTGATTGTAAATATCCATGCAGCACAACATGTTATTGTTCCAGACATTCCACCGACCACGGCCGGCGCGAGCGCGGATGAAGCTGATGCAAACGCGAGAAAGGAGTCAAGAATAAAGTCATATGAGTCTATCACATCGTATGGTTAGAACTGGTGTACAAAAATTCATTTCGCTATTGATCATCTGCAGCCCTTACGCCTTTGATCCCATCGCGATCAAAGTTGGTCCAGGCATCGCCACCTATCGGATACCAAAACATTGTTAGGCTCGCCAAAATGGTCAACAACTGACACCGGAGGAATCATCTGCTTCCCAGATGTGAGTGCAGCAACGGGACATACGCTTGTCCATTACCTCTACACGGGCACATACCAGGCACTTGAAGCGAAGGGGAAAGAGCCGTTACCAACAGATAACGTACCTCACGGGCGAGCCGCCCACCCGGGCGAGTCGCCCACTTTTGCCAAGACTCTCAACTATTATACCCTACTTTGGCCTGCATTAGCCCACTCTAGGCTAGTATAGGGTAAAGCAACATATAATATTACTTAGAGAGCTTTTTTACTTTATTCTTGCACATTTACATATTATACCCTGTCTTTCTACATGTTCTATACTATTATTAGGATAGTTTACCTCCTTTAGCGCGCACCCTCTTCTTTAGCTTCTTACTATTACTACGCGCGCTAAACTCCTTTAGAGCAGTTAACTGCTAGCCTTCCTTAACTATAAGGGTTCCTCCTGCCTAAACTTGCTTTCTTTTGTGTAATTTACGCTCTATAGCAGCTACTAAGGCTGCCTAAAGCTTAGCGCGTTCTTGTTTAAGCAAAGTTATCTTATATACTATACCTATTACCCTTTTTAAGAGGTGTTTAACTGTGCTTATAGTAGAAGTTAGTAAGCTACTAAATTACCTTTTATACTTATTTTTAATTAGAGTTAATTATAAGCTAAATTTAAAGAGGTTCTTTAGAGTTTATAACTGCTAGTAGTTATTATTAGTAGGGAGTTATAGTAATAGTGTGCGTAACTTTATATTAAGGGCTAATATAACCTGTTTTAGGTTAAAAGGGACTAGTCTAGCCCCTTAGAACCCTCTTTAGATGTTGCTAGGGGTAATAGCTTTATTATAGGCTGCTTTAAAGTATAGCAGAAACTCCTACTTTATAATGTAGTTAATCTAAGTACACACTAGCTTATTAACCTAGTCCCTATACGCCTACTTTAAAGGGGCAAAACAACCTATATTAAGTAGCTGTAAGAGGTGTAATAAGTGCAGAGGTATGTATATAGCTATAATCTTATTGTTTTTACAGTATTATTAGAATTCTGCAGAGTTATAGCTCTTATAACTATTAATAATAAGTAAATAGTAGGTACTAACAGTGTGCGTCTTTGTATACTTGTTAAAGTGCTTTATCTACTTAAAACTAAGTTTATTAGTAGTCTAGCTGTTCCTAGAGATAGTAATAACCTAATCCTAAGACAGGGCATTGTCCTTATACTAGCTGCTAAGGTAGTAGCGCGCTTTAAAGATAATAAAGGGCAGAATAGCCTATCCTGTGGCATTAATGCCCTAGGTAACTGTTACCTACTCCTAGTTGCCTAGCTAAACCTCCTTTAGTTGTCCTTGCATAAAAGAAGCTTCAATAACTACTCCTTAGGTTATCTAGCCTATTATAAAGCCTGTCTTATTAAAGTTATATATATTATTGTCTTAGATGCTATACTTAGCTTTAATATTAGCTACTAGGCTAAACTAGCCTTATATAACTCTAGAATTCTTACAGAGGGCTTACTTATAATTATACTTATAATTAAATTTTACTTTAAGCTCTAGTTAGTATAAAATAAATGTACTAGCCTAGTTTAAGCTAACAGGGGCTAAACTATGCTCTTCTTGCAGAGAATTAGCTATATTAGCTATATCTAAGAGCTAAGGGGAATATCCTTGTTTAACTAGCCTAAGTACGTGCTTAATAATTACCTCCTCTTTTACATTAGTTAGATTCTATAAGTTAGCTATAGTATTATTATGTGAAGGTTGTCTAGCGTGTCTATTACGTAGGGTTGTTTGTAGCGTGTTATAGATAGCTACAGCGCGTTGTACTAAGAGTTTAGGGTCTTATTTAAGAGCTTAAAGTGTAAGCTGTATCTAAGTCTTATTTAACGTGTTTATTTAGCTCTGTTGTTAAGGCATTAGTATAGGAAGGGTAAGTTAGTGTGGTCTTGGCAAAAGTGGGCGACTCGCCCGGGTGGGCGGCTCGCCCGTGAGGTACGTTATCAGGTTTACAAAAGTATTCTTGACTTTTGCCCTTGCCTCTAAGTACAAATTGCATGGTCTCGAAAAACTTGCAAAGGAGTAGATCGAGATGTATAGCAGTCACTTGACTCTCATTGAAGTTTTGGAATCAGTGGAAGACAAATTCCCACAAATGGCTTCGTCGTGGTTCCACAAGTATCTGCAAGCTAGAGTTGGCGAGTAGTTTGACCTTGACTTGACGTTCTTCACTACCACGGCATTCATCGAGAGAGTGGGCAAGGGTACACTGCATAGATTCATGACAGGTTATGTTATGGAAAAATTCAGCGTGAGACTCGCGTAAAAACAGCAGGAAAACCAGAACTGCAGCTTGGACGAGAAGCAGTGTGGTGCATTGTGTGACGAACTCGAAGTTGCGGCTGTACAAACCCACCAATGTCATCGCTGCCACGGCAGACATCAGCAAAGCAGTTGCGCAGCGAATGACGTAATGACTTTTGAATTCTCGGATGCTCTGTGTGGAGACGTGGACGATGTTATATCCTAGGAGGATCCATCGCACGGTGGTCGTGTGCTTTCAGAGAGCAACACTGAAGAAGCCTCGTGCTCTGAGGCCAGCGACTTAAACAGGAATCGGAGCAAAATTTATTCAACTCCCCCTGAAGCGTGCGAAGAGCTGCACCAGCAAACTTCTGGGTTTGAAACCGCACAGCAAAGATACAGCCTCGATTTACACGCATCCGAAGATTCGACAGAGCTGATCTCTTGTCATAAGCCTGGATTGGAAGATAAAAGCTTGACCTTCCACTTGAGTAAACTCGATAGCGGTGGCTTTTTCTTATGGAGTCACCGAGTATCTGACAGGGTTTCGTTTATGCTCCACATGCGCCAAATACAGTCGCAGTCGATCTCCAGAGGTTGACAGTTGGATCTAGCGCTGAAGTCGTTGTACGAGCCCTGTAAGTAGTGCCTGTAAGTTCCAAAGCGAGGTCGTCACCCCTGAAAGGTAAGTACATGGCTGATCATCCTACGCTGGCAAATTTGTTGCCCTTGTGTAGTTTGCATTGGGGATTGGGAATTGCTTTTCACCTGTGTCCCACTGAAAAGCACCGGAATATACTACTACTGATATGAATCTAGAATTGTCGTCGTAGATGGGGCCGGCAGAGACATTGATTGCCACAAATCGTGCTTGGAAAGGTGGCGGGAACAACGTCTGATGGCCTATTGAAACAGGGTCTTATTAGAACAGACCAGCCATATCGTAGCCAAGGAATATTCTTTGTCTTAGTAACAGAATCACCTGTTACTATTGGAAAAGCTATGTCTTCACTTAATGTAGAGCAAGCAAACGCTATCAGATATGTAAATATACATAGTCTCTATTGTTTGGTATTTATAACTTCTCCAGTGAGCATGTATTACCAAACAGAGCGTCTGCTGCATAGTCAACGTGCTCACCGGCAAAAGTAGACACGAAGTAGTAGCTGTGGGTGTAACCTGGCTGCAAACGCAATTGAATGCCTCCTGCAACTCCAGCAGCCTTTGCTGCGGTCATGAAGTTGTCGACAAGAAGCTGCCCCTCTGCTGCAAAGTGATCAGCAGTGCCCTTTCTATAATTAGCCCATGCTTTTCATGACAAGTATCTGAGCAAGCTTACAAGATCAATTAGGAGGTTGAGAGGTCCATTCCACTGCTTTACCAGCTCCGTTGCATCGTAAGCTCTCCACTGCTCCAAGTTTTTCTCCCCAAAATATGCCGTAAATGCTTTCTTCCCCCAAGCACATTCCATAGGATTTGCGACGGGTGCAAGAGCGGAGCACGACCGGTACTTCCCCGGGTTCTTCAAGAACTATACAGTATTTAATAAGCCCAAGATCTGTACACACGATGTTTCATTCTTCCAAGATATTGGAATTGCGTTGAGGGCTATACGTACAAGCACAAGCGCTCCGTGACCACCAACACAGAGACCCGTCAGACTGACACGAGCGCTGTCTAGTTGATGGAAGAATGCAAAAATTTGGCTCGGCAGCTCTTCGGTTAAGTACGTATACATCTTATAACCTGGCTTCCAGGGGTCTTGCGTCGCATCGACGTAGTAGCTAGCGCCAGTGCCAAGATCGATCGCATCGTCCTCGCCCGGAAGAGAAAGACCACCTGTCAGGCCAGAAAGTCTAAATTAGCCATATCCTTATCAGCAAAACCATTAAAAAGGCTACTCAACGTGGACTCGTGTCTGGGTACAAGACAGCTATACCGCGCTGGCTGGCTCTCTGCTGGAAAAAGCCTTTCTCGGAGCAGTTCTCAGGCGTGCAAGTCAGTCCGGAGAGGTATATAAGCACGGGAATCTTTGTTTGACTGGTTGACGGAGATTCTGGGGGCAGGAATAAATTAAGTGCCATCCGACAGGAGGTCGATGTCGACTCGTGGCTCAGCTTGAGCATATTGCCGCCGAAGCAAGGGATCGTCTCGTGGATGGTAAAAGTCATTTCGTGCAGCGTGCTCAAATTGGAAGACGTCCAACCTATGATGTGTAATGGAAAAAGCCCTGAAGATGTAGAAAGAGACTGTACTTGGCTGCTCAATCCATGAGCTACGACATGTTATTTATCTGCCGCGCCAGATTACCTTAGTCAAAAAACGGCATAAGCTATGATGCTTGGGGTTGACTTTCTCTTACATCCATTAGTGATGAGCTTGCCTAACGTTGCGTTGGTTTACCGCAACATTAACCTCGGATTACCTCATACGTCATAAGCAACTGATAGGCAAGCTGACCGCACTAATAGATGCTCCTACTAATACAAGACCCGAGTTGTCTTACTAGGAAGTTTTACTGTTAAGCAGGATTTTCTAATCCTGTTCCTTGATGCTTGTGCAGGTATATAGACTAAGTCGACGTTGTATTAGCCCTAGCCTGACTAATAGTCTACTAAGACTTTGCGGTCTTAGATATTGGTATATACAGCATTCAATATCTAAGAATAGTTTTCTTTCAAAAAAAAACTTTACTCTAACAAGTATAAAATAACTTTTATAGCTAACACCCCTGATAGTCTATTCTAGAGGTATAACTGAAGTTAGATTTTTAACTAAACTTCTTGCCTGATGTAACTGCTCTTCTATGTCTATATCCCAGATCCAGCGATAGGCAGAGTCTAGATATTGCTCAAACTTGACTGGATCGTCCCAAATACCTTCATGCATGAAGCATTTTGTCATGCCTGTTGATCTACTGACTTTGATCAGTTGTTGTGTTCTTGGTCGCCTTACGCGATCGTAAGCCTCTAGAGTGGATGCTAGGTCCTCTACACAATCGACATCTGAAAGGAGTCCGCTCAATACATAGGCGTCTTCGAAGGCCATAGCTGCTCCGGCGCCGTTATGGGGCGTGGTAGCGTGTGCACTGTCACCCAGGAGACAGACACGGCCGCTTGAGAAGTGTTCATCGTGTTTGAGATCGAAGAGGGCGCGGCGCTCTGGCTGCTCGATGTGAGACATGAGCTCAAGTAACCGCGGGTCCCAGCCATCCCAGTCCTCGAGCATCTCCTTTCGCGACGTCGGAGTGAGCCAGTTGTCTTCATCCCACTGCTGATCTGAATCGTAACGAACAGCGGTCATGTTCATGAGACTACCGTCTTCGATTGGGTAATGGATGATGTAACCGCCGTATCCACACTCCAGCGTCATGCTCTGCGCCCTTTCTTGCCCAAGCACAGCAACGGCGACATCCATCGGAAACAGCTTACGGTAAGCAAATTGGCCAGAGTATGCCGGCTGAGTACTTTTTCCACAGACATATTCCCTAGATTTACTTTTGATGCCATCACAGCCTACTACGGCATCTGCAACCGCGGTTGTGCCATCTTCGAAAAATAGCATCAAATCATTGTTCAGGGTGTCTTCGATTCGTAGAAGCCGTTTCTTGAACGAAACCTCCATCCCGACAGGAACAAGCTTGATCATTTCTTCCAGCAACCGGGCGCGGTGTACGTATCCACTCTCTGCGCCGTCCCGCTGCGCCCAGAAGACCTGTCCAATCGTCTCTTCTTCCTCAGGCGCTTTCCCGACTGATTTGCTGATGGGCCTCATTCCATATCGATATTGAAGCCATGCACCTTGCGGGTTTCGGGTTGCATGCTTGCGGTACCCTGCTAGCAGGGCTGGGTCGATCATTCCGAGGGCACGGACGGCATTCGCACCGAAAACAACACCCGCGCCTATCTCGGAAAACTGAGCGGCAGCCTCATAGATATGAACCGACATATTCTTGCCCTGCAGTCCGATCGCAAGCGCAAGGCCGCCGAGGCCACCGCCGATGATGGCAAGTCGAAGCTGGCGGCTCCCAGTGTTGGCGGACATCAAATGTGCTGCAAAAGCGTCACTCGCACGGTTGCGTTCAATGAATTGGACAAGGTCTTCGTTTGATGTGGAAATATGGGTTCGAGCACCTAGTCTGCTGTAGTATATGTCGCATGGAGCACTACAGGACAGTCATCTGCATTCAAGAGCCTCGTAAGCCAGATTGGAAACGTGGGGCTCTTAGTAGTGGCCTGGTAAGCTAGGCCAGGTCGCTTACGCAATTGAACGGAACACTGCAATCTTAGTCGTGTTCGACAGTGCTTAAGTCTAACGTGTAGATGATGAAGCAATAACGCCTTGAATCACCACATTTACGAACGCTTCAGTGATCACAGACCGTGGCATTCCTCCTGGCGTGCCAAACTGACTCGAGCATCATGGCCTCCACCAAACGCAGTGGATTGGTTGCGAATGTCGGGCTTCTCACTGATCTTTTGATAGCCAATTTACCTGCTGAGGGTCTACGCTCAGTCTTACGAGCCTTGGTTTCCTCCCATCCCACCGTCATACTAGATCTGCATCATCGATCCAGCCTTTATCTGCGAAGCGTATACACAGACATACATCGATCGTTGGAGGAAGATGTCAGCTGCACAGAACATGTCATGGCTGCACAGGCAATCATCAACTCTTTCGCTGCGTCAAGTCTGAATCTGGAGAGTCTGACACTGATGACCCGTGTCCTCGAAAAATGTTCTGATATCTTCGAAAAGTCATTTGGGAACGAAGAGAGGCGTCTTTCGATCTCTGTTGACAACGACATTGCGCAGGTTCTCTCACGGGTCTCGACATCCAACCTTCAGACAGCAGATGTATCAATACTGCAGGATTTATCTTCTTCAATTGAACGCTTGAGAGACTACTACCTTTTCGAGCGCAGCGCCGCAATCTTGAGTCTTTGTATACCTGATAGCAGAACAGCGACGGTGGCTGTGGCCTCCAAAAAGTCCATTCTTTGCTCGCCTGAGATTTTGGAGAAAGTTGAAATGTTTCATATCGGCGAGCGAGGCGTTCCACGCGTTTTCACGGGCCTCTGGCAGCTGTCTAGTTCGGCCTGGGGAGTGTCACCGCTGGAGCACACAGTGAAAGGTTTCGAATCATACATCCGCAGCGGATTCACTGCTTTTGATATGGCTGATATCTACGGAGATGTGGAAGTCATCTTTGTAAGTCAGAAACTCGTTGCTGAGATACTGCAGTACTGATACACTTTCTGCGTCAAGGGCGAGCTCCGATCGCTCCTCGAAAACCCCGAAGTTGTTTTTGCAGCGACCAAATACTGCACCTTTGACTCGAATGCCAATGTCTCTGATCAGGTTCAGCGCTTCGTGTCACAGCGGCTGCAAAGATTGAGGGTAGAGGTAATTGATCTTCTGCAGCTGCATTGGCACAATGTAAGCAAAAAAGCCAAATGATCTCGTACGTCTGAACACCTCTTTAACATATCACAGTATCTCGACACAAGATTTCTAGACGTCTTGAGACTCCTCCAAGGTGATACTAGAGTGTCTTCTCTGGGGCTTTGTAACTTTGATACAGAACACATGGAGGTGGTGCTACGCGAAGGAATCAATGTGAAGACCAACCAAGTTCAGGTAAGGTACATTCAGCCATTGCCCCGTGTAAGAAACTAAACAACGTCAAGTTCTCTCTTATCGACTCTCGTCCGACCGTAAGAATGGCTCGTGTTTGTAAGGAACACAACGTCAAAATTCTTGCGTACGGAACACTGGTGCGTTGTAACTCCCAAGATGTATGACATCTGAACTCACAGGACGCAATCTAGTGCGGAGGTTTCATTTCCGAATCTTGGAGGGGTAAACCTGAACCACATATGTTCGCCCAAGATATCACACCGAGCCAGCGAAAGGTAGGACTTACCGCGCGCCACTTAAAACTCCCGCTCACGAGTCAAATGCAGTATTACGAGATGATAGTGTCTTGGGGTGGATGGGACCTTTTTCAAGAGCTGCTCACCACACTTTCGACAATCGCGCAGAAATACAACGTCAGCATGTCAAACGTAGCGACACGATGGGTGCTCGACCATCCATACGTCGGCGCAGTTATAATAGGGTCCAGGATGGGGATCCGTGAGCACGCAGAAGATAATCTAGCAGTATATGGATGGCATCTGGACATAGAAGATCAAGCAGCCATTAAGAGGGTGCTGGCACAAAGTCGACGGGAGGAGATGTTCCACAAAATTGGAGATTGTGGGAGTGAACACCGCTAACTTGGAGGGATTTTGGCCGTGCGTCGACCATCCAACACACATGTAATGCCATTACGTTACTGACTAATTATCTCGTGATCCATTGAGGACCGCATAAGTCTCTACTAATTCCAACGGCATCCGACTTGCGACTTGGTGAAGCGACAGCTTCCTCGCTATGCTGAATGCAGCGCACTGAAATTGTCCACATGGGATTTGCCGATATGCATACAATGTCGTAAGCTTTCAAAGGCTGAGGTTCTTATTGTATGCCCTTCGTCCGATCTGCCTTCAGTTTCCTTGCAATTACCTACCCAAACCCAGTCAGCACTGCGATGGAGCCCCCGAGTGTGAAGCAAGAAGCCCGGCGCATTCTCATGGATGTCATTCTCGAAGATGATGGTCTTGGGTTACCTCCTACTTTCGGTGATGCCGCAGCCAAGATTTCGTTTACTGCTGCTGACGACAAACCCTTCCTTCCTAGTCCAAGCAAGATGACGGAGTCTGCATCTGCGCTGTACGGGTTGATAGCGGCGGGTTCCAGTGCAGTCTCTGCAGCCCGGTATGGGATCGGGTACCAAGACATCAAAGTCAACACGTAAGTGGACAAAAACATGAGCATATATCACTCTATTCATAGTCACAAAGGGATGTGGCGAGTTTGTCCCTGTTCTCCGTCGTACTTCCGACCGTTGATAACATTCCGTTCATGGAAATCGAGCACCTCAAGGCGGAGTTTGCTAAGGGCGATATTCACGGTCTGAATCGTCCGCTAGGTGCCCGAAGCACCGGGTTGTATCGCACGAAGGATTCTCGTTGGTACTTCTCCCACGGTGATCTCGACCCACGCAAGGCGATAGAAATGCTTGGCATCGAGGACAACGACACCACCTCGTATGATGAGGCCTATCAGGTCTACGCGGACAAGATTGCGCTATGGGATGCTCAAACGCTCGAAGAGAAAGCTAACTCTGAGTACCGCATATCTGGCACTGAATGCCTTACCCACGAGGAGTTCCTTTGTTCGGAATCTGTAAGTATCTGGCAGTAGTTCCTATTGTATAAGAGGATATAAGCTGAATGCAGACAAGGGAAAAATTATGAGCAAAGAACCGCTGTATACCCTCAGCCCTGTGGAAGCGCCACGTAGCGAGTGGGCAGTGGTCGATCATAAAAGCACGTCCGACTACAGACCTCTTGTTGGTGTCAAGGTACTCGATTTCTCGCGAGTCATCGCTGCCCCCGTCATCTCCAAGACCCTAGCCGTGTTGGGCGCTGAAGTCCTCAAGATCACCTGGGAGAAACTTCCTGACCATGGCTTTCTATGGGTAGATCTGAGCACCGGAAAGAGAGATGCGAATGTCAACCTCAAAAGCGAGACAGGCAGAGAGATCTTCTCCGACCTGCTCCAAGACGCAGATGTGCTGATCGACGGGTATCGACCGGTTGTTCTCGACAGATTGGGCTTCACTACCGAAACCCTCCGCAAAATCAACCCGCGTCTGATCATCGTCCGTGAGAACTGCTATGGTTGGAAAGGCCCTTTGGCCCAGAGACCAGGGTGGCAGCCGATCAGCGATTGCCTTGTGGGGCACTCCTGGCTGCAAGGAAACTTTCTTGGGCTAGATGAACCCGTTCTTCCTCCACTACGTAAGTCTTCATCATCAGCAATAAGAGTCCTGTCTAGTATACAGCGCTGATCGTGCCGAAAACTAGCCAACTCTGACATGCAAACCGGCCTAGTAGGAGCCGCAGCCACGATTCATGCCCTCTACATGCGCACACAGACGAATGCGACCTTTGACATTAACGTAAGCCTTACTCAATACAACGCATGGCTTTACAGGCTCGGCCAGTACACCAACGCCCAGCAGCATTGGCTGCGCGAGCGCAACAAAGGATTCAGTGCCCGACATTCAGACAGCGTGCAAAAGCTACTTGGCAAAACACACCAGGCAGTACTGCAAATTCGGCCCGATGTGTTTCAACATCCGGAGTACTTTTGGCACCTGAGCGGAAAGGAGTGGGGCCTCGAGGGGGATATCAGTGTACTCGCACCAGCATTCGAGTTTGAGAGGTCGAAATTAAAGTACGACGTACCATCCGGACGGCGTGGCCGCTCTACTCCAGTATGGATCGATGGGTTGAAGGGGAGTGATTGTACATGATGTGGAATATAGAAGACAACCGCAAGGCCAGAGCATGTAGTCAAATCTGAATTACTAGTTCCCACATATTGCATCTTCTCAAAGTTCACAGCGCAATTTGTACGAAGAAGCTCGCAATCTGTATCAGTCAAGCAGACCTAGCAGGTTGCATTCACACGCAATGGGCAGAAATGCTGTAAGAGCAGCTTGGAAGCGCAGAAGCAGGTATTGTCATTTGCAAGTCTTTTACTCTACCCATCAATTTCCTTGTAGCGGCATGAGATACTGGTGCTTGCAGTCGTAGACTCTGTCATACCTACAACGGGTTACTTTGATCGCAATGGAACTGATGATTTCCCTTGATTTTTTTTCTTTTCCTAATCTAATAGCCGAGGGCTAGTACCAGTCGTAGCACACTTCCGAGTCAACAAATGCTTGAGTTTAGGGTTGTAAGCAAAGAGCAGCAGCAGCGTCAACACCAACACTATCTGTTGTACCAGCCGTGGTGTTACCATTAGGATTGACGTGAATGATGGATACCTTGGGCACACTTTGCCTGCGGATAACATCATGTGCGAACAACGAACCCACCAGAATATCAGCTATGGATTGCATCTCATGAGGCAACAAATTCGCATCTTGAATCAGGGCTGCGCACGCTTCGATAGCTCTGTCGCTTGACACACGGCACAAGAGTGCTGCGAGCAGCGAATTCGAGGAATCAGTAGCGGCGAAGCTGAGTGTGCTGTTAGTCCATTCGAGCCTGAGTTGCTCAGCTTGCCTGGCTGGCGGACCGACGCGACTGCCGTAGAGAGCAGCGGCGATGGAAGCAAGAAGGTCTTCATCTAGACTACCAAGCGGTTTAAGGAACACATCAGTGGCCGCATAAGCAGATAGCTGTGCAACATGCCGATGAACGGGCACGAGTGCGCGGCAAACGGCAGAGGTGTGTTCAACTACCGCATCGACAAATTCGTCGACAACAGACAAAGTGACGTGCGGCATGGTTATAAAGTGCACCCAATTGCCTTCTGGAGAAAGATTAAAACGGTCAACCAACCAAGGTGGTTGCCGTTCAACAAGAGTGACAACTGAGTTAGGATTGAAGAGTGTTTGTATGCCAGCATGCTCCAAGCGCGAGCGCAGACGACGGGCGTTGGCCAGACAGTGAAGATACAGGGCGCGGCGATCGACTGGCGACGCTAGCTGACGGTAAAGCCACAGCTCGAAGATGGCGCGGCGGTCGACTCGGCCGTCATGAGCAGCCAGGCGTTTGTTTGGCGGGGCCCAGCAAACGACTTGGCCCGCAACAGAAAGACCAGGGAACTTGTGCTGGCTGACTGATATTCCCTGTACGACTTCCCGACCACTGGATGGATCGATAGGAGGCGAGCCTGGCGGGCCTAAGGTGATGCGAGCCATGCTTGCACCAAGGTCCAGGGCGCCGTCGAGATGGATGTAATCAACGCGGCAGCCGACTCGAGCGGCGGCAGCGCAGAGGGCAGGAACGTCGTCGGTAGCGCCCAAGAAGGTGGTACCTGCGCTTGCTAGCAGCACGACGGCGGAGGCTCTGCCCTCTGCCTCTGCAGTGCGCCGGCCTTGGGCCACACAGCGGGCGAATTGGGCCGGCACCATGCGGCCTAGCGCATCGGTAGGGACGTTGACGACGGCAACGCTGCGCAGACGGTCGTGGTCAGCGGCGATCTTGGCAATACTGTAGTGTGCGGCAGCCGAGGCGTAGACAGTTGCGTGCGGCAGCCGGCGCAGGGCAGTGAGGATGCCGATGCGATTGCTTGCCGTGCTGCCGCTGGTGAAGGCTGCCGTTGCCTGCCCAGCGTCGACGCCCAACGCAGCGCACGTCTCAGCCAGCAGTTCCTGCTCGCGTGCAGTCGTCCAAGCAGCAGCGGCGGCCACAAAGGGCGTTGTAGCCGCATGACCTACAAGGGGCCCCAGCACTGAGAGGGTCGAATGGTCGCCATGATAACCGCATGAGCGGGCGGACGCAGTGCGCCACGACGCAGTCATCTGCACGAGCCGCATCACCATGTCTGTTGGCACTACATATCCAGACGCGGGCCGGGGCGCTTCCAGCTCCGAGCTGGGCACGACGAGGGGCCCTGCGATGCTGAAGCTGGCCAGCAGTTGCGTCACGCTTGCCTGCGTCCAGTCTAGCTGGACAGAAAGCATCGCGGCCCCGTCCGGCAGGCGCCGCGCGCCCCACCGATCGAATAGCGCCGGTGTCGCCCACGGCCCTGCCTCGACGACCAGGTCCAGACCGCGCGCGTCCGCAAGCACCGGCACTCCAGCTGCGGCCAGCGCTGCGACCAGAGCATTGCGAAGCAGCCGACACTGCGAATACTCCAGTTGCAGGCCTGCTGCACCGAATCGTGCCTCGTGCAACGCCACCAACGCCCCTCCCAGCGCATCTCGTGATCCCGCGATGGTATCGTCACTGCCTGCGACGCACTCGACGTACCTGCCGCCGCTGGACCCCAGCCACCGCGGCGCGAGTGCGACTGTCAGTTCGTTTCCCATGCCGCCGACATTGACTCCGCCGGCTGCCACTGTTGCGACATTCACCGACGCGCTTTGCTCGTGTCCTGCTCGCTCACCAAGCACCAACTGGGGCAGCCCGAGACTCGTGCGATGGGCTTCGCTCAGTGTGCTGACGTCGTCGAAGCAACGCACTGCATCCAAGTGAATGAGAGCAGGCAGCCCGTTCTGCTGCGTCCGCGCAGATAGTCGCTGCGAGATGGCCTGCACGTCATCAAAGCCACCCCCCAGCATGTTGCGCCATGTGGCCACCACAATGACAGCACCGTGTAGTGTGTTGAGTGCGGCCTCCAGCTCGCTGATGACCATGTCCCCCAGCCGCCCGCACTGCACGCGATGCAGCGGGATCCCGAGCATTTCAGCTGCGCTCCCCACCCCTGGATGGGCAGAAGCACCGGCCACGAGCGTCACTGGTGCATGTGGCACGGTCCGTAGTATCTTCTGTCGTGCCGCACGGATGCAAAACGAGTGGGCTTCGCCAACGCTGCAGACGTATCCTTTCGTCTGGTCCATGCTCATACCAATCCGCCCTGCTTTTGCACGGACCGCCCATCGCTCAAACTCCTTCAGGTGGAAGGGCCAATTGCCAGGCTCCTCGTCGGGTGGTAAAATTCCATTGTTGAACCAGAAAACTCCAGCTTGTCGCAATGTTTCCATCGTGCCCATAACCGCTGTATCGACGTCTGGAGAGAATGGTGAGACCGGCCGGCCTTGCCATTCCTGCAAAAGCCCCTTGACACGTTCTGCGACATCACGTAGCTTTGGCCCGTCCCATTGCTTCGTCAGCGGTGTGTGCAACCAATGCTCCCTACCCGCTTCAAGGTCGCGTAATATGCTTGCTGCCATTCTGCTGAAGATCTCAGATCTACGAATGCTATGGCTCCCTACTTCCCCCCGGATCGCCCAGACTATATCGAGTGCTGTCTCAAATGCCTTTACCTTTAGAAAATTGCAGTCCGGCTGAGTGTAGAGCAGAGCTTTCCATTGTGCCAGTGAATCTGACTAACACACCTCGCATTCTGACTACGGTAGACATGAAATCACTGACCCGCATCGGTGCCCTGTGCTTGTCGTATATTTGAATCACTCGGTTGGACCGCTAAGGCGCGATCGAGGCATGCAGAGTTTCTGTGACCGAGAGCATCGTCTGGCGCACAATGCGATGAGCACAATGAAGAGTAATCTGAGCTGACTACAAGAGTGTCCCCTTCTCTTCCATTAGTGTAAGCCGACTGCTTCGCCATACAATCGTGAGCCGACACCAACCATCTTGGGTATGCCGGTGCTCAAACAGTTAGTAGGTCCATCGCAAACATTATGGAACCATTTTAGTCGATGTCTGATAAGCCGACCTGCCTAGCGCCAGGGTTAGGGTTAATGACCGAGCCAATGATTTATGTTGCACAGCAAAATGTCTTTTTTGAAGCTCATGTAGCTCGTTGAACCAGCTGTTCAGAATTGAACTGACGCTGTAAAGTCAGTTTTCAATGTCTGTTCATGTTATAAAAGCTCTTCGAGGTACTAGAATTCATGGTACGTTACCGCCAAGTTTGTGGAAGCTGCGGATACTGCCATCAGCAATTTCGCGCACTGGTCCTGTGTCTGCTCTTTGGCCTTTTTAGTCATGTGCTATTACCACTATTCAGTCTCAAAGTGGAACAAAACAAAGGTGAAACCACAAGGTAAAGATCTCCGTGATGTGTCGGCTGTGGGCACGGCGTGGCATGAGCATGTTTTCGCGCCACAAGGATGATGTCTTATCATTCCTATCCACCGAGAGACTAATGATACCCCCTGCTCAAGGAAAATAGTTTTACGAAGGCTCTTTCGTACGATCGAAGTGGTTTCATGTTCAACTTCGAAGCTGCCACTGATGGACAGGCCTCGGTGGATGAGAGTAAAGCATGTTATGATTGTGGACGAGGCCTTTTCGAAAGCCGTTGCAACAAACGCAGCGGAATCGGCCTGTAATGTCTTCTCTGATATCAGGCCAAGGAACGTATGTGAGTCTTGGACTGGCGGCAAGCAAAAACGCAGTTCTGCACAGAGCAGTTGGTGGAAGAATGAAATAAGAATCATTGGCTGCACACACACATTTGGAAACCACGTTAGCATTTGTGGATCCCCCGTTCCCGGTCTCCACCTACACTACGGATGTCTAGAAACGATGACTTGATGTAAGTGGTGTCAGGTCTGTGCGGCGGGGGGTCAGGTGTGATTTGAAGAATGGGTACGACTCTCCCTTCTCAGTCCCTCAAGCGAATTCCTTGTTTGTAAACGAAGGGTAATGTATCTGAGCAGTTGAAGGAGCCACTACTCATTTTGGTCACCACAGAAATTTCGAGCTGCAATGTCAACTAATAGCCCGGCTTTAGAAGAAGACTGGACGAAGTTCCACGACCGAGCAGAGAAGAAAAAAGTACAGAACAGGCTTGCGCAAAGGAACTATAGTGCGTATATCATTAATACGATCGCCACGTCAACATTCATGCACGCCTAACGATCATCATAGGGCGGAATGTCAAGCGTCGGATCGAAGAAGCAGAAGAAGAAAAGCGGATCAGGATGGAGTTGGAGCAACGAAACGCTGCCCAAGCAGCAGTAATTCGTGCCCAAGCTGGTCTTGTAGCTTACTCGCACCAGCGTGTGGCTTGGGAGCCGCCCGATCGGAGAGTGGATGAATCTGTCCAACACCTCGCTGCGCAACCAACTAGCTCACGGCTTACTCAAGTCCAGCAGCCTAAGCACGGGACTCTGGACATGCTACAAGACTACATCTCTGATAGTATAACCCAAGGACTTAGCTTGGATAAGGACTCAACCACGTCTACGGCAGAAACATCCGGGGCCAACCTGTCGCCGATCTTCTCAAATTACTCGGACAAAGATATACCTGGAAGTGCTGAGGCGTACTCGTCAATGAAGAGTCATGCAGATCTGATATCACAGATATCCGAAGCTGTGTTCGATGCACGTGGAGATGGTATATGCTATCAGTCAGCTTTTGTCATGCGTCTAGGCTAAGCAACGATGCAGTGTCATTCAAGAAGCTGAGACAGACCAATGAGCTCCTCAGCAACCCAGAGCAATTGCGTCCCGGCTTGTCCTTGAATCAAAGCCCCACCACAGCGCTTGAAATATGGACAATGAAAAATGATGATCCTGCTACTCAGGTTCTAGTTGAACGATCGCATCAGCATAGTCAAGGAATAAATCCATGTGGGCCCGAACACACTCGAAGTGAGCCCGACCAAATCTTCTCGTGGCATGAGCCAGAGACTCCAAGTTCACGCTCGACCGCCCAGCCTGCGTTGAGTTCGACTTCATCCATAGATGAGCGCCTGGAGTGCATGATGCGGATAGCGCGAGAAGCCGGCTTCGATAGCCTAGAACACGTCGTGTCTGTTTTACACACCACACAGTTCGAGGACGGCTCGATATGTGCAAACGCGCAACGCCTGGGGCGATTGCGCCGCCTGCCAACTTTATTGGATGCGCTACTCGGCGCGTCCGAGTCGTGGTCCAAGCACGAGCTGCTTGGATTGCAGAGCTCCGTTTTGCGCGCGACAGAAAGCCTGCTGGTTAAAGAACGTCGCTCCATCAACCCGGACAACGCACTCTTCCGCCGCTTCAGTGAGCTCGCGGCAAGTCCCCCAACGGAGCTCTACGCAGAGGCCTCGCTTGAGCTGCAGGACCAGGTATGTCGTCGTTCCCTTCGATGTAGCCCCATGTCACTAACGCAGTTCCAGCTGCCGGGCTTAACTACAATTATTACAACAATACTGCTACATGTTGCAGGGCAGTCCAGCTCTGTATATCAGTCCCGGCTTGTTATAGCAGTCCAGACTATAATTGTCTGGGCAGGTTCGGCTTCCTTAGAGCAGATACAGCATTTACTAGCTTATATATTATCTATATAACTTGTTTAATGCCTTAGTATAATACTAGCTAAAATGTGCAGACTACTCTTGTTTTATTATACAATGTAAGAAGCTCTGGTATTAGAGGGTCCTATATATAGATAAAGGTGCTACCTATAGACTATCTATAGACAGTACTAGTAAGTAGACCTGCTTCTACTTATCTTTATCTAGCCTAGGTCTATACTATTATAACTACTATCTAGTAATATTAGTTTATAATATTATTACTTCTATAACTTCTATAAGTAGTTACTTAAGTAAGTACCTAGTATCTAGTTAAGATAGTTCTATTAGTTTAGAAAAGTCTAATTTCTTTTAAGTCTTACTTTTTATAAGTATTCTATAATATATTTTATAAGCAAGTTACTTCTCTAAGTAAGTAACTAACTTAATACTAGTAATATACCTTTATAATAATATTATATAATACTGTATAATTATATAATAGCTTAAAGTTAATATCTTTTACTATTAAGCAGCGCACTTTACTAAGTAGTGCACTATTGCTATAAAACTGCCTATATTATAATAATATACTAACGTGTTTTATAAGCAGGTTAACTACCTATGTAAGTTAGCTACTTAACACTACTAATATACCTGCGCAATAACTGTAAGAATCACACTGTTTCTCACAAGCCTACCAAGACCGATACACATCCGACATCCACCTGACCCCGGCATTACTATGTCCTGATACTTCCCTAGTTCCTAGGACACTAGCTAGTATATAAGCAGAGCATAACATGTTGCTATAGTAGATAGTTTTTAAGTATCCTTTTATATAAGACTTATAGGAATAGAGACTTTCTCCTAGCAACATTACCTAGTGCTCCTATATACCTCTTAGTAGTAACAGACCTAAATTAGAGCCCTCTAGCATCTTATATCCTTATATTATACTTAAAAACTTATTTTAGCTAGTAACAGCCTCTAAAGAATATTATATTAGTGTTTAGTTGTAAGCAGCTTGCAGTCACTAACAACTGTCTAACTGTACTACTCCTAGTACTGCTTACCCCTTTAGTTAGGATTCTAGAGACCTCCTAACAACTAAAGCCTTTAGGTTTAGATCTTCCTGTAACTTACTGCTCTAGGATTACTTTAGAAAAGCTGCGTTAGATTGCGCTAAGGTAGACACACAGAGACTACTAATAACTTACCTAAATTAGATATAAACCTAATGTTAGGCACTACTACTAGACCTACTATAAGGTCCTAAAATTAACTTAGGTTAAGACAACCTTAAGATTTAGCACTAGCAACTTAATTACTACCTCCTTAGGAGAGCAACTCTAATTTAGTAGCTTATTAACCTAATCTAGCTAAGGAAATAGCAGCGCTAAGAAGAGAACTTGCTTAGTTATAAGCTAGTCTCCTGCTAGCAGATCACCTACTACATACTACTAAAACACCACTAGTACAGGTCGCACAACACTCTAGTATAAGATACCCTTCTAAGGCTAGTTCTGTCTTTACTGTTTGTAAAAAGCTATCTAAAAGGACTCCTAATATTAAAGTACTATTAGATAGGAGCAATTCTACCTTTTAGTAATAGCAAGTATTAATACAGGACTAACTTAAGATTAACTTAGATTACTATTAGAGTGTGCGTGCATATATAGCTTTTATCTAAGGTTATACTATAAGATTAGCTAAAAAGTACTTAGAACCTTAGTATTTATTTAAAGATAATATAAACTACTTCTAATTAGTAAAAGAGATAATTTCTCTATTAAAGTCTTATTTTATTATAAGAAATAAGCAGGCTAAGAGTAGGGCAACTTTTAACAAACTCTAGATAGATAAATTAGAAATGTTCCCTGCATTTAAAAGTAAGTTCCTTAGCGCAGTAATTAAAGGACAAATACCTAAGTTAGAATAGTTTTACTACCTGTAGACTAAACTTACTCTAGCTCTCTAAGTACCTAATCTTAGATTTAAGTAGTAATAGAATAACTCCTTCCCTTATATAGTAGAACACCTTACTGCCTATAATATAGAGAGGAGGAACAACTCTACTATATTACAAACCTTATTTTTGTAACTATAGAGGCCTATATACTAACCTTTACTAGATATAAAATAGAACTTTGTCTAAACTTACTAATAAAAATACTTAGTTTAACCCTTACTAAATATATTTGCTTAAAACCCTACTATACTACATTAACTATTAATTACCCCTACTCTTACTAGGGATTAGACTTTAGATACTTACTATAACTATAGAAAACTAGGACACTTTACAAAAGAATGTACTATACTATATGTGTGTAAGATTAAGGTTAAACAAGAGGATTTTATAGATGCTAAGGAAGACTTTATATCTAACCTAATATCTATAAGAGATAGTACTGCCTAAAAAGAGCACTCTACCTAGGCCTAAACTAATATAATCTCTCTAACCTTTTGTTGTCTTATTTGTTTAGCAGCCCCTATTTCCTTATGTCTACTGTGCTATGCTACAAGGGTTACAGTGTCTAACTCTACTCCTTAGTTAACACTAGTGCCTAAGGTTTCTTATTTTTAAATTCTTCTATTATATATTTTATTTCTATAGCTCTTTAGACTTTAATCTAAAAGCTACTCTTTAAGGTTTAAGTTAAAGGCTTTTAGAACTAAATTATGTCTCTAGTAGCTTACTATATTTAACTGTATATAATTATTAATAGAAAGAAAGTCTGTAACTATCCCTTTATTATTATTAATTTAAGTTTATAAGATTATATTATTAGTATTAAGTAGTTAAAATAATTTAAACTTAGACTTAATATAGAGTAATCCTAGCTTATTTAGCTAGCTAAGTACCTATACTCCTATAATTTAGCACTACTTATACTAATAACTCTATATCTAAGTAAACTTTTATTAAATAATTAACTAAATATTAAATATAGAGATTAACTCTAAGAAGTAGATAACTATTAGTAAAGACAAAGCCTATATATAACCTTATACTAAATAAGAGGAGTGCTACGCATGCTAAAGTTCTGCTCCTAACCCCTTTGTACTAAGCTAGCTACTGTACCCTAAACCTAGACCCTATCTAAAGTGCACTTGCCTAAGGCTGCTACTATAGCTGCCTTATTAGTAAATACCTTTTATTTTTTTATAAAAAAATTAGGAAATAAATTCTTTATTACTAGCCTATATAAGATAGACTATATCCTAACAGACTACTAAGATAACCCTAATAACGCGCAGCTGCTAAAGGAATAACTCCTAGCTTATTGTACTAAATATAAGGATATATTTAACTAGACTAAAGCTAAAACCTTTTTACTATACTGTCCTTATAATTATAAAATTATGCTAGAAGAGCTGTTACCTAACTCCTATTTGCCTCTGTACAAGTAAAATCTTAAGGAACTTAAAGCTACTAAGAAGTTTGTGCAGGAACAACTAAAACACAGATAAATTAAGCATAGTTAGAGCCCTTTTGCTTCCCTAATCTTTTATATATAGAAACTAAATAAAAGTTTATATATATATATTAACTACTGTAAATTAAATAACCTTACACATAAGGATTTGTATCTAATACTACACATAGATAAGTTACTAGCCTATCCCTTAAAGGCTAAAGTGTTTACTAAGTTTAATATTTGCTCTACGTTTAACAGAATCTAAATAGACCCTGCCTCTAAGGAGTACACTATGTTTTAGACCTAATACAGAACATACAAATACAAAGTCTTACCCTTTAGATTATATAACAGTCTAGCTACCTATTAACGCTATATAAACAACGTGCTAATTAACTACTTAGACAATTTCTGCATTGCCTATTTAGACAATATCCTTATCTACTCTAAAGACAAGCAGACCTACTAATAACACGTTAAGAAGGTTCTTAAATGCCTCTGTTAAGCTAGTCTGTAAGTAGACATTAAGAAAAGCAAGAGTTATTATTAATTGTCTAACTAAACAGGCTATTACTATACTCTGCTATAAGACAACTACAGCATAAGGGATAGCCTCTCTGTTTATCTAATAGGTCTATTAGTTTAGACATACTTCTAAGTTAATTATGTCTAATTGTAGTCCTTAGTTTGTGTCTAGTTTCTAGTCTAAGTTCTATTAGATTATTAGCGTTAAGGTTAAACTCTTAACAGCCTACTACAAGGAAACTAATAGCTAAACTAAGATAATAAATAAGTATATTAACTAGAGACTACGCCTATTTGTCTTATATTATTAGGATAATTAGTCTAAACTGTTGCTACTTATTAATTATGTACAGCTTATGTTACTATATAAGGCTATTAGAATAAGTCTATATTAAGTGTTGTATAGTAGCAAGCCTAAATAGAGTTAGCATTAGAATAGATCTAAAATAGATTAATCCCCTAAAGACAAGCTTAACTACAAGGACGCTCTAGAACTAGCTACCTGTATGCACAACGCTTAGAAGGTAGCTAAAGAAAATATAGAGAAGGATTAGATACAGATATAAGCTGCTAAGAATAAGTATTATAGTCTTATAAACTAGACTATTAGAGATAAAGTTTACCTATCTATAAAGAATTTAGCTGCCTATTACTTAAGCTAAAAGCTATCTAAGTTATAAAAAGGCTTATTTAAAGTCCTAAAATAAGTAAAGTACTTATAGTAATTTAAACTTCCTCTAGATTTCTAAATATATAATATCTTTACTCTAGATATACTGTGTAAAGACCTAAGCAACCCTTTGCTAGGGCAAGAAGCTCTAAAGCCTGTAGGAATCCCTATCTAAGGTGTAGAAGAATAGGAGGTACAAGAGATCCTTAGTAGTAAAATAGTACGCTGTTAGCTCTATTACTGTACAAACTAGGTTAGACATAATCTAGACCCTACCTAGTATCTAGTAGAGAATTTTAAAGAAGTACTATATAAACTTTGTATATACTATAAAAGGTATCCTAACTAACTAGGGGCTCTAAAGGACTTAGTAGAGTAGATTAAAGCTTAGGAAGAAAAGAAGTAATAGAAGGGTTATAGGATAAATTAAACTAGGATAAAAGAAATTTAGGATATTAAGTATAGCTAGTTTAAACTGGAACTTAAAAATAATAAAAGAATAATAAAGGAAAATTATAAGTATAATAAAGCTGTCTTAGACTAGTATTAGATAGATTAGGAAATGTCTATGTCTAACAGGTTGTTAGGAATATTAGACAGCTTACTGTCTGACGCCCTTCTAGCCTAATTGTCTAGGCTGCTACCACAACTGCAACCCCCTCTACCCTAAGCCCTTCTAGGAGCAGTCTGACCCTAAGCAGACTGTCCTACCACTAGACGATCACCACAGTTGCCTGCGTCCTGTTGTTTACCTAACGCCTAGAAGGATACTACTGCCTGCCTTAACCCTACTACCTCCTCTAATAACTTAGCTACTGTCTCCTGTAGGTCCTAAATAGCCTCCTAAGCTGCACAATTAGTTGTTAGCTATATGTAATACTAATAGAGTAATATATTAGTAGCAGACACCTCCTTAAGCTACATAGTTGCTACCTACACTATACTTACTAAGGTGTAAGCTAACTAACAGAGATTACCCTAAGCAGTCTTACAAACTGCAACTGCTAGTGTTACTTCTAACTCCCTAATCTTATTGCTCTCCTTAGCTGTAGCTATCTCCTACACAATAAGGTCTCTCTAAAAGGTATTATACTTAGCACTAACATAAATTAGCACTAGATAATATTTCTTGTTCTGCAGGGTGCAGTAGTTACACTTTATTAACAATGCCCTTTTAAAGGCATACTCTACTATAGTACTATAAGCAAAGGCGCAGATTAAACAAAGGTAGATAACCTAGTAGGCTACTGTAAGAGCACTAGGCAGGACAGGTATTAGCATAGTACTAATAAACAAGCCTAGAAAAAGTTAGCTTAAACTACTGTTAGAAATAAGGGTTATAATTACAGCAGAATTATTGTCTATTACTAGCTAAAGATAATAGGTATAGCTAGTTAATATTAACACCTAGCCTTAAGGCTAAGCCTAACTAAACTACAACAACACAGTAACTGTAAGTTATTTACTAACATAATAAGTTATATTAGAGGTAGGTCTAGTTATATATCTATTTAGAATATAAGATGTGTAATTAGTCTAAATAATAACTAAAATAAGGATAGTAAATAAGAGTAAATAGTAAATAAGGTTAGCAAAATCTAGACAAGTAAAAGACAAAGGTAACATTAGCAATAGGCATATTAGAGTCTAAACAGATAGCACTTAGGATAAGGCAGTCTACACTGCAGATTAGGGACAATCTGCCTACTAAGGTAGGGGGTAATATAAGAACTACACTATTTCTTACAAGCCTACTAAGACTAATACACATCTAATATCTACCTAACTCTAGCATTACTATGTCCTAATACTTCCCTAGTTCCTAGGACACTAGCTAGTATATAAGCAGAGCATAACATGTTGCTATAGTAGATAGTTTTTAAGTATCCTTTTATATAAGACCTATAGGAATAGAGACTTTCTCCTAGCAACGTTACCTAGTGCTCCTATACACCTCTTAGTGGTAACGGACCTGAATTAGAGCCCTCTAGCATCCTGTGTCCTTACATAACTAGTATAAAGAGGAAGACCTATCCTAGGATTAGGTTATTAGAGTCTCTAATAATAGCTAGACTACTAACAAGGTTAGTTTTAAGTAGTTAAAGCACTTTAGTAGGCATATAAAGGGGTATACTATTAGAACCTACTAACTACTAGTTATTAATAGCTATAAGAGCTACAAATTACTCTAGTTCTAGCAATACTATAAGGATAACAAGATTGTTACCCTATATATGCCTCTACACTTATTACACCTTCTATAGCTACTTAATATAGGTTGTTTTGCCTCTTTAAAGAAGGTATATAGGTGCTAAGCTAAATTACTTATGCGCAACTAGATTGCCTACCTTATAAAGGCTAAGTTCCTGCTATGCTTTAAAGCAGCCTATAATATAGTATTTACTGCTAGCAACATCTAAGAAGAGTTTTAAGGCGCTAGATTAGCTTCTTTTAACCTAGAATAGGTTATATTAGCCTTTAATATAAAGCTTTAGACTTTAATACTACTACTTTCTACTAATAATATACCCTAGCAGTTGCAAACCTCTAGTAATAGCCTAGAATTTAGATTACAATTAATGCTTATAAAGTTAAGAATTTAGAAGTATATAGATAGTTCTTCTATATATATAGTTAAGGCGTTTAAGAAGGTGTTAAAGAAGGCTGCAATTATTGCGTATAAGCTAGTTTTAGCTTAATAGGAAATTAAGAAGCTTTAAGTAGCTAATAAGGCTGCTATGCAATAAGAATTATATAAACAAAAGCAGGTTTAGAAAGAAGAGACACTAGTAGTTAAAGATGTTAGCAACTAGCAGCTTTAAAGAAGTTTAGGGCGTATAGTAATAAGAAAAGAGCAAAGAAGTAGGTGCGTGCTTAAGAGGGTAAGCTAGCTTAAAGGCGCTATAAAAGGTGTAATTAGACTAGACATAACATACAAACATGCAAGATTAATGTAGAAGAAGTCTCTAAATAATATTTTAGGCTGTACTATACTATATAGGGCTAAATTGTAGTGTTTGAAGCTATAATAGGTTAGGTTTTAGTAGAGGCTTAGTAAAAGTAATCGACTTGCCTATTAATTGACTTGCCTATAAGGTATATTATAAGTTAACTATACTATACTAAGTTTGTAAATATTGCTACTTGTGTATATTTCTTAGAATTATAATAATAGGTACTAAGCTAAATTGCTTATATATAACTAGATTAACTATCTTTTAAAAACTAAGTTTCTACTATACTTTAAAGTAGTTTATAATATAGTGTTTACTTCTAGCAATATCTTAAAAGGGTTCTAAGGTGCTAGATTAGTTAACCTAACCTAGAATAGGTTATAGCAGCTCTTAATATATAGCTTAAGACTCTATTACTACTACTTTCTACTAATAATATACTTTAGCAGTTATAAACTCTAAGTAATACTCTAGAATTTAGATTGTAATTAACTTTAATTTAAGAAAAGTATAAGAAGTAGCAAGGTAGCTTACTTAATTATATTCTAAGTGTGCTTAAGCATTATATAAAGGAGGGAGCAATCTTATCCTATAAGCTAGTTTTAGCTTAACAGGAAATTAGCAAGCTTTAAGCAGCTAATAAAGCTACTATGCAATAGAAATCACACTAAAGAAAGCAGGTTTAGAAGGAACAGACCCTTGTAGTTAAAGACAGCTAGCGACTAGCAGCTCTAAAGAAGTTTGGGGCGCGCAGTAATGGGAAGAGGGCAAAGAAGCAGGTGCGTGTTCAAGAGGGTGAGCCGAGCCAACAGCGCTGTGGACAGTGCAGTCAGACCGGGCACAACGCGCGAACGTGCAAGATTAATGCAGAAGAGGCCTCTAAATAATATCAGACGCTTTAATCTGCTACAGAGTGCCAAAGTGTGGTGTTTTAGGCCATAATGGGTTAGGTTTTGATGTGGTCTTGGCAAAAGTGACCGACTCGCCCGTTGACCGACTCGCCTGTGGGGTACGTTATTTACTACTTAAGATGTGCTTCTCTTAACATAAGAGATATGTTGACTGCCTTCACCCTTTTGCTCTATGTAGCGCTCATTCACTACAATATCTTCGCCAAAGGCTTGCTGGATTCTTTCAAGAGTATAACCCTTCGTTTCCGGATAGACAAAATAGAAGACCGCAATTTCAACAAGCAGCCAGGCGACATAAACGAGGTAGTATTTCCACCCAAGCGAGTCCATGCCAATTGGGTTGACGAACTGATTGAAGAAAAGGGCAGCCTTGTTGGCGAAGACAAGAATGCTGATGCCCATAGCGCGCATGCGATAAGGCAGAATTTCCGTGGGGTACAAGTACAGCAAAGGGTTCAGACAGACGTTGAAAGAGGTGTAGTAGATAAAAATAAAGCCGAGAGCAGAGCGACTTGCGGCCTTAGAGTCTGTTTCATCGTAAACAGCAATACTAGTCGTTAGTGACGAGAAACTGAGCCACATTGCAATACCGCCACCGATAAACATCGTTCGTCGACCAACTTTGGTGGCAAGAACAGCAGCGAACAGAGCTGTGGCGTAGTTGACTGTGCTGATAATGCCGTTGAGCTGCGTCTGGTCGTGTTGTCCCTGGATGCCAATGGAGCTCAGAATCTTTGTAAGATAGTAGCTCACAAGGCCATTTCCAGACCACTGTCCAAAAACAGCCAGTGTGACCAAAATGACGAGACGCTTCCGGTTGGATGGGGTTGAAATAAAAATCTTGAGACCCTGTTCCATGGCCATCCTTTCAACTTCGAGGGCCTGTCCCATCTCCCAGTATTCGGCCTGTGCAAGAGGATCATCGTAGTTGCCACCGGCATGGTGCTTCACGATGATGTTATACGCCTCTTCGCTCCTTCCTTTGTAGTACAGCCAGCGGGGCGACTCGTCGAGGAAAAAGACAAAGCCAACTTGCAACAAAGCTGGAGCGGCCTGGAGTAGTGTCGGCAATCTCCATGCCCAAGTACTGGGGATATTGTAACTGGCGAATACCACCCAGCCCGCCAGTAATGACCCAAGATAGAAGCTAGTATTGTAAAGAGAGCCGAAGAAGACGCGGTGTCGAGGATGGGCGAGCTCGGAGATGAGGATCGGGGCGGCAGTCAGAGCAAGAGTGATACCAAAGCCGACAACAGCACGGCCTCCCAGAAAAAGGCCAATGGAAGTGCTGGCGCTCTGCATGATGACACCCAGGATCATGATGGTGCTGCCAATGATGATGGACAGTCTACGGCCAAAGCGATCAGAAATGAAGGCTGAGAAGGGTGTGGATAGGATAGCACCCAGGGGATATGATGCGCTGGTGATGCCGAGTAGCGCACCTGAGGGGCTGTTGAACTGGCTTTTCCACGCATTGACACCTTGAAGGCCCGTCAGGACAGAGCCATCATAGCCGTTGGTGGCGCAAACAACAAGACAGGCTGGCGCGAGCAAGGCGTAAAGTTGGACTAGAGAAGAAGTCAACGTCAGTGGTGATGAGTGGTCCTGAGCCAGGAGCTCAGCAACGCTACAAGGTGGCGGCGCGGTAGGGGGCGAGGCACTCATGATGTAAGGTACTCTGTCGAGATAGAGATAGAGAGAATATCCTAGTGCATGTGGAAAGTGCAACGACAATCAAACTGGAGGACCTCTAGGGCTTGTCGGTCAAGGTAGGGTCGTTGATGCCTTCTTATACATCGTGGATGAATAACAGGGTTGGGGTGATGAGGGCCCTAAAAGCCTGGGAACACACTACTCAACCCGCGATCAGGCATATAAGCAAGTCCTTGTGTCTGAGCTTGCGTTAGCGTAAAAACTCGATTCTTTCGCCAAACGCTAGCAGAGACCAATTAGACGTTAGTGGAGAGGGTAGTTAGATGCTAACAAAGTTAAAAAGATAACTTAAATAGAAGCTTTTAGAAACACCTAGCTAATAATAAAATATATCTTACTAGTACTAGCTTCTTATTACTAAATCTATTTGCTTATAGTTGTATTTATGTTATATATTTAAATTGTATTATAATATTACTTAATAATATTTTAAGCGTTTATTAAGTATATACTTTATTTAGAAGTTATTAAGGTTATACCTTAAGTAAAGCTTATAAGTACTATTTAATTAGTTTCTAGAGATAAATATAGTTATAAGTGCTTATAAAGGTAAGAGTATTATAGTAAGAAGTATAGACATAATCTATAACGTGTTTTATAAGCAAGTTGCTAATCTAAGCAAGTTGCATATACTAAACTACTATGCTGCCTATATATAACTATTATAAAATGTCTTATCTATAACAAAGCTAAACGACTTACACTAAAGCTAATATATAGCTTGCTATCTTTAATATAAGTACGTAACGCGTTTAAAGCATTAATTAAGCTGCAAATATATATAATATACCTTAAAGAACTCTTAGCCACTAACGCATTAGAAATCGCATACAATATAACTATAAAGCAAACTTAAAGCGCTTAATAAAACTAGAAGAGGAGGCTGTAGTCTAAAGAATCTCTAAGTAGTCTGCATAAAGTCTTATACCCTTAAGGTCTATTATATAAGAAATAGTAGATAGACTTCTAAGATTATAAGGTAGCAACTCTATAAGCAAGAACTAGGTTAATAACTTTATTAAGTAGACCTCTAAACTCTAGAAGCGCTAAAGCTATCTATATAACTATTAGCAAGCTACTTATAAGAATTTTATAGTTATCTAGCACTAGCTTAACTTAATATAGGAAACAAAATAAAAGTATAAGATTATTAATATTAACGTCTATAACTTTAATAAGACTAGCTTTATTATAAGTAAGATCTTAGTATAGATAGTTATTACTAGTTTAGAAGCAGCTAGAAGAAAGAAAGTTATCTAGCTAGATAACTATAAGTAGGTTACTATTATCTAAGGCGTTAACGCTATAGGTTACCTGCTTCTACCCTTTGTTATCTTTGCAGGTAGCATGCTTATTAATATCTAGTTTAAGAACTTACTACGTAATTAGATTCTTAAAGTAAGCCTTAATAGCTAGACAAATAATTAGCTTACTCTTACTTAGTTAGAGCACTTTAATAAGTATATAAATTTAAGCACTATAGGTATATACTAGCTACTTATACTTAATAGCTATAAAAGCTATAGCTTGCTAGAATTCTAGGATCTTTGCAAGGAGAAGAGTATTTTTCTTTGCTATATGCCTCTGCACTTATTGCACCTACTATAACCTCTTAATATTAGTTGCTTTGCGCTGTTAAAGCGCAGGTATAGTAACTAAACCTTAGCTTTAGCATGCAACTATATACATCTTATTAGCAAAAAAACCTTTCTATAAGTATTTAAGCTAGCTTTTAAATAGTTTTTAATAGTAGAGAATATTAAAGTAGGCTTTAGAGGTACTAGGCTAGTCTGATATAATCTAGACGCTGTTTTATTAAAGCTTAATATAAGGTTGCAAATACTTAGATAATTATTTCTAATATAAAGCGTATAAAAAGTGTAGATACTATGCAATGCGCATAAGATTAAAGTATAGTCTATGCTTATTTAATAGAGAATCTAAAACTACTATAGGTTTTCTACAAGCTTATTAGATAAAAAAATCTATTAGCTAAGTAAAGGTGCGTATTAGATTGCATATAATATAGTATTATTATAGAAGAGATAGATATATATAAAGCGCAATTAATAAGCTTTTAAAGTATTAGTTAAGAAAATAAAAGTATATTTAGATAGAAAAGACTTTAACAGTAGAGAAAGTATAAGACTTAGTTATTAAGAGAGTAGGTAGAGAGTATAATGCTAGTAAAAGGCATGCGCGCAAGATATATAGTATAGTATATTAGAGATATTACATTAAAAAAAGATATAACTTCTGTATATATAAAGTAGAAATAAATAATACTAAAGATAGCAACAAGTCTAAAAAATAAATTAGCTTACTATAATTCTTAATCTATATACTATATATTGTATAATAGTTATACGTAGGTAGTATAGTAGTTTAGTATTAGTAACTTACTTAGGTTAGCAACTTGCTTATAAAATATGTTATATCTTAAAGGCAATAGGTAATAATAAGTATTATAGATATAATCTATCTAGCTTAAAGGTTAAGAGTTAAGTTCTAATAAGTAAGATTAATACTTAGGTAAAATATAAACTATAAGAGTTATATTTCTATATAATAATATACTTTTATATTAAGAATGCTTATAAATAAGTAACTAGAGTTAGTTTAATAAAATAAAAGTATTGCTTATAGATAAGTAGTATTAGATTATACTTATAGATAAGCACTAGTTCTATATATTATACTTGTTAATAGGTAGATTATATAACTCTAAGAGTTGCTTCTATTTCTACTTAGTAGTATTCTTTAGTTTATTGCTAGGAGTTTAGTTAGTAATTACTTATACTATATTATATTCTTATATAGGATTATAATAGAACTTAGTAAAGATCTTCTTTAATAATGTAAATTAATAAGATATAGCTAGAATTTAAGCTAGTAATTAGTAGAAAGATTTATTTAAAGAACTTATAAAAAACTTTTTCTTTAAAGTAGTATACTTTTCTTACTTAGTAGCTAAAAAACTTTAAAATTCTCTTTAATAGTATTAGTTTTAAATTTATCTACTATAATAATAGTAATAAAACTAGCTAAATATTTATTAAATAAAATGTAAAGATATAAAATATTTAAATAAGCGAAAAACTACTTTATACTAATAACTAGAAAAATAGTAAATATATAAGAATTTTATTCAAATAAACACTAATAGTTAGCTTTAGTAAGTAAGCTTAATATTAGTATTAGAGTAATAGCTAATAGAAAGATATAATACTATATTGTAACTTTATATACTATTAAAATACTACTTTATTAATTAAACTAGATACTATTAATTTTAAAGCTTTATACTATAGATTAGCTAGCATTATATTATAGTAAATTTACATTTAGCGTAGCTAAGCTGCCTCCTGCTAGCGTTTTGCGAAGGAACCGAGCTTTTACAGTACCTAATGCCGCATTATACCAAGCTATGCATGCCTCTGGGGCTGGAGCCAGATTCCGGGGTGTCAGCTCGGGGCCCCGCGTGATCTCGCCTGAATGTTCTTCGCCACATCTTAGCGTCCTTCGCGGCGGACAGACGGACCTTGTCCGATCAAGCCTTGTTGTTGCAGCCGAAATTTACCCTGCACGACTATGGCGGACCAGAGATGAGCGTAATTCCTTGGATGGCGAACAGCGGTGAGACGGATCAGCTCCGTGTGCCCCACTTTGCCAGATCAAGCCGTCGTTCGTTTGCATTGCATTGTACTTTATAGCTTTTGTCAAGAATGGAGCTCAAGGTCTAGAAGATGGGTTGTGGCTCTTGCATAAAGGCCACAGCGTCTCCCGTTGTGCAAAGATGACAACGCGCATCATTTACGCTGTTGTTACTCCATGATGACAGTCACTCAAACAATTGGTCTCAATGACAACAATGGCGATGACAAGGCCGCCAAGAGCAAGTTGTCTAGAGAAAGTTACAAAGCTGTCAACGGTACCTCCCAGTCTGCAGCGAAGGCGTGGGCACTGGAAAAGCTCTCACAGATGACTATTGAAGAAAAGGTCAAAATATTGGCAGGCGAAGATCTTTGGCGAACACACCCAATCCCACGTCTTGGTGTTTCACGGCTCAAGACATCAGATGGTCCTGTGGGCGTGCGCGGTGGTATCTTCCTAGACGGACAGACAGCAGCGTCGCTACCTAGCGGGTGAGTATGAATGAGTACCCGAGTTCCTGATAGCCATCAAGATACACCAAAGCTAACCTGCCTGCCTTTAGTGTCTCCCTCGCTGCGACCTGGGACAACTCGCTGCTTCGCGATCTCAGCGAGGTTTTGGTCTCAGAGAGCAAGAGCAAGGAGGTTGACGTCCTTCTCGGCCCCACCGTCTGCATCCCCAGAACCCCTCTCGGTGGCAGAAATTTCGAGGCGTATTCGGAAGATCCCTTCCTCACCGGCAAGCTAGCGTCTGCCTATATCCATGCCATCCAGAGCGCGGGAATAGCTACCTGTATCAAGCACTTTGCGGCAAACGACCAAGAGACCCGACGTTTCTTTATTGATGGAAAGATCCCTGAGCGCGCCCTGCGTGAGATTCACCTGCAGCCTTTCCAGATTGCAGTCCGCGACAGTAACCCATGGAGTATCATGACGGCATACAACAAAGTCAATGGCACATTCTGCTCTGCACACGAATATCTGATTCAAGACGTGCTACGAGGTGAATGGGGATGGGATGGTATGACCGTGAGTGATTGGTTCGGTACCAACAGCATAGTTCCTTCGGTCAAGGCTGGCCTCGACCTTGAGATGCCTGGTCCCGTTCGCCGCAGGGGTCAACATCTGCTCGACGCCCACAGGAAGGGTCTCATCGACACATCCTTCATCGATACCTCAGCAAGGCGGATTCTTGAAGTCGTCCATAAGGTTGGCAAGCACACCAACCCGAACTGGGAAGAGGGCCCCGAGAAGGCGGTCGATCTGCCAGAACACCGTGCCTTGCTACGCCGTGCCGGTGCCGAGGGGATCGTTCTGCTGAAGAATAGAGACAACGTCCTGCCGCTGAGCAACCTGGAAAACAAGACCATCGCCGTAGTTGGCCCTAACGCTGCTCGATCCGTGGCAACCGGCGGCGGCAGCTCCAATGTCTCTCCCCACTATCGTACAACACCATACACATCGATCAAGGCTGAGGTAGCCAAGAGCTTCCCCAGCGCTAAGGTGCAGACGCACCCAGGCATCATCTCGCATCGCTACCTTCCACTGATCAGCCCAGACATAATGCGGAATCCCAACACGGGAAAGCCGGGCTGGACTCTTTCCTTCTGGCGGAACATGAAGCATGAGGGCGACGTCTTCCTAACGGAGAACCGGCCGTCATCGTATCTCATCTGCTATGATGGGTTGCCACCGGAGCTGACTACAGGGGAAAGGTATTCGTATCGTGGCAAGACTGTCATGACACCCAAAACAAGCGGCATCCATCAGTTATCGCTATCCTCATGTGGCCCCGGTAAGCTAATTCTGGATGGAAAGACCATCCTCGAAATCAAGCGACATTGGTGGTCACCCAAGTCTCCACTTTTCATGAGCTACGGCTCGCCTGAAGAACGCGTTGACGTACAGATGGAAGCCGGGCGCGAGTATGAGCTGGTACTCGAGTCAGTCAGTCGTGAGCCGAAACCATTCGATCTCGACTATTTTGCAGAGCTCGAACGCGAGGAGATCCAGGATGGTGGACGCATCGGCTTCTTCGAGAACGCCGGCGATGAGGATCGTATGTTTGCTGACGCTGTCGACCTGGCGAAAGGCAGCGACGTCGCTATTGTCGTTGTTGGAAGGGATCATGAGTGGGAAAGCGAGACAAGCGATATAGTGTCCCTGCATCTGCCCGCACGCTCAGACGAGCTCATCTCGGCAGTCGCGAGCGCCAATCCCAATACTATCGTCGTGAATCAAACAGGCGGCCCAATCGCGATGCCCTGGGACGACACCGTTTCAGCCATTGTTCAGGCTTGGTACCAGGGCCAAGAGCAAGGCAACAGCCTCGCTGATGTCCTGCTCGGTACAGTCAACCCGTGTGGACGACTGCCTGTGACTTTCCCCAAGCGTATGGAGGACACGCCGGCATTCGACAACTGTCCCGGCGAGAATGACGTCACCTACTATGGCGAGGGTATCTATTTAGGGTATCGCTGGTACGATCATCGCAAGATTGAGCCTCTGTTCCCCTTTGGCGCAGGGCTTTCATACACCTCATTCGAGTACTCCAACATGCGAATCAGTGGCAACGTTCTCGCTGCCAACGGCACTCTTGAGGTCGAGGTTGATGTGACCAATACAGGAACGAGAGACGGAAAGGAGGTTGTGCAGTTCTATGTTTCGCAGCTATCACCTCGCCTGGCCAGGCCGCCGCGGGAGCTCAAAGGCTACGACAAGGTGTTCCTTCGAGCAGGCCAGACAGTGACTGCCAGAGCCGTGTTGGACAAGATTAGTGTATCATATTATGATGACGCAGAGAAGGCTTGGGTCATAGACGGTGACGCCGAGTTTACTGTTGTCGTGGCCAAGGACTCGCGAGACGTCGGCGTGTCGACCAAATTCAGGTCGACTGCTAAGAGGGCTATCTGGGTCCATTAATGGCATAGCAGTTCAGTGAATGAACATAGCAAAGACTAGTAATAGTATGAGATATGGACTCCAAAGCATAAAACAAAGCATGTTTGCCGAAGCATCTTATGAACAGTGGCCAGGGTGCGGTGTTCGTGTCATGGTTGAAAATCTACACTAGTCAAGATCAGGCGTAGAAGGAACCCCGCATTATCTATCGTATTACATAATTACGCTACCCTTTGATACCTTCCCCACGTGTGAGATTGATCGATGCTACATTGCATCTCAGCAATGCTGCTCCTGGCATTACTACCAACCAATTAAAGTCATGATGCGAATGACGTAATGACAGGCTATGGAGCAAACTCAAGGCTACGGTAGCCGCGGTCAGATGCCACCATTGGGCTCAGCATCTCGCCGGCAAGCGTTGAATGTAGGTTGAGCGATGACTGCAGACAAGGTTTCACGTCGCTTACAATGAATTGCAGGCCTGCGATGCGTGCCGACGCCGCAAGACAAAGTGTGATGAGAGCAGACCAGCGTGCAGTCGTTGCAGCAGGCTTGCTTTGGAATGTGCCTATGTTGACTCGGTTGCATACAAGTATGTGATGACCATGAATCTCGGCTGTGCAGCCACGCCCGCGCTTCAGTAATGACCATGGCCATAGAAAGAACATCTCTGTTGTGGAGCTCTCTGACACCCTGAGGCGTATGAACGATAAACTCGAGCTTCTCACGGAACTTATCCAACAGCAGAGTCGAGGACAGCCACATCCCGCTTCTGCTATTGCCGAGGCAGCTCGTACACCTTCTGATCCCAGAATCGAACCTTTGGACTTTGACGAACCTCGTCCTGCCAGTTTTCAGCTCCTGGACACAGCTGGCGTCCGGGAGGAGCTGTCTCTGACCCAAAAACACAGCGTTGCGCCTCAGCACCTACTCACTTGGCCCTGCTCGCCCATCAAACTTAGTCAGTCCCAGCTTCAATATTCGTTGGAGTTGGAGATATGCAGACAGCCCATGTCCCGAGACACCGGGCCGCCTTCCAATTTGGCGCAGCGACTATCCGTGCAACAACGACAGAATTGGTTAGCCCACTTGTCCATGTCGCAGATCAATCTTCTGACACGATATTACTTTGCGCATTATCATCCAAGCTGTCTGATACTGGACGAGCAAGACTTTTACAGTACACATGTCACAGGAGCAATGCGGAGCGAATTTGGGGAGAACATCAGTTCGTGTATAGTGCTTGTGGTGTGCGCACTTGGCTCTAACACTGCGTATCACGACAACCATGCTGACCAGACTCAAACATGCGAGTCAGACGTCGGGTCAGAGTTCTTCAACATCGCCAGAGAGATGTTTTCAAGGCTCGAGAGAGCCGACTGGTTGAGCGTGCAATGTCTTCTACTCATGGGGTACAATCTGTCACTGATTCGGTACAACAAGATTGCCAGTGGAAGCAGCACTGACGACCCGCAGGGTTTTCTTTTCATCTAAGTTGAGGGTCCACGATACATGGCACGTGACCCATCGCGCTTGTAGCACCATCCTCATTCTCGCACCTTTGTAAGAATGGCGGTTAAGTTCAACTGATACTTGCTGAAATGAGGTTCAGGCGGCCAGCACTAAGTGTGCATCAATGTCAGCTCTTTTGGATCGCGTATCTGCAAGAGAGGTAGGTATCTCGACATCCATTCCTGACCGTTCAGCAAGTATTTGTTCACTCATACCCAGTAGCCAGATTCTTGCCGAGTTTGACCTACCCTCAAGCGGGCTAGGAAAGCTGGCCAATTCTTTGCCTTTACCAGTCGTCCCCAATGCCACTACAGACTCACAGCTTGCTCTTTACCAAATGTTCTTCTTGGCTCTGATTGCCATTAGAAAGCTCCTGAACAGAATACTGCTGTACTTGTATAGACATGGTAGGACGTCATACTCACCGAGAAAAGCGCCGTTCAAGATATTTTGCTTACATACCCGTAGACCGAATAGATGACGAGAAACTCTCTGTTCCTTCGTCACATGCCGATGAACCCTCCATGTTCTTGTCAGCCTCGCACTTCATGATTGACGAGCTGGACCGCCAACTCGAAGAATGGCGATCTTGCCTCCCACCAGGCCTTCAGTTCCCTGCATACTCATCAGATAATGAGCGCATCCCATCGCCCCTACCACGATCCCGATCCACCGATGAAAGACTGCGTGGGTTTCTTGCCGCTCGCTACTGTACTGCGAAATCTATCATCTACCGCCCATTCATATTCCGCGCCTTGCATATCCCCCAGCCCAGGCTGCTATCGGAGAGGGATAAAGCTGGCGCTCGCACTGCAGTTGGCGCTGCTTTCATGCACTCTATCCACAGCGGGTTGCTCCACGAGCCGCTGACTCTTCTATTACATCCGATCAACACCTGGAAAAGGTAAGCAGGCGTAGACATGAATCACTCTTCTATTCTCAAAGTACTAGGCATAAACTTACACCACTCAGCTTTTTCGCCATGGCTATACAAGTCTCAATGGTGGCAAGGAGTGAGGCTGCTGCATTTGCGTTGCCGGAAAATTGGGCAATGGTTGAGAGCACCTGCCAGCGCGTTGTTGAGGTAGGATGTGTCATGTCACCTATAGTAAATCGAGATAACGAGATACTAAAGAGACTGTTTTAGTTTGCTATTAAACTTATCACAGCAATTATTGTTCCCCCTATTATACTTGAAATTTAACATAGTAGAGTTTATTCTAATATCTAGGCAATAAACTTTACTCTTCTTATATTAAACTATAAGAATCTTTCTTCTTTATAATATAAAGTCTTCTTATATAATTATTTAGCAAGTTAGCTAGCAAAGCAAGTTAGCTACTCTAATAAGCTATTTAGCCTATTCTAGGGCTCTACTTAGAATTAGCCCTAACTATAGATAATCTAGTACTATAATATATATATCTAACTGCGTATTATATGTTATAGGGGGCTTACCTTAGAAGACTTTAAGGTGCTAGACTAGTTAGCTTTCTATAGGCTAATAGCTCTAAAATTAAAATATGTTAATTAGCGCGTTAAGCTACACCTTAACACTAAGTTATAGCTCTATAAGTAACATAGTTTATATTATTAAGGTTTTATGTTTATAGTTTATAACATTGCAATACTCTAGAAATCTAAGTTTAGAGTTGTTCTAATATAGTAAGTAGCAACTATTAATATTAGATATAAGTTTAAGTGCATTATATATATAGATAGAAGATATATCTATAGCGTATATAGAGTATAGAGCTTATAGCACAATGCAAAAGTATTTCATAACTTGTTATTAGCTTATAATGCAAGTTTAATTGCATATACACTACCTACTATAGTAGAAGGCAATATTATAGGCAAGTATTTTAAGTACATAGTTAAGTACGCATTAGTAGTATATAAGAAGTGCTAATATAGCGTTTTGCCTAGCCAGATTAAGAGCTATTTGCAATATGCCTATCCTGCTAAGCAAAAGCAAGCTAAAGCTATAGTAGAAGAAGTAGGCAGTTAGGCTAGTTTAATCTAGTATGCTAGCAAGTTAGAGGTGCCTAGTAAGATTATTAAGCCTATTTAGCAACTGCCTATATATAAAGATAGATTAATATATTAGGTTAACTTAACTTATTACTACTAGATATTTAAAAAGCTAGAGAGTATAAGAAAGTATTAGCAAGTTACCTATAAGTAGTTAATAGTAACAAAGAGTAGATATCTAACCTAAGAGAAGTAGAAGAAGATATAAGAGCGTATTAGCTAGTATTATAAGAGAATGCATTGCTAGTAGCTATTAGTCTAGGGCTAAAGGTCGCAGTACTTCTAGGTCTAGCTATTAGGACCTAGCTCTAAAGAGCTAGGTTATAGATAATTAAAGGCGGGGTAGTATAAAAGCAGACCTTGCCTAAGCTACTAGAAGGTAGCAATTAATCTATCCTCCTCTAATTAATACATCTTCGCTCCTTGTAATCCAACCCTATCAACAGGGAAACCTATCTAACATTTTAATTGCTTACCTACACTTAGGACACATCTACTACTATAACAACTAATTTGCTAGAGTCTGCCCTTTATACTCTACCTACTCTTCTTAAGAAGCCTCTAGTAGTTGTGTAAGGTGCAAATACTATAAACCCTAGTAAACTAATCTATATTAGTATAGAAGAGCAAGATGTTATACTAGAGGAAGTGTTAAACCCTAGAGCGTCTTCCTAGAGACTAACTATAGTTAATCTAGGCTAAATTGGCACAGATAGACTAACAGTCTGCTCTAAGTTAGAGGAAATAAGAAGATAGCTTAAGGCTGCAGAGGAAAGAGAGAAACTAAGGGCGTTAAGGGAGCTTTGCTAACGCTATAAGGCAGGCAACAAATCTACCCTCTAAGCGCTACAAAAGAGAGTCCCTTAACTACAACAGGCCCCTGCTACCTCTTTACTAAACCTACTGCGTCTAGAACCTCTATAAAAGTATACTAAGAAGAATTGTGCAGAGTACAATTGCTAGAAGCAAGATTATAAGGGATTCTTCTTATAGTCTCTAGCAAACTTCTAGACAGAAGCCTAAAGAGTAGATTTTAGTATATAATATGTTGCAGAGAGCCTACGCACCTTATAGCAGGCACACTGCACATCTTAATTCTGTCTAATCTTATCCTAGAAGCCTACCTAGGCTACATTAAAGCAGGTAATGCTTAATGCCCTAGGCACCCCTGCAGAGCAAAGGCAATTAGCCTACAATTTACTAAAGAATTGTAAGTAATGTTAGAATTAGTTGCTTACAGACCTCCTAGACTATATGCGCTTATTATAGGAAGAACTAGAAAGCACACATCTAGAAGATATACAAGTCTTAGAATATATATCTACCTTGTAGGATAGTATTTAATCTAACCTCTACCTTATCTCTTTTAATTAAAGAGCTACTATTCTAGATATAAAGGAATAGGCAAATATTATCTATTGCTATTTATACTAAAGGAATTTAAATCGCTCTTATATAGTAAAGTTCTTACTATAAGGCTAGGAAAACGCACACAGGAAGCAAGAAAAAGGACTTCTATCTACCTTAAACTATATAAGGGAAGGAAAACCTCTAAAAACAGATAATAGACGTAAAATAGGCTAGTATTTGCTAATTAGGCATAATAAACGCCTATATTGTCTGCTAGGGTCTAAACCTACTTGCTATAGGTGCAGGGAAGTTAGATATATTTAAGCTAACTACCTTAAAGCTAAACTTGCTAAAAGAGATAGTAAAGAGAGGATTTTAGAAAAAGGGAAAGGGCAGTAAGGCTAATCTTCTACCTTACTGCCTATGTTAAACTTCTATAAGAGAAGAAGAACATAGTTAGCCTTAAGGAGCTAATACACCCTCTAAAGAGACTACTTATAGTATAAGTAGCCTTTTAAGATAACTACCTAGAAGAAGCTATAGTAGATAGAGGCTTATAGCTAAATCTATTGTCTGCACTCTAGACAAAGAAGCTAGACCTCCTACTAGAACCCCTGCTTTACTTTATAGCAGAAAGGCTAAGAAGGGAAAAGCTAAACATGTATAGGATAACTATTATAGCAGTTGCTATTATAGACTTGCGTAGTTATAAGAAGCTGCACTATATACCCTTTGTAGTAACAGACCTACTAAGGTATAATGTTTACCTTAGCTTACTATAGATTAATAATTATAATCTTAAGCTAAGCTACTATAGCTAGCGTATGTTGTTTAGAGGCAAAAAGTCTAAGGACTAGTTTCTATTTACAAAGGTAGCTATTAAAGAGGCTAAAGAGTTTAACACTATAATAAGTAGTCTATAAGTAGATGTATATGCATGTATAGTAAACTTAGTAGGCTAAATTAGCCTATATATAGCTAAAGATAGGTTAATCCCTATCTCTTACTGCAATTTTGCAGACTTAGGGTTAGAGAATAACACTTAGATACTCTCTAAGTATAGGCCTTAGGACTTAACTCTAGAATTAGAGTCTAGGGTAAGCCTGCTGTATTAACCCCTGTATAGCCTATTAGCAACAGAGTTAGAGATACTAAAGAAGTATCTTGCAGAATATCTGCAACGCAGCTAGATAAGACACTTAAGGTTGCTAGCTAGAGCTCTAATTCTTTTTGCAAAGAAAAAGAATAGTAGCTTGCGCTTATGCGTAGATTATAGAGGTCTAAATAAGATTACTATAAAGAATTAACATCCCCTGCCTTTAATATTAGAGTTACTAGAATAGCTGTTATAGGCTAAAGTTCTATACTAAACTTAATGTGCAAGAAGCATATTATTATATCTATATTAAAGAGGAAGATAAGTAGAAGACTGCCTTTAGAACAAGATATAGTTACTTTAAGTATATAGTTATACCTTTTAGCTTAACAAACACCTCTACGCAGTTCTAAGCTTATATAAACTAGGCACTAATAGAGTTAGTAGACATTATATATATTGTCTACCTAGATAACATCCTAGTCTTTTTAAAGACAGAGGAGGAATATATATAGTATATTTAGGAAGTCCTGCAAAGGCTATAAGACTTTAAGCTATTTATGCGTATAGATAAGTGTAAATAGTATATCTAGCGCATAGAATACCTAGGCTACATTGTTACGCTAAAGGGAGTATTAATTAACTAAACACAGCTTAACACAATCTAAGAATAGGGTTAGGGTTAGGGTTAGGGTTAGGGTTAAGGGTTAGGGTTAGGGTTAGGGTTAAGGGTTAGGGTTAGGGTTAGGGTTAGGGTTAGGGTTAGGGTTAGGGTTAGGGTAACGCTCCCAGTCGGCAGGGCTACTAAGTGCAATTGGTATGCATCTTCAACAGCTCAATGAAACCAAAGCTCAGGTCGCGGAATTGTCGATACCGTGCTTCCAGCAACCCCAAGTGCACAGGTCACAATAGGCCGCGAGTATCCTAGTCTCGACCTTGATCAACGACCTTGCGCTCGTTCATTTTCAGCAGCCTCGCAAAGTTGTAGGGTCTACTAGTGCTAGTATTAGTGCATTTCAAAACGCCACCTGCACCGCTTGACATGAGCGATCCGTGTTTTCAGATGATCTACTGTTCCAACGGCGGCACTCTTATCGTAGTTAGCGTAAAGCCACCTGGCACATGTAACCGGAAATGTACTTTAGGTACATACTTCAAGCGATAAGTGGTTGACTAAGTAGATGGACTGAAATGTAATGCACACCCATCACATCTGACATCTCCGTAACCTTGACAAGTGTGCGGCGCATATAGCCGGCACTTTGCAAGCGTTTGGCATTCAGTGTGCTCAATCGCACTTATTTGCGTGCTCTACGAATCTGGATGCGGCGTACCTAGTGTGTGGGACTGGCAATACGCTACATACGCCGCTCAGCCTACTGGTGCTTTTTCGAGGCCATGTTGCTTTTGTCGCTTTTGTTGTTCTGTCTCAGTGGGAGCCAGCAATGCATCAGCTGAAGAAAGGTGGCTGTGGAAATAGGAACTGTTATTTTGCGAGTGGCACATAGGTATTGGAAAACCGACCAGGTTCTAAATAGATCCACTTAGTAGTGCTGTTCGAGAAGAAGATGTGCGCCCCCTCCCCCCTTTCCAAGTTCTATTCCTTGAGATTCCCATATCACACGGCTATGCCGAGCAGGATCATTGCGTTCTGTGCATCGGACTACGGAACTACTGGAATCGAGTTTCCCTTTCTTGCTGATGGGACTGTCGACAGGTCAGCAGCTCAGGCCTTGCCACGGAGCCGAGGATTTGGATACTTGTCCAGAAGTAAATCGAAGTTCGCTGAACCTACGCATATTTTCTTCCAATAGTGAAAGCCCAGATCCCAGTAGCGCGTCAATAATGGCTTTTGGCCAGGAACTAGACTTACCCATATGTCATGTCCATCGCGGCTATACCTCCCTTACTAGAGCCGCAGCGTTTCTGTGAACAACAGAACCGTTGGCAGACTCACCCTTTCTTGTCCGTGTATCTATCCGTGCTCGTATGCAGCTACGTCGACCAAGAGACCTGAGCAATGCATACTCTTTGCTGGGAAGACACACGCTTCTACAAGCTTACGGATGGGCCTGCTGTCGAAGCAACGCTCAAGAAACTCAAAGTCGTGGCTGGACAAAGACAGGTAAACATGAACAACGAATATTTGCAACGTACCTATTCTGTTAATCCAGAAGACGATTCATCTCAAGATAGCGAAAAGTCAATGGTACATCCTACCAATCAAAATCTGAGGCGTAGAAACAAGTCGTTCTGGAACCAGTTATCAAGAATCGGCGATCTAGCCATGTTGCATAACGATTACAATCCAGCAGATCATGCCAGACACTGTGCATGATGGCCTTTGGAGTAGGTTTACGTCTTGGTCGTCGTGCTCGCATATTGCCGAGGAGGTGGGCTACAATGTTCAGCACAGAACGCCAGTAGAGGCCGTCAAGGCTCTGTGCGTGCATTCAAAGGCCTTGGAGTTGAGTTGAAGACCATTTGAAGCATATGATTGAGTGATGGCCTTCCAAGAAGGTCTACGAATGTGATATGCAACGAAGAAGGTCGACTCTGGCTAGCTGCCCGCTTCTTCAGCGACTAATAAAGAGAGTCGTGGCAACGCGTACAGACGGCGCAGCGAAGTGGTGTCTAGAAGCAGCTAATCGGTATGCTTGATGAGGTAACTCGGTAGATCTTTACGCGGTGATACGCAGTGATGAAGATGAAACACTCAACGAACGCAGGGCTGCAACGCAATTTTCTCAGGTTGATTGTTATTTTGCAGGCTTCGAGTTGCTTTTCCGGCATGGTTGCCATTTTTGCCAAGTCGACTGTCGCGTTCGCACTCGCTTCGACTGGGTGCATGTCCTGGTAGGCCCATAGTCGCGGCAGACCATACAGAAGAGCCGGTCTGTACGTATGCCAGAATTTCAGCAGACTGGTTTGACATGTGCCGGGCTATACGGGCCCCTCCTCGCCTCACCTCCCTTCCCGGAACGTTGAGCGATGCCATCGACCGAAAGCATCGCTCCCCGCAAGATAAACCCACGTGAGATCGCCGTTCTAAAGTGGACTATCAAACCCAAATCTTACACGGACAACCTACCGATGCACGTACCGCACCGCACCGCACCCTCCCACGGCCCCCCTTAATCCCGACCCAAAACCTGCCTCCGCACTTGCTTGGTCCTTTGTTGAAGCATGAGCCCAGATCATCTGTCCCAAACCCTCCAAGCCGCGCTTCACGGCTTGCGGCTCTTCTAGCTCCCTGGCATCGCCGCCCCGCCGTGGACCGGGCGTTTGGCGTTCGCGTGGCGCGCCAGTCCGCAAGTCAGAAGCCAGGGGGGCTAATTCCGCGCGTTTAGAGTTCGCGCACGAGCGCTCACCGCGATGTTCGCCACGGCGCGGACGGGATGGCGTGGCCCTTGCCGGCGATCATTGGATCGGGAGTGAAGCCTACACTCGAGGGTGCATAGTTCGGCGCAGAGCTGGTGTGGCCGCGCTGAAATGATGTGCAGCCGCAATGGCATTCAAGATGCTGGGGTCTGCTCGTGTTTGGGCACTTGCCATGTTATCATCGTACGATTTCGCAGACTGGATCCTTTGGTCTGTTGTTTCGGTTCGGCACTGAGCAGTAATTGTCACGCGGATTAGACACTTGTTTGAAAGAGCTGGGAGAGAGGGTCCGCTTCACACGTGGCTGGAGGACCAAGCGTGTGCAGTATGGCGCAAGACTATATTCCCGCCGCGGTGCCGACACCAGGGCAGGTTATTAGTGTTGTGTTGCAGATGAGCACGTTCTTTCTTCTTTTCTTTCTTTCTTTCTTTCTTCGGAGTGCTGTGCATATGTTTCAGTAAGTATCTGACTACTCTGATGATATCTGTGAGATCGAGGAGTTGACCAGCCACAGCAAGACGAACATCATGGATGAAGAACTGGCGTAAGTTGCACACTGCCTTCTCCAACGCACACAACTCTGACTAACATCAACAGGAACACTTCCTCTAGCGATATGGCGTAAGTCTATCATGAACCCAACTCCAGGTCTTGTCTAAATACCCACCTCAGTCATCCTCATCATCTACGTCGACTCGACTCTCTTTGTCCTGACCACCTCCATTATTGTCCATGGCCTCGGCATCAACTCCTCGCGCGGAGTCTGCGAAGGCGGCATCCTGCTCTGCCTCGTCTGCTACATGACGACCAAGATCCTGATCTACTACTTCCTCGTTGAGCGGGCGTACATTGTGCGCGGCTCGCGACAGCCACGGCTGAAGACCAAGCTCTGGCTATTCAACTGCCTGTTCATGATGCTGCCATATACCATATTCGTCATCATGAACTTTGTCTGGCGCATCACGTACATCAACGACAAGGGCGTGTGCATCATTGGCATGCAGAAGATTGCCATGCTGCCACTCATCACGTTTGAAGTCGTGGTCAACATCTACCTCACCTTGCTTTTCATCCTGCCTCTTCGCCGTAAGCCTGCCTGCTCCCAGCCTGTACCCCTTTCAACACACCCTTCAACACATCCTAACCCCACTCTGCAGGCCTCTACTCATACCGTCACAACGCCAACCCAAAACTGAACCGCATGGCCTACCGCTCGCTCATCGGCAGTCTCGCCACACTAACAACCAGCGTCGCCAACCTAACCGTCCTCATGGTCCTCCGCGGCGAACCAGGCTGGATCTGCCTCATGTGCTGCAACGCCGACATTCTCTTCTGTGTCGTGGTGCTACACTGGGTGACATCCAAAGACAAGCCCTCAAGCTACACATCCACGCACTCGAGCCGCTCCAACACGCGCAGCAGCCCAGCCGACAACGACAACGACGGCGACGGCAGGGTCCGCAACAGCATCATCATGGCCTCCCCAGAGAAACAAGCTTGCTCGTTGACGTCCGCACCAGCCGACGACGCTACTGCAAAGGATGCAAAGGTCGCCACCCGCGTGTGGCCCTACGACTCGCACCACGACACCAGCCCCACGCACCCAGAGCCCGCGCGACTCCCCGGCTCCGTAACGACCGAGATCCGCAGCGGGGTCGTGGCAGCGCGCAGTAAATCCCGCAGCGGGCGCGTGCTGCATCGGAATCGCGACGGGGGCGGGGACGGGGCCGACGAGGACGAGGGCGATGAGGTGGAGTTGCGCAAGATTCATGTACAGCGCGAGGTGTGTATTGATAGTGGGAGGAGTAGTGAGATGGGGGGTTTTGGGGGCCGGGAGAGGAGTCTGAGTGGGGAGGATGCCTGGACGGTGCAGCGGAGTGTTAGTACTGAGAAGATGGTTTGAGGAGAGGGGGGTTTACCTTTGTACATGTATATGCGACATACACATACGGCATTTTGGCGTTTTGGGCGGTTTTCTTTTTCTTCGTTTTTCTTTTTTCTGTACAAGGGGAAGGGGGCGTCTTTTCTCTCTCATTCTCTTTTTTTCTTCTTGCATATTGAGGCGCGTTTTGTGGGATTGATGGGGGGGGGTTCTTGGTGTAGAGAAGAGCTTTTTAGAGCTATTGTGGTGATACCCTGTCCAATACCAACATAACGCCTTGCACTCATTTTTATCTCAAGGCATGCTCAGACTGTGATATCCCTCTATACTGATGGCATGACTCCTGAAAAACCCTACACAACCTCACCATCAAGCACGCGGTAGAACTGTCCAAAGTTGCCCTCCCCATCCTTTCCCCCCTTTCCGTCCCTCGCGTTGTCCATGACCGCAAATACCACACTCTCCCACCAGCCCCCCTGAAACTCCGTCTCCCGAAACACCTCGAGGAAGCACCTTGCCACGTCCCCCGGCGGATTGCCAAAGACACCACACCCCAGCGCGCCCAGCACGAGCTTGCGATGGCGCATATGTGCCGCAACCCTTAGACACACCCTGATTTTCCTCTTCGTCTCGGCACGTTGGTCCGCGCTCTTGAATCCCACGCCGTCGTCTGTTAGTGCTGGGTGTCTGAGAGCAGCAACGCTGAGGACTGATGCTACAGGAAGGTCGGGTGCGGGCGTGCTGTACAGCTTGTGGCCTGCAGAGGTGGCGGAGCGAATCAGCAGCACCGAGGGCGTGTAGATGCAGCTCAGTGAGGAGAAGGGGTAGTAAGTCTTGTGTAAGGACAGGTAAAGCGAGGAGCGGTAGCAGAGGGCTTCTTCTTGGGCCATGGCGCCGGTCTGCCAGCCGCCGCCCGCGTGGCGCTCTGAGGCGAGGTTGAGGACCAAGACGGGCTGAGAGGTGAAGTGGGGCGCGGTTGTGGAGGGGTGGGTGAATTGAGGGGTCGTCTTTGGTGTGTGTGGGGTAAGGTCCCAGGGCTTTCTGGGGGGTGATGGTTGGTGCAGTGGGAGGCCATCTAGATCCATTTCTTCGCTGTCAGGAGTGGAGGGACTGCCAGACGTGGTATTGGCAGTACCTGATGCCGCAGCACCTGAGATGGTAGTTGAGAGACGACTGAGATGCAGGCGAGCATTATAATTTGGTTGGAGCTCAATCGCTGCATCAAAGGAATCTTTGTCCAAGACGCAAATCCTGGTGCCTGCCTTGCCAGACTCTTTATCACTGCGAGGAAGGACATGACCTGGACAGTCATTTGCGTTGAGCGGCGCTGTGTTGCTCAAGTCGTGAATTGAAGAGACGTCTGCTCCAAATCCAGGCAATGATTTGAGCACAGCTGGCAATACGTCTTTTGTTTCTTGCGCGACCTTTCTGAGCTCCATGTTGCGTGGTGACTTGCCGCCTCTGTGCTGCCCACGCGTGCTTGGGGTCGAAGGTCCCCCACGTGATCGATACGGCCCAGGACGCCTTTCTTGTCGATCGCTGTTGGATCGATGCTCAGGCCGTTCTGTAGAGCTTGGGCGGGGGGCTTTCTTGAAGAAGCTGGTGATGGAGCTTTGCTGCATGGTGGAATGCAGTCTGAGATGAGCAGAGCTGGTCTGCAAGCACGAGCCTCGTGTGGTGAGGTGAAGGTGCAGTCATGGCCTGGAGGAGCTCAGCCGAGTCATTCGCACGCTACGGCCAGGCAGCAGGCAGGGGCACAAGAAGGCCGTCCAGACTGACCGTCACCGTTGGCCAAGCAGTGTCCAATTCCAGGCTTACACTCTCACGATGGCGGCCGTGAAGGAAAAGACGCCATCCCACCAGTCACGGGCGGCCGTTCTCCGCAAGCCGTGTGATGTAATTAGGTACACAGTGCGGTGTATGGGAGTACGCAGGGATGGCTCAGCCCTACGACAGGTCATGCAGTGCCCCACCTCGCGTAGCCGTAGCGCCGAACAGGCGATCATGGGCAGCCGGCAGCATGCTGACAGTCAAGACTCCACGACAGGACGCCCTGCACTCGTCAGGACGGCGCTCGCCCTTTGCCTCTCGCGCCCATGTAAAGGCCACCGCCGGCGAAATGCCACCACTGCAGCTTGCCCACCCCTCGCCCAAGCGCAAACGCGACCAAGCGCCGCACATGCCGCAGCCTCTGCCACTGCTCAACACGGCCTTGGCCATTCGACCCGCACAAACCCCACCACGACGAGACAGTCCCGCACCCTCGTCGGGCGCCGACAGCCCCAGAAATGCAGTCGCAGACCAGCTCCGGGGCATGACCCTCTTTGCTGCGGCGGCCATTTCCATGTCGCCGCTGACTCCTACTGACGATGTGATGCGCAAAAAGCCAAAGCTTGGCGCCATGGACATGGACGAGCAGCAAACAGCAACCACGCAATCAGCACACGTGAATGCAAAGTCGCACAAAAAGGCCAACATGCTGGACAGTACCGCCATTCGGCCTGCAAGAATGGACCGCCCTCTAGAGATTCCAGAGACACCTCAACCGCCGCGACCCCGCACCGCGACAGACATGTCCACTTTTGCACAGCCCACCACCTTCGTCTCGTCATGTGGTAGCACATGGTCGCCACAGACGTCGTTCAGCAGCCAGAGCAGCCACGCATCATCGGCGTCACAGACAGGGCCGCAAAAGGCGCCTGCATCGCCCCCACTTTCAGCCCTCACGTGGCAGGACGACGAGATCACCGGCCACCTCACCGGCCCTGCAAACGACCCAGACGACGACGGCACCGGCCTGAACGGGATTGGCTTCAAGCCAACCCCCGCCATTGCGTACCACCGCGCGCAGAGGCGGAGGCAGCAGCTGCAGGAGTGGAAAGCAAGAGAGACGCGCGAGGCGAGGGCGAAGCGCAGCCAGAGACGCAATCGCGGGGTTAGTGCCAGGCCGCACGCGTCGAGAGAGGCGACGGTCGAGAGGGAGGTTGCGCCGCCGCCCATTGAGGTGGCGAGGAGGAAGGTGCAGTTTGCGGTGTGAGTGAGCATCTGACTCCAAAGCAACCACTCCATTCAAACTACTAAGATGAGCTGCGTGTGCAGTGAAAGCGAAAGCGAAAGCACTATCATTATCGGCAAGAAACACGGCAGTGATTTAATAACAATCTTTGGGGCGACGACATGACGACATGCAACTTTACGAACAAGCACCGCTTCAGGGTCTGGAAATACAGGGAACGGCATTCAGGTGCACGGTGGTGTTGAAAGGCGAATAAGGCGCAGTGATCTCTTTTTTTCCTCTTTCTTGGCTTGCTTTCTTGCTTTGCTTTCTTGGTCGTGGTCCATTGCATTTGGACCCTCCTATCATACAGATACTACAGACTTATACAGGTGCTGTACACGGCGCTCTCTCCTCTACATCCACCATATCACACAACACATTTCCCCTGCACCAGCCCCTCGCCTCCCCTCTCAACATCCACACTCTCCACTCACAAACGTGCCGTGCTACCAAAACTTGACATTCTTCTCATACCAGTACGCCCAGCTCTTACGCCTTTCCTCTTCCTGCCGCCGCAGCTCCTCCTGGCGCTCGTACTCCTCGCGCTGCCGCCTGCGGGCCTCCTTCTTGGCCTCGATGTTGGCCCGCTTCTGCGCCATCAGGTCCTGGGCTTGCTTGATGCCGGCCTTCTCCTTGGACCGGTAGTACTGGCATACTTGGTATGAGACGACTGAGACGCCGCACCAGGTGGCTACGGCCCAGTTGCTGGCGATGAGGACGGGTTCTGGTGTGGTGTTAGCTGGGGTTCTGATGTGCGCTTGCTGTGTGTAGTCAGTCAGCAGGCCAGTTAGTCTGACTTGATCAATTGATCTGACTTCAACCAGACTCCACCCAGCCAGACTTTATTCAGCAGCGCAAGACCATTCAGACCTACTCCCTATAATCGCAGCAAGACTGCCACCCGCAAACCCAGCAGCCAAGCCCTGCAGCTGCGAGTCTCGCACGCACGGCCGCTTGTGGAAGTTCATGTAGTACTCCGGGCCCAGACTGCGCACGGCGTCAATGTACGACGGCCCGTCGCTGTCGACCTTCTCGCCGCCAGCCGTGTGTGCGGTCCCGCCCGGCATGCTGTTGGCGGGCGCGCGCGGCTGCGGCGGTAGTGTCTCAATCTGCGTCGTCTGCACGCCTGAGGTTGGCCGTGTGTCGTCGGCCATGGTGGGCTGATGTGTGGTGGTGGTGGCGGATGGGGGGAGACGGGTGAATTAGCTAAGGCGAACTAGGTAAAGGTGAGGTCAAGGCAGTGCGAGAAGTATTGCTGTCGAGCAGAGTCGTGGTGGCGCGTATACGTGTCTGGTCCGGCGGTGGAACGGAGACGCCCACGAGAAATGCTGGTGTTCAATCTTGATGATGCATTACTTTCCCTGCTGTGGCGTCTGAAGTGTGGCTGGTGCGGCAGCCCTCCATTCGCTACCCAATGTCTACATAGCAGCACCTCCGCTCCCTCCGCAATGCGACTGCGACTGCGACGGCGGGCGCTCCACCACCTGGCCATCTCGCCCGCATAATCGCGTGCTCCCCACGCGTCCCTCACCGTGTCGCCAACACTGACACTCCTATAAACCCCCACCTCCCTTCCGGAGCCAGCCACCACCCGGCGCATACCAGAACCGAGCTACCACCACCACCACCACCACCACCACCACCACCACCGTCACACCTCAAGCGCCAACACCGCGCGTCCACACCAAGACAAGGCCGCAGTCGTCATGTCGGGCCCTCCGGGTCCAGGGCCTGCGCGCGCAATGAGCGTAGGCACAAATGGACCCCCTAGTGCTGGCCTGCCTCAGCACGGCAGCATGGCACCGCAGCAGAATGCTGGCCCGCCGCCGCCGCCGACCACGACGGGGCCACAGTCGCAGCAGAACCTGAACCAAATCGTAAGTGGATGACCTCGTTGTCTCTTTCACTTTGCTGTCATGTCTGGATCTTGGGTCGTGCGCTGTTATTGGGGAGACGTTGGACAGGTGAAAGGGACGCCGTGTGCTGTGTTATAAGCTCACTTTCTCTTACACTGGATCTTGTCTCCTACACTGGACGTTCCTCTCCAAAAGCTGTGCCATCAACTCGCTCTTTCTACCACGTACTCCCACCATGTCTGTTCGCGCGCCTGCTCCGCGTTCTTCTCAGAACCTGTACCAGCAGGTACAACCAGCTCGCCCACTGTCCCAGCCTCAGTCGCGCAACACCACCTTGGATACTTCAAAGACGAAATCCGACAACAACCTCGTCAGTCTACTAGCCCGTCCTTGTAAACATGGCTTCCAAGGCATCTTTCGCATTATACAAGAATTATCCAGACCCTGACTATCGTTTTGTTATTTGCTCACTTGCTGTTGTCGATTCCACTGCTGACTGCCCCAGGTGCTCGAGTATCTCTCAAAAAAAGGCTATGTCCGCACCGAAGCTATGCTCCGCAAGGAGTCGGAGCCACAGGCGAACGGCCAGCCGCTCGTCAGCGGCAGCACCGAGACTGGTGGCGCAAAGTACACAAAGTCGTTTGAGCTGCTGCGGAAATACACAGAAGACAACCTCGACCTGTACCGGCCGGAGCTGCGCAAGCTTCTGTGGCCTGTGTTTGTCTACTCGTTCATGGACCTGGTGCGCGACTACTTCACAAAAGACGCCGAGACGTTCTTTGCGTCGTACCAGAACCTGTTCGAGCGCGACCATGGCGACGAGATCAAAACGCTGAGACAAGTCCGTCTGCCCTCGCATCTGAACGAGAGCAACATTGCAAAGTTGTACAACGAGAACAAGTACCGTTTGACTCTGACCACTATGCCGTTCTACAACCTGATCCAGTTTCTGGAATCCAAAATGTTCGAGGGCGGCCAGGCGCTTATGGATATTATCCGAGAACACCTGAACATCGTCACAGTCGACCGAACGGCCACTGCAGAGAAGAGCATCGCAGCAATTCTGGCAAGTGGGCAGGGAGAGGATGAGCTACCGGCAGAAGATGAAGGCATTCCGGGACACAACCCTGGACACCCACTGACGAGTCGCCACGATCCTGATGCCGATGCTGCGCGCATTCGTCTCCAACTAGGCCCCTACCCGCATGACCAGGATCTCCAAGACGATGTGCGAGCTGCACTGCAGGATGAGGATGCGAAGAACGCGCCCAAAGCTGGCCAGACATCTCTCGTAGACGAGTATGACCAGCGCATCAAGCGTGAGCCTACAGAAGACGGTCCGTCGCGCGACACGGTACCACTTCCACCGTCTCTAGCGCGGGACGTCTCAATGGAGGTGTCCAAGATCATGGAGTATCGTGACCGCTATAAGATGGAAGGCCGCACTGGCGGCATTGGCCCGGCCGTCAGTGTCACCATGTACACCTTTCATAACACCTACGACAGCATAAATTGCATTGAATTCTCCGGTGACAACCAGCTCGTCGCTGCCGGCATGGCCGAGTCATACATCCGCGTCTGGTCCATGGACGGCAGCCCACTCACATCCTCACTGCCCGAGACCAACACACAACCATCATCATCACGGCGTCTTGTCGGCCACGCCGGTCCTGTCTACGCCATGTCATTCTCTCCGTCCGCCGCTAAGCGCGTCGAAGGCGGCCCCCCTACCAACTCTCAGTTCCTCCTCTCCTGCTCCGAAGACAAGACTGTCCGCCTGTGGTCCCTCGACACATGGACCTGCCTAGTCGCATACCGCGGTCACGACAACCCTATCTGGGATCTACAATGGGGCCCTTATGGCCACTACTTCCTCACAGGCTCCAACGATCGCACCGCCCGCCTCTGGTCCACCGATCACATCGAGCCCCTCCGCATCTACGTCGGCCACGACAACGATGTTGACTGCGTCGCCTTCCACCCAAACAACCTCTACGTCTTCACCGGCTCCTGCGATCGCACAGTCCGCATGTGGCACATCTCCGGCGGCAACTGCCTGCGCCTCTTCACCGGGCACACGGGCAACGTAACAGCGCTGGCCTGTTCTCCCGACGGCAAAACCCTCGCTTCCGCAGACGACGCCGGCAACATTGTCCTCTGGAACCTTGAATCCGGTCGCCGACGCAAGCGCATGCGCGGCCACGGCAAGGGTGGCATCTGGTCGCTCGCGTGGAGCGTCGAGTCCTCTGTTCTCGTGTCTGCTGGCGCCGACAAGACCGTCCGCGTGTGGGACGTGTTGCAGGAGACAAACGAGTCCTCGGGCGGCAAAGCAGACGGGAATGCCAAGACGGACGGCGCGCTGACGACCAAAGGCGCCACTGGCACGACGGTCTCTTCGACCAAGAAGGCGAACAAGGAGTCGGGCGTGTCGGCCGACCAGATTAGTGCGTTCCCCACAAAGGACAGCCCGGTCTACAAGGTCGTCTGCACGCGCATGAATCTTGTGCTTGCTGGTGGTGCCTATTTGCCTGTGAGGACGTGAGATGTGAGGCGTGGGACATGAAGCGTGAGTGTGAAGCGCCCAGGGAATGGGCTTCGGGGCTGATGGGAATGAGTCCGAGTGCAGAGGCCGGATAGATGGATGGACTTTGAAAAGTGGAGAGGCGTTTACTATATGAGAATGGGACTTTTTTTTAATCGATGATGAGCTACGTAGGGCGTGGGCGTGGGCGTGGAAAGGGGGGGGGGGGGGGGGGTTGTACAAGGGTGGTACATGAATGAGTGAGAATACGAGGTGCTCCACAGATGTTTCTCGGGGCTTCTGAATGGTCGTTGCCTACATTTGACACATCCAATTGGTTGCTCTAGGATCGACACCGACAATCGTATTCTCGTCCGTTCATGCCTACCCTTTGTATCAGATTAGATTAGAGTAGAGCAGATCATGTGAAGATCAGAGCAGATGAAATTAAATTAAAGCAGATCAGATTTTGTGAATTGAGATGAGATTATATCTTGTAACATGAGATGAGATGAGATGATATGAGATAAACGTGATAAGGTAAGAGAGAAGGAGAAAAAAGAAAAAAGAATTAATTAATCAACGTGCAAACAAAGGAAAGGGCGAAAAAGAATAAAATCACGACAGTAGCAGCAGCAGCAGCAGCAGTAGTGGTAGGAGGAGGAGGAGTAGTAGTAGTAGTAGTAGTAGTAGTAGTAGTAGTAGTAGTAGTAAAATTCTTAGGATTAATAGGATTATTAGACTTGTTTAAAATATCTATTATTATTCTTATTACTTTAGCTATAACTGTAACTGCAACTGTGAGTCGTGACTGTGACTGTGGTCATAGCTGGCTATGGCTATACTTATCTCTTTCTCGGCTTTTGTACGCTTGTTCTCTTCTTTCCTCTTTCCTTCCTTCTATTTTTCTTTCCTCTTTCCACTTCCTTTATAGTTTCTTCTCAGTTCTTCAATCGTTTCGCCGTTTCTTCGTTCTGTGACTCGTCTTGTCAGATTTAGACGTGTGTTTGTGTTTGTGTTTGTGTTTATGTTTGTGTTTGTGTTATGTGTGGGTTTAGGATTTGTTCAGATCTAGGATTAGAAAGTGGACTGAGAATTTGGGGTCGAGGACTTCAAGAGTTGGAGTTGGAGTTTGAGTTTGAGCTCGACTACGAGTTTGAGACCAGACGCGCGGATCTCAGTCTCGACGTCCACTTCCCCTCGTCTGTTTCCTGGCTGCGTCGTGTCTCGTGTCTCGTGCCCTCTAGCCCCGTCTTGGCTTGCAGTTGTAGTTGTAGTAGTAGTCGTAGTCGTAATCGTCCTTGTGGATGATGGGGGAGAAGTTCGCTTTCCTTGGACTGCGTTTCTGTATGCTGGAGCTCTGGCTCTGGTGCTGGCTCTTACTCTTGCACGCACCCTAATACCCCCCTTTGCATTCCCTGCGTTCTCAAGGACTGTGTATGCGCGCGAAGTACGTTTCTGGTAGCCTTTGATAAGGATGCTTGGGGCTATAGTAGTCGTGGCATGTTTGCACAGTGTCTTTGCTAACGTCATCCGAACATATCCAGCATCGATCCGACGTTCTGCTGCTTTTTCTGCCTTACCCTCCGCTTCGTAGCATCTGGATTGTCTTGCTTCAAACCTTGTGTGTCGAACGCTCTCTTATTTGCTGTCTCAGGCGTGTGCTGGGTTCGTATGTACCATGCTATGTCGCTGACGTGGTGATGGCTACCCAAAGTGCGGTCTCCGTAACACGTCAATGAGAGTTGGGTCTTAGCATGGTCTTCTTTTCCCGTCCGTGAGACATCGCTGGCTACGTTGTATAACTTCTTCATTCGTTCGGCCATCGGACAGCCCGCGTGTGGTCCCGTCCCGCGGAGGACATCGCTGAGCTCCTCTCCGCGCGTTCCGCCCAGACGATCCCACTGTTCATGTACCTCGTGATATTGGTCGTTGCTCTCCTCTTCCCCCGCACGAGCGGTTCGACGCAAGCTCGATCTAGCTATGCCGACGATCTTCAGCGCCGGGATAGCGAGCAGGGGACGTAGTATCGCAACATCTGCAGCGTCGTTGGCCATATTGGATAGGACGAGGACTCTCAGCGCAGGCAACGCGTTCTTCTCCTGTACTGCGCGAGCCCAGACACGCATATCGGGCACACCGAGGGGTTGCGAGTGCGCTTGAGAGGGGTGAAGATGCACCAGAGTTGTCAGACTGGGTACGGCGATCAAAGAGAGCAGATGCCGCAGTGGGATGGTGAGGCCCGGAGCGCATAAGAGTGTAGTCACGCTTGGACTCAGGTTGCGCAGACTTTCAACGATCGACAGCCAGAGATCCGCGGCTTGCGTGTTCATGACAGTGAAATGGCGATTGAGCTCTGTCTTACCAGGAAAGGCTTGTTGGAACAAGGTCCACGCGGCGAAGCTCAACGTGTCGCTGTCGACGTCAACTCACCATAATTCAGGCTCACATCTTTGACTGGCATAGAAGGGCAGAAGGGACGTACGTCTCTTTTAAGCGCCGATATATCATCCCAGCGTACCACCATCCCACCGCCTCGAGCGCCTCGGGCATGAAGAGTGGCACATTCCAGCAACAATTGCGGAGTGCCATATCACGGAGCGAGCCTACGCCTCTCGCGGGGTTCCGGTAGGCTTGCGGGTTGGTAGGTCGGCCCGTGGTGCGGTGTTTCCATTTTGATATCATGGAGGGAGCGGTGGTAGTTGTTTCATTGTAGATTTGTCCATTGTTGGGGTCGAAGGTTTGCATGACTGTGTGGTTGGAGGGACTGCTAAATCTTGGGGGCGCACTGCGGTGGATAGTGGTTTTGGATGATGTTGGGTGAGAGAAGCATCAATATCGTGTACAATCAGTCTATATCTTGTCCGCCTACTTCATTGGCAGACTAGCAAGCTTGTAGGCAGCTCCTGTTTGTTGGGATATTCGTTCTTCATCTGATCTTCTGCATTCTTGTGATCTTACAGGACAAAGTTTTGACACAGCTATGGGAAGACGTTTCCTGTTTGGAGTGTGTTCGAAAAGAGATGATTTAGAATACACGCGATTGAAATCGGCGCACAGACGCAACGCGTTCTCGCGGCGAGTCACGTGGTGCTTTGGATTATAGCTTCAATGCCTCAGATGGCAAGAGACGGCACTGTTGGCAACGACCAATTGGATGTTACATTTGAGTACTACCAAGACCTCAAGATCCCTTCATCTGACACGATCGTATTCATGAATTCCCCGTGATTTCGGTAAGGACTTTGGCCGAACCGTCCACACTCCCTTCATTTCCGTCCAAAGGAGCGATGATAGGAAAGTAATTCGTCATTAACTCCGGCACTACTGCGACGGGTCTCGCGTCCTCAGCCTCAACACCGCCATCACATGCAAGGCAGACATATGTCCGTGCGCGGTCATTGTCAGCGCACGCGGCGCGAGCAGCGGCTCAAGGCATTTTTCAGCCTAGAAGCCGTGGACCTTGATCGTCTTGGAGTCAAGACCGAGGCCCTCCTTTTTGTTTGTCAAAAAATCCTGGACGTCCTTGCGTTGGTCGCCCTGCAACTGGATCACCTCTCCCATCTCCGTGTCGGCAACGACGGTGCCATTGCATGCAAATTGCTTCTTGATGACTTTGAGGATCTTCTTCTGGTCGAACTTCTTGGGCAGACCTTGGACGGTAGTTAGGGTCTTGCGACCATTGCGCTCTGCAGGGTGTCAGCCTTGTGGTTGAGGTGGTGGAGAGACGATGCACCAGGATGGGAGCGTCGAGGGGGAGCACGCCGACGGTGTGGAGGTGGTAGTGGAAATCTGCGAGGAGTGCTACGTACGCTGGATGCGAATGTGAATATAGTTCTGCTGATTGCCAACCTTGACCTCTCCACCTGCGTCTTCGGCTTCCGCGAACGGATCGAAGGACTTGAGGTTTTGAATGTCTGTGGACATAAGACTGGACGAGGCGCGCTACGGGTGCGAGGCAGGTGGATTGCGAGTTGCGGGTAGAGTGGAGAGTGATGTCGGTGAAGGGGGAGTTGCGGGGTTTTAGCTTGGGCTGAGTTGGTCAGGGTCGCCACAGCCCGCTGTTAATAGAGGCGCCCGGCTTGGCGCGGCAGGCTGAGAGGCGCGAGACCTGCTGACGCATTCGTCAGTCGTCTTTGGTGAGGACTCACACATTCAATCAAGGACTCATACTTTTCAGCATTGCCACGGGGCCATCGCGTAACAGATAGTGACAAGGCTGAGCAGCCTGATCTATATTGGCCAATCATGAGGAATGTCGATGAGAGGAAGGACTCGCACTCGCGGCGGGTCGAACTTGCGTGCAGGACTCTGGCTCGATAAACACAAGCAGGACAGGTCACCAGCTATTCTGAGAAGCAATACGAATGACAACATGTCTAGAGCAGCTGCGCAACAGAAATGCATCTCATCATTTTGCGCACCGGCTAGCTCGGTGCAGCTTAGTTCAACAGCATCGTTTCGTGTCAGTTTCGCGCACAACACCAGCTCAACCCACCGACTTTCGAGATGCCAATTTCATGGAGCACGTTCGAAAAGCCCACGCGATGGACAAAATGATCCTAGTCCCTGGGCTTTGCTCGGATGAACAATTCCCTTCATCGATCTCAGCCTTTGAGCTTGTTTCTCCAACCATCACAGGACTCGTAGCAGACACACGACATGTTTCGTGTCCCACATTTGGACTCTTAACCGGCAATGGTCGTTTCTATAATGCCGCAGCCATGCTACAAGCTAGGCTTGCCTTCTTAGCACTACCCCTCTGCCATGCTACTCGCTGCCTCCACATTGGCGAGCACTTGGTCACGGCTAACGTTTAGGAACCCGTGAAGACCTTTGCTGCTGCATCATGAACTCCCCTTGTCTCCTCTCTTCACAGCTCTGCGAGCTTGGTTATGGCCTTTTTGTCTTCGTAGTTGTTGTTTTCTGTACCTAATTCGCTTTCGCCAGCGCTGGATCGCCTATATACTAATACTTTAATCGGTTCTGGCAACCTGAACGCTGTCTAAAGGCACTCGATCGATCGATTCAGCATACACCGGCAGCCACGATGCATCTCCCAACTGTTCTGTTGGCCGTCTCCTACAGCCTCACGGCTGCTGGAAACCCTCACCCCTGGATGTATGGCGTTCCCGACTTTCCAGATCTTGACATGGAGGAGGTCATGACCCAAGCGGGCGTTGACCTGGTATCAGAGGCTGCAAGTAACGCGACAACCACAGCATCTGGTGGAAGTTCTCTGTCTAACTCGACCGGCTCCGCTGGCGGAGAGCCCTGCGCAGCCATTAGCCGTGCCATCGCTGCAGCACCAGCAGGGTCCCGCAAAGTCGTATCTGCAGAGTTGGGAATGAAGTGTCTGGCCTCCGTACCTCTGGACAAAGAGGGAAACATCAAACTCATCGATGACATGAAGCTGTTCGTCAAGTGGCAGTCCAATATCGCTTACCTAAAAGATCCCCCGGCAGGCTACAACGAAAAGGCTGTTGATGTGATGGGCGAGCTGGACTTGATGCAGAAGGGACTGGCCAATGGCACTTTCAAGACAGAGTACGAGTTCCAGATGGGCATGATGATGTTATTCAACCGAGCGTACGACAACCACTTCGCATATCAGCCTGATATTCTCGCATCTGCTATGCAATTTCAGAGGCCTCCGGGCACGGAGCTGGTATCAGTGTCCTCTGATGGTAAGGCAATGCCGGAAGTCTTCCTCTATCAGGATATCCGCAAGGCCAACAACGACTCATCGTACAAGCCTTCTGCGGTCAAGAAGATTAACGGCATGGATACTGTGGCGTATCTTTCAGATGCTTCTGCACAATCCGACTTCCACGATGCCGACACTCGCTGGAACGCATTATTCCCTTCGCAGGCGTTGATTGCCTCCGGTACCGTTTTCTTGGGTTCCTTCAGGACTGGCCAGTATCAAGGACCAAACACAACCATGGAATTCGCCAACGGAACTACTTTCAACCAGATGAACGTTGCTGTTGTCTTTGGTAACTTCACCGGCGTCAACAGCGGACGGACCTTTTTCCAGCAATTCTGTACAGGCCCTAAGCCTATCACTCAGATCGACCAACCTGCGCCAAATCCCCCTGCTACCCCAGCGATCAACACACCGACTCCTACTCCCACCCCATCGCACATCGGCTACCCCAAGGCCGAGATAATTAATCCCAATCTTTCTGTTGGCGGATACTACATCAACGATACTGGATACGATGTAAGGAAATCACTCCAACGACTGTCCCAAGCTAATGCATCTTAGGATGTTGCTGTCCTCAGTATCCCGTCATATGACTCTTCTCCCGATGTTCAAAGCTTCCAAAACGTGATGCGAGATTTTATCCGCATGTCAAAGGCTCAGGGAAAGACCAAGATGATTTTCGACATGAGGGGCAATGGTGGAGGTGAGTATTCGACTTGCTTAGACTACCATGTGGAGCTTAATACTGATGTTTCATACAGGTAACGCAATCCTTGGCTATGACACATTCAAACAAGTCTATCCTCAGGCCGACCAAGAGCCGTTTGGCGGCACTCGTTTCCGTGCTAACGATGCCCTCAAGTCAGCCTATCAGCTGACTGGCGACTTCCTCGCAAACAAGACGTTTGTTCAGAGTAACCAAACGGCGTTTGTCCAGGCTTTCGGACAAGGCACTACTTCTGGTGACATCATTGGACTCACTGCCAGCTTCAATTTCCAGCATCAGCTCGACGTCAACAATCAGGCTATCGGTAGCTCGGACGCTGCGTTTGGACCGCAGACTGTGAAAGGCGACCAGTTCACTACGACCATTCGATACAACTTCAGTGATCCTATCTCGACCTCTTACCAGGGGTTCTCGGTCATTGGATTCGATCAGAACCAGAATGAGACCAGCACGCCACAGCCGTTTCAGGCCGCAGACATGGTGATGGTGAGTTTTGCGCTTTTGTTTAGTTCTTCTGTGTTGACCATCATTAGCTCCACGACGGTATGTGCTCGTCGACATGCGCCATCGCCACTGAGCTTCTCAAGAATCAAGGTGCAGTCCGCACCATTGCAGTCGGTGGCCGGCCACAGGAAGGCCCTATGCAAGGTGTCGGCGGCACCAAGGGCGCCCAAGTCTTCTCCTGGGACGACATCCAGCTGCGCATGCAGGCCACCTACTTGTACGTATCGCCTGCCATTTCTCAAGCTCAGCTCACTGACTATTCCAAGCCTTGGAAGCCCTGAGCAGCAGGCTCAATGGGACACCATGGACCTTGGCAAGACTGCTTTTGCAACACAACTCTTCAAGCGCTCTGCGTACCAAGGCGGCCGCGTAGCAGGTGGTGTGAACCTCAAGGACAATCTGCGTCAGAACGACGCTTCCGGCACCCCGCTCGAGTTCATGTACGAGGCAGCTGACTGCCGCATGTTCTTCACCGCGGCCATGGTAACAGACGTGACACAACTGTGGAAGGGCGTTGCCGACCGTATGTTCAAGAACAATACAGACATGTGTGTCACAGGCAGCACAGGCGACCCGACAAGCATCAGTGCTGGGGGGCAGAAGAGGGCTGGTGACGGAACGATTGCAGAGGGCAAGGGCGTCAACTCGACGATGAGGTCTGTTGCAAGTGGCAACAATACTATGATGGGTGATGCAGCTGGAAAGGCGCTAGGACGATGGGCAAGTGTGGTGGCTGCAGTGTTGGTGAGCATGATGGTGTTGTAGCTGGGCGTGATGCTCGTGCTCACACAGCCACGATGCGTTCTGTACGCTTGCGTCCATGTCCTAGACGGGACCAGCAGACCCCATCCGCACATCCGGCGTGACCTGAATACGAGTCGGTGCTTGACGTGTGGTTCAGCTTGCTCCATCCAAAAAGCGCCAATTGCCCTCAGTCACTACAATGAAGCTCAAAGCATGACAGCTGACCACGTGTGCACACCCCTTGAAGCATGCCAGACACCAGTGACACGCAAAACACGTGCCGCATTGCGCCTTAGCCACTAGTGCCGGGGACCCTGAGCGATCGACCAACAAAGGCGCGAGTCGTTCCGCAGTCCGGTCTCGGGCTCGGAAAGGCGTCAGAAAAGCCTAGGCAATTACTACGGCTCAACATATTCCCCCCAAAATGCCTCCCTCTCTTCCACAACCTCCTCGCGGCCAGGACAGATGAGTCCGCACCTCCCTCGCCCACCATGATATCCTCGGCCAGCGCCTGGGCTCGTGCCAGCTCCCGGCGCACCACACACACACACACGCACACGCACTCGACACACGCTTATCCTCGGCACCACCCCAGCCAGCACCCGGGAAATACCACCCGCCACTTTGCCGCACCACTGCAAGCAACTCCAGCGCGTGTCCAGCGTAGACACAATGCCTCGAAATCACACGCCGCCACCTCTGCCGCGCCGCCCACCGCCACCGCCATCCCCGGCCCGGCCTGGCTCTGGCTCGAGCCAGTCATCGAGCCCTTCCGTGCCTACGGCCGCGTGCAGCAGCGCAAGCCGTACTTGACGCAGCTGGTCAGCTCGCTGGTGATATACTTTGTCGGCGATCTAGTGGCGCAGGGCATTGCCGAGCCCGAGCGAAAGGAGGGAGAAGACGTGCAAGAGGGGGAAGGGGAGGTGGAGCGCGGGTGGGTGCAGGAGTGGAGTGAGGACCGGGATTGGGCGCGCACAGGGAGAGCGTTGGTTATTGGAGGCCTCAGCAGTATTCCCAGCTATAAGTGGTTTCTGTGGTTGAGCATGAATTTCAACTATGGCTCGAAGATACTGAGTTTGACGACAAAGGTGAGTCTTTTCCCGTCTTTTGTGGACATTGAGACATTCTGTGTGTGTGTGTGTGTGAGAGAAAGAAAGAGAAAAGCGCTAAAACATCCCAGGTCGTCGTCAACCAACTCCTCTTCACCCCGATCTTCAACTCATACTTCTTCGGCATGCAGACCCTGCTCGCAGGCGCCTCGTTTGACGAAATCGTCGAGCGCATCAAGCACACCGTTCCCACGAGCTGGATCAACAGCTGTAAGCTCTGGCCTGCCGTCACGGCCTTTAGCTTCACATACATCCCTATCCAGTATCGGAGTATCTTTGGCGGCGTGATTGCAATCGGTTGGCAGACGTATCTGAGTCTGCTGAACCAGCGCGCGGCGGCGCAAGAACACATTGAGCACGAGGGTGCGGTGCACGTCCAGTCGTCGTCGTCATCGTCGTCGTCGAGGGCTGTTGCTGAGTGCGAGAGCATTGGGGAGAAGGAGAAGTGCGCTGCTTAAGCTCTAGCTCTGACTCGGACATGGTAATAGCCATCACTGCGGACTTTGACAGCCATTTCCTATCTCGTTTGTCATTCTGCATAGACCGCATCAGCAGGTGGTTGCATAGCGAGGCGTTCCGGACAGTACTACGGCAGCTACGCACGACGCTATCAGAGAGCAGAAAACAACTTCAACATTACATCCCAACACACGCACCATTCAGACACACTGTGTAGCCTCCTGACAAGCCGCGATGACAGGCTCCTACCGAATAGCCGGTCATCACTCCCATCAGACCCACAGATCGTTACAACGGTTGTTCAGGCTGTAGACCGAACATCCTACTTACTTGTACGAGATCCCTTGTTCCGAGCGTCATTGCGACAGAGGACAGTGAGTACTCCCCAAGCCGCTCCACCTCAAGGATTCATCATGTCGACGCCCATCGACTCACCCCGTGCGCATTCCAAACAAGCAAACAAGCATCCACTCTCTGAACTCTGCCAGACCCAAACAAGTCTCGATAACAAGTCTCGATACCCCACTAATCTCGCGTCGACAAGCCCACGACAGGAACCAGCCATGGGAATTTGTTGCCGTCTAGACTTGAGGACTGGATCAGCCGAAGAAGGGATAGCAAAACACTATACATGACCCCGCCCCATGTCGCTGGGCTTCACCTTCTGGTACCCCCGCGATACAGGCCCGCATTGAACATGCGGTGCTCAAGGCCTGGAATAAGGGGTTCGACGTTGTCGACGCCGAGAACCACGACGTGGCCCAGTGGCTGCGCGAGAGGGCAAGTCGGAGGACATGAGAGCTCAAAAGAGGGGAAGCAAACGGCTCCTTGCAATTAGACAATAGACAGGTTCGGGATGTTGGCGATGATTCAATGATTCATTAACTTCATCAATCTGGAATTTGCAATCGTTCAATACGAGTCCCTCTGCCCTCCCTTTTCTCATCACCCACTCAGACCTTGTATCTCGGCGCCAGCCTGACATCCAACTTTCCGACATTTGTAGTGAAGCAGTCGCGGCTATCTCTCTCCACGCTCCCACCATCCTCACCCTTTGCAAACTCGATCTCAAACGCGCGTATCAGATTCGCCGTCACACTCCTCAACTCCATCATAGCCAGCTTCTGGCCAACGCAGTTGTACACGCCGGTGCTGAAGGGCATGAATGCGCGCTTGTCCATGATAGCCTCGGGGTGCTCGTCGGTCCAGCGCTCGGGCATAAACGTCAGCGGGGAGGCGAAGTAGCGAGGATCCCGCTGGAGGCAGTGGATAGGCATCCAGATGATGATGTTGCCGGGGATGTAGGTCCCATTGGGGAGTGTGATGCCTTCAGGTGGAGTTTCGCGCTGGACGCCAGAGGGGACCTGAGGGGAGAGTTAGTCTCGCTGAAGTCTGACAGAGGTTGTGGAAACGGCTTACCGCTGGGTGTAGACGCAGGGCTTCGTTGATGACGCCGTCAAGATAGGGAATGTTCTGGACGTCTTCAACGTCAAGGTGGTCTTTGCCGTTGGCTGCGGCGTCGATTGCTTTGCGGAGCTTGAGCTGGATATCAGGGTTTTTGCAGAACTCGTAGGCAATGAAAGATAGAGTCGCGGCTGTGGTGTCGCTGTTGACGGGCGGTCAGCTCATTGTTTCTCTTACATTCATGGCGCATATGCGTACCTGCCAGCCACAACAAGGAGGCGGGAATCGGCGTTCAGCTCGGGTGTGACATCCGGGCTCTCTGGATCAAGTAGCCAGTTGAAGATATCATTCTCTTTGGGCGTGATCTAGACCTTTCAGCCACGTCCAATGAGACAGCTCTGCTCACTTACGGCTTTTCTCTCTTTCAATACCTTTGCCGTCCACTCGATGTGCTCGATTAAAGGTTTGGCGCCCGCAGATGTACGTGTGATCAAATTCAGTGCCCACGGCATGTGCCCAAAGATGGACAGTGGCTCCATACTTGCGTGCAGAAGCTTGATCATGGGGTCTTCCTCGCCCTTCTCCAGCATACCAAAGCTGCGGCTGAAGCCAATGTCGCCCATGACATCGAAGCTGTAGAAGTTGACCCAGTTGGTGATGCGCACAGAAGGGTTCTTTGCCTCCTCCTTCAACTTAGTCATGAGTGCGAGAGCATGTCTGTTCAGTCTTGGTTCATACTCGCGCAGGGCCTTTGCGTTGAAAGCATGGTCCCAAGCCTTGCGTCGCTGTTTGTGTTCTTGCTTGTCGCGAGTGGTATGCGTAGACGCACCACCAATGTGGTTAGCATTGTTGTACCAAGGGCCTTTTCTGCACCTCGACATAGGTCCGTGGACGAGTGGAACAGCATCGGCTGTGAAGACAGCGAGCTCCCGGGGGCCGGTACGAATGACATCACTCTTATACTTCTTCTGCAGCGCCTCGCTGTATTTGTAGTACTGATAATCCGGAAACACACCAGCAATGACGGCATGAAGCTTAGAGAATCGAGCAACGAAAGGCCCAGGGAACTATCCGCTATTAGCGAGGCGCGGTTCGGTCAGGACAAATACTACCTTTCGCAGGCGATGGAAGAAGACTCGGTGAACCAAGATGCTAGCACTCAGAACGCCAAAGTAGATCGCCGCCGCTACCGTCGTGACTTTGGCTACAGCGGTGATAGAATTGGCTCGAGGGTCTTGGATGTATTCGGCTGTAGCAATCCCGCCAAAACCGACCAACCAAATCCAGAGAAAGGTGTTGATGTTGTTATCCCACTCGTCTCGGTGGAGCACAAGGTGTGTGAAGAGAGCGAGAAAGGCGAGCACAGGTGGACTGTGTGCAATCTCCACAGGGTCGACGAGCTTCGCCATGGTGGAGTGTGCTGTAAGCTCGAACCAGTAGAACGATAGTGGCAGGTCGAAACTCAAAGCTTGGGCAGGAGGTGAAGGTGTGCGTGCACGGACAGACTGAGGCCAGCAAGCTGGAAGGCGCGGGTATCCTGATCAATCAGCTATCTTATATACCACAAGTCATCGGCAACGGCAGGCACAAGTCCAGCACAACCCTAGTTGGGCTTGACAGCTGAACCAAGCCCGTGTCGGCTCAAACGCGCAATAGAAGTACAACCATATGCTGCAAGGTAGTTCCATTTCCTAGATCAACCATCTCTTATTGGTACTCGTGATCTAATCGTCGAGCCAGTTCGCTATCGAAGTGTGCGAAGGCGCCCTGTCGGGCTTTCACGCAGCCTGGATCGAGTTTAGCTAGGTGGGGCAGCCAGCACGTTTCGTGTACTCATGGTGGATCAATGGATACCTCTTCGATGTCACGCAGGATCACACGAGAATTGCATGTAGGAAGTGTTTGACATGCTTTTTCTCACACACCGTGCAGAGCATCCTCTGCTATCGTGCGGATCGCCAGAACAAGTCATCACGATGGTGATGATTTCATGTTTGATAGCAACCTGCAATTCTGTACACCTGGCACAGGACGAGATTCCAACCGTTTGGTGATTGATCGAATTACAAGTGACGCTTGGTTTCCAGACTAAGTTGGCATGATGCGGGGGCATGAGGCTGGATCTGGGGTAGAAAGCAACGGAGCTTCTCCGCCCCGCAATCCGTGGACCGCTTTGAGGAGTTTGACTATCCATTTCAGGCTACTACCCGCGGTAGGCTGGCGTACATAATTGGAGGGCCGAAAGGTAGGTGGGCTGTGCTTCGACTTGACATATGATGTGAGGCATCGGCGAGTCGCTTTTTGCAAATCGACAGCTGGAAAGTGTTAGTGTCGACATCGCTGTGGTCAGGCATCAATCAACATCTCCAGATTGAATGTTTCGTATCCTACAATTTGAAAATGGAAAGTATGAAAGTTGTTTGGAAACCATCTTGACGCATGTCGTATGCCTGTTGCAGTTAGCGGCGTAGGCACTGCTCTTGTGAATACCCTCGGGTTCCCAGTTCGCGCAGTCGCTAGTAGCCGCAAGTATAGCCTACTCCAGCCTCGCACTGTTTCGGAACGCTGATACCCTCGGGTGTCGTTTAATGCCACTAAATCTTGTCTGGCTTTATAATAAGCGCGGGGGAAGGGTTCTGTTGTAAGCACGGGTACAGAGAAACCAATTGATCCAGATGGACGGCGCAAGCTGATGACGTCTTCGGCCTTCCTGTCGAAGACCTTACACTGCTGAGCTCACAATAAGCCGTGTATGCGCTCTTGAATCCCGTGAACGACTTCTGGTACTCTTTCCATGTGGCCAACCCGCATTTGTAGAATGCTCTTGCGGTCCCAGGAAAGGCTTTGGCAAAGTGTTCCAGGCCAGCTGACCGCCCTTCACATGAACAGTTCCCCCATTCGAAATGCTCCTTGAGTGAGTCGAATATGATCGTAGTCACTAACTGTTCGTTATTCCGCTTGAGCAGACCGAATTCAAGTTCGTGGCCTTTGTACTCCCGACTCTGGCAGACTGAGGATATGTTTGGTTGTTCAAGCATCGACTGCTGCATAAGTGACAAAGTATCTGACATTCTCCGTATCCGAGGTCGGTCGGAAATCCAATAGATTCTGATCGTCTCCAGACTGTCAATCCCAAGCAATGGTTGAATCCAGGAAGCAGTCCAGGGTCGCTCTGAGCTGCATTTGTCGGCCTCCCAGGAAAGACAATCTGACAATGATTCTGGTTGATCGTCGCCATATGACGAGAGAGACTCGATGGTCAAATACAATCTACGTAGATGTACGGCGGGCATGGAAAGCAGGGTGCAGAGATCCGTGAAATAGTGGAACGCATGTTGTAGAACCAGGCAGTCCGAGGACCTTGTGGTTGGAGGGAAGTGTGCATCGGCGGTTCCCCTCATATTGTTGTCCTCCGTGAGAAGAAGTTCAATAGAAGAAATCTGAGAGAGTGCGGTTGTTGGGAGGTCTTGCAGAAATGCAAGAGCAGTCGAGATCGGAAAATGACCTGTGAAACTGAACACATTGTTTTTATAGAACAGAGCTCCTGCTTCGTCGTGTATTGTACGGCAAACTTGCAGTAGTTGAATTGCTATCTCGTCAACCTTGGTTGTGTGCTTCGGTCCTGTATGTGATGCAGCAATCTGATAGGTCATCCTCGCTCGCTTCGGTTCCATCCATGTTCCTCCTCCAATGTCGACTTTGAGGTCGTAGATAGGCAGGAACCAAGTCGTACGCCAAGTCACGTCGCGCACCAACGGATATGATTTGTGCAACTGAGGAGAAAACGAGCAGGGGAATCCAGTATGTCTACGGTAGCCAGGGCCTTCAACAACGGCGCAGTCGATGGGTATCGTATCACGGACAATGGCATGCTCCCAGATAAGATCCCGAATCTCGCGTGGTAGTTCTGTAAGCTGTAAGGGCATCTTTCTAGCGCCAGTTGGAAAGTTATCGCTTTGTTGAGCGGACGTGAGCTATTCAAAACGCGTAGTGATGAAAGAAGTGGTCGAAGCTGATGACGACGATGTTCGGAGATAAAGATCGACGCTAATGAGGGGTACATCTTTCGATAATCGATTACTTGTGAAGGCTCTCCGCTGTACAAAAATTTTGATTCTATCTGATTGAGACGGGGTATCATAGCACTAAGATCATCACTCGTATCATGTTGACTTCGCCTTCCCACAAACGCCACATGCTCCAGCATCGCCTGCATTGATATAACTGCTCTCCGTGCAAGAGACACTTTGGCATCTCCAGTAATCCGGCACAAGGTGTGTATTAAGCACATTAGAACAGATGGCACAAGTCAATGACCCGGGCTCGTTTGAAAGTGAGCAAACGTTGCATGACACCGGCCCGCGTGGTGCTTGTTTCGTGGACATCGTGGTCGCGCTGGCCTCATGTCTTTCGGTATCAGAGCGTCGCTTCCAGATCTCATCCAGATGGACAACTTGATCAGACAACGGCTTTGTGGTTTTCAACGGTAGGCTACTGGGCTTTGAACTCGAGCTTCTAGCGTGAGCACCCAACAGACCGATATCGAGGACCGGATTGTCTCCCAGACCGTGTTGTGGAGTACAGCCTTGAATCTCGTCCATCTCCCTTCGTGCGCTGCCGTCTCTGTCGTCGTCTTCATCTTCACAGATCTTAATCAAAGCACGGCCCTTGTCGTCGAACATCATCGACCCATCTACATCAAGCGCTGCATTGGCCGAATCAACCTCATCCTCAGTCTCGCTATCCCAAATCTCTTCCTGCTTGATAGCCACCTCTTCTGCTTCTTTCTTGACTGGCTCAAAACGCGCCAATGCAGCTGCAGCGCGGAGCTCTCGACCTCTTGCACTTCCCGCGACTCTCGGCTTGCCTTTCTTTGGTGGCCCGTCCTCAAGCTTGATTTTGGTGTCCTCGTCTGCACCTAGCGCCTGACCACCTACACCGAACTTCTTCAGTATACGCCTCTGCTTTTTCTCTGCGTAGGATAGAGCCTCTTTCTCTTTATCACCTCTTCTTCTCTTCTTCGACCTACGCCCATATGTGCCACCACACAGATGTTCGGGTACATCCCCGATATTGACCTGACTTGTTTGTATGTTGCCAGTCTCCAAGCCTCTGCCTCTGCCCCACATGCCCTCTCCGGTATAGCCCGTCGTCCACAGCGCTCGTAAGTCGACAGCATATGCATCCCTGACCTTCCAGAACGCTTTCGAGTGGTTCATTTGCTTGCAGTGAGCCAACTCGTGTACCATGACCATTTCCACCATGCGCTGTGGCAACCAGCGCCCATTTCGGTCTCGTAACACAAGCTGAATGACCTCGCCAGCATTGAAATTACGACCGACGAATTCGGTGTTGTAAGGAAACTCTTCCAGTGCTTGAACAAATATCATGTTGGCTTTCATGAACGGATAGCATATTGCGGCGACACGATTGAGTATTTGCTCGGCAGTCGTCGAGGTTGGCCCTGGCAGGGATTTTATGAAATTTATCGAGGCATTGGGTCGTTGAGTGCGCTCGTTGATGCGCTCGAAGCCTAGAGGCATGATGGAAATGCGGTCATATACCTGATGGCACCTGTAGGGATAGGATGCGGTCGCTAGGACTGCTAGGTGTGAGGAAGGAAAGGTCGTTTGTTTGCCATCAGTTGGTGGCAAGCGGTGTTAACAGTAGCGCCGGAGCTAAGAACGCGTGCGCGTCGCGAGATCATGCCTCACTTTACCCAGCTCCAGAAGCACAATTGACTGTGGTTCAGATCTCGAAGAAGATCCCCTTCTCTACAGATTTCTTTTCATCTTTCTAAAAAAAATATCCAGCTTGCACTTGACATCCATGAACTACCATTCGAGTTTGTAACTACCCATCGCTAACGAAGAGTAATGGGCTAATCGATCTGCTGAGTCAAGTGGAAATTCTTCTCAATGGAGATCTCTCCATATTGGAACAAAGCATTCTGTACCAGTTGAATGGCGTGGCAAATCCTGCGCCATGGCATCTGCATTTTGTACGGCCGGATCAGTCAACACACTTGAGTTGGCAGTTTCACAGTCGCTATCATGCCGCGATGTTGCCCTTTCCATTTTTAATAGATGTCTTGATAATACGCGCGAGACTTCCATATTTCAAAAAACTGTCGTGATCAAGATCTGGGTGACGTACCTGGGGTTGAGCAAGTACGCGTAGACATCTAATCTTGACATGGTGGCTTCGCGCAAAGGACATGCACCACCTTTGCTCCATTTAAAGAAGTGCTGCAAACCTCGAACACATCTTCTTAAGCAGAGCCTCCTTGGTTTTGCTCTCATGAAATTAGATAGCACTTTAATCAAACAGCGAATTAATCACATAGCACCTGATCAAAACCAGTCTAAGCACGGAAAGTCTGAGTCCCCGTGATGCTTTCGCACAAAAACGAACATGGAATCTCGTACCTGCCAGAATAGACAATAATTTTCGGAATAGCAGCCACCGAATTTTCGTGTAGACCAGTTATTTCCAGCCGGATATGAGAACTGAATTTCGTGACCACAGCTATCCAGGTGTATGTGCAACTCCAAGGCGCAAAAGGCGCAGTAATCGACCAAGGAAAAGAGGGGAACGGCGCATCTGAGTAAGCTTACTCCCATCGTCGTGCAACACGAACACTCATCGATAACTAGGATGGCACGATGGTATATGGGGAGCATGAGGTAAGCAGGGGACCCGCGTTGGGCTGTGAGGCTGTGAGGCTTGCTCTCGTAATCTGTCCATTCGCTGATTATCTGCCAATCATTCGGCATGGTCAAGGGTGTAGAACAGGCTTGACAGCTACGTACTCGAGCGATGGATCCTGGTAAGCGCACTTCTCAGTGTAATTATACAAGACGATATATGCACGATTTCGATCTTGATCAGCTATCGGATATCGCGTTATCTGATGTCGCGTCCACCGCGAACCCGCTACTACAAAGTGGAAAACACCAGTCAGAGTAGAGCTCATGTCTGGTCGCAGTAGCAGCAGCTTCTTGTCTCGAGCGAGAAACTGCTAATTCTGTCAATCCTATGGGCGTCATTAGCCTGAAAGAACATCCAAGAGTCATTGTGAAATGTGCTGCTTCGATATGTGCAGGCAGACGGCAGTTGAAAGTCGAAAGCACTCGAACGCATGTCCCTGTATTGGTTGGCTGAAGATTAAATGAGTCTGGACGTTATCGGTCAATGCATTTATGAAGATATTACCAGTACAACTCTTAAAATGGAAGGATAAGTCACTCCGCGAAAGCCAGGAGGTTGATATGTCCCTCCTCATATTGTCGTTGTTGCATAATTGTGATTACACAACAGGACCAGAAGCCAAAAAGGATTTGGCACGCATTAAATGGCCCTACAAATGGTTATTATCACGAAGTTCTGGCCTTAGCCGACCCCATGTCTTGACACAACGTATGTGTATTGTCTGCGGCAACCCCCCATGACGATCAGGACCCACAGCTAGCTCTTTCCCTCCCGTGCGATTCGCCCAGTGGAGCTCACCAACAGTCGAATTTCAGGG